>CM046875.1:49751917-50961680 GCA_025667525.1 Glebionis coronaria
CAACCGGTATAAAGGACTAGGTCCTTAGATGATGCAAAATACCGGGGTCGAAGATGGCGTTCTCGTTTTCATTGGAAAAACAAATTAACGCCACTTCAACATGTGCCATAAACTCAAAGAGTTTGAAGAAAAGAGTTGAGAAGTAGAAGGGTGGGACAATGGGTATGACAAACTTTTGAGCTACTCGAGGTAGACTCGCACCAAGCAAATAGATATAGTTTCCATTTATTGCATCGGTGGAAGACCGAGATTTCCCTTTACATGAAATTCCGGGATCGAATATCTCGTCCTCGGTGGACAAGGATGAGGGAACATAAGGGGCTTCCCCCATACTAAGACCACACAAAGCATCGTCAAAAGGAGTAGACGAGCTTGTAGCACTCAAAACACGTGGTGATGACGGAGTTAGATTTGTAGAAAAATCAATTAAATCACATTTAAAATCTTTTCCTTTGTTATCTTTTAAACTCTCCTTATGAAAACCCTTTTTGATTATGTCGAAGATATTTGGTGTTTCTAAGACGATGTTAGTTACACTAAAAATTCTCACATTTTGAAACCGTTTTGGTTTTGGTGGTGGCAAGTTCTCAAAACGTTTATCGACGAAGAAAACCTCCCCATCGGGGTCTACATATTCATCATCCGAAAGATCTTCCGTAGAAACCGGAAACTTGTCAACACTTTTCAAGAATAAATGTTCGTGGTGAGGCGAAGGATTTTTCGATTCAAGTATTGACGGTTTCTTCTTTGTAGGCTTTACACTCATAACCTCCACCGGCGGAGGAAATGGTAAATTGTTTTTGGCGACATTTCCTAAAACTCTTGGTAAAATTCTTTGCAAACGACATTGGTCGAGTCACCATGGCTTAAAGTTGCAATAGAATAGACATGAGAAAGATTGGAGTTTTGTGTTGCATTGATGACAAGTTCTTCTTCACTAAAACGAAGGGTGATTTTTCGAGCATGAACATCGATAAGTGCTCTTGATGTATCCAAAAATGAACGACCCAAAATGAGAGGAACTTTTCGATCGATAGGAATGTCTACAACGATAAAGTCACCGGGATAGTAAAACTTTCCGACTTTAACGAAAACGTCCTCGGCTACTCCACATGCTAAAATCGTAGAATGATCGGCCATCTCGATAGACATGTTCGAAGGAGTAAGAGCCGGAAGCGAAAGCGATTTGAAAATCTCGAGAGGCATTAAATTAATACTAGCGCCAAGATAGGCCAAGGCGTAGCATTCCTCCATATCTTGAATTGCACACGGAATCAAAAATTTACCGGGATCACCGACTTTTTGTGGTATGCGGCTAAGAAAAACCGATGAACAACTAGACGATTGTTGTAACTTCTCTTTGTTGTTTAGCATACTTTTGAAGTTTGCGGCGAATGGATGCATCATGATAAGAGCGTCGACAAAACTTATGTTAAAATGTAAATCACGAAACATTTTCATAAATAGCTCAAATTGATAATTGTTCCGTTCTTGTGCTTTATCTTTGTTACGTCTTGAAGGGTAGGGTAAAGGTGGTGTGGGTTGGTCATTAGGCAACGGCCTTGGAAACTCGGGTTCCACAATTGGTATTGGTTCAACCGTAGGTGTGGTTTGAGCGGTACTTCGTGGGATTGTAATATGCTCCTTTTCGACCATCACCTCGGGTTCTTTCTCGATTTCCTTCTCCTTAGAAGTACTTGTACGAGAGATTGGTTCCTTGAAAGTTTTACCACTTCGTGTAGTAATAACCTTCATTTCTCCCTTCGGGTTTGCAATGGTATCACTAGGAAGACCACCCGAAGAAGAGGGTTTACACATGATTGCTTCAAACATCTTAGCCATTCGGTCCTCAAATTTTGATTGCCTAGCATCCGCTTTTAATAACTCTTGCTTAATCTCATGTTGTCCTAATTCCATCTTTTGTTGATTTTGTTGAAGACGTTGGACATTTCCTTCCATTTTGTTAGCATGAGTTTTAAGTTCATTAGCAAGTTTGTTTTTAAGCTCGTTTTTCAACTCGGATCTTAAGCTAATCATCTCACGTTGCATGTTATAAAATTTAGCATCATTTGCTTTTGCATAATCCAAAAATTCTCCTTGCAAATTTTTAGTGTGAGCATTTTGAAAACCTTGTGTAGTGTTTTGAAAATCACGGTTTTGATTTTGATTAGAGATTTGTCCATTCCCACTTTGATAATTCCCCTTGTTGTAATTGCGTGTGTTGCCTTGGTAATTACCTTGGTTGTTGTTTCGATAATTGTTAACATTTTGGTTTGGTGGAGCTTGATTTGGACGGGAACCTTGGCCGTTTTGGTTGTAAGTTCCCGTTGCTACATAAGCACTCGAAGTGTTACCATCCGCGGTAATGCACTCGGAAAGATCATGAGCTCCCCCACAAGATAAACAACTCTTAGCAACCGCTTTAACCGAAGCGGAATTGGAAGCTTCTTGAGCCTTCCAATGGGACATAAGATTAGCAAATCTATCAAAAAACCGATTTTCCTCATTAGCTTCATCATGTAAGGCATTAATGCTACGAGACGATTGTGACGAAGATGACGAACCCATATTGGCAACACTCGGTGTGTTACGAGGGTTATAAACCTTAGATCTATTTTCAATGATTTGTAAAGCCTCATTTGTCGTCTTGCACAAAAAATTACCACCCGCGGCGGCATTCAAATAATCTCGTTCATGATCATTAAGCCCATTATAAAAAGTATCCACTTGATGCAATTCCGTAAAATCATGGTGTGGACATTCATGTAACATCTCTTTAAAGCGTTCCCATGCCATTGAAAAACTTTCATTATTTCTTTCCACAAATCGTGAAATCTCATTTTTCAAGTGTGTTGTTTTAGATGGTGGAAAAAACTTGTTCACAAACTTAGAAACGAGATCGGCCCATGTCAAAATCGAATTTGGCGGTTCTTTCTCGAGCCAAATTTTTGCGGGTCCATCCAACGAGTATGGAAACAACATCATCTTAATGGCGTCATGTGGAACATCCTTAAATTTGCTAGTAGCGGTGAGACGGTTGAAATTCCTAATATGGTAATGCGGGTTGTCTTTCTCATGACCTCTAAACTTATTTGCTTGCAACATAGACATTAAACCCGTCTTAATTTCGAAATTCTCCGCAAGGATGGCGGGAATCACAATAGCCTCTCCAAAACCCTCGGTGGGTGCTTGTAGCAACTCCATCATAGTACGATTAGCCATGACGACTTCTTGTTCTATAATAGGTTCAACAATTGGAGGTTCTTCAACAATCAACGTCTCTTGATTGGCTTGCTTTTGAAGTCGTTTACGAGCTCGTTTTGCTTGATTACGAGTGATCATAAACTTCACGAAGAATGGGAGGTGAGCAAAGAAGATTCTTTTTGGGTGTTTTGTGAATTTTCAATTTTTTTTGTGTTTTTGATAATATTTAATTTTTTTGGATTTTGGTGTATCTTCGTAGACAACAATCTACAAAATCTCTCCTCGAATCAAACTCTTGATTAAAGAAGCCTCAAAGGAATGAAAACGATCACGTGGAGTGAACGTCTTCTAATGACTTTAGAACTTTGGTGAAAACCAAATTGTTCAAGAGGGTTTAATCACAAAGAAAACCAAGCAAATATACTATACGTAATAATACTTTGGGCGGCAAAACCCTCGATTAGCCTTCAATCTCAAAATACTCACAAGCAAGCGGGGAAACGAGGCGGCGCGAAGCACTTAAGAGCCTTTTTCCTTAGGGTATATTTTATAATACCCGCCTTATACCTACCTTATAGTTTGTATCTTTCAAAATCGAGCTTCACGAAAGTATTTATCTATTTTTGCCTTTTCTTTTTGTTTGAGATTCGAATACAATAATTAGGAGATCAAATCCCAATTAAGGTTGTGTTTTCACACTTTTGGAGATATTGTTTATTGATTGTGATACTTAATACAATATAGTAATAATATTTGTACAAGAAAAACCAAGAAAACCGATAATACGTATTAGTAGAGTTCTACTAATACAAATACTATTTGGTTAATTTTAAAAACAACAATGCAAATTAATCACAACACACCTCCCCGGCAGCGGCGCCAAAGTGATTGTGGTAAAAATACACCTTTTAGGAAAAAGGCGTAAAAGCGGTAAGTATTGAACAAATGACTTTAGGAAAAATCAAGTGTTAATGACCCAATTAAGTTCGTTTCCCAAGGAGGTATATGTGTGTGACTAAGATGTACAAGATTTGAGATTAATATTTGGTTTAGAAGGGGATTAGAAGAGAAAATGACGAAGTCGTAAAAATAAAAATTAACTCAAAATCACTATTAGAAAGTTAAAACGTAGAACCTTAAAATTCACAAAAATAAAAATAAATTCTAAAAATTACCAAAAATTTACCAAAAATCAAAAATAATAAACTAAGAGTTTACCAATGATCAAAACTTTTTCAAACCTTTTAAATAATGAAATATTCAATTTTTAAATGCTAATTAAAGCCCTAAAAATCAAATAAATTATCAAAAAGCCCAAATAAAGATTTTTCAATTGATAAAGTTCTAAAATGACCTAAAAAGATTAAAAACTATTTTTAGAAATTTTAAAACTAATAAAAACTATTTAAAATGAATTAAAAACTATTAAAACTTAAAATAATTATAAGAACTAATCTAAAAGTGATAAAATTATTCTAAAAGTTGCTAAATTCCTATTTTAATATATTTAACCTAAGAAAAATGTAAAAAGTTGGAAAATGTGAAATTTTAAAAATAATAATAAAATAATAATAAAATAATATTAAAAATCTAAAAATTATAAAAAATTCTAAAAACTTGCAAACTAGTTTATTTTAACCTAAATAATCAGAAAATCAAAGTGAAATTACCAAAATACCCCTAATGGGCCCTCAAATGGGCCAAATCCAAAAACAGTCAACCTAAATGGGCTTTTGGGCCCAAAAAGTCAAACTTGGCCCAATTGACTTGGAAAAGCCCTATCTAACTTAAAATTCAATTCTAAGAACAAAACTCTAAAGGCCCAAAAGCTGAAAATGTGCTTATCACAGCTTATTAAACACAAAGCTTATTCTTATTGGGCTTTTCAGCCCATTAAGCCATAAGCTAATGCCATAAGCTCTAATTTGACACACAACCCTCTTTTAGGATGCCAAAGAGATCTGTCAAAAGAAATTTCCAATAAGCTAACTCAATAAGCCAGAAAATAGAAAAGCAAAATTCCACAAAACGACAAAATAGTCGTTTTTGAGAAATACTGAACCTCATAAGCTGATTCAACTTGCAAAAGCTTTCAAATGGACTCAATAAGCAATATCAATCAACAAAAATCCAATAAGCACAAGCAATAAGCCATAATAAGCACAAAAGAGCTTATGTAAAAGTCAAAGGACTTGGTTTTCTAGTCAAACCTAAAAGTCAACCACCCAAATGCTCCAGGATGAACAAATGGGTCAAAATATGAGCACCTATTACAAAAACAAAGTTATTGCTGGTTAAAATAAGCTATTATAGCTTATTGATAAGCTGACACCAATATTGCACTAGCAGTGGCAACCAGCAGGGGAAAGGAGTTCCCACTGCTTTGACTATTTGACCAAGCTTATTTGAGAGTTCTGGTTTGATTCAATTGGAAACAAAGGCACCCTTGAGATCAGTGAACCACAAGGAGTCAATAGCAATAATAAAATCACAAAATGATCCACACAATAAGCCACAATAAGCCAAACAGTCCACAGATAAGCACCAGATATGCAAATAAGCAGTTAAGCACTTAATAAGCAGATTTAAGCAAAATAAGCCCACCAAACTTAACCAGATGCATACACAAGCTATATAAACTAACAATAAACACAAAGCAACAAGAATCAAACACTGAATCAAAGTGAAATGCAAGATCAAAGCACAAAATGTTACTGATGAACAAAGAACAATATGTAGAAACAGTTTGCTGATATACTTGACACTTGATCCAATTTCAAGCCTCAAATCCTTCTACCCTAGTGTGATTAGCTATGATTTAGCACTTGTTACCCTTAACCTATGCTTAGATCTAGGTGTCCTCAAAATCCTAGCCAATTTTACCAAGTTATGAAGATTCTATAGCCAATCTATGAATCAATGTGTTTAAAGCCTCAAAACCTACAAACAGATGAACATATACACCCAAATAACAGATACCAAAA
This sequence comes from Glebionis coronaria, assembly GCA_025667525.1. Classification (NCBI taxonomy): domain Eukaryota; kingdom Viridiplantae; phylum Streptophyta; class Magnoliopsida; order Asterales; family Asteraceae; genus Glebionis; species Glebionis coronaria. The sequence continues at coordinate 49,758,106 of CM046875.1, forward strand.
CTTGCATACAACACACAAGCACTTAACAAACCTAAAATCCAATTTATGCAGTAATCCCAAACACCCTTTTAAAACTTATTTTCATAAATTTTCAAAGGATCATGAAGATTCAACCCACAAATCAGATCGGTAACACCTCATAAACATCAAACCAAACCAAATCAACAATAAACAACCACAATAACACAGATTCTAGCACAAATCCACAAAAATCACAAATATTCAGAAACTAAAAGAGAAAATGAAAAGGGAAGAAGGTGCAAACCTCCAAGACCTACATCCAGGCCCTGGATTGTTTGAGCTGAGGTACTAGCAGAACAAGTACCAGCTTCCAATGTTGCTAAGATGAACAAACACAAAGTGAGATCAAAAATAAGGCCAACTTTCTGATTTTTGATGCACAAGCTTTATCACTTAAAACCTTGCCTCAAAAACCTTCAAACATATAAATGGAACTCAGATTTTAGCTTCTCAAACACCAAACTTTTATAAATAACAGATTAGAACTCAAAATTTTAAGAAATTCAAAATTATTTCATAAAAAGGAATTACAAAGATTTAAAGCTAAAATCTGGAACAAAGGGACTCTCACATGTTGAGGTCTCCTTTTATAGGCAAATGCCTGGTTAACACTATTCACAAACCCTAGAAGTGAAATTCCCTAAATGCCCTAAGTTCTTCTAGACGAATCCTTGGTGTGAGCTGTCCAAAGTGATCCTGGATGTTTATTTTAGCTTTGTGATGAAGCAATGAATCATAGCTGTTGATTTGGACACGTCACATAACTTGGAGGCCAAGTTGTATTCTGATTGGTGGAAAGGGAATTGGGGGTGGGGTCCTTTGTGAGTGGGAGTGAGGGTTTTATGTGTGGGATGTGTTTAAGGTGAGGTGAATCAAACGTGTGCCAAGGTAATTTCATTTTACCCTTTGATTTAAGTGGTGTAAAATCTGGGCTGGTAAAAGGTGAACAGTAAGTTGTTTGATCCGTTTTTGGTGGAGTGGAAAGTGTTTGGCGCAATAAACATTTGAATCATTATTTTGCCCACATTTGGCCCTTGTGTTTTGGTATTTTTGGCAAATAAAGAATTTCAGCCCTAAAACGTGTTGTGCTTTGTTAATAAGTTTCACACATTGGCAGTTTTGTCACAAAACTTTGGAAAAAGGATTTCAAGGGTTATTTTTGCCATTTTGAGATATTTCAAGGACTGATTTTGAACATTCTTGATCTTCAAAGGTCTTCATTGTATCTTTGACTTCATGAGGGACCATTATTGGCAATTTTGATTTGTTGAGGGACTATTCTTGCCATTTCTTCAAAGTTGAAGGACCTTTTGTGTAAATTTGACAAACTTAAGGGACCAAACTTGTAATTATTAATATACAAGGGTTTTAAGTGTCATTTCTTCAATAAATGAGGATCAATCTTGTTTGTCTTCAAGTCTTCAAGGTATGTTGTTGAGAATTCCATGATTAGGGCCTGGTTCTTTGTACGGCTTCGTTTCTCGTGTCCGTTTTTCCTTGTAACTTGTGATCTTTTGTCTTTCTCACGATATCCATACCTAAAATACACAAGTAAACAAACACAAGCATATATATGGTATTTTATGACATTTTTATGTATTTAAAGCCCGAAAAGAACGATGAGATCATGTATAAATGCCATCTCATCATGTAACCAATAAGTAATAGCCGTTTATGAAGTGTGCTATAAACCTAAGGTTAGAACATAAAAGGATATATCATTTGGATATTGAGAAATGTCTTCAAATCAAACGATCGAGTGCTCCCATAAAACGAACACGAGAGGCTCCAATCGTGAAGATCATGATCTAAAAACCACAATGCACAAACAACCACGGAACAAAGGTTGGAAGGGCACAAATCCCCTCACATTAAAATACATTAGAAAGCAATAATATGTACATGGATAAGCATGGGTCTCCCCCACGAGGCACCTTGTTTTTGATAACCGAGTCAAAAGCTCGACTCGAATCCCCATAAATGTGATCATTTAGGGATAATCATGGTGTGGTCACTTTTTGGTGGGGCTTACATGATAAACAAGGCCCAAAAGTACGTGGAGTACTTTAAAAACCCGATAAACGTATACCGGGGTCAAAGATAGCGTCCTCGTTTTCGGATGAAAGACGAAACAACGCTACTTCAACACAAACCCCAATGGGGTAGAAGAAAATAGGAGAGAAGAAATAGAAGGGTGGGACAATGGGTAAGTCATGAAAACATTGAGCTACTCGAGGTAGACTCGCACCAATCAAATGAAAAGATTTTCCATTTATTGCATCGGTGGAAGACCGAGATTTCCCTTTATAAGAAATTCTAGGATCAAATATCTCGTCCTCGGTGGAGAAAGGGGAAGGAACATAAGGGGATTCCCCCACACTAAGTCCACACAAAGCATCGTCAAAAGGAGAAGACGAGCTTGTAGTACTCAATAAACGCGGTGATGACAGAGTTAGAGTTGTAGAAAAATCTTTTAATTCCAAGTTAAAATCTTTTCCTTTTTCATCTTTTACACTCTCTTTGTGAAAACCCGATTTGATTATGTCAAAAATATTTGGAGTTTCTAAAGCAATGTTAGTCACACTAAAAATTCTCACATTTTGAAATCTTTTTGGTTTAGGTGGTGGTAAGTTTTCAAAACATTTGTCGACAAAGAAAACCTCCCCATCGGGATCAACGTATTCATCATCCGAAGAATCACTCGAGATTGGAATCGTAGGCTTAACACTCTTAACCTCCATCGGCGGAGGGGACTGAACTTCATTTTTCTCAACAACTCCTAAAACTCTATTTGAAATCTTTTTGCAAATGTTTTTGGTAGAATTGACATTGTACAAAGATGTGATAGAATACATATGAGAAAGAGTGGAGTTTTGGGTTGCATTAAGGACGAGTTCTTCCTCATTGAAACGAAGAGTGATTTTCCTTGCATGCACATCGATAAGTGCTCTCGAGGTATCCCAAAATGATCGACCTAAAATTAACGGAACTTTAGGATCGATAGGAATATCAACAACAATAAAGTCTACAGGATAGTAGAACTTTCCAACTTTCACGAAGACGTCCTCGACAACTCCACAAGCTAGAATCGTAGAATGATCGGCCATTTCGATTGACATTCTTGAAGGAGTGAGATTTGGAAGATTGAGCGATTTAAAAATCTCAAGAGGCATCAAATTAATACTAGCACCAAGATCGGCCAAGGCGTAGCATTCTTCCATGTCTTGGATAGCACATGGGATTAAAAACTTTCCAGGATCACCGACTTTTTGAGGTATGCGGCTTAGAAAAACCGATGAACAACTAGACGATTTTTGCAATTTCTCTTTGTTATTCAACATACTTTTGAAGATCGCGGCAAATCGAGGCATCATGACTAAGGCGTCGGCAAAACTTATATTAAAATGCAAGTCACGAAACATTTTCATAAAGAGTTCAAATTGATAATTATTTCGTTCTTGTGCCTTTTCCTTGTCTCGTCTTGAAGGGTAGGGTAAAGGTGGTGTGGGTTGGGGCAAAGTAGGCATAGGCATCGGCGTTGGAATCTCGGGTACCATGATTGGTATTGGTTCAACCGTAGGTGTGGTTTGAGCGGTACTTCGTGTGCTTGTAATTTGCTCCTTTTCAACCACCACCTCGGGATCTTTCTCTTTTTCCTTCTCCATAGAAGTACTTGGACGAGAAATGGGTTCTTTGAAAGTTTTACCACTTCGAGTAGCAACAACCTTCAATTCTCCTTTCGGGTTCACGATGGTATCACTAGGAAGACCACCCAAAGAAGAGGGCTTACACATGATAGCTTCAAACATTTTAGCCATACGGTCTTCAAACTTAGATTGCCTAGCATCCGCTTTTAACAATTCTTGCTTAATCTCATGTTGACCTTGCTCCATTTTTTGTTGATTTTGTTGGAGTCGTGTGACATTTCCTTCCATTTTATTAGCATGAGTTTTAAGTTCATTAGCAAGTTCGTTTTAAAGCTCGTTTTTTAACTCGGATCTTAAGCTAACCATTTCACGTTGCATATTGTCAAACTTAGCATCATTAGCCTTTGCATAATTCAAAAATTCTCCTTGAAGATTTTTGGTGTGATCGTTTTGAAAACCTTGAGTCGAAGTTTGAAAATCACGATTTTGGTTTTGATTAGAAATTTGCCCATTTCCACTTTGATAATTACCCTTATTGTAATTCCTTTGATTTCCTTGGTAATTTCCACCTTGGTTGTTGTTGCGATAATTATTAGCATTTTGATTTGGTGGAGCTTGATTTTGGCGGGAACCTTGACCGATTAGGTTATAAGTTACCGTGGCTACAAAAGCATTCGAAGTGTTACCATCCGCGGTAATGCACTCGGAAAGATCATGAGCTCCACCACACGACAAACAACTCTTAGAAACAGCTTTAACCGAAGCGGAATTTGAAGCTTCTTGATTTTTCCAATGGTTCATAAGGTTAGCAAATCTATCAAAAAATCTGTTTTCTTCATTTTCTTCATCATGTAAGGCATTGATACTACGAGACGATGATGACGAGCCCAATTTGGCAATACTCGGTGTGTGACGAGGGCTATAAACCTTAGACCTATTCTCAATTATGACCAAAGCTTCTTCAACCGTTTTACACAAAAAATTACCACCCGCGGCGGCATTTAAATAATCTCTTTCATGATCATTAAGTCCATTGTAAAACGTGTCAATTTGGTGCAAGTCGGAAAAACCGTGATGAGGACATTCATGTAACATCTCCTTAAACCTATTCCAAGCCGTAGAAAAACTTTCATTTGATTCTTGTGAAAATTTAGAAATCTCATTTTTCAAATGCGTAGTCTTAGAGGGCGGAAAAAATTGGTTCACAAATTTCGAAACGAGATCCTTCCACGTCAATATAGAATTGGGTGGCTCTTTCTCTAACCAAATTTTAGCGGGCCCCGCTAAGGAATACGGAAAAAGCATCATCTTAATCGAGTCATTCGAGACATCCTTGAATTTGCACGTGGCGGTAAGACGATTAAATTGGCGGATATGGTTGTGGGGATTGTCCTTCTCATCACCACGGAATTTGTTGTTTTGGATCATCGACAACAAACCCGTTTTCACCTCAAAATTCTCCTCAAGGATAGTGGGAATCACAATAGCTTCTCCATAACCCTCGGTGGGTGCTTGAAGTAACTCCATCATAGTTCGATTCGCCATGGTAGGTGCTTCTTTCACTACAATGGGTTCGTCAATAGGAAACTCCTCACTAGAAGGAGTGGTTGATTTGTTTCTTCGTTTACGTGCACGTCTTACTTTAGAGCGAGTTTGCATAAACGTCACGTACAACGAGGAGACGAGCAAAGAAGATTCTTTTTGGTGTTTTTACTTTTTTCAATTTTTTTTGTGGTTTTTGATGGTATTAACCTTTTTGGAAATTGGTGAATGTATTAAGTAGACAAAAATCTACAAATCTCCTCCTTAATCAAATCTCTCGATTAAAGAAGCCTCAAGGAATGAAAACGATCACGTGGAGTGAACGCCTTCGATGACTTTAGAACGATGGTGGAACACCAAATCGTTCAAGAGGGTTTAATCAAATGAAACCAAGAAAATATATATGATAATTAGTAATACTTTGGGCGGCAAAACCCTCGATTCACTCTCAAAATCAAATACGCACAAGCAAGCGGAGGAAACGAGGAGGCGCGAAGCACTTAAGAGCCTTTTTCCTTTAGGTTGTGAAATACAACCGCCTTATACCCACCTTATAGTTTGTATTATCAAAATCAAGCTTCACGAAAGTATTTATCTATTTTTGCCTTTTTTTCTTTGGTTTGAGATTCGAATACAACGATCGAGTGATGAAATCCCGAATCAAGGTTGTGATTGCTCACGTATTTGGAGTACTTGTGTATTTATTGTTCTACGTATACAATATATTAATAATATTCACACAAAAACCAAAAAACGATAATACGTATTAGTAGAGTGCTACTAATACAATTACTTTTATGGCTAATATAAAAAAAACAATGGTTCAATCAAAACACAACACGCCTCCCCGGCAGCGGCGCCAAAAATGATGTAGCTTTTTGTATATTTTGCAACAAAAACGATAACAAAAAGATAAACTTTGGAAAGCGTGAAGGTTTGGCAAGGCAAGTATCTATTCACCCCCCCCCCCCCCATACTAAAGTTAAACATTGTCCTCAATGTTTCGAGTCTAGGGGTGCAAACACCCCCATACTAGAGACGTAGTCGAATGCCTAATATAGCATGGAAAGGGTGTAACCAATAAGTAATAGCCGTTTATGAAGTGTGCTATAAACCTAAGGTTAGAACATAAAAGGATATATCATTTGGATATTGAGAAATGTCTTCAAAGCAAACGATCGAGTGCTCCTATAAAACGAACACGAGAGGCTCCAATCGTGAAGATCATGATCTAAAAACCACAATGCACAAACAACCACGGAACAAAGGTTGGAAGGGCACAAATCCCCTCACATTAAACTACATTAGAAAGCAATAATGTGTACATGGATAAGCATGGGTCTCCCCCACGAGGCACCTTGTTTTTGATAACCGAGTCAAAAGCTCGACTCGAATCCCCATAAATGTGATCATTTAGGGATAATCATGGTGTGGTCAATTTTTGGTGGGGCTTACATGATAAACAAGGCCCAAAAGTACGTGGAGTACTTTAAAAACCCGATAAACGTATACCGAGGTCAAAGATAGCGTCCTCGTTTTCGGATGAAAGACGAAACAACGCTACTTCAACACAAACCCCAATGGGGTAGAAGAAAATAGGAGAGAAGAAATAGAAGGGTGGGACAATGGGTAAGTCATGAAAACATTGAGCTACTCGAGGTAGACGCGCACCAATCAAATGAAAAGATTTTCCATTTATTGCATCGGTGGAAGACCGAGATTTCCCTTTATAAGCAATTCCAGGATCAAATATCTCGTCCTCGGTGGAGAAAGGGGAAGGAACATAAGGGGATTCCCCCACACTAAGTCCACACAAAGCATCGTCAAAAGGAGAAGACGAGCTTGTAGTACTCAATAAACGCGGTGATGACGGAGTTAGAGTTGTAGAAAAATCTTTTAATTCCAAGTTAAAATCTTTTCCTTTTTCATCTTTTACACTCTCTTTGTGAAAACCCGATTTGATTATGTCAAAAATATTTGGAGTTTCTAAAGCAATGTTAGTCACACTAAAAATTCTCACATTTTGAAATCTTTTTGGTTTAGGTGGTGGTAAGTTTTCAAAACGTTTGTCGACAAAGAAAACCTCCCCATCGGGATCAACGTATTCATCATCCGAAGAATCACTCGAGATTGGAATCGTAGGCTTAACACTCTTAACCTCCACCGGCGGAGGGGACGGAACTTCATTTTTCTCAACAACTCCTAAAACTCTATTTGAAATCTTTTTGCAAATGTTTTTGGTAGAATTGACATTGTACAAAGATGTGATAGAATACACATGAGAAAGAGTGGAGTTTTGGGTTGCATTAATGACGAGTTCTTCCTCATTGAAACGAAGAGTGATTTTCCTTGCATGCACATCGATAAGTGCTCTCGAGGTATCCAAAAATGATCGATCTAAAATTAACGGAACTTTAGGATCGATAGGAATATCAACAACAATAAAGTCTACAGGATAGTAGAACTTTCCAACTTTCACGAAGACGTCCTCGGCAACTCCACAAGCTAGAATCATAGAATGATCGGCCATTTCGATTGACATTCTTGAAGGAGTGAGATTTGGAAGATTGAGCGATTTAAAAATCTCAAGAGGCATCAAATTAATACTAGCACCAAGATCGGCCAAGGCGTAGCATTCTTCCATGTCTTGGATAGCACATGGGATTAAAAACTTTCCAGGATCACCGACTTTTTGAGGTATGCGGCTTAGAAAAACCGAAGAACAACTAGACGATTTTTGCAATTTCTCTTTGTTATTCAACATACTTTTGAAGTTCGCGGCAAATCGAGGCATCATGACTAAGGCGTCGGCAAAACTTATATTAAAATGCAAGTCACGAAACATTTTCATAAAGAGTTCAAATTGATAATTATTTCGTTCTTGTGCCTTTTCCTTGTCTCGTCTTGAAGGGTAGGGTAAAGGTGGTGTGGGTTGGGGCAAAGTAGGCATAGGCATCGGCCTTGGAATCTCGGGTTCCATGATTGGTATTGGTTCAACCGTAGGTGTGGTTTGAGCGGTACTTCGTGGGCTTGTAATTTGCTCCTTTTCAACCACCACCTCGGGATCTTTCTCTTTTTCCTTCTCCATAGAAGTACTTGGACGAGAAATGGGTTCTTTGAAAGTTTTACCACTACGAGTAGCAACAACCTTCAATTCTCCTTTCGGGTTCACGATGGTATCACTAGGAAGACCACCCGAAGAAGAGGGCTTACACATGATAGCTTCAAACATTTTAGCCATACGGTCTTCAAACTTAGATTGCCTAGCATCCGCTTTTAACAATTCTTGCTTAATCTCATGTTGACCTTGCTCCATTTTTTGTTGATTTTGTTGGAGTCGTGTGACATTTCCTTCCATTTTATTAGCATGAGTTTTAAGTTCATTAGCAAGTTCGTTTTTAAGCTCGTTTTTTAACTCGGATCTTAAGCTAACCATTTCACGTTGCATATTGTCAAACTTAGCATCATTAGCCTTTGCATAATTCAAAAATTCTCCTTGAAGATTTTTGGTGTGATCGTTTTGAAAACCTTGAGTCGAAGTTTGAAAATCACGATTTTGGTTTTGATTAGAAATTTGCCCATTTCCACTTTGATAATTACCCTTATTGTAATTCCTTTGATTTCCTTGGTAATTTCCACCTTGGTTGTTGTTGCGATAATTATTAGCATTTTGATTTGGTGGAGCTTGATTTTGGCGGGAACCTTGACCGATTTGGTTATAAGTTCCCATGGCTACAAAAGCATTCGAAGTGTTACCATCCGCGGTAATGCACTCGGAAAGATCATGAGCTCCACCACACGACAAACAACTCTTAGAAACCGCTTTAACCGAAGCGGAATTTGAAGCTTCTTGATTTTTCCAATGGTTCATAAGGTTAGCAAATCTATCAAAAAATCGGTTTTCTTCATTTGCTTCATCATGTAAGGCACTGATAATACGAGACGATGATGACGAGCCCAATTTGGCAACACTCGGTGTGTGACGAGGGCTATAAACCTTAGACCTATTCTCAATTATGACCAAAGCTTCTTCAACCGTTTTACACAAAAAATTACCACCCGCGGCGGCATTTAAATAATCTCTTTCATGATCATTAAGTCCATTGTAAAACGTGTCAATTTGGTGCAAGTCGGAAAAACCGTGATGAGGACATTCATGTAACATCTCCTTAAACCTATTCCAAGCCGTAGAAAAACTTTCATTTGATTCTTGTGAAAATTTAGAAATCTCATTTTTCAAATGCGTAGTCTTAGAGGGCGGAAAAAATTGGTTCACAAATTTCGAAACGAGATCCTTCCACGTCAATATAGAATTGAGTGGCTCTTTCTCTAACCAAATTTTAGCGGGCCCCGCTAAGGAATACGGAAAAAGCATCATCTTAATCGAGTCATTCGAGACATCCTTGAATTTGCACGTGGCGGTAAGACGATTAAATTGGCGGATATGGTTGTGGGGATTGTCCTTCTCATCACCACGGAATTTTTTGTTTTGGATCATCGACAACAAACCCGTTTTCACCTCAAAATTCTCCGCAAGGATAGCGGGAATCACAATAGCTTCTCCATAATCCTCGGTGGGTGCTTGAAGTAACTCCATCATAGTTCGATTCGCCATGGTAGGTGCTTCTTTCACTACAATGGGTTCGTCAATAGGAGACTCCTCACTAGAAGGAGTGGTTGATTTGTTTCTTCGTTTACGTGCACGTCTTGCTTTAGAGCGAGTTTGCATAAACGTCACGTACAACGAGGAGACAAGCAAAGAAGATTCTTTTTGGTGTTTTTACTTTTTTCATTTTTTTTTGTGGTTTTTGATGGTATTAACCTTTTTGGAAATTGGTGAATGTATTAAGTAGACAAAAATCTAAAAATCTCCTCCTTAATCAAATCTCTCGATTAAAGAAGCCTCAAGGAATGAAAACGATCACGTGGAGTGAACGCCTTCGATGACTTTAGAACGATGGTGGAACACCAAATCGTTCAAGAGGGTTTAATCAAATGAAACCAAGAAAATATATATGATACTTAGTAATACTTTGGGAGGCAAAACCCTCGATTCACTCTCAAAATCAAATACGCACAAGCAAGCGGAGGAAACGAGGCGGCGCGAAGCACTTAAGAGCCTTTTTCCTTTAGGTTGTGAAATACAACCGCCTTATACCCACCTTATAGTTTGTATTATCAAAATCAAGCTTCACGAAAGTATTTATCTATTTTTGCCTTTTTTTCTTTGGTTTGAGATTCGAATACAATGATCGAGTGATGAAATCCCGAATCAAGGTTGTGATTGCTCACGTATTTGGAGTACTTGTGTATTTATTGTTCTACGTATAAAATATATTAATAATATTCACACAAAAACCGAAAAACGATAATACGTATTAGTAGAGTGCTACTAATACAATTACTTTTATGGCTAATATAAAAAAAACAATGGTTCAATCAAAACACAACACGCCTCCCCGGCAGCGGCGTCAAAAATGATGTAGCTTTTTGTATACACCTTTAGGAAAAGGATGCAACAAAGTAGTGGTAAGCGTTAAGTGTCGGTTTAGGAAAACCAAGCACTTATGACCCTTAAGAAAAGTGAGTTCGTTCTCTCGAGGAGGCACGTGTGTTGTGTAATGAATGATTTTGATTGATGATTTTATTAAGAAGAAAAGAGAATAGAAATGAGAAAGGAAAGAAAAGACGGTTACGAAGACGGATCGAGCTAAGACGAAAACTCGTTCACGTAAAACCGTAAAACTACAAAAATTAAAAATTTAAAACCTAAAAATTAATTAAAAGCTAAAAGTAGTCTAAAATAATATAAATAAGAATAAAAATCCAATAAAAATATTTTAAAACCTTTTATTAATTAAATATTCAATTTTAAATGCTAATTAAAGCCCAAAAATTAAATATAATTAATCAAAATGTCCAAAATATGATATTATTAAACAAATAACTTACTCATATTATCTAAAAATTAGAAAGTATTTTTCCTAATTTTTAAAAACAATTTTTTTTATTTTTAAATTACTAAAAACTATTTTAAAACTAAAATAATTATAAAAAATAATAAAATAATGCTAAAAATAATTTACCAATTTTAAAAATCCTAAATTGCTCTAATGAACAGTAGAAAAATGAAAAAGATTGAAAAATATTAAATTTTTCACTAAATGACAAAACTAGTTTAATTAAAACTCTAATTAAGTTAAATTAATTCTAAAAAATAATAAAAAGATGAACAGTAAAACCTTTTTTAACCAAAAATCTTAAAATAATATTCTAAGTCTAGGAAAATTGATTAAACTGGAAAATATTACTTTATGGCACTAAAAGACAAAAACAGAAATATTAAAGTTAATTAAAAATGCTAATTAATCTAAAAAAATATAAAATGAACAGTAACTAAAAATCTAATTAATCAGAAAAATCAAAAATAAAATAAGAAAAATAACAATATTGGTTTGAAGGTCTAATTCAAATTTTCACCCACAAAAGACAAAAAAAACAAAATCTGATAGTGACATGTTGTTGGACTTTTGTCCTTTAGCTTAGCAGGGGAAACAAATGAACTAGCAGTGGGAAAGGAGTTCCCACTGGTAGTGTATTTTGCTGGTCAGTTGACCAAGAGCTTAGGAAAGCCCTTTGTGAGCTTGTTCTTTGGACCACAAGGCACCCTTATACTCTTTGGAGTATAAGGAGTCAATAATAACACAAATCAATCAAGCTCTAACACACAAATAACACAAATAGGCCAAAACAAAGTTACTGATAAGCCTAAATGCTATCTGATGAACAGTAGGCTATATTACATGCACAAAAGCCAATTTCAATAAGCCAAATCTAACATATAAGCTGACCAAACAACATATAAGCAAAAGCAAACCCTGGAATGACCTTAAATCTAGCAGCTTAGCAAAAATCAAGTACAAACTTCACAAAAACAGTCACTTATGGCAGTTTTCTGATTTTGCTAACTTTTTCAAAGTTTAAGCATGCAAACTGGTTCAAAATCCCACACAACTGAAAACCATACACACCTACAACCTAACACTAACCTATGGAATGATTCTAACACGTTTTAACTTCACAAATTTGTCACAAAATCTGATTAAAACACAAATCCAAACACCCCTTAAAAACTGAACTTGGAAATTTTTCAAAGCAAATCAATTGAAAACCTATCCAAACTGATTTAAAAACATCTAGCATGCATCAAACACTGATATAAGCAATATCCAAAAGCTTTTAACAACACTTAGCACCTTTTTCACAAAAATCATGCATATCACATATTTTTTAGAAAACTAAAAATGGAAAAGGGATTTTACCTTGAGGGACTTACATCCAAGCCCCTCAGTGGTTGCTTAACCACCTCCCACAAGCTCGGGCTTGTGCTGGACCTTGGAAAACAAACAATAATCCAAACCTGCTAAGAGAAAATAAGAACAATACAACAATACAACTTCTGATTTTTTTTATTCTTTCTGAAACCTTTTAAAACCTTGTTAAATTCTTTCCCAATGTTTATCTTTCAAAACAAGAACAATATCATATGATCCAAGAATTCATTCCACTTTCACTTCACAAATTCTTAGATTTCTGAAAATTGAAAAACTTTTTGAAAAACCTTTTGAGAACTCAAATAAACACCAAGTGTTTATCAAATGTAAAGTGGAACTCATAATATAGCTATCCAATACCAAACTTTTAAAAAGAGATAAAAGGAATTACAATTTAAATAAAAATACCAAACTTTAAATTTCTTAAAATGGCATTAAAATGGCTTAGCTAAAAACTGGAACAAGAGAAAAAGGGGTACAAGCCACCCCTTTTTATACTACTGAATAGAATTCTATAGAACATGAAATAAAATAATGCTAACATATACCCTAATGAGCTAAAAATCCCAATATGCCCTTTGACGAATTTGGTCAAAATGTGCAACATGTGATGGCCAGCTGTGTATACTTGATCTTGATGGCTTGTAGATTCCTTTGGGACCAAGAAATGAAAGGGAGCCGTTGGATGGACTGGAGGATTTGTTTTCTTCTTCTTTGTGGGGTAGGGGACACATGGGGTTGTCTTGGGATGAAAGTGATGGACGTTTTGGGAGGTGGGATGGGATGAGAGTGACTCTAATTACCCATCTGGAAAGTTTCACTTGAAACCCCTTTGATTTAGTCCATGTTCTTCCTGGGTATTAGCTAGGGTTTAAGGGAGTGTTTAGGGGGTGATTAATCTATTTTGGGAAAAGAAAGTTTAAAAAATGTGTTTGGGTGGGAAAAAGTGTTGACCAGTTGACTGAGTTTATAAATTAAAACCGGGTTAAACATTGGGCTGGGTGGACGGGTTGGGTAGGGTTATGGGTATTTGGGTGGGTCGTTGTGACGTGGCAGTAGCTGGTTGGGTGCGAGGGTTTGTTGGTTTGGCAGAAAAGGCCCCCAAGATTCCTTCTTCTTTGCACTTTGTGATAAAAGCCATCAACGCCTTTTTTTCCTTTGACAACTTTTGCAAACTTGTCATTTATGGCACAACTTGTTTCAAAACTTTTTCCAAGGGTTTTAAATGCATTTCTTGGATTCTTCAAGGACTGATCTTGTAATATCTTCAAACTTTAGGGACCCTATTCATAATTTTGAATATTTGAGGGGTATAAAGTGTAAATCTTCAAAAGTTGAGGGACTAAAGTTGCCAATCTTCAATTCTTCAAGGGCATTTTTGGAAATTCAAAACTTGGGCCCGGTTCATTGTGCGGCTTCGTTTCCCGTGTTCGTTTTTGATTGATTCTTGTGATCTTTTGCCATTTCCTCAATATCCGTACCTAAAAATACACAAGTAACAAACACGAGCATATATTTGGTATATTTAATGATATTTTATGCATTTTAAGCCCGATTTGGACGATGAGACCATGTATAAAAGCAGTCTCATTACATAGCTTACTTTATATCAATCTATTCAAGTCATTTTACTAGTTTACCACATCATTCTTTACTGTTTTATACAGCCATCTAAATTAAGCAAGATTTTAACCTTGTTTCTTATAGTTTTTCATCTTTTTAAGCATGTTTATCAACACCAAATCCCCACACAATATTTTTAATCATCATTCATCATCATATACATATACATAAGTGAAAGAAATACAAGATTACATAATCCAAAATAACAAGAGGATGAGGAGAACAATCTTTATACCACCATGATGATGTAGGTTGTGATCAAAACATGGATTTTGATGGAGAAACTTGTGAATAACCAAGACCATCTTCAAGACCACCATTCTTCATGAACACCTTGTGGAAAATCAGCCCCAAGACTCCATGGAAACTCCTCCTTGGATGTTATAATTACCACCAATCAATAGGGTTTCAAAAGGGCTTCAACATGTGTATGAACAACATGGGATTTCATGGTTAAATCAAGATCAAAATGGGTGTTTTTGGGGTGATATGGGATGGCACATAGGGAGAGTGAGAGAGAATTTTGAGTGGATTTGCATGAGGGAAATGAAAAATGGTTTTAGGTTTGCTTGTTTTGATGTAAGCTTAGCTTACTTGGTAAGCTTTGGACATGTGTGACTTGTTTTGTTAAGTTATTGACACCTAAGGTGTTGGTAGCTTAGTATTGCCGATTTTGAGTGGGGGTGGGACAAGTGTCCCACTTGTCTCATCCCCATTTATTTACGGGTACTCCTCGATTCTAGTTTCCTTGATTTGCGTGCCCTCGGGTCATTTTATGAAAAACGTTTTTATAAATTATGAATCAACGACACAAAACGAATCTAATAAAAATTGTTTCATCAAAAATGGCGTTCGAAAACGTAAATACGTAATCCTAAGGTTTCCGGTTTAGTCGTAAAGGACGTTAAATTAAAATCGTAAGTCCTAATCTCTTCTCGTAAATTTTTGAGTTTATGAAACAACACAAATTTAAAACTCCAAAATAATATTCACGGATAAATTTATTTTCTGAAATGTCGGACTGTTACCAAAGACGGTGTATGTAAACGTAAGCACGTAACGTAGAATCGTCCGGTTTAGACGTAGTCGATGCTACTTCAAGACGTAAATCCAAATTACTTCCCAAAAATAAGTGAGTTCATAATATAACATTAAAATAATGTTTTTAAATAATATTTGAGAATAAAATATCAACTATAAATTGACGGATTGTCACAGCATTTACCCCTAAACAGGATCTTTGTCCTCAAAGATCATCTTACCTTACTACTCGCTCCTTATAGAGTTAAAGCCATGTGGGTATTTCCTCCACATTCGGTCTTTTCTCACAAGTGTAATTCATTACAATACGCGAGTTTCATCAAACATAACTACGGGAATAAGATCAGGCTTAATGTTGAGTTACTTTCTCTATCCATGATGTTCAGGGGTTTTTGATGAACGCAACTTTTCGCCGATCTAAACATTACTAAGGAACAATCAAATTTTCACTTGATAGATATTTATCAAGTTCGATTTACGAAACATAATTCGCGCAGTCCTTGAAGTCCTAGGGTAGATCCAGCTTATATGCCATTCAAACCAATCTTTACATCATCTCAATGGTCCCATACAACGGAGACTTATATCCCATGATCTTTCAGATCATTAATTCATTTTTCCAAGGTTAAATTTTTTGGCATAACTTCGCTACCCATCTGGCACTTCAAGATCTATATTTCATGTTCACATAACCTCCTACCCTCTACCGGCAGTCAATAATCAGATCCTAATTTCAACAACCATTTCAGGTCTCGCGAGTCGAGCATTTTGCAAGATTAGGTTCGCCATTATAGGAAACCTTAAACCTAAAAGACATGTCCAACTCACAATGGGTGTATGTCGGGTGTCTTCATCTCAACTCCTGCTTACAGATGCTCTAAAAATTAGATCATAACAAGATTCGATCTCGATCCTAATACGATAATTAGCAATGATAATCTCTCTAAAGGAAAGCGATTATATGGTTCGTTACCAAAGGTCAATCATTCAAACATAAAGCAACACTTATATTACTTTGCATCGTTACTTTACCTCGTCCCTTCGATTGGGGTGGTACATAGTACTCTCATCAAGATTCGTTCACAATGACTTCTGAGCAAATCTCTAGAAATTCGATGCGAAGCGAGGATCGATCTTGATAAAGATGTTCGATACAGGCACACTATGTTTACATAACTACTTTGCAATTATCATTAACGGGAATGATATCAGCAGATTTGGTCAGTCTGTCGACGATGACCCAAATCGAATCAAATTCAGATGATGACCTTTGCAATAGCTATACGTTTACTAATGTATGATGCGATGTCTGCCTTCATAATTTATCATTAGTACAATTTCTTCAGACAAAGATACTTTTAGTCAGAAAAATGACATACATATAATACTTATACTTACAAGATTTCTAATATAACTACATCTCACAATCTTCCATAATTAGACAATCACAAGTGCCCTTTTATACATTTAACGCTATCGGCTTCTCAATTCTAATGGTTCACATTAGTCGCGAACCCCTTTTTATTATCTATATTATCCTTTTTATAAACATTGTTTATTTTTATATCGTTCGTCAATTTATTTTGCACCTTCATTATTAAGGAACATGTTCTAATTGGTTCTTTATCTTTTCTACATAATGCGTCGGTATCTATATTCACCTCTCATGATGATATAATTATCATGTCCACAACTCACTCAGATATTCTTTCTATATTATGCGTCAGTAATTACGTTCACTGATTGAAGTAAAATTACCCCTTTAGGAAAAGGAAGGTAATTAGGGCAAGTATGCACGACGATTTAGGAAAACCGTGTGTGAATGACCCTAAAAGTGAGTTCGTTCTCGAGGAGGCAAGTGCGTTGTGTTAAGAGATGATTAACTTTTGTGATTATATGATTGAAAAAGAAAGAAATAAATGAGATTAGAAGAGAAAGACGGTTACGAAGACGGATTAAACTAAGACGAAAAAGGCGATCACGTAAAACCGTAAATAGTGCAAAAATTAAAATTTTAACCTAAAAAATTAGTTAAAAGCTAAAAGTAGTCTAAAATAATATAAACAAGAATAAAAATCTAATAAAAATATTTTAAAACCTTTTATTAATTAAATATTCAATTTTAAAAGCTAATTAAAGCCCTAAAATTAAATATAATTAATCAAAATGTCCAAAATATGATTTTATTGAACAAATAACTTACTTATATTATCTAAAGACTAAAAAGTATTTTTCCTAATTTTTAGAAACTATTTTTCTATTTTTAAATTACTAAAAACTATTTTTAAACTAAAATAATTATAAAAAATAATAAAATAATGCTAAAAATAATTTACCAGTTTCAAAAATCCTAAGTTACTCTAATGAACAGTAGAAAATTGAAAAAGTTTGAAAAATATAAAATTTACCACTAACAGACAAAAACAGTTTAATATAAAACCCTAATTAACTTAAATTAATTCTAAAAAATAATTAAAAGATGAACAGTAAAAACTTTTTTAACTAAAAATCTTAAAATGTTTTTCCTAATCTATAAAAAATGTTTAAACTGATAAATAAGTATTTTTGGCACTAAATGCCAAAAACAGAAATATAAAAGTTAATTAAAAATGCAATAAAACCTAAAAAATACTAAATGAACAGTAATAAAAAATCTACTTAAACAAAAAAATCAGAAATTAAATTAGAAAAATAATGGAACTAGTTTGAAAGTCTAATTCACAAATTTGGTCACTAAAGACAAAAAATGAAGGTTTCTGATAGTGATACTTGACTTGATTTGTCTTGTAGCTTAGCAGTACTAACAATGGTGCTACCAGTGGGAAGTTTGTTCCCACTGCTAGTGTAATTTTGTTGGTCAGTTGACCAATAAGCTCATGAGAGCTTATTTGTGAGCTTATATTGGGCAATAAGGCACCCCCACACCAATTGGGTTGTGGGGAGTCTAAGTAAACACAAAAAACAAGCAATCACTTCACAAAATCAAACAAATGAGCCCTAGAAGTTACTGATTATGCTAGCAATGTTTCTGATGAACAGTAAAGTATTTTTACTTGCACAAATATGAATTTTAATGGCCAAATACTTGCACTTAGTCCAACCAAATGACATGTAAGCAATTCACAACCCTTAAGTGACCTAATATCTAGCAGCTTATCAAGATTTGATGAACAATTTCACAAAATTCAGGCAAGAAAAGCACTTACTGATTTATGTGCTATTTTCCCAATTTTTGACATGCAAATTGCTTTAAAACCTTACCAAACTGAAATCTAAACACTAATATCATCTACTAACATCCTAATAAGTGTATTGAACAGGTTTTAAGCCAAGATTAATGACAATTACACCAACTCAAACCCTAATCCAAACACCCCTTAAAATTTTCTGAAACTGATTTTTTCACACCAAATTCAAACAAATTCAAACCAAATTTATCCCAATCAATCTAAACATGCATAATAACTTCAAATAAGCAATATCAAACCAGATTAACAACACATAAACAATTTTCATACAAAATCACATAAGGCTGAAATATTTGAAAAATGAAACAAAGAACAAGGTGACTACCTTGTGGGACCCACATCCAGGCCCCACAATGGCTGCTTTGCCATCTCCAAACAGACTCGGGTCTGTGTAGACTTTTCTTTGCTGTTTGAATTGAAGATGATGATGATATTTGTCCTTGATTTGAACTTGCCAAAACAGACAACCAAGAGCAAGGGTAACTGGTACAAGAGCTTATAGGCTTATATGATTAACTTATTGACAAGTTAATCTATAGCTTAAAGCTTTTAAAAAGAAAGTAGAAATATAAGAAAACTGATTTTTTTCTTCACTGAAAATTTTGAAAATTCAGAAAAACTGAAAACCTTTTGAAACAAGTAAAACAACAATAAAAATCAATAGAACTTCAAACAATGTAACTAACTTGGCACTTGGTTTCTCATCACCAAACTTTAAACCATTTTTCATTCATGAAAAATTGGATTTACAAAGTTGTGATCAAAAGAGAAAAAACCAGGAACAAAGGGGTATGCATAGCTCGCATCCTCCTTTTATAATCAAAGATAGAACTATCTAGATACTAAACCCTAATCAACTGAAAATCCCATAATGCCCTTGAGTCTTCTTGTTTTGAATTTGTTCAAAACTGGCATGTGAATGATTCTTGTTGTCTAGTGATGGCCAGCCGTGTTTGAGTGATCTAGGACGTTCAACAAGTCTTTGGGGCCAAGGATATGATCTCAAACATTCATCTTGTCCCCTTTTGGGGTTTAGTGGAAAGGGACGGGTGCAGAGGACCATGGGGTGGTTACATGGGTTGAGTGTGTGATGTTTTGGGAGGTGGGATGTGATGACAATGAGGTTAATCAAAGATCTGGAAGGTTTCAATAAAAATCCCTTTGTATTTAGCTTAATTGAGTCTGGGATTAATAGGGTTTGTGTGGGTGATTAGAGTGGGTTTAATCCATTTTGGGAAATAGTTTTATTTAAAAACGTGTTTGGAGGGAAGTTTAAATAACCGGTTAATAAGTTTATTAAACTTAGTTGAAGGTGACGTGGGAGGATGATTGGCTGGGAAGGGTTAGAGTGTTTGACAGTTTTGGCCCCCAAACTCCTTTCCTTTCTTCACTTTGTAAATATCAGCAACAATCTTCATTTCCTTTATAATCAACTTTGGGCAGTTGGCAATTTTGGCACAACAAGTTTTAAACTTGTTTTAAGGACTAAACATGCAAATTTATGATATTTGAAGGACTAATTTTGGTATTTTCCTTCATTCTTCAAGGTTTGACTTGTTTGTTGACTTCTTGGAGGACCAATATTGACAATTTAGTTTTGTTGAGGGACTAAATTTGCCAATTCTTCAAAGTTAAGGGTCCTTTTTGTAATTTTGACAAACTTTAGGGACCTAACTAGTAATTATGAAGATACAAGGGTATAAAGTGTCAATTATTTCATATTGGAGGACCCTTCTTCATAATTCTTCAAATCTTCAAGGGTTTTCTTGGAAAATTCTTCATTAGGGCTTGGTTCATTGTGCGGCTTCGTTTCCCGTGTTCGTTTTTGCATGATTCTTGTGATCTTTTGTCATTTTCTCAATATCCGTACCTAAAATACACAAGCAACAAACACAAGCATATATTTGGGTATTTTGATGATATTTAATGCATTTTAAGCCCAATTTGGACGATGAGACTATGTATAAAAGCAGTCTCATCACTCCCCCATACTAAACCATTACCGTGCCCTCACGCAATGCTAGAATAAAGTATCGTAGCATCTCCAAAATTCATTTTTATTTACTTTATTGGAATGATAATCTAGCTACACTACTACTATTGCTACTACTTGCGTTTTAGACATAATGTATGATTTTCATCGCAAAATGGGATGTTTAGGTTCATAGAATAAGAACACGTGAATGCTTCGTTAGAAATAATTTCATCGTCCTCGATTTTCACCCAAATTCCATGCCAAGCGTGCAACGAGATCATTGTCATTATCAGTTAGTAATGCTAACACTACTCATATGCCCTAATCACGTACTTATCATCCCATTATTCCTATGTTGTATCTCTTATATTTTATATTGTCTTGAATGTTTCACGAGGATACATTGTTGACTTATGTGATAATAGAGATTTAGGTCTAAAAATAGAGTCCTAACGGTGTAACTAAGGCCATCAAATCAAGAAACCCTCCTAATAGACAACAATGTTAAAAAATTAAGTTGACAAGAAGAATCGATAAACACGGTTTTATAACAGTTTTGAACATGAGACTTATTACCAAGACTTTTATACGCCCCCTAACGGAAGGGCCTTATTATCTTTGGTTTACCTCCATCTTTTATTCAACTTCGCCATGAAGCTTTTATTATGACTTGGTCTTGCCTTGCCTTTTATTATCCGCCTCATCGGTGGTTTTATTAGCCAAAGACGTATATCCTCACGCTAAAGCGAATTTTGGATCTTTAAAGCTTCGAAGATTAAGGCTTGATTCACTTTCAGTTTTTCATAGATTTTTCGGCCTTGTGGGGCTTCAAATTGTTTGCTAGATTTAGGTGAGCACTTGAAATCTTATTATTAGGTGAAGCTTTCGATTATTCGGGTGCCAATACTTCAAAACCGTGACGCTGGCGATACCTTAATGTCTTCCCAATTTAATTACACAGAAGCTACTAGAAAAGACTAGAAACCCAACAATCCTAACTAAACCGCTAAGTCAATATTTATTAAGCAAAAAATATTTACATGCGAAGGGAGAATAAGCAAACTACGAGAACACATGAGTTTTTGAAAGAATACGAGTATTCTACGTTTAGCATAGTAACGTATAATTAACCCTATCATTTCTCGTCCTCATTTAAGAGACTTAGCCTAATGTGTAGTTAAGGAATCAAAGCTAAGTGCTCAACACGCACGGTCGAGTCAAAAATTACTCTTATTCTCGCCATCAGAAAATCTACATTCGTGTCTTCAAACACTTATAAAATATGAGAAAATTTTTAAAATTTGGCCATTTTTAGCCTTATTTTGCAATAAAACGATAAACAAAAAGATAAACTTTGGAAAGCATGAAGGTTTGGCAAGGCAAGTATCTATTCACCCCCCATACTAAAGTTAAACATTGTCCTCAATGTTTCGAGTCTAGGGGTGCAAACACCCCCATACTAGAGACGTAGTCGAATGCCTAATCTAGCATGGAAAGGGTGTAACCGTTAAATTTAAAGCCGTTTATGAAGTGTGCTATAAACCTAAGGTTAGAACATCAAAAGGATATATCATGGATATTGAGAAAGTCTTTAAAGCAATCGATCGAGTGCTCCCATAAAACGAACACGAGAGGCTCCAATCGTGAAGATCATGATCATCTAAAGTTCACAATTCACAAACAACCACGGAACAAAGGTTGGAAGGGCACAAATCCCCACACGTTAACTACATTAGAAAGCGATAATATGTAAATAGGATAAGCATGGGACTCCCCCACGAGGCACCTCGTTTTTGATTACCGAGTCATGAGCTCGAATCGATCCCCTCAATACTAATTATCATTGGGGAAGGTGACTTGGTCGAGGTAGTTCAAGGATGGAACTTCCCCGCCAAAGTAGTGCTTCAACCTATGTCCCATTCACCTTGAAGTTAGGACCATCATCTTGAGCTAGCTCGATGGTCCCATACGGAAATACTTGAGTCACGGTGAATGGACCGGACCAACGGGATTTCAACTTACCGGAAAAGATTTTCAAGCGAGAATTAAAAAGCAAAACTTGATCCCCAATGTTAAAAACCCGGTTTTTAATTTTAGAATCATGCAAATTTTTAGTTTTTTCTTTATAAATCAATGAATTTTCATAAGCAATATCTCTCAATTCATCCAATTCATTCAATTGCATTTTTTGGTGTTTTCCAGCGGTCTCCATATCATCATTACAACGCTTTAGGGCCCAATAAGCCTTGTGTTCTAACTCGATAGGCAAATGACAATTCTTTCCATACACAAGCTTATAGGGAGTGCACCCAATGGGCGTTTTATGAGCGGTCCTAAAGGCCCATAAAGCATCGTCCAACTTATCCAACCAAGTTTGTCGGTTTTCCCCAACGGATCTCTCCAAGATCCTCTTCAAAGCTCGGTTTGAAACCTCGACTTGCCCACTTGTTTGTGGGTGATAAGCCGTAGAAAGCCGATGTGTAACCCCATATTTCCTTAAGACTCTTTCGAATTGGTCGTTACAAAAATGGGTTCCACGATCGCTTATGATCGCACGAGGGGTTCCAAACCGAGAAAACAATTGCTTCAAAAACTTGACTACCACACGAGCATCATTGGTGGGCAAAGCCTTAGCTTCCACCCACTTAGATAGGTAGTCAACCGCAACAAGGATGTACTTATTACCACAAGATGATGGGAACGGCCCCATAAAGTCTATACCCCAAACGTCAAAGATCTCACACACTTGGATGATATTTTTTGGCATTTCATCTTTTTGTGAGGCTTTTCCTTGTCGTTGGCATGCATCCCACGACTTCACAAGATCTTGTGCATCTCGGTAAATAGTAGGCCAAAAGAAGCCGACATCAAACACATTTTTAGCCGTGAGATTAGCACCGTGGTGACCACCCGTGGGTCCCTCGTGACAAGCTCTAAGGATGTTAGAAGCTTCGGTGCCAAATACACAACGTCGGATGATTTGATCCGCACAAGTTCGAAACAAGTAAGGGTCGTTCCAAAAGTAGAACTTGACGTCACGAAAGAATTTTCGTTTTTCTTGAGTCGTCATACCCTTAATGATGAAGTTACCCGCATGGTAATTTGCAAAGTCCGCAAACCATGAGGTCGAAGGATCAAGCTTATAATTTACTACACCAAGTGTCTCGAGCGGAAATGTTTCGGTGATTTCCTTAGGCTCGTAAACACTTTGGTGAGGATCTTCCAAACGAGAAAGATGATCGGCCGCTAGATTCTCGGCTCCTTTTTTGTCAACGATGGTGTGATCAAATTCTTGAAGGAGGAGAATCCAACGAAGTAATCTCGGCTTTGGATCTTGTTTTGCCATGAGATACTTAATAGTCGAATGGTCCGTATACA
Source organism: Glebionis coronaria (assembly GCA_025667525.1). Taxonomy (NCBI): domain Eukaryota; kingdom Viridiplantae; phylum Streptophyta; class Magnoliopsida; order Asterales; family Asteraceae; genus Glebionis; species Glebionis coronaria. Next base: position 49,781,915 of record CM046875.1, read on the forward strand.
CTATGCATTTCGTCAAGACGAGGTAAGGTCGGAACTTCTCAAATGCATACACCACGGCAAGGAACTCCTTTTCCGTTGTAGTGTATTTTAGTTGAGCCTCGGTCATCGTCTTGCTAGCATAGTGAATAGGCAAGAAGTGCTTATCATGACGTTGCCCCAAAACGGCCCCAATAGCGTAATCACTAGCATCACACATGAGCTCAAAGGGGAGGTTCCAATTGGGAGCAACAAGAATGGGAGCTTCTGTAAGTTTCCTCTTAAGGATTTCAAAGGCTCTTAAACAATCTTCGTCAAAGACAAAATGTGCCTCTTTTTCAAGAAGATGTGTAATGGGTAGAGAAATCTTTGAAAAATCCTTGATGAATCGACGATAAAAGCCCGCGTAGCCTAGGAAACTCCTAACTCCCTCAACGGTTTTGGGATGAGGTAATTCGGCGATGACGTCTACCTTAGCTTGATCTACCTCAATCCCCGCTTTCGAGACCTTGTGCCCTAAGACGATTCCTGTCCTAACCATAAAATGACATTTCTCCCAATTGAGCACAAGGTTGGTTTCCTCACAACGTTTTAACATTCTCTCAAGGTTCGACAAACACGAAGTGAACGAATTACCAAACACGGAAAAGTCATCCATGAAGACTTCCATCGTCTTCTCGATCATATCATGAAAAATAGCCATCATGCACCTTTGAAAGGTTCCCGGTGCATTGCAAAGTCCGAATGGCATTCTACGATAGGCAAACGTTCCATATGGACACGTAAACGTAGTTTTTTCTTGATCACGAGGGTCGATGGGAATTTGGAAGTAACCAGAAAAACCATCTAAAAAGCAATAGAAATCGTTTCCCGCAAGACGCTCCAACATTTGGTCCATGAAGGGCAAGGGAAAATGGTCTTTTCGAGTGGCTTCATTTAACTTTCGATAGTCAATCACACTCTCCATCCGGTCACGAGTCTAGTGGGAATTAACTCGTTGGCATCGTTTGGCACAACGGTCATTCCTCCCTTCTTAGGGACACAATGAATAGGACTCACCCAAGGGCTATCGGAAATAGGGTAAATCATTCCCGCGTCAAGGAGTTTAAGGACCTCCTTTTTGATGACGTCGTGAATTTTGGGGTTCACCCTCCTTTGACTTTGGATTGTGGGCTTGAAATCCTCCTCCATTAAGATTTTGTGGGTACAAAATTTGGGATCGATTCCCTTAATGTCGGATAACTTCCACGCAATTGCCCCTTTGTGGTCCTTTAGAACATCGACAAGTGCGGTTTTTCATCATTCGAAAGTTCCTTCGCAATAATAACCGGCAACTTGTTGCCCTCCTCCAAATAGACATATTCGAGGTGAGGAGGTAAATCTTTCAACTCGAGGATAGGTGGTTCCTCAAGTGAAGATGTGGGCTCGATACTCATAACCTCCTCGGGTGGAGGAAATGGGAAATCGTTGAGAAAATCCTTGATAATCGAGAAGTCCTCATCGTTGTCGAGGTCTTCGTCACAAGTACGTGGAACATTGCTTTCTTCCAACGTAAAACCACCACCTTCAAATGGAGTGAAGGTTGGTGTCGAATTATCAAGAATTGGATCTAACATAGTGGGATTGCCACTAGTTTCTTCATCACCAAACCCTAAAACTTCTTGTGAAAATTCCTCGCAAACCACGTCGATCATATCAACGAGGTTTATGGTAGCAACGGAATAAACATGAGAAAGTTGAGAATTTTGAGTTGCGTTTATAACAAGTTCCTCGTTGTTGAAACGTAAGGTGATCTTTCTAGCATGCACATCAATTAAAGCCATAGACGTATCTAAAAATGAACGACCTAAAATGAGAGGAACTTGAGGATCCGTGGGGATATCGACAACGATAAAGTCTACGGGATAGTAGAACTTCCCCACTTTCACAAAAACGTCTTCCGCCAAACCACATGCACGAATCGTGGAATGGTCGGCCATCTCGATAGACATTAGTGAAGGAGTAAGATTAGGAAGATTGAGCGACTTGAAGATTTCAAGTGGCATCAAGTTAATGCTAGCACCAAGATCGGCCAAGGCATAACATTCTTCCATATCTTGGATTGCACAAGGGATCAGAAATTTACCGGGATCACCGACTTTTTGAGGTATGCGATTAAGATAAACCGACGAACAACTAGACAATTGATGCAATTTCTCCTTGTTGTTCAACATACTATTAAAGTTAGCGGCAAATCGAGGCATCATGACCAAAGCATCGGTGAAACTCACATTAAGGTGCAACTCACGAAACATTTTCATAAAAAGCTCAAATTGATAATTGTCGCGCTCTTGTCGTTTCTCCTTCCTAAGTCTCGATGGGTAAGGCAAGGGTGGTGTGGGTTGGGGCATAGGCATAGCCTTTGGAATCTCGGGTTCCAATGTTGGTAATGGGTCGACCGTAGGTGTGGCATGAGCGGTACTTTGTGGGCTTGAGATATGCTCCTTTTCGACCACCACCTCGGGTTCTTCCTCAATTTCCTCCACCGTTGGAGTAATTGGTTGAGGAGACGGTTCTTTAAGTGTCTTACCACTTCGTGTGGTAGTCACTTTCATCTCTCCCTTCAGGTTTGAAACGGTGTTACTAGGCAAACTTCCCGAAGTAGAGGCTTTGTTCCCCATGACGGCTTCTAGAATAGCATTAAGCTTAACATCTTGACTAGCGGCTTTTTGGTCAATCCTCTGTTCAAGCCTAGCATGACTTTGTTCAATTTTATTGTTTTGACCTCTAATTTGATTAGCAAAATCATTTTTCAACTCATTTCTCATGTTAAGATTTTCCTTCACAAAATTAGCTAATTCCTTGGTGTTTTTAGCCGTATCCCTAGCTTGACTAGCCAATTGCTCTTGAATGTTTTCCAAAATCTTATCATTTGCCGTAGCGTAATTCAAAAAGTACATTGGAAGTTCTTTAGTGTAAACATTTTGAAGACCTTGACTTGTGTTTTGAAAATTACGGTTTTGGTTTTGATTTTGCAATTGGCTACTACTCCCTTGATTCCCATAGTTGTTATTACCCTTGTAATTGTTCCTTTGATTGTTTTGGTAACCAACTTGATTGTTTTGATAATTGTTAGCATTTTGATTTGGTGGAAAACCCGATGGAGTCAATTGATTAGTGCGGGGAACTTGACCGTTTTTGTTATAAGTTCCCGCGGCCGCGAAGGCACTCGAAGTGTTACCACCGTTGGTAATGCACTCGGAGTAATCATGAGCTCCACCACAATACATACAAGAAACCTCAACCGCTTTAGCCGTAGCGGGAGTGGGTTGTTCACCAACTTTAAACTCAATTAACAATCCTTTAAGCTTATCAAAAATCTTGTTCTCCAAATTAGCCTCGATTTGGCAAGCATCAACGGTATGTGACAATGAAGGCGAAGGCGAAGACGAAGTCTTACGAACACTCGACGTGCTACGAGGACTATAGACCTTAGACCTATTCTCAATGATTAACAATGCTTCCTCGACCGTTTTACACAAAAAATTTCCACCCGCGGCGGCATTAAGATAATCACGCTCATGATCGTTCAAGCCATTGTAAAACGTGTCAATTTGATGCAAGTCGGAAAAACCATGATGAGGACATTCGTGCAACATTTCCTTAAACCTATTCCAAGCCGTTGAAAAACTCTCATTATACTCTTGTGAAAACTTTGAAATCTCGCTTTTCAAATGCGTAGTCTTAGAGGGTGGAAAAATTTGGTTCACGAATTTTGAAACGAGATCCTTCCACGTCAATACAGAATTGGGTGGCTCTTTCTCTAACCAAATTTTTGCGGGCCCCGCTAAGGAATACGGAAAAAGCATCATCTTAATCGAGTCGTTAGAGACGTCCTTAAACTTGCAAGTGGCGGTGAGACGATTAAATTGGCGAATGTGGTTATGAGGGTTGTCCTTTTCGTCACCTCGAAACTTGTTGTTTTGAATCATGGACAACAAACCCGTCTTAACCTCAAAATTCTCCGCAAGGATAGCGGGAATCACAATCGCTTCTCCATAACCCTCGGTGGGTGCTTGAAGCAACTCCATCATAGTTCGATTAGCCATGGGTGCTTCTTTCACTACGATGGGTTCATCAATAGGAGACTCCTCACTAGAAGGACTGGTTGATTTGTTTCTTCGTTTACGAGCACGTCTTGCTTTGGAGCGAGTTTGCATAAACGTCACATACAACGAGAGGGTGAGCAAAGAAGATTCTTTTTGGTGTTTTTACTTTTTCAATTTTTTTGTGGTTTTTGATTGTTTTTACTTTTTTTTGGATTTTGTGGAATGTATTAGGTAGACAAAAATCTACAAATCTCCTCCTTAATCAAATCTCTCGATTAAAGAAGCCTCAAGGAATGAAAACGATCACGTGAAGTGAACGCCTTCGATGACTTTAGAACGATGGTGGAACACCAAATCGTTCAAGAGGGTTTAATCAATAGAAACCAAGAAAATATATATGATATGTAATAATACTTTGGGCGGCAAAACCCTCGATTAGCTCTCAATCTTAAAATACGCACAAGCAAGCGGAGGAAACGAGGCGGCGCGAAGCACTTAAGAGCCTTTTTCCTTTAGGTCGTGAAATACAACCGCCTTATACCCACCTTATAGTTTGTATTTTTCAAAATCGAGCTTCACGAAAGTATTTATCTATTTTTGCCTTTTTCTTTGGTTTGAGATTCGAATACAATGATTGGGTAATGACCTCCCAAGTCAAGGTTGTGATTTCTCACGTATTTGGAGTACTTGTGAATTTATTGTTCTACGTATACAATATCGTAATAGTATTCACACAAAAATCGAAAAACCGATAATACGTATTAGTAGAGTGCTACTAATACAATTAGCTATTATGGCTATATATAAAAACACAACTTCCAAATCAAAACACAACACGCCTCCCCGGCAGAGGCGCCAAAAATGATTGAAGTAAAATTACCCCTTTAGGAAAAGGAAGGTAATTAGGGCAAGTATGCACGACGATTTAGGAAAACAGTGTGTGAATGACCCTAAAAGTGAGTTCGTTCTCGAGGAGGCAAGTGCGTTATGTTAAAAGATGATTAACTTTTGTTATTATATGATTGAAAAAGAAAGAAAGAAATGAGATTAGAAGAGAAAGACGGTTACGAAGACGGATTAAACTAAGACGAAAAAGGCGATCACGTAAAACCGTAAATAGTGCAAAAATTAAAATTTTAACCTAAAAAATTAATAAAAAGCTAAAAGTAGTATAAAATAATATAAACAAGAATAAAAATCCAATAAAAATATTTTAAAACCTTTTATTAATTAAATATTCAATTTTAAATGCTAATTAAAGCCCTAAAATTAAATATAATTAATCAAAATGTCCAAAATATGATGTTATTGAACAAATAACTTACTTATATTATCTAAAGACTAAAAAGTATTTTTCCTAATTTTTAGAAACTATTTTTCTATTTTTAAATTACTAAAAACTATTTTTAAACTAAAATAATTATAAAAAATAATAAAATAATGCTAAAAATAATTTACCAATTTTAAAAATCCTAATTTACTCTAATGAACAGTAGAAAATTGAAAAAGTTTGAAAAATATATAATTTACCACTAACAGACAAAAACAGTTTAATATAAAACCCTAATTAACTTAAATTAATTCTAAAAAATAATTAAAAGATGAACAGTAAAAACTTTTTTAACTAAAAATCTTAAAATGTTTTTCCTAATCTATAAAAAATGTTTAAACTGATAAATAAGTATTTTTGGCACTAAATGCCAAAAACAGAAATATAAAAGTTAATTAAAAATGCAATAAAACCTAAAAAATACTAAATGAACAGTAATAAAAAATCTACTTAAACAAAAAAATCAGAAATTAAATTAGAAAAATAATGGAACTAGTTTGAAAGTCTAATTCACAAATTTGGGCACTAAAGACAAAAAATGAAGGTTTCTGATAGTGACACTTGACTGGATTTGTCTTGTAGCTTAGCAGTACTAACAATGGTGCTACCAGTGGGAAGTTTGTTCCCACTGCTAGTGTAATTTTGTTGGTCAGTTGACCAATAAGCTCAGGAGAGCTTATTTGTGAGCTTATATTGGGCAATAAGGCACCCCCACGCCAATTGGGTTGTGGGGAGTCTAAGTAAACACAAAAAACAAGTAATCACTTCACAAAATCAAACAAAATGAGCCCTAGAAGTTACTGATTATGCTAGCAATGTTTCTGATGAACAGTACAGTATTTTTACTTGCACAAATACGAATTTTAATGGCCAAATACTTGCACTTAGTCCAACCAAATGACATGTAAGCAATTCACAACCCTTAAGTGACCTAATATCTAGCAGCTTATCAAGATTTGATGAACAATTTCACAAAATTCAGGCAAGAAAAGCACTTATTGATTTATGTGCTATTTTCCAAATTTTTGACATGCAAATTGCTTTAAAGCCTTACCAAACTGAAACCTAAACACTAATATCATCTACTAACATCCTAATAAGTGTATTGAACAGGTTTTAAGCCAAGATCAATGACAATTACACCAGCTCAAACCCTAATCCAAACACCCCTAAAAATTTTCTGAAACTGATTTTTTCACACCAAATTCAAACAAATTCAAACCAAATTTATCCCAATCAATCTAAACATGCATAATAACTTCAAATAAGCAATATCAAACCAGATTAACAATACATAAACAATTTTCATACAAAATCACATAAGGCTGAAATATTTGAAAAACGAAACAAAGAACAAGGTGACTACCTTGTGGGACCCACATCCAGGCCCCACAATGGCTGCTTTGCCATCTCCAAACAGACTCGGGTCTGTGCAGACTTTTCTTTGCTGTTTGAAATGAAGATGATGATGATATTTGTCCTTGATTTGAACCTGCCAAAACAGACAACCAAGAGCAAGGGTAACTGGTACAAGAGCTTATAGGCTTATAGGATTAACTTATTAAAAAGTTAATCTATAGCTTAAAGCTTTTAAAAAGAAAGCAGAAATATAAGAAAACTGATTTTTTTCTTCACTGAAAATTTTGAAAATTCAGAAAAACTGAAAACCTTTTGAAACAAGTAAAACAACAATAAAAATCAATAGAACTTCAAACAATGTAAGTAACTTGGCACTTGGTTTCTCATCACCAAACTTTAAACCATTTTTCATTCATAAAAAATTGGATTTACAAAGTTGTGATCAAAAGAGAAAAAACCAGGAACAAAGGGGTATGCACAGCTCGCATCCTCCTTTTATAATCAAAGATAGAACTATCTAGATACTAAACCCTAATCAACTGAAAATCCCATAATGCCCTTGAGTCTTCTTGTTTTGAATTTGGTCAAAACTGGCATGTGAATGATTCTTGTTGTCTAGTGATGGCCAGCTGTGTTTGAGTGATCTAGGACGTTCAACAAGCCTTTGGGGCCAAGGATATGATCTCAAACGTTCATCTTGTCCCCTTTTGGGGTTTAGTGGAAAGGGACAGGTGCAGGGGACCATGGGGTGGTCACATGGGTTGAGTGTGTGATGTTTTGGGAGGTGGGATGCGATGACAATGAGGTTAATCAAAGATCTGGAAGGTTTCAACAAAAACCCCTTTGTATTGCGCTTAATTGATTCTGGGATTAATAGGGTTTATGTGGGTGATTAGAGAGGGTTTAATCCATTTTGGGAAATAGTTTTATTTAAAAACGTGTTTGGAGGGAAGTTTAAATAACCGGTTAATAAGTTTATTAAACTTAGTGGAAGGTGACGTGGGAGGATGATTGGCTGGGAAGGGTTAGAGTGTTTGACAGTTTTGGCCCCCAAACTCCTTTCCTTTCTTCACTTTGTAAATATCAGCAACAATCTTCATTTCCTTTATAATCAACTTTGGGCAGTTGGCAATTTTGGCACAACAAGTTTTTAAACTTGTTTTAAGGACTAAACATGCAAATTTATGATATTTGAAGGACTGATTTTGGCATTTTCTTCATTCTTCAAGGTTTGACTTTTTTGTTGACTTCTTGGAGGACCAATATTCACAATTTAGTTTTGTTGAGGGACTAAATTTGCCAATTCTTCAAAGTTAAGGGTCCTTTTTGAAATTTTGACAAACTTTAGGGACCAAACTTGTAATTATGAAGATACAAGGGTATAAAGTGTCAATTCTTCCATATTGGAGGACCCTTCTTCATAATTCTTCAAATCTTCAAGGGTCTTCTTGGAAAATTCTTCATTAGGGCTTGGTTCATTGTGCGGCTTCGTTTCCCGTGTTCGTTTTTGCATGATTCTTGTGATCTTTTGTCATTTTCTCAATATCCGTACCTAAAATACACAAGCAACAAAACAAGCATATATTTGGGTATTTTGATGATATTTAATGCATTGTAAGCCCAATTTGGACGATGAGACTATGTATAAAAGCAGTCTCATCATTCACCTTTCTTCATATTTTCTAAGTTTCAGTTTCGTCTCATCTAACATTTCTATCAGTTTTTCTCAATCCGGCGTTTAAAGCGTCGATAATTATTACAATTAATTAAATAATAATTATTAAATTTTTATGAAACGTAAACGTAAAAAATTTAGATTTCTTAGTTCGACCAATTATATAAAATGTTCAAAATAAATTTGAATTTAATTAACAAGATTTTTGTTGATTTATCGAAAATAATTAAAATAATTAATAAGATCCGAAAATGTTCGAGAAATCTTTGGTTATACTTTGGTCAAAATTTTCTTAGTTGAAAAGCAAAAATTGTCATTTCAAATTTCAAGTTATGGTTTAAATGGGTTTCCTCAATCCTTCTTAGGTTGTCTTAAGGTATGCAAAAACATTTACCCCTAAACAGAAGTTTAGTTAAATGTTCTGGGTATAAGGGAATAATCCCTTAAAATCCTTTGTTAAAACATTTGTCAAAACATATTTCCATTTTCTTTTTGTTATAACCCTAAGCCTTAATGGCTCTAATCTTTGAAAAGTCAATATAGATTCCATTATCTATTAATCATATATTCAAATAATGTAAAGGTTTAAGTCTTTAATCATGTGTTAAATATTTAAAGTACAGGTTTTTATTGTTCGGCCAATTCAGGGCAATCTACAAATAGTTATTAGCTCATTCTTATTCTTATAAATAAACAAATAGTTCTTAATGATCACAAGCATGAATTTATCAAATTACAGCCTACACACGCGATTCACCAAATTTATGAATGCTACATGTGTATAATCAATCCAAACGACATCACGTGAAACTCATAATGTTCATTACAAGTACCGGATGTAGTGATTGGAATACATAATCTTTTTCGCAGGTGCGAAGTTGATGATAACCATGCCATGGATCAAATCTTTAAAACATACGCTAGAACCTTGTAAATGATCGAACAAATCCATTTCGAGTTATGGATTTCGTTTTTGATTGTCAATTTACTCAGTTCACAGTAATCTATAAATATAAGGAATGATAACACCATAGCTCTTCATGATGACGAGCTTGGTAGAATAAAATCTTTCTTCGACAACTCTCTCAGTTGTACGGTAATTCCTTAGTTTCAAATGGTGCTGACGTACAGTGCACAAGCCACAAGTGCAGCACCGGAAATATAATCAATACCAATTTCAATTTGCCTTAATGGCAAAAGTCTAGTTAATTCACCAATAAATACCTCCTAAAGTTTCAGATAACAGAAACATCTTTTAATAAATTCATATTAGGTTCTTTCTAGATTATAATATCTATGACTAATTTACAACCATTCATGGTATAAATTTCAAGTGTAAATAAAGGATATGGTCATTCATCAATTAATTAGATCACTTTTGATAATCAACATCTTATCTTTTCGGGGAATTCTACTCGAGTTCCCATCAATTAAGACAATGTCGTCATGTCATAATCAATCAATCCATTCTTACTGGCACTATCATTTTTTTTCAGTTATACTGTCGTCGATAAGATGTGAACTTCTCAAAAGGCTAATAATAACTCATAATCCTTCACAATTTCAGGGATATCAGGAGACACAACTAACCTTAAAAGAGTAAGGTCAACGCATAATCTATGCGAGAGAATTTCAAATCAGGTACAGACGAAAACATTTAACGAATATGAATATATCCTATGTTTTCATAATTTGAGTACGCATTCGAAAGCTCCTCGGATCGTTTCCCAGGTCATTCAAATGAAAACTAATCAAAAGAAATGATAGGAACGTCGATACATCCAATCGGGTATCAACACTCGGTAATCAGATACTTTTCCTAAGAATCTCACTATGGGAGAATTGGACAAGAAAGAATTGTCAATTGTCAAATAAGACAATTTCCACAGATGATTAAATTCGAATCAGAAGAATAGATGCTACAGGCAAATATGTAGGTGTCCCTAACACTATGTCCTTATTTTTTCACTTCTTGTAGATCTCATAAAAATTAATCTTTCACAATCTTCAAAGAAAATGTAGTGTTTATTCATTAGTTTTATGGTGACTACTAATCAGCCTTGCATGGTCCATTCCAAATTGTATGTAGGCGCGCAACTATATACCATTTCAAGATTAACGATGCAATACTCAGTTCGTCAAAATTTTATGATCATGTTTATAATAAAAACATTTTCATGCTTAATTCTTAAATAAGAATCAAAAATAAATTTACAAAGATTTTCTTTGTTATGAAAACAATTAAGTTTTCCAAAGTGTTTCATAAACAACCTTATTTCAATAAGGATTACTCATAAATCTCACTTTAAATAATCCATATAGTGATGAAAATCCAATTTTTCTCAAGGGATACTGTTTTAACTTTATAAAAACAATGAGTGATCTGCAGAAAAGTGATGAAAGCTTGTTCACCAAGAATTAACTATGATATGATAGGAAATGAGCTTAGCCAATTAATCATGAGGTTCATGACCTTGATGGCACTCAGGAATACAAAGAGAATAATCCACAACGTAACTCAGTTCAAGATGAGTACTTGTTCAATGGTTGCATCACTAATGCGATCATTAGAAAGAAGCAATAAAAGATAGATAACATCGATACGTGTAGAATTTAGCAATCAAAGGTAGTCTTTTCACTAAACACAAACAAGTCAAATTGTACCGTAACACATTACGTGTCACTATGTCATACAATTTCCAAAACTCATCCTACCAACTGATATCACAGTTAATGTTAGGGATTATTTTTAAAAGATACCACAATGAATACTAATCTACAAGAGTCATTAGGTGTTCCACCTGTCCCAGAAGATCCATCGGTCTCAATTCAGAAGAAGATTTCTTCAATTTATTTCTTGGACACTGGGCATCCTCGTTAGTGGGCAATGGCCTAGGAACAACCCTTAACATGATCTAACAATCATTTAAAACCTTATAATTCAATCACAGAACTTAATGACTTCCTTTTAACAATCTCATATTCCATACGAGTAAAGTTTTACTTTATTCAAGTTTTAACAAATTTTATACTCAATTCGATATCCTACCTTATTTTCAAATACTTCAACCTTATTTATAAACCTTAATAGGGCAATAAAAGCTCGATATGGATCAACACTTAATTTCCAATCCTATAGCTCTTACAACAACAATTATAAAATGAGTCACTAGCATGAGATGACTCACACATTCAATCAGATTTCTCGGAAAGGTACTAGTGGCATGAGGCTTTTGGGTAATGGTTCCAATGACAGCCTCAAGTGCAACATTCACCCTTTCGATTTCAATTTAATAATTGGATGACAACGAATCATATGACATCTTTCTAGGTGGTAATGTTTTGTCAAACTCCACTCTATAAGGAAAGATCGTCATGACATCGATATCACATTTAATCTCGCCAATTCTTCTTCAGTATCACAATCAACTAATATCTACATTCTACGAATATTAACCATTTGTTGGGATCGTAAATATCCACAACTTGGTTTAGATCTTGGATAGCTAGAATTCCTACGAGAATAGATTCGATTAATTTACTAGGGGATTTAGGGTTCTTTGTGACAATCTACGTCGTATAAATACCTCGTATAAATATCAAAATAATCATCAAACAATCATGTAATCGAATTACTTCATATATATATATATATAATCCAAGTTATATATATATATATATTAAAATAACACTTCTCAGTCTGGCCTTGTTGGTAACTCGGGAATTCTTCGGCACCGTTATAGTCAAAAGATTTTTAGACATTTTTAGAAAAATGTTTATAGTTTAAAGATTTTGAATTGTTTTATTCAAAACCTTTGTTTTAAAAATCTTTCGTTCTCTATAACGAGAGCTCTGGTACCAAACTGTAACACCCCCAAATTTATACAACTCAATACAGCGGAAGACTAGTTCGTGTTACGGGATAGCACATTACTCACATCATAGACAACGCATAAAAATCGCGTAGTTTATTAATAAAGCATTTCCATTCATAAATATCAAATTTACATAGGTCCCAAGTCATTGTATTTAATACAGGTTTTACAAACATTTGAATGGAAATTATAATTTAAGTGCGGGCCATGAATTCTTGTTGTTTTCCCCGAGAATTACCTTCAAGTACCTGAGATAAAACATGTTAAAAGAAAAGGTCAGCGAAAACGCCGAGTGAATTCATAGAGTTTAATAAAATCCATCAATATAACATCAGTATAAAATTATTACTGAAAATCATTTTGTACAAATCATTTTGATAGGCCATAAAATAGCCAAAGTCATTTTATACAAATCTTCATCAAAATCATAATATAGGCGTTTGCCTTAAAAATCATTATACGAGCCAATGTCGTAAAAACATCATACAATACGTCTTATGACGTTGTATGAAAATAAAAACCGTTATATGAATATGTTTATGAAAACCAAAACACGAACATAATATCAATAGTATGACCCCGTATTGCTAGTCAGGCAATACATCGTAATTCGGTGTGTCTAGTAGTATTTTGTTAGTTTGGATTATTATAAGCCGCATGACATTGTTACCTTACTACAAAAAACAACGGGTAGCTAACCCGATACTCAATTTGCCCATCTAAATTAGTGTGTCGTCACAAAGGTCACGCTAAAGAAATCTTCTCATACATAAATTCGCTTACCAATCAATGTGGCACGACGGGGATCAACCGTCAAGGCGCGAACTGGGGTGATCGTCCCCAAATAGTACTATTATATGCATAAGCGTCTACCAAATCCCGGTAGTTCACCATTCATGCTAATGGGACTTTTAGTGACATAACCTAACTTTAATAATCCATTTTATTTCATCTATCGGGTCCTTTAATCATTCATCAGGTCATACAATCGGGTCATACAATCATTCGGGTCCAAATCAATAAACAAACAATCGGGACAAATGGTGTCCTATTTTATAAAAACTAATATGTTATCTCCCTCGCGGGTTTATAAAACATTTCATGAAAACCTTTAAAAGAGTGCGAGGCTATGAACTCACGTTGATGTGAGAAGGCGGGTTATCGACAATTCGGACGTATGGTGCGTGCTTCAATCACGGATACCTAGACAAATAATACTCGTCTTAGACTCATGTCCAATGACTTTATAAAAATAACAATTATGTATACATATGATGATTTTATACATATGATGATCAAGTGGGTTTATATATTCTAATTTACTTATTTTAGTGTTATGTGTTGGGAATTTTTTAAGTCTAGTTATACTAGTTCAATCTTGTTTATATTTTGAAGCCCAATGGGCCTATTTCAAGCCCAATACTATTCATTAGTCCAATTATACTTTTATTATCAGTATTTATACTTTATATGTTGGGCCTAAATAGGTTAAGCCCAATAAATAAGTTTATAAGTGTTTTAGTCCATTTTGTTGTATTATTAGTCCAATAACGTTAACTTATCCCGTTAATGTCCGTATGTTATATAGTTCGGGTTTTATCGGTTTTTACTTGTTATATATGTTTATATATCAGTATATGAGTTTTATAAAGTTTACATTAGACGGGTCCAACCATCTAAGTTTTATTTAGCAAAAACGTTAATTTTACGGTAATAGCCGAAAAAGTCGTAAAAATCATGTTTATAGTTTTATAACTTATAAAACTTATCAAATTACCATTTTTATAAAATGTATCATTTATTTATCCTTATACATATTTATATAAATGTATTATATAAGTTAGTGGGTTTTAGTTCACATTTTAAACTATTTTTAGTTGAGTGCTTATATAATACTATAATACTTTAATTTCCAAAATCTGATTTTTATTTTCATGTTCACCAAAACTGCCATATCTAGAGTTCTATATGGAGATAGAAGCTCAAATGTTTATGACATAAACTACATGATATGTGTTCCATTTAATTCTTCTATAGCTACTGTTGAATCAGCCTCTAAGTATTTTCTAAAAATCGTCCAAAACAGTGAACTCAGATTTGTATTTTAAACTTGTTTTGATCATATCTCACTTATTACAATGATTCCATTGCATGGCCAACTCTCACATGTGAACAAGACCCATAGCTTACTGTATATCAATCTATTCAAGTCATTTTACCAGTTTACCACATGATTCTTTACTGTTTTATACAGCCATCTAAATTAAGCAAGATTTTAACCTTGTTTCTTATAGTTTTTCATCTTTTTAAGCATGTTTATCAACACCAAATCCCCACACAATATTTTTAATCATCATTCATCATCATATACATATACATAAGTGAAAGAAATACAAGATTACATAATCCAAAATAACAAGAGGATGAGGAGAACAATCTTTATACCATCATGATGATGTAGGTTGTGATCAAAACATGAATTTTGATGGAGAAACTTGTGAATAACCAAGACCATCTTCAAGACCACCATTCTTCATGAACACCTTGTGGAAAATCAGCCCCAAGACTCCATGGAAACTCCTCCTTGGATGTTATGATTACCACCAATCAATAGGGTTTCAAAAGGGCTTCAACATGTGTATGAACAACATGGGATTTCATGGTTAAATCAAGATCAAAATAGGTGTTTTTGGGGTGATATGGGACGGCACATAGGGAGAGTAAGAGAGAATTTTAAGTGGATTTGCATGAGGGAAATGAAAAATGGTTTTAGGTTTGCTTGTTTTGATGTAAGCTTAGCTTACTTGGTAAGCTTTGGACATGTGTGACTTGTTTTGTTAAGTTATTGACAACTAAGGTGTTGGTAGCTTAGTATTGCCGGTTTTGAGTGGGGGTGGGACAAGTGTCCCACTTGTCTCATCCCCATTTATTTACGGGTACTCCTCGATTCTAGTTTCCTTGATTTGCGTGCTCTCGGGTCGTTTTACGAAAAAAGTTTTTATAAATTATGAATCAACGGCACAAAACGAATCTAATAAAAATTGTTTCATCAAAAACGGAGTTCGAAAACGTAAATACGTAATCCTAAGGTTTCCGGTTTAGTCGTAAAGGACGTTAAATTAAAATCGTAAGTCCTAATCTCTTCTCGTAAATTTGTGAGTTTATGAACCAACACAAATTTAAAACTCCAAAATAATATTCACGGATAAATTTATTTTCTGAAATGTCGGACTGTTACCAAAGACGGTGTATG
Source organism: Glebionis coronaria (assembly GCA_025667525.1). Taxonomy (NCBI): domain Eukaryota; kingdom Viridiplantae; phylum Streptophyta; class Magnoliopsida; order Asterales; family Asteraceae; genus Glebionis; species Glebionis coronaria. The sequence continues at coordinate 49,797,471 of CM046875.1, forward strand.
TAAATGTAAGGACGTAACGTAGAATCCTCCGGTTTAGACGTAGTCGGTGCTACTTCAAGACGTAAATCCAAATTACTTCCCAAAAATAAGTGAGTTCATAATATAACATTAAAATAATGTTTTTAAATAATATTTGAGAATAAAATATCAACCATAAATTGACGGATTGTCACATCTCGGTCGTTTTGTGCTACCTTGTACTTTTAACCAAACCGACGAATTTACTGCCTTAGCCGATCTCGGGGCCAGTATTAATTTGATGTCATTCAGCGTTTGGAAAAAGTTATCATTGCCCGACCCTACACCCACCAAGATGACTCTTGAGCTTGCAAATCTCACTCTCGCTTACCCCGTGGGTATTGCCGAAGAAGTGTTCATTAAAGTTGGCACATTCACTTTTCCGGTCGACTTCGTCGTTGTTGATTATGAAATGTACCCTCGTATTCCGTTAATACTTGGACGCCCATTTTTGAGAACCGGTAGAGCTTTAGTAGATGTGGATAAATGTGAACTCATCTTAAGAGTCGGAGATGATGCACAAGTTTTTGAAATGGGGAAGCTCACAAACAAATCCTATGGAAGAGAATCAGCGAATATGATTAATGTGCTTGATGATTTTGTCGTCTACAACAATCCTCTATTCGATTCTTGCAATGATAATCCACTGTTTCAAGATGATGTGGATGATTCTCTCTCCAATTTGGAACCTCCACCCATATATGATTCTCCACCGATCTATGATGCTTATGATGATGATTCTAGCTCCGATGGGGATGATTATGATGAATTTACTTCCGAGTACCCCGACATGCCCACTTATGATGATTTTGATGAGCACGATACTCTTTCGAGTGATTCTTCTCATGATGAAGATCCTCCGCCTACCACACTTGATCCTACTTTTGATGACTACTCATTTGAGGAAGACTTTTCTGCTTTTCTCAATACACACTTCCCTCATGAGAGTGATGCCCCTCCTTTAGACTTTGATGATTATGGTCTTCATCCTTCTACGGATTTGAAGAAAATTCTTTCAAAGGAGAAGAAACCGGACGACACCAACATCCGCAGTTCTTATGTCTTGACACCTCTCTATCCACCTTCGTCGGATGAGAGTGTGCGATTTATGAGCGGATGTTATTCAAATTCTGCTGAGCCTGAGTGCTATTTTCCCCTAAATGAAAAGGTGTTCGATCCCGGTATTGCACTTTTTAAGCCATCTTAGTATCCGTCTGATGAAATAAAAGGAAATATTTTTGGAACTACTAGAGATATGCTTGCACCTCACCATACTTGCTTCCACCTTGCTCCATCTTTGCTTAAGGGAACCTTGCCTACTCTTCTTTGGCTTGCCTTGTTCGCCTTAAGCTTGTGCTATTTGATGGATGAAAACTATGTATTTGATCCCGGTAGATGTGTTTCATGCTTCTTCCTATGATAATCAAGGTCGAGTCAAGCTCACGACTCGGTAAAAAATCAAGCGCTTCTTGGGAGGCAACCCAAGTATCTATCTATATCCTAGGTGTAGGGGAGACACGTTGGTGTTTGCTATTTCCTCTCTTCTCATATTCAGGGATTCGCGCTTTCAAAGATCCACTCTTGATGATTTTTGACGACCCGTGATTCCGTGTTTTCGTCTTCCCGGTTCTATCCTAAACTCTTTTGATTCTCTATTTTATATTTTTCAATATTAAAATAAGAATCTCGTTAGTTGTCTTTTCATCAGCAAGATTTAAACAAAGTGCACAATGTCCTAAGTGTAGGGGAGGTTACTTCCACATACTTAAACATTGAGGACAATGTTTATATTAAGTGTAGGGGGGACTTCTTTCGAAGTTAAGTGGTCTTTTCCATATATTTGTCCTCATTTTAACCGAAAATCAATTTTTCGACATTTTTCAAAAATTTTGATCTATTTTGGCCTAGTAGTTTTCCCTTGTTATAGTTATTTTCTTTCTTTGCTAGAATAAATTTTAATAAAGTGGTTTTAATTTTCAAACGTTGTGAATCTTTTGACTCAACCCAAGTTTACTTATCTAAGTTTACTCTAGCTAGTATCCTTAACGTGTTTAAGTCAAGTTTTGATAGGCTTTTATATAGGGAGCTTTAAAACGCGAAAGTCTTAACTCTCACGGGTTAAGAACAAGAACTTTTCGCAAGTTCCTATAATTGATCCTAGAGAGTTGTTTAACAAGGGAACTTTAAAATGCGATTTCTAAACTTGAAAAAGTCTAAGAATTTGCAAGATCCTATAGATGACTTGAAAACCCAAAACTTTGATTTAATAGGCTAAGCATCCACGAGTCTCATTCTTTGAGATTTTAAATTATGGAGAACGAGAGATGATAGAGTCAATTATAAGTTTGGTATTCTTTCGTGAATTTATGTGAGTTTATTAGAAGCCTATTCTCCCATCGCTTGCTAATAAATTTATCTGCAATAAATAAGGTTGTACGATTTGAAAAGTTACTTAGCTTCTAGCCCAAGATCGTTTAAAAGTTGCTCGGTATTAATTAGAGTTCATAGCCAAGGCATAACTTATTGAAGCGGGATGCGAAGATTGGCAAGTCCAAAAAGGCCCTAACAAGGCATGAGGGCTACATTTTGTTGCTAAAGATCCAAAGTGATGTGAAGAATCATTTATCAAGAATCAATATGAAGGATCGAGACACACGACGAAAAGCAAATACTCCAGAAAGATCATGGAGAAGTCAATCCGAAAAGACCCTAGCAAGGTATGAGGATCAATAGATCCAAGTCCTAAAAGGAGGCGGATCGTTGTATATCAAAATCCCAAATAAAGATTGGAGAAAAATGAAGAAGTCGTGGTCCAAGTATGAAGAATCTCTCAAAACTTCAAGTGAAGAAATTCCTATTATGAAGAGAAGACCATTATTTCATGAACGTCTCTCAAGATTTGAAGTATGAAGTCGCTGCTAAATATCGGTTCGAGAAAGGTATCAAATCACGAATCGAGTTATGCCAAGATATGAACTTTTTGAGGTCCCGAGAAGCAGTTTTAAAAGATTTTGTTCTTTGGCTAACTATTGATTAAATCGTCCCACTTTATTTTTAGCCTTAATAAATATCAAAATAATTCAACAATGCATACTCGTGATCATTCAAGACAATAATAAAATATAAGAGATACACCTAGGAATAAGGGAGTCTAAGTAAATAATTGGCCCACATGAGTTAATGTTAGTTTGCTAACTTATAATAACAATGATCTCGTTTTTAAGCTTGGTATGGGGAACGTGAAACTTGAAAATGATAATCATTCATGACATTCCAAAACCCTAAGGTAAGTTTTTGATTTCTTTACTTGTTTTGTTATTTTCTATCTCTTCAATAAATGCCAAGGTGGATTGATTGTGATGAAAAGTGTAATCGTGCTTTGTAACTAATGCATTGCATGAGGACATTGCAATGGTCAAGTGTAGGGGATTTGATAGGTGTGTAAACACCCATCCTTTTACCACTTAATTATAATGAAACAAGACCCTAACGTGTATTTTATGTTGTAAATGTCGGAATTATGCGTGGTTTGTGTTTTTGTTTTGATTTTAGGATCAAAATGTTAAAAGGGAAGAAAACACGGCTTTCACGGGCTTTTATCGAAGAAAAAGACAAAAGACGAAGTCAAGAAATCAAGAGTGCAAAAAAAGAACGGAAGTCCAAGGCTTAATCTGAAGATTTATCGAAGAAAAAGTCTAAAGACGGAAGTTTAATAAAGCCGTAGAACTCAAGTCTAAATTAATGAAGATATTACAAGACGAGTTTATTAATCCCGAGACAAAGTCAAAAGTCGAAGAATTAAGAAGACGAGGACTAAGTGAGAAATAAGGAAATAAGAAAGAGAGGAGGAAGCTTCCTTCCACTAATCTCCTCCTCCACTATAAATAGGATCATTAGTTCTTAATTTCATTTTGTTAGCTAATTTGACACATTAGTCTTTCCACCTTTATTTTTCATGTCATTTTAATTAATTGTCATTTACATTCTTGTCTTGCACCTTCATTTCTTGCACCTTAATTCCTTTTAATTCCAAGTAAGTCTTTTAATTTTTGTTGAATCTTTTCTTTTAATCAAGTTTTTATCTTAAATCTCTCATTCTACCTTTCTTGTTTTGCTTAATCTTCATGTTTGTATGCTTATTGTTATGCTTATTTGATTAAATGTTATGTTTTTATGTTTTTTGATTGTCTTGGATTATAGATTTTTATAGCTTATTTGTGTTTATCTTAAAGTTTCTTAAGTTTTTATAAAAAATATTTTTATATAAAAGTTGTTTTCGTTTACCTTTTTCATTTAAGTGTTTTTTAAAAGTCTTTAAATTTTAGCTTATTAGTTTATCTTAAACGTGTTCTGATTAGGTTTTTAGTTGTGTGCTTATTTGAGTAATAGCTTATTTGTTTTGCTTATTTTGCCTTATTTCTACTGTATTCCGACCACATCAATCGGAAAAGGGTTTAATATTCCGACCAGCGCTCCTTTTGCTTGGTCGGAAAAGGGTTTTGGATTCCTATCAGCTTTCCGATCTGGGATTCCGATTGGAGTACTTCAGGCTCATTCCGATTTGACATTCCGATCAAAGGTATTGTTTGGTTATTCCGATTAGGGACTTGGTGACAGCATTCCGATTTGGGGTTCTGGCAACATTCCGATCAACCCAAGGTTTGTCATTCCGACCGTGACATGTTCCGATTACATTCCGACAAGGGTGTTTGTTGGGTATTCCGACAGGTGAGCTAATATTCCGATCACATTCTGTTTGGACTTTCCGATTAGGGATTCCGATTAGGTTTGTTTTGTTTTGTTTTTTATATTTTGTTTTGTTTTTATATTCTAGTAACTTTTAGTTTAATTGTTAAAGCTTTTATTTTTATTAAATTGTCAAATTTACTTTTCGTCGCGCTTTAATTTTAAGTCATTTAATTAATTACCTTTTAAAAGTTTTTAATATTGCACCATTTTCTTTTTAATTAGTTTTAGTTTTAATTATTGTCATTTACTTTAACGTTTTGCACCTTTACTTAACGACAACGACAAATCTATTGTTTCCCACCAAAAGACAGCTGAGTCGCATGCTTACCAATAATCAATTCGATTAGACCACTTCAACAAACTTTAATTTTTATACTAGTTAAAACCTCGTATTACACTTTGACAATATATTAAGTAGTAGCTCGTAGTCTAGTTACTTTACATTAGTTAAACAAGGAAAAGACCGGTCCATGTTATGTATGGCCGACCCAACTTGTAAGCCCAAGCCCATCTCATGGGCTTGGTATATAAACCCTCTCCTTAGTTGGAGAGGGTGTGGTTCACATAATATTTCACATAGTTAAAGTGTGTTTTCTTCATACTTTCTCTCTCTAAGTGTGGGTGTGTTTTCACCATCTTTCTATCTCTTTCTCTCTCCAGATTAAGCAAGATTTAAAATATCCTACAATCCACAAGGCTTGTTGACAAGCTTTTCCTGTCGACACATGTTTGGCTTCGGTTGTCGAGATGGCTAATGCAGTTTGCTTCTTTGAGAACCACGAGGTGAGGAAACATCTGATGAATGTACATACACCACTTGTACTTTTTCTTTCGACGTAGTCACCGGCGTAGTCCGCGTCCACATAGACGACGGTTTCCATTCCCGTTACCTTTGGATACCATAATCCAAGGTGAGTTGTTCCTTTGATGTATCTAAAGATTCTTTTGACCGCTTCAAGATGCGACACATTCGGATTATCTTGGAAACGTGCACACATACAAACACTAAACATAATATCTGGCAAACTAGTCCTTAGATAAAGTAAGCTACCAATCATACCACGGTATTTTGTACTATCGACATAATCATTTACCCCGTCTTTGGTTAGTTTAGTTTCGGTAGACATTGGAGTGTTAATTGGCTTAGATTCTTCTAGGCCAAATTTCTTAAGCATTTCTTTTATATATTTGGATTGACTGAAGAAGATCCCGTCTTCCATTTGCTTGATTTGTAAACCCAAGAAAAAATCAAGTTCTCCCATCATGCTCATTTCAAATTCGTCACACATGATTTTAGAGAATTTATCACAAAGTTCTTGACATGTAGACCCGAAGACAATATCATCAACATATATTTAGACAATGATTATATGTGACCCACTTTTCTTGGTAAACAAATTATTATCCACTAATCCTATTGAATATTTATTTTCTATTAGAAATGACTTAAGTCGGTCATACCATGCCTTGGTGCTTGCTTGAGACCATAAAGTGCTATTTTAACTTTATATACATGATTAGGTTTTTCAAAGTCTTCAAAACCGGGAGGTTGAGCAACGTACACCTCCTCATTTACAAAAAAACATTTAGGAATGCACTTTTAACATCCATTTGATAAAGTTTGAAATCGTGTGCACAAGCATAAGCAAGTAAAATCCTTATGGGCTCAAGACGAGCAACCGGGGCATAGGTTTCATCATAATCAATACCTTCTTTTTTATTGTAACCTTGAGAAACAAGTCTAGCTTTATTTCTCGACACAACACCATTTTCATCTAATTTTTTACGAAAGACCCATTTTGTTATGATTAATGTTTGATTTTTAGGTCTAGGTACTAAGTACCAAACATCGTTAATAACAAATTGATTTAATTCTTCTTGCATAGCAAGAACCCAACTTTCATAAATTATCGCTTCATTTACATTCTTAGGTTCTATTTGAGACAAGAAGCAAAAGAAATTGCTTTCGTTTGGTGCTTGTTATCTTAAGGTTCCTTTATTTAGTTTACCGATAACATTTCTAAAGAATTCCTTTTTATTCTTTAATGGTTTGAAGGTTCAATCTTTAATGGTTCATTTCCCTTGTTCTTTTCAAGATCAATTTGATGTACATTGGTTTGGCCTTCAATTAGATCATCTTCTACCAAAGGTGATGTTCTAGAGATAGGTGGTCTTTCGTTAAATGTTATGTTTAACGATTCCTCGACACACATGGTTTTTTTTATTTAACACAATATATGCTTTACTATTTTGAGAATTGCCAAGGAATACTCCTTCAGACTTTGGGTCGAACTTAGTGAGATAATCCTTTGTGTTAAGAATAAAACATTTGTTAATTCAATGATGCCTAAAAACGTTACTTGCATTTTCAGTCTCGCTTTGTTTTGATTACGACAATATATAAAAACAAGCATTTACGAAAACAACAAAAAACAAATTCTTGAGTTCAAGTATTTTTCATTTCATCTATTATCACTTAAGGTATGAACAAACAAGTTTTCAACCTAACTAACTTATCAAGGATTTAATTATTCTTAAAACTCACCTTTTATAAAATGTGACAAAGTTTTTAATAAACTTTATTTTTAAGAAAATGTTTTATTAAATTATAAATTTGAAAATTTGAAAATGGCATATTTCATATGGTTTAGGAATATCCTGCGGGGATAAATATTCCACCAGATGTGACCGCACCACTAAAATACAAAAGGGAGCGAAGTCTACTCCGGCGGTTCCTCAAATGGCTATGTGGTTCCTTATTGATAAGGAACTACGTGCAAAATTAAGGAACCACGCCTAGGGATAGTTGTTGGACCTTTGTCTTATAAATAGTGGATCATTCTCAGATATTCCCTTCACCTCTTTTACACATAAATTTCCAGTTTCAATCAAACTTCTTAAATCATTCAAATCCTTGGTTATTTGGTTGATTACTACTTGTTTAGAAGTGAATCCTTCTCCTCCCATCTCTTCCTCGCAAGTGCAAAGAGAAGAACACTTTCATCCTTGAAGTGTTGTGTCTACCTCAAAGATCCATTGAAGATAAAACATTTCTTTTTCATTCTTGTGTTGTTGTTGTGAAGATCCAAGTGCTTGTGTCTATTTGAAAGTTGTATATGTTGTGTGGTTAATACTTAGTCCTTAAAGTATATTGGTGTAGATTGGTCCTAGCTAAGATTAGGGCTCTACTTTTAACTTAGATTCGGAAATTGGTTAAGCGACGTGTGCGGTTTCTCCATGATGAGATGGCATTTATACATGATCTCATCGTTTTTTTCGGGCTTTAAATGCATTAAAATGTCATATACTACCATATATATGCTTGAATTTTTTTACTTGTGTGTTTTAGGTATGGATATCGTGAAAAAGACAAAAGATCACAAGAAACAAGGAAAAACAGACACGAGAAACGAAGCCGTACAAAGAACCGGGCCCTAGTTCATGAATTATCCAAGATTTACCCTTGAAGACTTGAAGATATGCAAGATTGATCCTCAATGAATGAAGAAATGACACTTAAAACCCTTGTAAAATCATAATTAGAAGTTTGGTCCCTTAAGTTTGTCAAAATTGCAAAAAGGTCCTTCAACTTTGAAGAAATGGCAAGAGTAGTCCCTCAACTATACAACATTGTCAATTATGGTCCCTCATGGAGTCAAAGATACATTGAAGACCTTTGAAGATCAAGAAAGTCCAAATTCAGTCCCTCAATTATGGAGAAATGGCAAAAATAACCCTTAATATCTTTTTGGAAAAGTTTTGTGCCAAAAGTGTGAAGATGGATACTTAAATAACAAAGGGAAGTAAGTATTGTTGGCTGAAAACACGTTTTACAATTTTCCCCAAAGAACAAGGACCAAAGTTGGGCAATGAAACATTCAAACAAGTAAATTGTGCCAAACACTTACCTTTCCCCCAATTTCGGATCAAAAGTTACCACTGTTCACCATGATGAACCCAGTAACTCCTCTCACTTAAACAAAGGGTAAATTTCACTTAACCATTCCCACACTTAATTCACACGCCCAGAAACATAACCCACACACAAAACCCTCAATCCCATTACCCAATGGACCCCACACTCAACCTCCTCAACCAATGAAAACGCAACTTTCTCTCCAAGTAATCTGACGTGTCAAGATCAACAACTAAGAGTCATAGCTTAACTCCAAAGCTATTTTGAACGGTTTTGATCATTTTGGACATCTCATATCAAGGATTCGTCTAGAAGCACTCAAGGATAATTTAGGAATTTCAGTTCTAGGGTTTATGAATAGTGTTATGTTAGCATTTGCCTATAAAAGGAGACCTCAACCTGTGAGAGTCCCTTTGTTCCAGATTTTGGCTATCAATCTTTGTAATTCCTTTTTAGTTAAATAAAATTTGAATTTCCTAAAATTTGTTAAATCTCTTTTGTGTTTATTAAAAGTTGGTGTTAGAATATCTAAAATCTGAGTTCCATTTGTTCTTTTAGACCTTCCTTAATCTTGTGGTTAAGGCACGTCTATGTTTGAAGGTTTTCAAAGGTTCAAAAACCTTAAAATCCTAGTTTCTGTTTTGGTTATATTCTTGTACTAACCCTTAGCCAAAGGCCTTAAGCTCCTTCAAGCTTGTTGACACCAAGCCTGAGAAGAGTTTTAAGCTCTTGGTTGAGTTGTTTGCTCATTTGTGTTGAAGAAATATCATAATCAAAACCTTGTTCTACTTTGAACATCAGCAAGTTTTGATCTTCCTTTTTGAAGAACCTTGGTCTTGTTCTAGTTGTTGAACAAGGTCCAAGGAGCATAGCTGGCCCTCCTAGGATGTTGTGGAGGGCAGGTATAATCCCTTGTTTAAGTTTCCCCTAAAAATTTCATGTTATTGCCTGTTTTTGATTTTGAGCTTTGATTTTGTGTTCTTGTGTTTATGGTTGTGATTTCTGTGTTTGAATCTGTTAGATTTCACCTAGGAAGTGTTTCGGAATCTTAAAACCAGTAGGTTATTAGTTAAAATCACAAGTTGCTTTGTTAAGTGGTGGATTACGGGTGTTTGGGTTAACTGCATAAGCAGGTTTTGTGGAAAGTTGAGTAGTTGTTTTGTGTTGTTGATTGTTGGTATCTGTTTAACTGATATATACTTGGTCATTTATTTGCAAGTTTTGTGGTTTTAAACACCCAAATCCATCATAGCGCTATAAAATCTGATTTACTTGGTAAAATTGGCTAGAATTTTGGGGACACCTAGATCTAAGCATAGACTAGGGTTAACAAGTGCTAGATTTTAGTTAACATAACCACAGAAAGAGATTTGAAGGCTTGAAGTTAGATTTGTGGTCAATTAGATCAGCAAAAGGTTCTGAGTATTCATCTTGTTCATCAGTGACTGTTTTTGATTGATTTTGCTTGATTTGTGTGTGCAACATGGTGTTATTTGTGCTTATATTGACTCCCAATAAGCCAAAGCTTATTGGGGTTCCTTTTGTTCCATCAAAAAGCAACAATCAAGGCTTGAAATCAAGCCAAAATCATTACTGCATACCAAGCAGTGGGAACTCCTTTCCCACTGATAGTTACCACTGCTAGTGTATTTTTGTGTTCAGCTTAACAATAAGCTATTCTAGCTTATTTTAACCAGCAAAAACTTGGATTTTGTAATAGGTGCTCATCATTTAACCCATTTGTTCATACTGGAGCATTTGGTGGGTTGACTTTAGGGTTTGACTAGAAAACCAACTTAATTGACTTTTTCATAAGTGCTTATTGGCTTATTCCAGCTTATTGGTTTTGCTTATTGGATTTTGGTTGATTGTTTTGGCTTATTGAAGTCATTTGTAACCTTTTGCAAGTTGAATCAAGTCCTGAGGTGCCCTAGAACTCAAACCCGACTATTTTGTCTTTTAGTGTAATTGTTCTTTGCTTATTTCTGGCTTATTGAGTGTGCTTTTTCAAAATTTCTTTTTACAGATCTCTTTAGTATCCCAAAAGAAGGTTGTGTGTCAAATTAGAGCTTATGGTATTGGCTTATTGCTTAATGGGCTTATTGGCCCGATAAGGATAAGCTTTTTGTTCATTAAGCTGTGATAAGCTCACTTTCAGCTTTTGGGCCTTCAAAGTTTTGTGTTTAGAATTGAATTTTGAGTCAGATAGGGCTTTTCCAAGTCATTTGGGCTTATTTTGACTTTTTGGGCTAAAAAGCCCATTAAGCTTGACTGTTTTGGGTTTTGGCCCATTTGAGGGCCCAATAGGGGTATTCTGGTCATTTTGCTTTCATTTTCTGTTTATTTAGGTTAAAATAAACTAGTTTGCAAGTTTTTAGAATTTTTTATAATTTTTGGATTTTTAATATTATTTTAATATTATTTTATTATTATTTTTCAAATTTCACATTTTTGCACTTTTTATATTTTTCTTAGCTTAAATACATTAAAATAGGATTTTTTCAACTCTTAGATTAATTTTATCATCTTAGATTAATTTTTATAAGTATTTTAAGTTTTAATAGTTTTTAAATCATTTTAAATAGTTTTTCTTAGTTTAAAAATTAATAAAATAGTTTTTAATCTTTTTAGGTCATTTTAGAGGTTTACCAATTGAAAAATCTTTGTTTGGGCTTTTTGATAATTAATTTGATTTTTAGGGCTTTAATTAGCATTTAAAAATTAACATTTAATTAATTAAAAAGGTTTGGAAAAGTTTTGATCATTGGTAAACTCTTAGTTTATTTATTTTGATTTTTGGTGAATTTTTGGTAATTTTTAGAATTAATTTTTATTTTTGCTCATTTTACGATTTTACGTGTAGTCATCGTAGTAATTAATTTCACGTCTTCGTCATTCTCTTTTCTCATCCCCTTCTAACCAATATTAATCTCAAATCTTGTTACATTTTAGTCACACACATATACCTCCTTGGGAAACGAACTTTTGGGACTTTCACCTTTGGGTCATTTGTGCACGGTTTTCCTAAACCGTCGTACTCAATACTTTTCCCTATTTACCCTTCTTTTCCTAAAGGTGTGGTAAAACACTACAACCATTTTGGCGCCGCTGCCGGGGAGGTGTGTCGTGATTAATTTGTCTTGTTGTTTTTAATATTAGCCATAAATAGTATTTGTATTAGTAGAACTCTACTAATACGATTATCGGTTTTTTGGTTTTTCTTGTGAAATTATTATTAATATATTGTATTAAGTATCACAATCTATTCAAAATATCTCCAAAAGTGTGAAAACACAACCTTAATTGGGATTTGATCTCCTAATTATTGTATTCGAATCTCAAACAAAAAGAAAAAGGCAAAAATAGATAAATACTTTCGTGAAGCTCGATTTTGAAAAATACGAACTATAAGGTGGGTATAAGGCGGGTATTATAAAATATACCCTAAGGAAAAAGGCTCTTAAGTGCTTTGCGCCGCCTCGTTTCCCCGCTTGCTTGTGAGTATTTTGAGATTGAAGGCTAATCGAGGGTTTTGCCGCCCAAAGTATTATTACGTATCATATATATTTGCTTGGTTTTCTTTGTGATTAAACCCTCTTGAACAATTTGGTTTTCACCAAAGTTCTAAAGTCATTCGAAGGCGTTCACTCCACGTGATCGTTTTCATTCTTTTGAGGCTTCTTTAATCAAGAGTTTGATTCTAGGAGAGATTTTGGTAGATTGTTGTCTACGAAGATACACCAAAATCCAAAAAAATTAAAAACAATAAAAAACAATCAAAAACACAAAAAAATTGAAAATTCACAAAACACCCAAAAAGAATCTTCTTTTCTCACCTCCCATTCTTCATGAAGTTTATGATCACTCATAATCAAGCAAAACGAGCTCGTAAACGTCTTCAAAAGCAAGCAAATCAAGAGACGTTGATTGAAGAACAAACTCCAATTGTTGAACCTATTATAGAACAAGAAGTCGTCATGGCTAATCGTACTATGATGGAGTTGCTACAAGCACCCACCGAGGGTTTTGGAGAGGCCATTGTGATTCCCGCTATCCTTGCGGAGAATTTCGAGATTAAGACGAGTTTAATGTCGATGTTGCAAGCTAATAAGTTTTGAGGTCATGAGAAAGACAACCCGCACTATCACATAAGGAATTTTAATCTTCTCACCGCAACTAGCAAGTTTAAGGATGTTCCACATGACGCCATTAAGATGATGTTGTTTCCATACTCGTTAGATGGACCCGCTAAAATTTGGCTTGAGAAAGAACCGCCAAATTCGATTTTGACATGGGGTGATCTCGTTTCTAAGTTTGTGAACAAATTTTTCCCACCATCTAAAACAACACACTTGAAAAATGAGATTTCAAGATTTGTACAACGAAATAATAAAAGTTTTTCAATGGCATGGGAACGATTTAAAGAAATGTTACATGAATGTCCACACCATGATTATTCGGAATTGCATCAAATTGATACTTTTTATAATGGGCTTAATGATCATGAACGAGATTATTTGAATGCCGCCGCGGGTGGTAATTTTTTTTGCAAAATGACCGATGAAGCTTTAAAGATTATCGAGAATAGATCTAAGGTTTATAGCCCTCGTAACACACCGAGTGTTGCCAATTTGGGTTCGTCATCGTCGTCATCGTCTCGTAGCATTAATGCCTTACATGATGAAGCTAATGAGGAAAATCGGTTTTTCGATAGATTTGCTAATCTTATGACTCATTGGAAAGCACAAGAGGCTTTGAGTTCCGCTTCAGTTAAAGCGGTTGCTAAGAGTTGTTTGTCTTGTGGTGGAGCTCATGATCTTTCTGAGTGCATTACCGCGGATGGTAACACTTCGAGTGCTTACGTAGCAACGGGAACTTATAACCAAAACGACCATAGTTCCCGCCCAAATCAAGCTCCACCAAATCAAAATGCTAATAACTATCGAAACAACAATCAAGGTGGTAATTATCAAGGCAATTCATGTAACTACAACAAAGGGACTTATCAAAGTGGGAATGGACAAGTTACTAATCAAAACCAAAACCGTGATTTTCAAAACACTACACAAGGCTTTCAAAATGCTCACACTAAAAATCTTCAAGGAGAATTTTTGGATTATGCTAAAGCAAATGATGCTAAATTTGATAATATGCAACGAGAGATGATTAGCTTAAGATCCGAGTTGAAAAACGAGTTCAAAAACGAACTTGCTAATGAACTTAAGACTCATGCTAATAAAATGGAAGGAAATGTTCAACGTCTTCAACAAAATCAACAAAAGATGGAACAAGGACAACATGAGATTAAGCAAGAATTGTTAAAAGCGGATTTAAGGCAATCAAAATTTGAGGACCGTATGGCAAAATTGTTTGAAGCAATCATATGTAAACCCTCTTCCTCGGGTGGTCTTCCTAGTGATAGCATTGCAAACCCGAAGGGAGAAATGAAGGTTATTACTACACGAAGTGGTAAAACTTTCAAGGAACCAATCTCTCGTCCAAGTACTTCTACGGAGAAGGAAATCGAGAAAGAGCCCGAGGTGATGGTCGAAAAGGAGCACATTACAATCCCACGAAGTACCGCTCATACCACACATACGGTTGAACCAATACCAACTATGGAACCCGAGATTCCAAGGCCGTTTTCTAATGTCCAACCCACACCACCCTTACCTTACCCTTGAGACGAAACAAAGAGAAAATGCAAGAACGTAACAAACAACAAATCGAGCTTTTTATAAAAATGTTTCAACAAGTTCATTTTGATGTAAGTTTAGCCGACGCGTTGTTATATATGCCTCGTTTCGCTTCCACTTTTAAAAGTATGATGAGCGATAAGGAAAAGCTTTCAAAGCTTGCTAATTGTTCTTCGGTTTATCTTAACCGCATACCGGAAAAAGTTGGTGACCCTGGAAAGTTTCTCATTCCTTGTGACATACAAGATATGAAAGAATGCCTCGCCTTGGCCGATCTTGGTGCGAGCATTAATTTGATGCCATTTTCCATTTGGAAATCGCTTTCGCTTCCGGCTCTTACTCCTTCGAACATGTCTATCGAGATGGCCGATCATTCTACGATTTTAGCATGTGGAGTAGCCGAAGATGTTTTCGTGAAAGTGGGGAAGTTCTACTATCCCGTTGATTTTATAGTAGTTGACATCCCCACGGATCCTCAAGTTCCTCTAATTTTAGGTCGTCCATTTTTAGACACCTCGAGATCGTTCATCGACGTTCATGCAAGGACTATCACTTTGAGATTCAACGAAGAGGAACTTGTAATAAACGCTACTCAAAACTCAAAACCTTCTCATGTTTATGCAATCGCTACCATCAATCACATTGACATAGTTGATGTGGTTTGCGATGAGTTGTCACAAGAAGTGTTAGGTTTTTCCGATAGCTCGTCAAGTCGCAATCCCACTATTTTGGATCCGATTCTTGCTAATTCTACACAAAATCTCACTCCATTCCAAGGAGGCGATTTTACTTCAAATGAAATCGACAATGAAGATGAGGTGTTGATTAGTGATGATACTTCTATTCCACCATTTCTTCCGCCGATGGAAGTTATGAGTGTTGAGCCAAAATCTTCAATCGAGGAACCACCTATCCTTGAATTGAAAGATCTTCCATCTCACCTTGAATACGCATTCTTGGAAGGCGATGACAAGTTGCCTGTTATTATTGCAAAAGGTCTTGCTAATGATGAAAAAATCGAGCTCTTGAAAGTTCTTAAAGCTCATAAAGGGGCAATTGCGTGGAAAATTTCCGACATTAAGGGTATTGACCCAAAATTTTATACTCACAAGATTTTAATGGAGGAGGACTACAAAACCCGCAATTCAAAGTCAAAGAAGGGTAAACCCCAAAATTCACGATGTCATTAAAAAGGAGGTTCTTAAACTCCTTGACGCGGGAATGATTTGTCCTATCTCCGATAGCCCATGGGTGAGCCCAATCCATTGTGTCCCTAAAAAGGGAGGAATGACCGTTGTGCCTAATGAAAACAACGAGTTAATTCCCACTCGTGTTGTGACCGGTTGGAGGGTGTGTATTGACTACCTAAAGTTAAATGATGCCACTCGTAAATACCACTTTCCTTTGCCCTTCATGGATCAAATGTTGGAGCCACTCGCAGGAAATGAATTCTATTGCTTTTTAGATGGTTTCTCCGGTTACTTTCAAATTCCTATCGACCCTCGTGATCAAGAGAAGACTACCTTTACGTGTCCTTATGGAACGTTTTCTTATTGTAGAATGCCTTTCGGAATTTGTAATGCACCGGGTACGTTTCAACGGTGTATGATGGCCATTTTTCACGATATGATCGCGAAGTCGATGGAAGTGTTTATTTATGATTTTCGGTGTTTGGCAATTCATTCACGTCGTGTTTATCTAATCTCGAGCAAATGTTAAAACGTTGTGAAGAAACCAATCTTGTGCTTAATTGGGAAAAATGTCATTTCATGTGTAAACAAGGAATCGTCTTAGGACATAAGGTCTCGAATGCGGGGATTAAGGTCGATAAAGCTAAGGTAGACGTCATCGCCAAGTTACCTCATCCCAAAACCGTTAAGGGAGTTAGGAGTTTCCTAGGACACGCGGGCTTTTATCGTCGTTTCATCAAAGACTTTTCGAAAATCTCTCGACCTATGACACACCTTCTCGAGAAGGATGCTCCTTTTAATTTTAATGAGGATTGTGTTAGAGCTTTCGAAACTCTTAAAAGCAAACTTACCGAAGCTCCCATTCTTGTTGCTCCTAATTGGGAATTACCCTTTGAAATCATGCGCGATGCAAGTGATTATGCTATAGGGGCCGTCTTAGGGTAACGTTAAGAAAATCATTTCCGTCCTATCCATTATGCTAGTAAGATGATGACCGAGGCTCAATTAAAGTACACCACAACGGAAAAGGAATTCCTTGCTGTGGTCTATGCTTTTGATAAATTCCGACCTTATCTCGTCTTAACTAAAAGCATCGTGTATACCGACCAGTCGGCTATCAAGTATCTCTTAGCTAAGCAAGATGCTAAGCCGAGATTGCTTCATTGGATGCTCCTCCAAGAATTTGGTGTCACCGTGCTTGACAAAAAAGGAGCCGAGAATCTAGCAGCCGATCATCTCTCTCGTCTAGAAGATCCTCACAAAGATGTTTTCGAGAATAAGGAAATCACCGAAACATTTCCTCTCGAGACTCTCGGTTTTGTGAATTCTAAAGACACCACCCCATGGTTTGCCGACATTGCAAATTACCATGCGGGCAATTTCATAATCAAGGGTATGACGACACAACAAAAGTGAAAATTCTTTCGTGACGTCAAGTTCTATTTTTAGGACGACCCTTATCTCTTTCGGGTTTGTGTGGATCAACTCGTTCGACGTTGTGTTTTCGGTGCCGAAGCTTCTAATATCCTTAGAGCTTGTCACGAGGGACCCACGAGTGGTCACCACGGTGCTAATATCACGGCTAAGAAAGTGTTCGATGCCGGCTTCTTTTGGCCTTCTATCAATCGTGATGCACACGCACTTGTGAAGTCGTGTGATTCGTGCCAACATCAAGGAAAATCGTCTCAACGTGATGAAATGCCGCAAAACATAATTCAAGTGTGTGAGATTTTAGACATTTGGGGCATAGACTTTATGGGGCCGTTCCCATCATCTCATGGTAACAAGTATATCCTCATCGCGGTGGACTACCTTTCTAAGTGGGTGGAAGCTAAGGCTTTACCTACTAATGATGCTCGTGTGGTAGTGAAGTTTTTGAAACAACTATTCTCTCGGTTCAGAACCCCTGGTGCTATTATAAGCGATCGTGGAACCCATTTTTGTAATGACCAATTCGAAAAGGTATTAAAGAAATATGGAGTTACTCATCATCTTTCTACGGCTTATCACCCGCAAACGAGTGGGCAAGTCGAGGTTTCGAACCAAGCTTTGAAAGGGATTTTAGAGAGGTCGATTGGAGAAAACCGTGCTTCATGGTCTGTCAAACTCGATGACGTTTTATGGGCCTTTAGGACCGCTTATAAGACACCTATTGGTTGCACTCCTTATAAGTTAGTCTATGGGAAGAATTGTCATTTGCCCATTGAATTGGAGCACAAGGCATATTGGGCCCTTAAGCATGCAAACTTTGACTTAAAGACCGCGGGAGATCACCGAAAAATACAATTGAATGAATTGGATGAACTAAGAGACAATGCTTATGAAATTTCATTGATTTTCAAAGAAAAGACTAAAAAGTTTCATGATGCAAAGATTAAAAACCGGGTTTTTAACGTTGGTGATCAAGTGTTACTTTTTAACTCTAGACTTAAGATATTTTCTGGGAAATTGAAATCTCGTTGGTCGGGTCCTTTCACCGTTTCACAAGTGTTTCCTTATGGGACCATCGAGCTAGCTCAAGATGATGGTCCTAATTTCAAGGTGAATGGACATAGTCTTAAGCATTACTTTGGTGGGGAAATTCCTTCAATGGTTGACCTCGACCAAGTCACCTTCCCTAATGATAATTAGCATTGAGGGGATCGAGTCGAGCTCATGATTCGGTAATCAAAAATGAGGTGCCTCGTGGGGGAGATCCCATGCTTATCCTTTTATGCTTACTAATAACTAATGAGAGGGGACTTGTACCCTTCCAACTCGTTGTCTCGTGGTTGTTTGTGATTGTGTTATCTAGATCATCATTTTCATCTACGATTGAAGACTCTCGTGTTCGTTTACGTGAGCTTCCATCGGTTGCTTGAAGAAGTTTTTCACGAATCCATGACATATCCTTTATTGTTCTAACAATTATCTTTTAGCATACTTCATAAACGGCTTTAGATATATTGTTGATCACCCTTTCCATGCTAGATCCTAAGCATTCGATTCTTCGTCTCTAGTATGGGGGTGCTCCACCTTTAGACTCGAAACACTAAGGACAATGTTTACTTTTAGTATGGGGGTGAATAGATACTTGCTTTGCTATGCCCTCACGTTTTCCAACTTTCAATGTTTTGTTTTGTTGCTAATAAGGCTAAAAATGGCCAAATTTTAAATTTTTTTTAGTTTTCATAAGTGTTTTAAGACACGAATGTATATTTTCCGATGGGTAGAATAAGAGCTAATTTTTGACTTGATGGGCATTTGGAGCCCTTTACATTCCTTAACCCGCTCAATTCAAGTTTTGCTAGACTTTTATATAGGGACCTTTAAAATGCGAAAGTCTTAGCTCATTCGGGTTAAGAACAAGAACTTTTTGCAAGTTCCTATAATTGATCCTAGAAAGTCACTTATCAAGGGAACTATAAAATGCATTCTCTAAACTTGAAAAAGTCCAAGAAAGTGCAAGATCCTATAGGTGGCTTGAAAACCCAAAACTTTGATTTGATATAGTCTTAATGAAAGCTAATCCAAATTTGGCTTAATTTTGGCTTGCATGGCTAAGTATTCACGAGTCTCTTTAATTAGAGGTCTTTAAATAGTGAAGAACGAGAAGTGATAGAGTTAGACAAGTGATCATGCTAAACGTAGAAAATGAAAATGTTCTTTCAAAAACTCATATATTTTTAATTGTGGCTTTTTCTTCCCATAAGATCAATGCATTAGGAATAAATAATAATTGCAATAAGTAAAGTCGTACGATTTAAAAGGTTACTTAGCTTCTAGCCCAAGATCGTTTAAAAGTTGCTCGTGGTTGAATAGAGTTCATAGCCAAGGCATAACTTATTGAAGCGGGACGCGAAGATTGGTGAAGTTACAAAAAGGCCCTAACAAGGCATGAGGAGCTCTATTTTGTTGCAAAAGATCCAAGATTATGTGAAGTATCATTGTTCCAAAATCAATATGAAGGATCAAGACACACGACAAAAAGCAATTACTCCCCTAAAGATCATGGAGAAAGTCTATCCAAAAAGACCCTAACAAGGTATGAGGATAAATATATCCAAGTCCGAAAAGGAGGCGGATCGTTGTAGATCAAAATCCAAAATAAAGATTGAAGAAAAATGATGAAGTCGTGGTCTAAATATGAAGAATCTCTCAAAAACATCAAGTGAAGAAATTCCAAATACATGAAGAGAAGACCATAATTTCAAGAACGTCTTCCCAAGATTTGAAGTATGAAGTACATGCCAAATATCGGTTCGAGAAAGGTCTCAAATCGTGAAACGAGTTATGCCAAGATATGAACTTAAGGAGATACACGAGAAGCCGTTTTAAAAGATTTTGTCCTTCGGCTAACTATCGATTAAATCGTACTACTTTGCTTTCGGACTAATAAATACTCAAATAAGTCAATATGAATCACTTGTGATCCATGACAAATAGTTAAAAAATGCTAGTAACCCATTTCCTTTCATAATAACTAGGATTGCGGGGAGAAAAAGTATTACACAATTTGGAGGTATGAGTAGTGTTAGCATTATGACTTGTACCAACAATGATCTCGTTTTTGCACTTAGCATGGAATGTATGACAATCAAGGATGACGAAATTTACTCTAAGGGACATTTACTTGTTTCTATTCTTTGACCCTAAAAGTCACATTCGTTATGAAAATCATACATTATGTCTTTACACATCTTCGTAGTATTGTTGCAAGTCTTTTACTTTTCAATAAAGGGTAATAAATTTGAACTTTGGTGATTCTTAGATACTTTATTCTAGCATTGCGTGAGGGCACGACAATGGCTAAGTATGGGGGAGTGATGAGATGGCATTTATACATGATCTCATCGTTCTTTTCGGACTTTAAATGCATTAAAATGTCATATAATACCATATATATGCTTGTATTTGTTTACTTGTGTGTTTTAGGTATGGATATCATGAAAAAGACAAAATATCACAAGAAACAAGGAAAAACGGACATGAGAAACGAAGCCGTACAAAGAACCGGGCCCTAGTTCATGAATTATCCAAGATTTACCCTTGAAGACTTGAAGATATGCAAGATTGATCCTCAATGAATGAAGAAATGACACTTAAAACCCTTGTGAAATCATAATTACAAGTTTGGTCCCTTAAGTTTGTCAAAATTGCAAAAAGGTCCTTCAACTTTGAAGAAATGGCAAGATTAGTCCCTCAACTATACAACATTGGCAATTATGGTCCCTCATGGAGTCAAAGATACATTGAAGACCTTTGAAGATCAAGAAAGTCCAAATTCAGTCCCTCAATATAGAGAAATGGCAAAAATAACCCTTAATATCTTTTTGGAAAAGTTTTGTGCCAAAAGTGTGAAGATGGAAACTTAAATAACAAAGGGAAGTAAGTATTGTTGGCTGAAAACACGTTTCACAATTTTCCCCAAAGAACAAGGACCAAAGTTGGGCAATGAAACATTCAAACAAGTAAATTGCGCCAAACACTTACCTTTCCCCCAATTTCGAATCAAAAGTTACCACTGTTCACCATGATGAACCCGGTAACTCATCTCACTTAAACAAAGGGTAAATTTCAATTAACCATTCCCACACTTAATTCACACGCCCAGAAACATAACCCACACACAAAACCCTCAATCCCATTACCTAATGGACCCCACACTCAACCTCCTCAACCAATGAAAATGCAACTTTCTCTCCAAGTAATCTGACGTGTCAAGATCAACAGCTAAGAGTCATAGCTTAACTCCAAAGCTATTTTGAACGGTTTTGATCATTTTGGACAGCTCATATCAAGGATTCGTCTAGAAGCACTCAAGGGTTATTTAGGAATTTCAGTTCTAGGGTTTATGAATAGTGTTATGTTAGCATTTGCCTATAAAAGGAGACCTCAACCTGTGAGAGTCCCTTTGTTCTAGATTTTGGCTATCAATCTTTGTAATTCCTTTTTAGTTAAATAATATTTTTGAATTTCCTAAAATTTGTTAAATCTATTTTGTGTTTATTAAAATTTGGTGTTAGAATATCTAAAATCTGAGTTCCATTTGATCTTTTAGACCTTCCTTAATCTTGTGGTTAAGGCACGTCTATGTTTGAAGGTTTTCAAAGGTTCAAAAACCTTGAAATACTAGTTTCTGTTTTGGTTATATTCTTGTACTAACCCTTAGCCAAAGGCCTTAAGCTCCTTCAAGCTTGTTGACACTAAGCCTGAGAAGAGTTTTAAGCTCTTGGTTGAGTTGTTTGCTCATTTGTGTTGAAGAAATATCATAATCAAAACCTTGTTCTACTTTGAACATCAGCAGGTTTTGATCTTCCTTTTTGAAGAACCTTGGTCTTGTTCTAGTTATTGAACAAGGTCCAAGGAGCATAGCTGGCCCTCCTAGGATGTTATAGAGGGCAGGTATAATCCCTTGTTTAAGTTTCCCCTAAAAATTTCATGTTATTGCCTGTTTTTGATTTTGAGCTTTGATTTTGTGTTCTTGTGTTTATGGTTGTGATTTCTGTGTTTGAATCTGTTAGTTGTCACCTAGGAAGTGTTTCTGAATCTTAAAATCAGTAGGTTATTAGTTAAAATCACAAGTTGCTTTGTTAAGTGGTGGATTAAGGGGTGTTTGGGTTAACTGCATAAGGAGGTTTTGTGGAAAGTTGAGTAGTTGTTTTGTCTTGTGGATTGTTGGTATCTGTTTAACTGATATACTTGGTCATTTATTTGCAAGTTTTGTGGTTTGAAACACCCAAATCCATCATAGTGCTATAAAATCAGATTTACTTGGTAAAATTGGCTAGAATTTTGGGGACACCTATATCTAAGCATAGACTAGGGTTAACAAGTTCTAGATTTTAGTTAACATAACCAGGGAAAGAGATTTGAAGGCTTGAAGTTGGATTTATGGTCAATTAGATCAACCAAAGGTTCTGAGTATTCATCTTGTTCATCAGTGACTGTTTTTGATTGATTTTGCTAGATTTGTGTGTGCAACTTGGTGTTATTTGTGCTTATATTGACTCCCAACAAGCCAAAGCTTATTGGGGTGCCTTTTGTTCCATCAAAAAGCAACAATCAAGGCTTGAAATCAAGCCAAAATCATTACTACATACCAAGCAGTGGGAACTCCTTTCCCACTGATAGTTACCACTACTAGTGTATTTTTGTGTTCAGCTTAACAATAAGCTATTCTAGCTTATTTTAACCAGCAACAACTTGGATTTTGTAATAGGTGCTCATTATTTGACCCATTTGTTCATACTGGAGTATTTGGTGGGTTGACTTTAGGGTTTGACTAGAAAACCAACTTAATTGACTTTTTCATAAGTGCTTATTGGCTTATTCCAGCTTATTGGTTTTGCTTATTGGATTTTGGTTGATTGTTTTGGCTTATTGAAGTCATTTGTAACCTTTTGCAAGTTGAATCAAGTCCTGAGGTGCCCTAGAACTCAAACCCGACTATTTTGTCTTTTAGTGGAATTGTTCTTTGCTTATTTCTGGCTTATTGAGTGTGCATTTTCAAAATTTCTTTTTACAGATCTCTTTAGTATCCCAAAAGAAGGTTGTGTGTCAAATTAGAGCTTATGGCATTGGCTTATTGCTTAATGGGCTTATTGGCCCAATAAGGATAAGCTTTTTGTTCATTAAGTTGTGATAAGCTCACTTTCAGCTTTTAGGCCTTCAGAGTTTTGTGTTTAGAATTGAATTTTAAGTCAGATAGGGCTTTTCCAAGTCATTTGGGCTTATTTTGACTTTTGGGGCTAAAAAGCCCATTAAGCTTGACTGTTTTGGGTTTTGGCCCATTTGAGGGCCCAATAGGGGTATTCTGGTCATTTTGCTTTCATTTTCTGTTTATTTAGGTTAAAATAAACTAGTTTGCAAGTTTTTAGAATTTTTTATAATTTTTGGATTTTTAATATTATTTTAAAATTATTTTATTATTATTTTTCAAATTTCACATTTTTGCACTTTTTATATTTTTCTTAGCTTAAATACATTAAAATAGGATTTTTGCAACTCTTAGATTAATTTTATCATCTTTAGATTAATTTTTATAATTATTTTAAGTTTTAATAGTTTTCAAATCATTTTAAATAGTTTTCTTAGTTTAAAAATTTATAAAAATAGTTTTTAATCTTTTTAGGTCATTTTAGAGGTTTACCAATTGAAAAATCTTTGTTTGGGCTTTTTGATAATTAATTTGATTTTTAGGGCTTTAATTAGCATTTAAAAATTAATATTTAATTAATTAAAAAGATTTTGGAAAAGTTTTGATCATTGGTAAACTCTTAGTTTATTTATTTTTATTTTTTGTGAATTTTTGGTAATTTTTAGAATTAATTTTTATTTTTGCTCATTTTACGGTTTTACGTGTAGTCATCCTAGTAATTAATTTCACGTCTTCGTCATTCTCTTTTCTCATCCCCTTCTAACCAATAATAATCTCAAATCTTGCTACATTTTAGTCGCACACATATACCTCCTTGGGAAACTAACTTTTGGGAATTTCACCTTTGGGTCATTTGTGCACGGTTTTCCTAAACCGTCGTACTCAATACTTTTCCCTATTTACCCTCCTTTTCCTAAAGGTGTGGTAAAACACTACAACCACTCCACCTTAAGGAGCTTGTTGATTAGTAAACTCTCGAGTAAGGATTAATCGAGGAGTGGAGTAGGAATGAGGCGTGAGCTTCGTTGCTGAACCACTATAAATCCTTTATGTTTAGTTTGATCTCTCTTTTCCTTATCTCTTAACATTCTTTATTCATTACTTGCATATATTTATGATTAGTAGTTTATGTTAATGCAATGATGCCTAAAAACGTTACTTGCATTTTTTGGTCTCGCTTTGTTTTGATTACGACAATATGTAAAAACAAGCATTTACGAAAATAACGAAAAACGAATTCTTGAGTTCAAGTATTTTTCATTTCAACCATAATCACTTAATGTATGAACAAACAAGTACTCATCCTAATTAAGTGATCAAGGATTTAATCTTTTCTTAAAACTCACTTTTTATTAAGTGTGACAAGTTTTTTTATTAAACTTTCTTTTTAAGAAAATGTTTTATTAAATTAATTATTTGAAAATTTGAAATTTGAAAATGGCATATTCTATCTTGGTTTGGAATATCCCTTCAGGATATTTTAATCCCTAGATTCGAACCAATCCACTAAAAGACAAAAGGGAGCGGATTCTACTCAGGCGGTTCTTTAGCAGCTATTGTAGTTCCTTACCGATAAGGAACCGCGGGCTCCAATAAGGAACCGCGGGCAGATATAGCCGTTGGATGTTTGTCTTATAAATAGTGGACCATTCTCAGACTTTCAATTCACCTCTTTTGCACATACATTTCCAGATTCTTTCATACTTCTTAAATCACTCAAATCCTTGATCATTGTTTGATTACTACTTGTTTAGAAGTGAATCTTTCTCCTCTCATCTTTTCCTCTCAAAGTTCAAAGAGAAGAACACTATCATCCTTGAAGTGTTGTGTCTACCTCAAAGATCCATTGAAGATCCAAACTTATTTATTATTTGTTGTGTCATTATTGTGAAGATCCAAGTATTTGTGTCTATTTTGAAGTTGTGTATGTATTAAGGTTAATACTTGGTCCTTAAAGTATATTGGTGTAGATTGGTCCTAGCTAAGATTGGGGCTCAACTTTCAGCTTAGAGTCGGAAATTGGTTAAGCGACGTTGTGTACGGCTTCTCCACCTTATGGAGCTTGTTGATTAGTGAACTCTCGAGTAAGGAGTACTCGAGGAGTGGAGTAGGAACGAAGAGTGAGCATCGTTGCCGAACCACTATAAATCTTTGGTGTTTCGTTTGATCTTTCCTTCCCTTATCTCTTTACATTCATTATTCTTTATACTTGTTATTATTAGTTTAGTTGCACTACACCTTGTTCATATTATGTATAAGAAGGTTTCACATAAATACTCAAGCCTAATATATTGTATTTTAAAACTTGAATCGATCTATGGATTCCAACAAGTATCTAGAAGAGCAATCTATGCAAAGACCACCTCTTTTTGAAACTGATAGTTTTATTTATTGGAAAACTAGATTTGAGACTTACGTGAAATCAAAAGATTTAGATCTTTGGCATGTTATTACCAATGGTGATTTATTACCATATCAATATAATGAAGTTTCTAAAACAAAGAGATAGTCACTTTTGACAAAGCTAATGATGATAGTAAAAGGAAACTTGCTAAAAATAATGAGGCTAAAATGGTGATTTATAATGCTTTACTAAAGAAAGAGTACGAAAGGATTTTTATGTGTGAGACCGCTAAAGATATTTGGAACACTCTTTTTGGAACCCACCAAGGTAATAGCCAAGTCAAAGAAAGTAAAATCGATCTTCTTGAACAATTTGTCATCTTAGAAGATGAAACTATTTATAGTGCATTTGCTAGATTTAACACTATTATTACTAGTCTAAAAGCACTTGATGAAGATTTTTCTAGCAAGAAAAATGTTAGGAAGTTTCTTAGGGCATTGCATCCTAAATGGAGAGCTAAAGTCACGGTGATTGAAGAATCAAAGGATCTCGCCAAATTATCACTCGATGAACTCATTGGTAACTAGAAGGTTCATCAGATGATAATTTTGAAGGACTCGGAAATGGTGAAAACTAAGAGTGAAAGAAAGTCTCTTGCACTCAAGGCCAAGAAGGCGCAAAGTGACCATGAAATCTCATCGGATAGTGATGATGAGGAATATGCCATGGCAGTTAGAGACTTTAAGAAGATCTTTAAAAGACGAGCTCAATACGTGAGGCAACCAAACAACGACAAGAAACCCTTCTTCAAAAACCGATTTACCAAAGATAATAAAAGGTGATAGGAAATGCTTTCGATGTGGTGATCCAAATCATTTCATCGGTGATTGTCCCTAGCCTTCACGTGACAAGAACCACACGGAGTTTGTTGGAGGTTCATGGAGCGATAGCGGTGAAGATGTTGATGACAACCCCAAAGATGAGAAATGTCTTATGGCTCACACTTCTAAAGAGGTACATTTTGAAACCGATTATTATAGCAATAATATTTCTTCTCAAGATGATAGTGAATTAGAAGGCCAATACAATAACTTACATAAGCTTAGTCTTAAATTCATTGAAAAGAACAAAGTGCTAAAATCAACAAGAACTAAGCTTGAGAATGAGATTAGTGAGCTAAGAGAGAAATTGGCTAAGCTTGAGAAAAACAAAGAAGTTGATCTAGGTTGTTTAAAATGTGAAAACCTTAGACAAGAGAATGAAAACTCAAGAGCACCTCCATTAGACTTGAAAAGTTCATGAGAGGTACTAATGTTCTTGATGATATGTTAAACAAACAAATTCATTCTAAGGAAAGACTTGGATTAGGATATAACACAAATGAAGCATCAACTAGTGAACCAAAACATGTTAGGTTTTCAGAAAAACGCACCCTTGTACGCGGTTCTCCAGGATATGGTGCGGTTCCTTATTGCTATGGAACCGCGGGTGGAGCTAAAGAACTACGGACAGAAGAAGACTTTTGTGAAAATCCTTATTTTAGGTGAAGGACCAAAACATATTGTTATTAACAAGGTCAAAGTACCTATTATTGAAAAGCCTACTCTAGATAAATTCTACAAGCCCTTGAGTAAACCTCTAATGGGAACAAGAAACTTATCTAGACAAACATCTACTCCTCCAAGAGTACGAAATGAGTCTAAACCTAGAAGTAGAAAACCTACACAAAAAAGAGATTATCAAGCTAAATCACGACCTAGAAGTAAAACTCCGACATCTAGGAGGAATAACAATAATTATAGATCAAGATCAAAGACACCTAGGAGAAACTATGGACAACAAAATGGACATATGAATTGGAATAATATTCAACAACAATACTTTTCCCCATGGGGAATGTCTCCTTCATTCATGCATCCCAACCAAATGCAAGGGATGTTTGGAACTAACAACTTTGGACCCATGCGATATTGGGACCAAATGTTTGATCTTGTGTGTTGTTTCCTAGATATGCTTGGGAATTGATTTAGAGCCTGACGAGTGGATTAAGGATAGTGGTTGTTCTAAACACATGACGGGTAATCGAAGTTTATTCTCGCACTACAAAGCATATGATGGAGGTAACGTTACATTCACAAGTAATCGACGTGGTAATATCATTGGTAAAGGTACGGTCTCTCTTGATTCTATGACTATAGAAAACGTAGAGCACGTAGATATCTTAGGTTTTAACCTTCTAAGTATAGGTCAAATTTGTGACAATAAGTGTAAGGTCATCTTTTCGGAATATGACAGTGAAATCCTAAAAGATGGAAAGGTCATTAGAAAAGGTGTTAGAAAGCATGGGCTTTATGTCATGAAGATCAATAGGAAGTCAAAGGACAACTTATGTCTAGCGACTTTAGATGATAGCTCTAATCTGTTGGGTCAAAAAGTTGATGTGGCAGAAACTCAAAATCAAAGAAAACATGAAGACATTTGTTCCAGCGTTGACAAGAGCAATCTAAGCGTTGACAAGAGCAATTCAGGCGTTGACAAGAACAAATTCAGCATTGTCAGAAGTCAACAGAAGTCAAACGCAGTCAACACAAGTCAACACTGGTGGATGTCTACAGATTGATGGAGAATTCTATTTGGGGAATATATGGAGTATATTATTTATGATATACACAATATATAGTTTATCTAAATAGGATATTTAGATGTTTATTTGATATTATCTCTTGTAGATTCTGTTCCTTATAAAAGGAACAAGGGTCTTAGGTTTTATTCATTACATATATTCACAATGTAAACCTAAAGTGTGTGTCGACTAGACGTGGGATTCAATGTATACACATCTAGTGGTTGTTGATTATTAATATAATTAAAAATCCATTTGTGTTTTAATTCATGTTATTATGCCTAAACACCTTGTTAATGTGTTATGTTCTAATTCCGCTTTGATTATTTAATCATATGAACATGATGCATTCCTAGTAGCTTCAAAGATCTGGAAACCAAGGTTTCCACAATTGGTATCAGAGCCTCGTGGCTCGTGATGCTAGGACCAACAAGGTGTTCGTGTATCGTGAAGAAGAAGAAAAATCCGTCTAGGGTTTTTCTGGACGTTTTTGTGTGCGCATCAGTATTCAGAAGGTCATAACTTTTGTTTGAACCGTTGGATCGTCATGAAATTTCTTGTGTGTATTCTTTACACATATATTTAGACATCCACCGGAGGGATTGTCAAGTTTTATCCCCAAGAAAAAGTTATTAGGCGTCAAAGTTGGCTGTAGAGATGATTTTCAGATTTTCAGCTTTTACATAAAATCATGATTAGGGTTTTTACAAACCCTCAATCAACTTAAGGTTGAAAAACTGGAGGATTGTGGCTGTTATGATTCAAGATCTAAGGTTTATTTACAAACCCTAATTAGGGTTTCGATGCATTAATGAAGCAGATTATTATCCAGCAGATCTTCCTTATTGCAGCATGTTTACTCGTTAGGATTCTGATTCTGTTCACACGGTCATAGTATATATATTTGTTTCTTCTGTGTTCACACAACCAAAAGGATCACACGATTAAAGAAAGGCAGCCAATCAAACAGTTAATGGAGAATATTAGTGTTCACACGGTGCTTCAAACATGATTGGTCAGAATCATGTGTTCACACGGCAATGATTTATCATGTGTTCACACAATTGTTTTGTGTTCACATGGTTATCATACCTTGTGTTCACACGAAGTTGTGATAATGATTAAACGTTGATGTGTTCACACGAAGGCTTTAAGTCAGATTCATTCATGGTTCGTCTTTATTGAGCAGAAGTTTGGAGCAGATAATGGTGCGTAAGTTTTGGAGGTGGTGCTAAAAACTTGGGATTATATTATGGGATATGTTTCACTTCCCTATTTTGTGACGAGATTTGTGAGATATTATGGGATATCTCATGATTTTACATGTGTGATTATAAACAAAGAAAAAGGATATGATTTTACGTGAAGAGTGAAGGTCAAGAAAAACAAGTACAACCAAAGAGAAATATATACACTTTCCTATTTTGTGGGAAAGTGATCACGTGATAATAGGAATGAGAGTTTTTGGACGTTATTTGTTGCCCTAGATGACATCAGCAGAAAGAGAGGCTGACAAGAGTGGAGTAAACGCTGACAAGCTTTGTTTGGACGCTGACAAAATAAGTCAACGCTGACAGCGTTGACAGTGTTGTCCGATATATGTTAATCCAAACGCTGACATGTATTTTCCGATATCGGAAAATACATCTGATGAAGATCTTGGATAAAAGAGGATGTTGGACAACACACGGATTGCTGCTGTTTGAGAAAATTGGTACGTTTTTAGCACACAAAAAGGAGGAAATTACACACGAAGGTACATGGAATCTCTGTTTTTATTTAGAATATCAAGTTGATATTTATGGCTCGGATATTTAAAAAGGGATTAATGATTTTAATGCGAGTTAACAACATTTATGAAGTAATTTATTGGAGTATGTAATCGGGATAGCCTTGTAAAAGAGTTATCCATGTCGACTTTTACATACAAAGATATTGGTTCATCATGAAGAGGTGTTAACTTAAGGGGAAGAATTATTATGGTAAGTTTGATGATTGAAGAAGATTTTCGCGAGTTTGTGTTCTATCATATCTTTAAAGATGGTGCCTTGTCAACATTATTCTTTAAAGGTAACTTGTTCGTGTTTTACATGGTTGGTGACGAAGACTTGTCATAACACTTGAAGGAGTTACATTATCGTGCTCAGTGTCTCACAAAGGATGAGAATATTGACAATGGATTGAGGTCTTCTTATACTTTAACGTTCTCATATAAGTTCGACGTCACATGGATAGTGCAAGATATGGAACATAAGGTTGGGTTATTCTACTTCTACATCAAGAATACCTTATTTATTTTTCTTCAAGATCATTATATAGAGCCTACAT
Source organism: Glebionis coronaria (assembly GCA_025667525.1). Lineage (NCBI taxonomy): Eukaryota > Viridiplantae > Streptophyta > Magnoliopsida > Asterales > Asteraceae > Glebionis > Glebionis coronaria. Next base: position 49,827,974 of record CM046875.1, read on the forward strand.
TTGGAGAATCTTCAAGATTGCATACATTGTTTACTTCCCTGTTGATGTGACAAAAAGGGGAAGACATACATGCTACACTTGAGGGGAAGCAATTTGAAGATCATGTACAACTTACAAGAGATACAGATAGAGTTTTGCCGACATCAACTAGGGGAAGATTGTTGGTTCAAAAAGTTGATGTGGCAGAAACTCAAAATCAAAGAAAACATGAAGACATTTGTTCAAGCGTTGACAAGAGCAATCTAAGCGTTGACAAGAGCAATTCAGGCGTTGACAAGAACAAATTCAGCATTGTCAGAAGTCAACAGAAGTCAAACGCAGTCAACACAAGTCAACGCTGATGGATGTCTACAGATTGATGGAGAATTCTATTTGGGGAATATATGGAGTATATTATTTATGATATACACAATATATAGTTTATCTAAATAGAATATTTAGATGTTTATTTGATATTATCTCTTGTAGATTCTGTTCCTTACACTATAAAAGGAACAAGGGTCTTAGGTTTTATTCATAACATATATTCACAATGTAAACCTAAAGTGTGTGTCGACTAGACGTGGGATTCAATGTATACACGTCTAGTGGTTGTTGATTATTAATATAATGAACAATCCATTTGTGTTTTAATTCATGTTATTGTGCCTAAACACCTTGTTAATGTGTTATGTTCTAATTCCGCTTTGATTATTTAATCATATGAACATGATGCATTCCTAGTAGCTTTAAAGATCCTGAAACCAAGGTTTCCACATAATCTTTGGCATCGGAGAATAGGTCACGCTAATATGCGTTTAATTCAATCTTTAGTCTCTAACGAGTTGGTAAGACATCTCCCTAAGATGAAATTTGATAGTCACTTTTGTGATGCTTGCAATATTGGGAAGAAAGTTCACCCAAGTCACAAAGCCAAGAATTTGGTTTCGACCTCTTGGTGCTTACAGCTCTGATGGTAGTAAAATACGTCTTTTAGGAAAAAGAGCGTATATGAGCGGAAAGTATTAAATACGACGGTTTAGGAAAACCGTGTACTAATGACCCAAAGGTGAAAGTTTGTTTCCCAAGGAGGTATATGTGTGTGATTAAAATGTAAAGATATTTGAGATTAATATTGAGAAAGAAGTGGTGAGAAAATAGATTGACAGATATTTGAAAATTATTACTACGACGACTAAATTAAAAACCGTAAAAAGAGCTAAAATAAAAATTAACAATAAAAATTCCCAAAAAATTACCAAAAATCAAATTAAATAAACTAAGAGTTTACAAATGATCAAAACTTTTTCAAACATTTTAATTAAATAAATATTAATTTTTAAATGCTAATTAAAGCCCTAAAAATCCAATTAATTACTAAAAAGCCCAAATAAAGATTTTTCACTTTGTAAACCTCAAAAATGACTTAAAAAGACTAAAAACTATTTTTATGAATTTTTAAACTAAGGAAAACTATTTTTAAATGATTAAAAACTATTAAAATATTAAAATAATTCCAAAAATTAAGAAAATGATGCTAAAATTAATCTAAGAGTTTTAAAAATCCTTTTTTAATGTATTTGACCTAAGAAAAATATAAAAGTTGCAAAAATGTGAAAAATGAAATTTAATAATAAAATATTATTAAAATATTATTTAAAATCCAAAAATTCTAAAAAAATCTAAAAAATTGCAAACTAGTTTATTTTAACCTAAATAATCAGAAAATGAAAGTGAAATTACCAAAACACCACTAATGGGCCCCCAAATGGGCTAAAATAAAAAACAGTGCACTTAAATGGGCTTTTTGGCCCAATAAGATCAAACTCAACCAAATAAGCTGAATATCACCAGTCTGACTCAAAATCTGATTTTAAGCACAAAAGTCTAAAGGCCCAAAAGCTAAAAATGTGCTTATCACAGCTTAATAAGTCAACAGCTTATTCTTAATGGGCTTTTTGGCCCATTAAGCTATAAACCAATGCCATAAGCTCTAATTGAACACACAACATCTTATTGAGATTCTTAACCAATCTACAAAAAGAATTTTTGAAAAAGCTCAAGTAATAAGCCAGAACTTTGAAAAGAACTTTTTCACTAAACGACAAAAAAGTCGGGTTTGAGTTCTAGAGGGTTTCAAAATCTGATTCTTTTTGCAAAAGCTCACAAATAGCTTAACTAAGAATAATCAATAAGAGAAATCACAAAAATCCAAGTAGAATAAGCTATGGAAGCCAATAAGCTGGCTGAAAAAGCAAAATAAGCTAGTTTCCTAGCAAAAGCTTAACCAAAAGTCTTGTAACTTCTCAAAAATGATATTAAGCTGAGAAAAAGGACACCTATCACAAAAACAAAGTTGTTGCATGTACCAATAAGCGGTTCTGAAAAATAAGCCAAATTGTGCTTATTTGACCAAAATTCGAAGTCCACCAAATGTTACTAAATGACCAGGGATTGATTATAAGCTTGTTTTAAGCAACTTTTGTGAAGAACTCAAGGTTGAGCCCTTGTGAATCAAGTGGTCAGTTAACCTAAACTTGACAGATTTTGGCAAATTCAAGCCAATAATCCAGTTGGCTTATAAGCCAGCAAATAAGGAAACCAAATAGCAAGAAGCACTCACAAGCAGCACAATAACAAGATTCAAGTAGTTAAAAAACAAGGCATACACTAGAATAGCAAATGCAAGCCTAAAATGAGGTGGTCACTTTGCTGATGCAAATGACCACTTCAGCCAACTTTGATAAGCTCTAGCACCCAAATAAGCCACCAAAATCAACAAACAGATATTGCACATATAGCTTATCACCTAAATTCTTCCCAAACCAAATTTCAGACCCTAGATCCAACAAACAGAGATTTTATTGGATCTGATGTGTTTGACCAATTTCAAACCAATATTTTCATATTTTTACAAAACTTTGAAATCCTTTTCCAAACCTCTTGAGACTTAACCAATGACCAAAACCAGTGACCAATGACTTGTTTAGACTATCCAAACCCTAAGAACCAAGGGCACAAGGCCACAAGGCCTTATGATCCCAAAAACCAAACAACCTTGTTTTAGCCCCTTTTCAAACAAACTTTTGATTCCAACACAGAACCTACTAATTTTATGATTCAAAAATCTTACCTAGGTGACAACTAACAGATACAACCAATAAAACACAAAGCACAAACACAAGAACACCAAATCACATGGCAAACCTCATAACAGACATGAACATGATCTTTTTTAGAGGAAACTGAAATAGAGCTTATACCTATCCCCCACAGCTTTCTAGGGAGATCATATATGCTCCTTGGACCACTCTCAACAGCTAGAGAGTGACCAAGGTCCTTGAAACAAGAAGGGTCAAGGTCTGCTGATGGTTCAAAGTAGAACCAGACCTTGATATGTATGATCTTCAACACAAGGCAACAAACAGCCTAACCAAAGGCTCAAATCCCTTCACAATCTTGGTGTCAACAAGCTTGTAAGAGCTTAGGGCTTATGGTTAAGGGTTAGTACAAGAAAAATAGGAAAACAGATCACTGATTTCAAGCTAATTTCAAACTTGAAAACCTTACCAAACATAAACGTGCTTTAACCAAAAGATCAAAGCACCTTTATAACGTCAAATGGAACTCAGAATCACTCTTAAACAATACCAACTTTTAAAAAAATAAAAAGGAATTACAATTTTCTTAAAAATACCAAACTTTTATAAATTTAAAAATGGATTACAATATTTAAAGAGTAAAACTGGAACAAAGGCCTCACCACAGGTTGGGGGTCCTTTTATAGAGTACAAGTGATGATTCTAGAACATGAAATACATCAAAACCCTAACTAAGAAATCTCTGAATTTCCCTTGAGTGCATTGAGTTGTTGAGCTGTCCAAATGAATCCTAGACGTCCATTTTAGCTTTGTGACCAAGCAAGGAGTGTGGGCTATAGATTTGGCGACGTGTCATTCCTTGGAGAGGAAGTTGAAATATGATTGGTGGACGGCTGAATTGGGTGGGGTCCTTGAGTCGAGTAGTGTGAGATATCAAGTGTGGGATTGAAACGTGTAAGGGTGAATTATGTTTTGGTAAAAGTAATTTGGAAAAACCCTTTGGCAGTAAAAAGTTAAATCTGGGTTCATAGCGTGAATAGTAATCCCCTTTGATCCATTGTTGTAGGAATGGAAATGTGTTTGGCGCATTTTCATTTCAAATGTTTCAATAGCACAACTTTAGTCCTTGAGTTTTGGGAAAAGTTGTAAAACGTGTATTTCAGCCATGAAACTTGATTTCCTTTGTTATTTAAGTTTCTCTTTTCATACTTTTGGCACAAAACTTTTCCAAAAAGATTACAAGGGTTTGTTTTGCCAATATTTGATAATTCAAGGACTGATCTTGGACATTTATCATCTTTGAAGGTCTTCATTGGATATTTGACTTCATGAGGGACCATGGTTGACAATTTAGAATTGTTAAGGGACTAATCTTGCCAAATCTTCAAAGTTGGAGGACCTTTTGTAATTTTGACAAACTTAAGGGACTTAACTTGTAATTATGGATATACAAGGGTATTAAGTGTCATTTCTTCATAGATGAGGGATCATTCTTGTACATCTTCAAGTCTTCAAGGGTATTTCTTTGAGAAATCATGAACTAGGGCTCGGTTCATTGTACGGCTTCGTTTCTCGTGTTCTTTTTTCCTTGTTTCTTGTGATCTTTTGTCTTTTTCACGATATCCATATCTAAAATACACAAGTAAACAAACACAAGCATATATGGTATTTTTATGACATTTTATGCATTTAAAGCCCGAAAAGAACGATGATATCATGTATAAATTCCATATCATCACTCCCCCATACTAAACCATTGGCGTGCCCTCACGCAATGCTAGAATAAAGTATCTAAGCGTTTTCAAAATTCAATTTTATTACCCTTTATTGAAAAGTAAAAACTTGCAACAATACACGAAGATGTGTAAAGACATAATGTATGATTTTCATCACGTATGTGACTTTTAGGGTCAATGAATAGAAAAAAGTGAATGTCTCATAGAGTAAAATTCGTCATCCTTGATTGTCATACATTCCATGCTAAGCTCAAAAACGAGATCAGTGTTGGTACAAGTCACAATGCTAACATTACTCATACGTTCAAATTGTGTAATACTTTTTCTCCCTGCAATCCTAGTTATTATAAAAGGAATGGGTTTCTAGAGTTTTTTTTAACTATTTGTCATGGATCACAAGTGATTCATATTGACTTATTTGAGTATTTATTAGTCCGAAAGTAAAGTAGCACGATTTAATCGATAGTTAGCCGAAGGACAAAATCTTTTAAAATGGCTTCTCGAGTATCTCCTTAAGTTCATATCTTGACATAACTTGTTTCACGATTTGAGACCTTTCTTAGACCGATATTTGGCATGTACTTCATACTTCAAATCTTGAGAAGACGTTCTTGAAATTATGGTCTTCTCTTCATATATTGGAATTTCTTCACTTGACGTTTTTGAGAGATTCTTCATACTTGGACCACGACTTCATCATTTTTCTTCAATCCTTACTTTGGATTTTGATATAGAAAGATCCGCCTCCTTTTCGGACATAGATATATTTATCCTAATACCTTGTAAGGGTCTTTTTGGATAGACTTTCTCCATGATCTTTAGGGGAGTAATTGCTTTTCGTCGTGTGTCTCGATCCTTCATATTGATTTTGGAATAATGATACTTCACATCATCTTGGATCTTTAGCAAAAAAATAGAGCTCCTCATGCCTTGTTAGGGCCTTTTTGGATCTTCACCAATCTTCGCTTTCCGCTTCAATAAGTTATGTCTTGGCTATGAACTCTATTCAACCCCGAGCAACTTTTAAACGATCTTGTGCTAGAAGCTAAGTAACCTTTCAAATAGTACGACCTTACTTATTGCAATTATTTTTAGTCCTAATGCATTGATCTTATGGGAGAAAATGCCACAATTAAAAACATACGAGTTTTTGAAAGAACACTTTCATGTTATATGTTTAGCATGATCACTTGTCTAACTCTATCATCTCTCGTTCTTCACTATTTAAAGACCTCTAATTAAAGAGACTCGTGAATACTTAGCCATGCAAGTCAAAATTAAGCCAAATTAGGATTAGCTTTCATTAAGACTATATCAAATCAAAGTTTTGGGTTTTCAAGCTGCCTATAGGATCTTGCACTTTCTTGTACTTTTTCAGGTTTAGAGAATGCATTTTATAGTTCCCTTGATAAATGACTTTCTAGGATCAATTATAGGAACTTGCGAAAAGTTCTTGTTCTTAACCCGAATGAGCTAAGACTTTCGCGTTTTAAAGTTCCCTATATAAAAGTCTAGCAAAACTTGATTCGAGCGGGTTAAGGAATTTAAAGGGCTCCAACTGCCCATCAAGTCAAAAATTAACTCTTATTCTATCCATCGGAAAATATACATTCGTGTCTTAAAATCATGTATGAAAACTAAGAAAAAATTTAAAATTTGGCCATTTTTAGCCTTATTAGCAACAAAACAAAACAAAACATTGAAAGTTGGAAAACGTGAGGGCGTAGCAAAGCAAGTATCTATTCACCCCCCATACTAAAATTAAACATTATCCTCAATGTTTTGAGTCTAAAGGTGGAGCACCCCCATACTAGAGACGAAGAGTCGAATGCTTAGGATCTAGCATGGAAAGGGTGATCAACAATATATCTAAAGCCGTTTATGAACTATGCTAAAAGATAATTGTTAGAACAATAAAGGATATGTCCTGGATTCGTGAAAAACTCATCAAGCAAACGATCGAGGCTCACGTAAACGAACACAAGAGTCTTCAATCGTAGTTATGATGATGATCTAGATGACACATTCACAAACAACCACGAGACAACGAGTTGGAAGGGCACAAATCCCCTCACATTATTCATTTAGAAAGCATAAAAAGGATAAGCATGGGATCTCCCCCACGAGGCACCTCGTTTTTGATTACCGAGTCATGAGCTCGATTCGATCCCCTCAATGCTAATTATCATTGGTGGAGGTGACTTGGTCAAGGTCGTCCAATGAAGGGACTTCCCCACCGAAGTAGTGCTTAAGCCTATGTCCATTCACCTTAAAATTAGGACCATCATTTTGAGCTAGCTCGATGGTCTCATAAGGAAACACTTGTGTTATGGTGAAAGGACCCGACCAACGAGATTTCAATTTCTCGAAAAATATCTTTAATCGAGAGTTAAAAAGTAACACTTGATCACCAACGTTAAAAACCCGGTTTTTAATCTTTGCATCATGAAACTTTTTAGTCTTTTCTTTAAAAATCAATGAATTTTTATAAGCATTGTCGCTTAATTCATCCAATTCATTTAATTGTATTTTCTGGTGATCTCCCACGGTCTTTAAATCATAGTTTGCATGCTTAAGGGCCTAATATGCCTTATGCTCCAATTCAATGGGCAAATGACAATTATTTCCATAAACCAACTTATATGGAGTACAACCGGTAGGTGTCTTATAAGCGGTCCTAAAGGCCCATAAAGCGTCATCGGGTTTGTCGGACCATGAAGCACGGTTTTCTCCAATTGACCTCTCTAAAATCCTCTTCAAAGCTCGGTTTGAAACCTCTACTTTCCTACTCGTTTGCGGGTGATAAGCCGTAGAAAGACGATGAGTAACTCCGTATTTCTTTAAGACCTTCTCGAATTGGTCATTACAAAAAATGGGTTCCACGATTGCTTATAATAGCACGAGGGGTTCCAAACCAAGAGAATAGTTGCTTCAAAAACTTCACTACCACACGAGCATCATTAGTAGGTAAAGCCTTAGCTTCCACCCACTTAGAAAGGTATTCGACGGCGACGAGGATATACTTGTTACCATGAGACGATGGGAACGGCCCTATAAAGTCTATTCCCCAAATGTCGAAAATCTCACACACTTGAATTATGTTTTGCGGCATTTCATCACGTTGAGACGATTTTCCTTGACGTTGGCAAGAATCACAAGACTTTACAAGTACGTGTGCATCACGATAGATCGTAGGCCAAAAGAAGCCGGCATCGAACACTATATTAGCCGTGAGAATAGCACCGTGGTGACCACCCGTGGGTCCCTCGTGACAAGCTCTAAGGATGTTAGAAGCTTCGGGACCAAAAACACAACGTCGAACGAGTTGATCCGCACAAACCCGAAAGAGATAAGGATCGTCCCAAAAATAGAACTTGACGTCATGAAAGAATTTTCTCTTTTGTTGTGTTGTCATACCCTTGATAATAAAGTTGCCCGCATGGTAATTTGCAATGTAGGCAAACCATGGGGTGGTGTCTTTAGAATTCATTACACCGAGAGTCTCGAGAGGAAATGTTTCGGTGATTTCCTTGTTCTCGAAGACATCTTTGTGAGGATCTTCTAGACGAAAGAGATGATCGGCCGCTAGATTCTCGACTCCTTTTTTGTCAAGCACGGTGAGATCAAATTCTTGGAGGAGGAGCATCCAACGAAGCAATCTCGGCTTAGCATCTTGCTTAGCTAGGAGATACTTGATAGCCGAATGGTCGGTATACACGATGCTTTTAGTCAAGACGAGATAAGGTTGGAATTTCTCAAAAGCATAGACCACGGCAAGGAATTCCTTTTCCGTTGTGGTGTACTTTAATTGAGCCTCGGTCATTGTCTTACTAGCATAATGGATAGGACGGAAGTGCTTTTCATAACGTTGCCCTAAAACGGCCCCTGTAGCATAATCACTTGCATCGCACATGATTTCAAAGGGTAATTCCCAATTAGGAGCAACAAGAATGGGAGCTTCGGTAAGTTTCCTTTTAAGAGTTTCGAAAGCTCTAACAGAATCCTCATTGAAATTAAAAGGAGCATCATTCTCGAGAAGGTGTGTCATTGGTCGAGAGATTTTTTAAAAGTCTTTGATGAAACGACGATAAAAGCCTGCGTGGCTTAGGAAACTCCTAACTCCCTTGACCGTTTTTGGATGAGGTAACTTGGCGATGACGTCTACCTTAGATTTATCGACCTCAATCCCTGCTTTCGAGACCTTGTACCCTAAGACGATTCCTTGTTTACACATAAAATGACATTTTTCCCAATTAAGCACAAGGTTGGTTTCTTAACAACGTTTTAACATTTGCTTGAGATTAGATAAACACGACGTAAACGAATTGCCAAACACCAAAAAGTCATCCATAAACTCTTCCATCGACTTCTCGATCATATCATGAAAAATAGCCACTATACACCGTTGAAAAGTACCCGGTGCATTGCAAAGTCCGAAAGGAATTCTACGATAAGCAAACGTTCCATAAGGACATGTAAACATAGTTTTCTCTTGATCACGAGGGTCGATAGGGATTTTAAAGTAACTGGAAAAACCATCTAAAAAGCAATAGAATTCATTTCCCGCGAGTCGCTCCAACATTTGATCCATGAAGGGCAAAGGAAAGTGGTCTTTACGAGTGGCGTCATTTAACTTTCGTTAGTCAGTACACACCCTCCAACCAGTCACAACACGAGTGGGAATTAACTCGTTGTTTTCATTGGGCACAACGGTCATTCCTCCCTTTTTAGGGACACAATGGATTGGGCTCACCCATGGGCTATCGGAGATAGGATAAATCATTCCCGCGTCAAGAAGTTTTAAGACTTCCTTTTTAATGACATCGTGAATTTTGGGGTTTACCCTTCTTTAACTTTCAATTGCGGGTTTGTAGTCCTCCTCCATTAAAATCTTGTGAGTATAAAATTTTGGGTCAATACCCTTAATGTCGGAAATTTTCCACGCAATTGCCCCTTTATGGGCTTTAAGAACTTTCAAAAGTGCCGTTTTTTCCTAATTAGCAAGACCTTTTGCAATGATAACCGGCAACTTGTCATCACCTTCCAAGAATGCGTATTCAAGGTGAGATGGAAGATCTTTCAATTCAAGGATAGGCGGTTCCTCGATTGAAGATTTTTTCTCAACACTCATAACTTCCATCGGCGGAAGAAATGGTGGAATAGAAGTATAATTACCAATAATCACCTCATATTTATTGTCGATTTCATTTGAAGTAAAATCGCCTCTTTGGAATGGAGTGAGATTTGGTGTAGAATTAGCAAGAATCGGATCCAAAATAGTGGGATTGCCACTTGACGAGCTATCGGAAAAACCTAACACTTCTTGTGAAAGCTCATCGCAAACCACATCAACTAAGTCGATGTGATTGATGGTAGCGATTGCATAAACATGAGAAGGTGTTGAGTTTTGAGTAGCGTTTATAACAAGTTCCTCTTCGTTGAATCTCAAAGTAATATTTCTAGCATGAACGTCGATAAGCGATCACGAGGTGTCTAAAAATGGACGACCTAAAATTAGAGGAACTTGAGGATCCGCGGGGATGTCTACTACTATAAAATCAACGGGATAGTAGAACTTCCCCACTTTCACGAAAACATCCTCGGCTACTCCACATGCTAAAATCGTAGAATGATCTACCATCTCGATAGACATGTTCGAAGGAGTAAGAGCCGGAAGCGAAAGCGATTTCCAAATGGAAAATGGCATCAAATTAATGCTCGCACCAAGATCGGCCAAGGCGAGGCATTCTTTCATATCTTGTATATCACAAGGAATGAGAAACTTCCCAGGGTTACCAACTTTTTCCGGTATGCGGTTAAGATAAACCGAAGAACAATTAGCAAGCTTTGAAAGCTTTTCCTTATCATTCGTCATACTTTTAAAAGTGGAAGCGAAACGAGGCATATATAACAACGCGTCGGCTAAACTTACATCAAAATGAACTTGTTGAAACATTTTTATAAAAAGCTCGATTTGTTGTTTGTTACGTTCTTGCGGTTTCTCTTTGTTTCGTCTCGAAGGGTAAGGTAAGGGTGGTGTGGGTAGGACACTAGGCAACGTCCTTGGAATCTCGGGTTCCATAATTAGTATTGGTTCAATCGTAGGTGTGGTATGAGTGGTACTTCGTGGGCTTGTGATATACTCCTTTTCGACCATCACCTCAGGCTCTTTCTCGATTTCCTTCTCCATAGAAGTACTTGGACGAGAGATTGGTTCCTTGAAAGTTTTACCACTACGTGTAGTAATAACCTTCATTTCTCCCTGCGGGTTTGCAATGGTATCACTAGGAAGACCACCCGAGGAAGAGGGTTTACACATGATTGCTTCAAACATTTTTGCCATTCGGTCTTCAAAATTTGATTGCCTAGCATCCGCTTTTAACAACTCTTGCTTAATCTCATGTTGTCCTTGTTCCATCTTTTGTTGATTTTGTTGAAGACATTGAACGTTTCCTTCCATTTTATTAGCATGAGTCTTAAGTTCATTAGCAAGTTTGTTTTTAAGCTCGTTTTTCAACTCGGATCTTAAGTTAATCATCTCACGTTGCATATTATCAAACTTAGCATCCTTTGCTTTTGCATAATCCAAAAATTCTCCATTAAGATTTTTAGTGTGAGCATTTCGAAAACCTTGTGTGGGGTTTTGAAAATCACGGTTTTGGTTTTGATTTGAAACTTGTCCATTCCCAGTTTGATAATTCCCTTTGTTGTAATTACGTGAATTGCCTTGATAACCTCCCTTTTGATTGTTGTTTCGATAGTTGTTAGCATTTTGATTTGATGGAGCTTGATTTAGGCGGGAACCTTGGCCGTTTTGGTTGTAAGTTCTCATTGCTACGTAAGCACTCAAAGTGTTACCACCGGCGGTAATGAACTCGGAAAGATCATGAGCTCCACCACAAGATAAACAACTCTTTTCAACCGCTTTAACCGATGCGGAATTCAAAGCATCTTGTGCTTTCCAATGTGTCATAAGCGTCGAAAACCTATCGAAAAACGGATTTTCCTCATTTGCATCATCATGTAAGGCATTAATGTTACGAGACGATGACGAACCCATATTGGCAACACTCGGTGTGTTACGAGGGTTATAAACCTTAGATATATTCTCGATAATCTTTAAAGCTTCATCGGTTGTTTTGCACAAAAAATTACCACCCGCGACGGCATTCAAATAATCTCGTTCATGATCATTAAGCCCATTGTAAAAAGTATCTATTTGATGCAATTCCGAAAAATCATGGTGTGGACATTCATGTAACATTTCCTTAAATTGTTCCCATGCCATTGAAAAACTTTCATTATTACGTTGTGTAAAACTTGAAATCTCATTTTTCAAATGTGTTGTTTTAGATGGTGGAAAATATTGGTTCACAAACTTAGAGACGAGATCACCCCATGTCAAAATTAAATTTTGTGGTTCTTTCTCGAGCCAAATTTTAGCGGCTCCATCTAACGAGTATGGAAACAACATCATCTTAATGGTGTCATGTGAAACATCCTTAAACTTGCTTGTTGCGGTGAGACGATTAAAATTCCTTATGTGGTAATGCGGGTTGTCTTTCTCGTGACCTCTATACTTATTGGCTTGCAACATCGACATTAAACTCGTCTTAATCTCGAAATTCTCCGCAAGGATAGCGGGAATCACAATAGCTTCTCCAAAACCCTCGGTGGGTGCTTGAAGCAACTCCATCATAGTACGATTAGCCATGACGACTATTGGTTCTTCAACGGGTTCGACAATTGGAGTTTGTTGTTCAATCAAAAGCTCTTGATTTCCTTGACTTTGACGACGTTTACGAGCTCGTTTTGCTTGATTACGAGTTAGCATAAACTTGACGTAGAATGGGAGGTGAGCAAAGAAGATTCGTTTTGGGTTTTTTGTGAATTTTCAATTTTTTTGTGTTTTTGATTGTTTTTAATTTTTCGGATTTTGTGTATATTCGTAGACAACAGTCTACCAAATCTCTCCTCGAATCAAACTCTTGATTAAAGAAGCCTCAAAAGAATGAAAATGATCACGTGGAGTGAACGCCTTCGAATGACTTTAGAACTTCGATGAAAACCAAATTGTTCAAGAGGGTTTAATCACAAAGAAACCAAGGAAATATATATGATACGTAATAATACTTTGGGCGGCAAAACCCTCGATTAGCTTTCAATCTCAAAATACTCACAGGCAAGCGGAGAAACGAGGCGGCGCGAAGCACTTAAGAGCCTTTTTCTTTAGGGTATATTTTATAATACCCGCCTTATACCCACCTTATAGTTTGTATTTTTCAAAATCAAGCTTCACGAAAGTATTTATCTATTTTTGCCTTTTTCTTTTTGTTTGAAATTCGAATACAATAATTAGGAGATCAAATCCCAATTAAGGTTGTGTTTGCACACCTTTGGAGATATTTTGTATTTGTTGTGATACTTAATACAATATAGTAATAATAATTACACAAGAAAAATGAAAAAACTGATAATACGTATTAGTAGAGTTCTACTAATACAAATACTATTTATGGTTAATATTAAAAACAAAATGACAAATTAATCACGACACACCTCCCCGGCAGCAGAGCCAAAATGATTGTAGTAAAATACGTCTTTTAGGAAAAAGAGCGTATATGAGCGGAAAGTATTAAATACGACGGTTTAGGAAAACCGTATACCAATGACCCAAAGGTGAAAGTTCGTTTCCCAAGGAGGTATATGTGTGTGATTAAAATGTAAAGATATTTGAGATTAATATTGAGAAAGAAGTGGTGAGAAAATAGAATGACGGATATTTGAAAATTATTACTACGACGAATAAATTAAAAACCGTAAAAAGAGCTAAAATAAAAATTAACTCTAAAAATTCCCAAAAAATTACCAAAAATCAAATTAAATCAACTAAGAGTTTACAAATGATCAAAACTTTTTCAAACCTTTTAATTAATTAAATATTAGTTTTTAAATGCTAATTAAAGCCCTAAAAATCCAATTAATTATTAACAAGCCCAAATAAATATTTTTCACTTTGTAAACCTCAAAAATGACTTAAAAAGACTAAAAACTATTTTTATGAATTTTTAAACTAAGGAAAACTATTTTTAAATGATTAAAAACTATTAAAATATTAAAATAATTCTAAAAATTAAGAAATTGATGCTAAAATTAATACAAGAGTTTTAAAAATCCTTTTTAATGTATTTGACCTAAGAAAAATATAAAAGTTGCAAAAATGTGAAAAATGAAATTTAATAATAAAATAATATTAAAATATTATTAAAAATCCAAAAATTATAAAAAATTCTAAAAACATGCAAACTAGTTTATTTTAACCTAAATAACCAGAAAATGAAAGTGAAATTACCAAAACACCCTTAATGGGCCCCTAAATGGCTAAAATAAAAAAACAGTGCACTTAAATAGGCTTTTTGGCCCAATAAGATCAAACTCAACCAAATAAGCTGAAAATCACCAGTCTGACTCAAAATTTGATTTTAAGCACAAAAGTCTAAAGGCCTAAAAGCTGAAAATGTGCTTATCATAGCTTAATAAGTCAACAGCTTATTCTTAATGGGCTTTTGGCCCATTAAGCTATAAGCCAATGCAATAAGCTCTAACTGAACACAAAACATCTTATTGAGATTCTAAACCAACCCGCAAAAAGAAATTTTGAAAAAGCTCAAGTAATAAGCCAGAACTTTGAAAAGAACTTTTTCACTAAACGACAAAATAGTCGGGTTTGAGTTCTAGAGGGTTTCAAAAGCTGATTCTTTTTGCAAAAGCTCACAAATAGCTTAAATATAAATAATCAATAAGAAAAATCACAAAAAGCCAAGTAGAATAAGTTGTGGAAGCCAATAAGCTGGCTGAAAAACCAAAATAAGCTAGTTTCCTAGCGAAAGCTTAACCAAAAGTCTTGTAACTTCTCAAATATGATATTAAGCTGAGAAAAATGACACTTATCACAAAAACAAAGTTGTTGCATGTACCAATAAGCAGTTCTAAAAAATAAGCCAAATTGTGCTTATTTGACCAAAAGTCAAAGTCCACCAAATGTTATCAAATGATCAGGGATTGATTATAAGCTTGTTTTAAGCAACTTTTGTGAAGAACTCAAGGCTGAGCTCTTGTGAATCAAGTGGTCAGTTAACCAAAACTTGACAGATTTTAGCAAATTCAAGCCAATAAGCCAGCAAATAAGCAAACCAAATAGCAAGAAGCACTCACAAGCAACACAATAACAAGATTCAAGAAGTTAAAAAACAAGGCATACACTAGAATAGCAAATGCAAGCCTAAAATGAGGTGGTCACTTTGGTGATGCAAATGACCACTTCAGCCAACTTTGATAAGCTCTAGCACCCACAATAAGCCACCAAAATCAACAAACAGATATTTCGCAGATAGCTTATCACTTCAACTCTTCTGAAACCAAATTTCAGACCCTAGATCTAACAAACAAAGATTTTATTGGATCTGATGTGTTTGACCAATTTCAAACCAATATTTTCAGATTTTTCCAAAACTTTGAAATCCTTTTCCAAACCTCTTGAGACTTAACCAAGGACCAAAACCAGTGACCAATGACTTGTTTAGACTATCCAAACCCTAAGAACCAAGGGCACAAGGCCACAAGGCCTTATGATCCCAAAAACCAAACAACCTTGTTTTAGCCCCTTTTCAAACAAACTTTTGATTCCAACACACAACCTACTAACTTTATGATTCAAAAATCTTAACTAGGTGACAACTAACAGATACAACCAATAAAACACAAAGCATAAACACAAGAACACCAAATCACATGGCAAACCTTATAACAGACATGAACATGATATTTTTTTAGAGGAAACTGAAATAGAGCTTATACCTATCCCCCCACAGCTTCCTAGGGAGATCAGCTATGCTACTTGGACCACTCTCAACAGATAGAGAGTGACCAAGGTCCTTGAAACAAGAAGGGTCAAGGTCTGTTGATGGTTCAAAGTAGAACCAGACCTTGATATGTATGATCTTCAACACAAGGCAACAAACAGCCTAACCAAAGGCTCAAATCCCTTCACAAGCTTGGTGTCAACAAGCTTGTAAGAGCTTAGGGCTTATGGTTATGGGTTAGTACAAGAAAAATAGGAAAACAGATCACTCATTTCAAGCTTATTTCAAACTTGAAAACCTTACCAAACATAAACGTGCTTTAACCAAAAGATCAAAGCACCTTTGTAACGTCAAATGGAACTCAGAATCACTCTTAAACAATACCAACTTTTAAAAACATAAAAAGGAATTACAATTTTCTTATAACTACCAAACTTTTATAAATTTAAAAAGGGATTACAATGTTTAAAGAGTAAAAGTGGAACAAAGGCCTCACCACAGGTTGAGGGTCCTTTTATAGAGTACAAATGATGATTCTAAAATATGAAATTTTTCAAAACCCTAGATAAGAAATCTCTGAATTGCCCTTGAGTGCATTGAGTTGTTGAGCTGTCCAAATGAATCCTAGAAGTCCATTTTAGCTTTGTGACCAAGCAAGGAGTGTGGGCTATTGATTTTGCCACGTGTTATTCCTTGGAGAGGAAGTTGAAATATGATTGGTGGACGGCTGAATGGGGTGGGGTCCTTGAGTGGAGTGGTGTGAGATATCAAGTGTGGGATTGAAACGTGTAAGGGTGAATTGTATTTTGGTAAAAGTAATTTGGAAAAACCATTTGGCAGTAAAAAGTTAAATCTGGGTTCATAGGGTGAATAGTGGTCCCCTTTGATCCGTTTTTGTAGGAATGGAAATGTGTTTGGCGCATTTTAATTTCAAATGTTTCAATAGCACAGCTTTAGTCCTTGTGTTTTGGGAAAAGTTGTAAAACGTGTATTTCAGCCATGAAACTTGATTTCCTTTGTTATTTAAGTTTCTCTTTTCATACTTTTGGCACAAAACTTTTCCAAAAAGATTACAAGGGTTTGTTTTGCCAATTTTGGATAATTCAAGGACTGATCTTGGACATTTCTCATCTTTGAAGGTCTTCATTGGATATTTGACTTCATGTGGGAAAATTTTTGACAATTTAGAATTGTTGAGGGACTAATCTTGCCAAATCTTCAAAGTTGAAGGATCTTTTTGTAATTTTGACAAACTTAAGGGACCAAACCTGTAATTATGAATATACAAGGGTATTAAGTGTCATTTCTTCATAGATGAGGGATCATTCTTGTACATCTTCAAGTCTTCAAGGGTATTTCTTTGAGAAATCATGAACTAGGGCCCGGTTCATTGTACGACTTCTTTTCTCGTGTTCGTTTTTCCTTGTTTCTTGTGATCTTTTGTCTTTTTCACGATATCCATACCTAAAATACACAAAAACAAACACAAGCATATATATGGTATTTTTATGACATTTTATGCATTTAAAGCCCGAAAAGAACGATGAGATCATGTATAAATGCCATCTCATCAAGCTCCTACATATGGATCTATTTGGACCTTCTACCATAGGGAGTTATGAAGGTAACCTTTATACCCTAGTTATAGTTGATGACTATTCTAGATTCACTTGGACTAGATTTTTGGCGTCTAAGAATGAAGCTTTCGATCACTTCAAAACCTTTAGTCGAAGAATTGAAAATCAACTAGGATGTTCAATTGTCTCTATTAGGACGGATCATGGTAGGGAATTTGATAATGAAGTGCAATTCGGTGCCTTTTGTGAAGCTCATGGTATTATCCATAACTTCTCGGCTCCTCGCACTCCACAATCAAATGGGTAGTTGAAAGGAAGAATAGGACCATCCAAGAGATGAGTAGGACGATGTTAAATGAGCAATCTTTGCCTCAAAAATTTTGGTGCAATGTCGTGGACACATCGACCTACATTCTCAACCGAATTATTATTTGACATTTTCTAGGAATGACCCACTATGAGATTCTTAAAGGTAAGAAGCCCTCATTGGAATACTTTAGGGTGTTTGGAAGCAAGTGCTTCATTCTCAACACCAAAGATTACCTTACTAAGTTCGACCCAAAGTCTTACGGATGTATCTTTTTAGGTTATTCTCAAACTAGAAAATCCTACATAGTCCTCAATAGAACCTCGGGTGTAATTGAAGAATCACTTAACATGACATTTGATGAAACCCCTCTTTCATCTAAGACACCACCTTTGGTAGATGATGACGTTGATGAAATAGAAATAGTTTATGCCAAAGATGTTAGAAACATAGGAGTTGAAGATCTTAGAGTTGAAAAGGGAGTAAATATTAAGGAGTCAAAGGATCATGCTCTCGATAACGTCATAGGCGAATTAAATCAAAGGACCCTAAGATCTCAAGTCCAAAATCAAAGTAACTTCTTTTGTTTCATCTCCTTGATTGAACCAAAGAATGTTAAAGAAGCTTTGATGGATGAGAGTTGGGTCATCGCTATGCAAGAAGAATTGAAATAATTCATTGTTAATGACGTTTGGAAATTTGTTCCTCCACCTATAAGTTCGACCATCATAGGAACCAAATGGGTATATAGGAATAAGTTAGACGAGAATGGTGTTGTGTCTCGTTACAAGGCTAGACTTTTTGCTCAAGGATATAATCAACAAGAAGGTGTTGATTATGACGAGACATACGCACCCGTAGCAAGATTAAAATCCATTAGAATCCGTTTAGCTTACACTTGTGCCTTAGACTTTAAGCTTCAACAAATGGATGTAAAGAGTGCATTTCTTAACGGTTTGATCAATGAGGAGGTATATGTAGCTCAACCTCCCGGCTTCATTGATTTTGAGAAACCAGATCATTTTTACAAGCTTAAGAAAGCTCTTTATGGTCTTAAACAAGCACCTAAAGCTTGGTATGATAGACTTAAAGCGTTTCTTGTAAAACATGAGTATACCATGGGGATGGTAGATAATACGCTCTTTACAAAGAAGAAAGGTTCTCACCTCATTATCGTACAAATATATGTTGATGACATTATATTTGGTTCAACTTGTCAATCATTGTGTGATAACTTTGCCAAAATCATGCATGACGAGTTTGAAATGAGCATGATGGGAGAAATTAACTTCTTTTTAGGACTCCAAATTAAACAAATGGACGATGGTATTTTCTTTAATCAATCCAAGTATGTTAAAGAAATGCTAAAGAAATTTGGATTAGAAGACTCTAGACCGATGAAGACCCCTATGGTCTCAGATACTAAACTCACCGTAGATGATGATTGTGAGTCGGTAGACAACACCAAATATAGAGGTATGATTGGTAGTTTGTTGTACCTAACGGAAAGTCGAACTGATATCATGTTTAGTGTTTGACTTTGTGCTCGCTTCTAAGAGGCTCCCAAAACCTCTCACCTTGAAGTGGTTAAGCGTATCTTCTGATACATTAAGGGCACTATACATTTAGTATTATGGTATCCTAATGGGACCGGCGTAGAAACCATTGTCTACGCGGACTCAGATGATGCGGGAGACTATGTGGACCAGAAAAGCACTAGTGGAGTTTGCACCTTCATGGGTTGTTGTTTAACTTCTTGGTTCTCCAAGAAACAAACCTCTCTTGCTATATTCACCACGGAAGCCGAGTATGTTAGTGCCGGTAAAGCTTGTCAACAAGGTCTATGGATGAAGCAAGCTCTTGTTGATTACGGGATTTCTCTTGATGATGTTCCCATCATGTGCGACAATAAGGGTGTAATAGACCTTAGCAAGAATCCCGTGCAACATTCGCGAACTAAGAACATAGAGATTCGCCACCATTTTCTTAGGGATAATGTTCAAAAAGGGGAACATTTCGATTGAGACGGTGCCCTCGGTAGAAAACTTAGCCGACATCTTTACTAAGCCATTTAAGAGGGAACATTTTAATTACTTGCGTCTAGGTCTAGGTTTAATGGAACATATTCCTTAATTGCGCATTTTAATTAATCGAGTCTTTTTCTCTTTTGAGTCTTTTCTTTCTTTTAGATTTTGGGTATCGCAAACTCCTTTTGAAAATCTTCTCTTCTCTTTTTGAAAATTCTCAAAGTTCTTTCGAAAATGGTGGAGAAATGTTTTTTCATTGTTAATTCAATCTAAAAACATTTTTCATAGCTTCTTGCTATTCATAATGAGCTTACATAGTTCATATGTATGGGTCTCTCAAATATAGCAAGAACAAAAGAAAACTATGAAGGATCATTGTGTCATGACTTTTTGTCTAGTTCTACACACCTCCTACATCGATTTCTTTAAAATCCATGTATTTTGGTAAAAACCTTGTTTGGTGAGTTCTTGTGTGTTTTCTTTGTCTATCCTTGCTTCTAAGCATATCCCCATGATTAGTTAGACTAGAAAAATAGGATTTGCTGAATTGCAAATACTCCCTCATCACCAAATTCAACCCACTATGGGCGGTTCTTCATTGAGACCTCGTCTCCTTATCGATAAGGAACTACCAGGGTAGATAAAGAACCGCGCCTAGTACCTTCACTTACGGTATTCCAGAAACTCCAAAATTGTTCCAACACTTTTTAGAATCTTTGTTTCAACCCTTTGACCACCCCCAAAATATCTTGGGATTTTTCTATTTAACCTTAAGCATTTTGCATCATTTCTCAAATCAAAATGTCGTATTCCCCAAATGAAATCTTTGATTCTCCTTCATTTTCCCCAATTACTTTCAATCCCAATTCACCCAAGAACACTCAAAATCACATCTCTTCCTCCTCTAAGAATGTTGATTATGAAACTTCTTATCTTCCACCACTAGCCTTTAGTGTTCTTCCTCCTTCACATGATAATGTCATGCATCATGGAACATATTGTCATTGTTGTCAATATCAACATCTTGTTATGGCTCATATCTATGAAGAGTTGAATTACATCAAGAGTCTCTTAGTCAAACCTCCTCTTCACTATGACTATGAGATCTCTACCAAGCCACCACCACCTCCTTCCACCACTACCTTGTCTTTTATCTAAGCATTGGTTGCTTATCTTCAATACATCTAGTTTAAGAAAATCTTAGAGTTCTAGTTTAACTAGGATTAGATTTATGTTTTTCTTTTGGCTTGTATGATTTATTTCCTTGTATCTTTTATCATGTTTCCTTTTAACATGACTTATCTTGGATCTTTGTTTCTTCTCTTATTTTTTTGTTTTGTGTGACCTTTGATATATCTTGTTGGGTGTCTCTTCTCTACTACTAACCCTTCTATGTAGCTTGTCACCATATATCGATTCCTTGGTGCCCCAAGCAATGGGGAGTAAGCACCAAGGGGAACATTTGCAAAGTCCGGTTCTTTTCTTCTTCAAAGACTTTTGCAACCTTTTTGCTTCGACAAAGGGGGAGAAATGATAGAAAGTCGTCTTCAAAAACCATGCTTTATTAAGTGATTGAGTTTATGTATTGTCGGAATCAAAAAGGGGGATATTGTTAATGCAATGATGCCTAAAAACGTTACTTGCATTTTTCGGTCTCGCTTTGTTTTGATTACGACAATATGTAAAAACAAGCATTTACGAAAACAACGAAACGAATTCTTGAGTTCAAATATTTTCCATTTCAACCATTATCACTTAAGGTATGAACAAACAAGTACTCATCCTAATTAAGTGTTGGCCTCAAAATATTGAGTCAAAAAAGAATGTTCGGTCATAAGTTTATTATGTATCGTATTTTAGAACGTTGTAATAGGTAGTAGGTTAGTCGTATTTTACGGGCTTAACTTTAAGATAAAGTTCATTCATAAGTAACTAAAGCATAAAAGGAAAGCCCGGCCCATTAATATATAGCCCATACAAGCCCGCTTGTGGGTGGACTATATATACTCACCTCCTAGCATATTAGGAGGTGGTTGGCTCATTTGTTTCATTCTCTCTCTAATCTAATATTCCCAAGTTTCCAGCCATCCTTTCTCTTTTCTCTCTCTACTTTCTCTCTCTAGAATTCATCTATCTTTCTTCTTTATTTCTTGTTTAATCATCACTAAAATTTGGGACAACAATTGGTATCAATCGCCATGGGGTAGATTTGTGATTGGTTGTTGTTATTCCATTTGATTCATATGATTTAATCCATAAATCATCTCGAACTCAATTTTTTTTTGTGTTTTCCGTGCTTTAAATCTTGATATAAATCTCCTACACATTTATGGTATGGATTTGGGTGCTTTGTATTGGTTAAAATCACGGATTTCTAAGAAAAAATCTCATTTTTTACTCATTTTTTTTGGAACTTTCGACACATTGCGACACTTGTACTTTCATTTCAATCAAAATACTCTAGGGTTTATACATTACGACTCATATTGTGACAGTTGGTGATAGTCGTAGAAATACGTCTTTTAGGAAAAAGAGCGTATAATGGGGGCAAGTATTAAGTTGCACGTTTTAGGAGAAACGCGAAACCGAACAAATGCGGGTTCGTTCTCGAGGAGGTGTGTGGATTAATGTGCCAATAAGTATAATCAAAAGTTTGGGGTAGTGTCGTTTTTAGATGAGAAAAGAAAGAAAAACTAAGACGAGCTACGATTACAATTAAACTATGCCGAAAGACGTAAAACGCGAACGTAAGTACGTAAAACATGAAAATTTAAAAATTTTAAGCTAAAAACAAATTAAAAATGAAAAAGTAGTTCAAAATAATATAAATAAGGATAAAAATCCAATAAAAATATTTTAAAACCTTTTATTAATTAAATATTCAATTTTTAATGCTAATTAAAGCCCAAAAATTAAATATAATTAAGAAAAAGCCCAAAATATTATTTTATTGGACAAGTAACTCACTTATATTATTTAAAAACTAAAAAGTATTTTTCCTAAATTTTAAAAACTACTTTTCTATTTTTAAATTACTAAAAACTATTTTAAAACTAAAATAATTATAAAAAATAATAAAATAATGCCAAAAATAACTGAACAATTTTTAAAATCCTAATTTACTCTAATGAATGGTAGAAAAATGAAAAAGTTTGAAAAATCACATATTTTTCACTAAAAGACAAAACAGTATACAATTTAAATCCTAATTAACTTAAATTAATTCTGAAAATTAAATAAAAGGTGAACAGTAAAAACTTTTCTAACCAAAAATCTTAAAATGTTTTTCCTAATCTAAGAAAAATGTTTAAACTGAAAAACAAGTATTTTTGGCACTAAATGCCAAAAACAAAAATAATAAAAGTTAATTAAAAAGGCTAATTAATCTAAAAGATATAAAATGAACAGTAAATAAAAATCTAATTAAACAGAAAAATCATAAATAAAATAAGAAAAATAACAAAACTGGTTTCAAAGTCTAATTCCCATTTTAGGTCACTAAAGACAAAAAATTAAGAAAACTAACAATGACATGTGACCCCCTTTTGTCCTCTTGCTTAGCAGGGGAAACCTTTACACTAGCAGTGGGAAGTGAGTTCCCACTGCTTTCACAAAAATTTGGGTCTGGGCACTTTTGTGCCTAGAACTTGCTGGTTTCTTGGTTTTGTGGGCAAACAAAGGCACCCCCACAACCAGTTGGGTTGTGGGGAGTCAACAAAATTATAAAAAAACAAGGGCTATTAAGCAAAATCAAGCAGAAAAATCCCAAAATTAGTTACTGATATAGGACTGGGGCTGTTGGCTTGTTTGCTGATGTGTTTGGCAATTGGGTGAGTTTTGGTTGGCCAAAACTCACTCAATCCACTCACAAACTCCCTCAAAGCAAATTCAAATCCTAACCTACCCTAAATCCTATCAAGCACTAAAATTATTAAGGCACAAATTCACAAAAATGAGCAGTTATGCCTTAAACTGATTTTTTGCTAGGTTTTACTCAAAAATTGCATGCAATACTCACCAATTCTTACCAAACCAAACACATTAAGCTGATAACAAAGAACTCTTGCCAAAATGAGTGAATTAAACTGATTTTAAAACATTTGTATCTAACAAACTGCTTCTAAAACCCGAATCCAAACACCCCTTAAAAAACAGAAACATGAATTTAACCAAAGATTTCTACCCTAACTTGCATCAAACCTAATCAAATCATCCCTAGCATGTTCTAAACTGACAAGAGAACAATTTCTAGCATTTGTCCTCCATCCTAACAACTAAACTCTAAAAATCATCAAAAACTCATAGCTATCTAAGCAGGTATAGAAAGAACAAGTTTTTACCTTATGACCCTACATCCAGGGATCACCAAGGCTGCTTTGCCTTCTCCATCAAGCCCGGGCTTGAGCTGATCATCTTCAAAGAAAGGTTTTGTTGGTATGCACAAGAAATGATGATATTAGCTTCAAGAACCAACAACATCCAATATGCCAAATTGTGATTCCTGCTAAGTCAAAGAAACAAGAAAAGTGACCTGGATACTCAAGACTTAAGAGAGTATAAGTCAAGCTTATAGATTAAGCTGGCTTATCTTCTTTAAGCTTATAAGAAAAATGGCTTTTTCAAACAATTTTTCTTATACTGATTTTTGATAAAAATGAAACCCTTTTCATCCAAAAATACTTCCAAAATATTACTGAAATGAAAAGAGAATTAAGGGAACTCAGATTATGCAACTCAAACTTTTTTTCATTTTCATTACTTAAAATTAAAGAATACAAAAATCTGGAACAAAAGTATAGGCCACAAACCGGCTCTATACTTATACTAAGTGAAGGAAAGATCTAGAATACAAAAAAGACTAACCCTACTGAATGAATGCCCTAAAATGCCCCTTGGTCAAAAGTTTTCAAATTCGTCCAAATGCCATGTGATTGATGTTGATGTTGCTGAGCTGTTGGGATGATCTCAGTCGTTAATTTGGACCCTTAGGGAGCAAGTTTGGAGCTGAGGTCGTTGAATTGCTGCAGGATTCCCTTTTTGCCAAATATGGAGGAGCATGGGACACGTGTGGGGCCCGGTTTGGTGAAGGTGATGGTTTGTTTGCTTGTGGGATATGGTGAGAAGGTTGTTAATCAGTAATCTGCTAGGTTTGTGTTAGAAATACGTTTTTACGTATATTAGAAGTATCGGTCACTCCACAATATTATTAATGTTGTAATAGCTCGTAGTTAACAATTAGTTATTAGTTGCTTATTAAGGTAAGTAAGAACCGGTCCATGGGCTTGTCATGGACCGGCCCAAGCCCATGTAAGCTTGGAAGTATAAATACCCCTTTCCACCATGGAAAGGGGTTGGTTGTTGTCATTTTTCTAGTTCCATTTTATTGAAATAACACATAGTTTCTCTCACTTTCTCTCTCTAACTTTCTCTCTCTATAAATCAACAAACCCCTTCATAGATTCTTAGATTATCAATATTCTACATTTGGTATCAGAGAGCTATGGGGTGATTTAAGGTAGTGATTTGTGTGGTTTTTTAGTTTTTGATTGTATTAGTGTTCTTTAAGAAGATCATCTTGATTCTTGGTGTTTTTTGGTGTTTTGATGATTGAGATTAGTAGATAAGTATTAGTTTTTACTTATTTTAGTTGAAAGCACAAAACTTTTTGGGTTATTTGGTAAAAATCGGGGTTTTTTATCATCTTATTGTTCGACTGTGCATACTCGAACAAGTTTCTGATTACCCAGAAAAGTTCCGAACCAAGCACTTCCGAATCAAGCAAAAAAGTTCCGAACCAAGCACTTCCGAATCAAGCCAAAAAGTTCCGAACCAAGCACTTCCGAATCAAGCCAAAAGTTCCAAACCAAGCACTTCCGAATCAAGCAAAAAAGTTCCGAACCAAGCACTTCCGAATCAAGAACTTCCGAACCAAGCACTTCCGAATCAAGAACTTCCGAATCAAGAACTTCCGAATCAAGAAGTTCCGACTCAAGAACTTCCGACTCAAGAACTTCCGAATCAAGAAGTTCCGACTCAAGAAGTTCCGACTCAAGAAGTTCCGACTCAAGAAGTTCCGAACCAAGAACTTCCGAACCAAGAAGTTCCGGATCAAGCCAAAAGTTCCGAATCAAGGGTTATTTTGCTTGTTTTTTTCGACGATTTTTTAGAGGATTTAATCTTGGTTTCTTACAACAAAAATTCAACACAATTCACAAGCTTTACTTCACTGCTCGATCAACCGATAATCTTTGTCTCTTTGAAGTTAACAAAATGAATCCGAATTCAGTAATGCCTCAGATGACATCACTTACGGATATTTCGGTGATTACGGGAACGGATAATCGCCCGCCAATGCTCATCAAAGAAGTTTTTGAAGCTTGGCAAGGCCGGATGATGTCTTACCTTAAGGGAAAACCCGTATATGGAAGGCTTATGGTCAAGTCAATCTTAAATGGTCCACTCGACTATGGTACCATCGAGGTTGACAACGTGACTCGACCACGAGAATTTGAAGAACTCACTCCAGCTCAACAGCTTGTTGCAGATGCAGATGAAAAAGCTCTTCAAACCATTCTTCAAGCCCTTCCACACGATATCTATCGGATGGTAAGTAAGTATACTGTGGCAAAAGATTTATGGGAACGTCTTAAGGTGTTGCTACAAGGTACGTCTCTCACCAAACAGGAAAGGGAATGTCAGTTGTATGATCTGTTTGATAGATTCACGTACAACCCAGGGGAAACGCTTCACGATTATTACTTCAGATTCACCACACTCATGAATGATCTGAATGTATACAATCTCGTGATTGCACCATTCCAGGTTAACACCAAATTCTTGAATACTTTACCTCAAGCTGAATGGGGTGAGTATATTACCGATGTTAAGTTAACCAGGGATTTGCATAAGTGCAATTTGGATCAACTATATGCTTTTCTTCAGCAGCATGAGAAACATGTGATCATGCACCGTTCTCCACGAGGTATGTACCCTGATTCATTAGCTTTGATGGCGAATCAACCAAGCTTGTCTCACAACAACACTCCTTATATCTTGGGACATCAAGCCTATCATCCATCACCTTACATGACACCAACCTTCCCCCAATACTCAATTCTACCGCAACCACCCACCTCACATCAGCAACAATATCGGTTTAGTGCACCTTCATCACAATATGCTACACAACCTCAACCAGCAAGTATTACACCCTATGCTCAATCTTCATATTCTTCTTATCAAGAGAATGCAGCATATCCAACAAGCTACCCTGATCAAATGAGTATTCCTTCTAGTGATTATGCAGCTTATCAAGACCAAGCAATGTACTGTGATGATGAGGAAATCCCCGTTCCTGTATTCAAACAAGGTGCTGACCCAGTTGAAGTGTTAACCACTATGTCTGCTTATCTCACAAGGACTTTAAGCAAACGAGGATTTAGGGGATCAGCTCCTACCAACAATCAGTTGAGGAATTCATCCAATTCTCGCCAACAAGCTACTATTGAGAATGGCAGGGTAATGGTTCAGCCTAGTCAACCATATCAGGGGAGACCTACCACATCAACCACCAATGCTCGCACGGTCAATCAGGCTCCAATCGTCAATCCTGCTCCTCGGGCTAATTCAGGCAAGTTGAGAATGATTACTTGCTACAAGTGCAAGGAAGAAGGACATATGTCCAGGGATTGCAAGAAACCCAAAAGGAGAAGGGATGGACAATGGTTTGCAGAGAAGATCTATCTAGTGAATGCTCAGGCACAAGGAAGGGAACTTGATGAAGAGGAGCTTGCATTTCATGCTGATCCCGGGATTGCTGAACAAGACACTGTCTCCACACAGAATGCAGCATACCAAGCAGATGATCTTGATGCGTATGATTCAGACTGTGATGACTTTCAATCTGCAAAGGCTGCTCTCATGGAAACTATCTCCAGCTTAGGGCCAGATAAGAGATCTGAGGTACTTATTAATAATACTGATAATACCATTGATGCTAGTATTCAACCACATCGAGTTGTGCAAGAGAGTGCTGATTCGAATGAATCTTCGGTGGTGAGTCTTTCAAATGAAGAGACAATCAATGATAGTAATATCAATGTGAGTCCCCAGACTTTGAGTGAATCACAACCGGGAGCCATTTCGCATACACCTACTCCTGCTCAACAAGATTTGGTCATGGTTCCTGCTACATTACTTAGCCAAATGAATGCTGCTCTCTTAGAAACCCTAGCTAAGAATAAGAATTTGTCTGATGAGCTTGCCTTAAGCAATGAGAAAGTTCAAACTTTGGAATTAGTGCCTTCGTCTAGTGTTCTCACAAATCTCGAATATGATCACTTTAGAAACAAACAAATGGGTCATTTGCAAGAAATTGAAAACTTAAGAGCAAATCTGTCTAATGAACTTAAAGAAAAGGAGTTAGTGGTCACTTATTTTCAAAAACTTCAAACGGATTTTGAATTACTCGAGTCTAAGAAGAATGAAATGGAGATTAATGCTGCTAATAAGATTAGAAGTCTAGACTACTTGCTTTTAAGACAATACGCTGCTTCTCAACTAGTGCACTTATTTGATGCTTCGTTTAGAGAGTTTAACTTATCACGTCAAAAAGGCCTTCCCCCTAACCCAAGGTATGCAAAACAAGCTTTTAGACATAGTCCAAGACTGTATAATGCAACTCAATTAGGATTGGCCTTAGACCCGATTGTTTTTCCCGATGATCGAACAAATAAGGATCTAGTTGACGAGGATCGGTCATACAATTCAGCAAAATATCCCGAGTGTGATTATTTTAAAATGAATAAGGAGCTTGCAAAAACTGATTTTAGAGTTCGCTTCCATATGGATAAAGATCTCATCACAGCACCAACCTACATGTTAGAGGAAGAAAGCTCTAGTACATTTCCTACACTTGTCAACATGGAAGGTCCTAAGGAAATTCCAAAGAATCTTCCACCTGTTAGCACTGTATGGTTAAACTTGCAAGAGATTAACCAATACTTTACTAATTTTGACAAGGTCATTTTGGAATGTACGACTTCAAATGGCTTAAACGCCGGAGAATGGGCTTTCGAACACATGAACGAGGTGTTTAAAAATGAGATCAATCCGTTTGTCGAAAGTCTAAAAGGAAGTTTTGCATCTCTTAAGGAAAATCTTCAGTTTGAAATTGGCGAAGTTCAAAAAGTGTTTTATGAAATGGACACCGCTTACGAACTACAACTAATTGAAAAGGAAAAGATTTTATCCGAATATGACCGATTCTTGTCCGAAGTAATCTCGTGTGATGTGCTTACTACTGTAAATGTTAATTATTCGAATGAGCTTACATCCGCTATGATTGATTGTGATGCTGTGCATATTTGTGATGATGTTTGTGATCTCTCTGTAAATGTTGCTGATACTGTAAATGAGGTAGATAATCATTCTTGTCACGAATCTAACGCTGAGTTTTTAAAGCTACAAGATTCTTACAATTTACTTTCAAAACGCTTTAATCAACTAGAACAACATTGTATATCTTTAGAATTTAAACAACAAACTCAAAATGAGAATCTTTTGATATCAAATGTTTGTGAAAACGGTGTTGAGACGAGTGACAAGATGATTGCCATTGTTAAGACATTAGAGGAAGAAATCATGAGATTGAAGAGAGATGTGTCATCAAATGAAACACTCAAATTGGAACTAGAGGCTGCTGAGTCTAAAAACCAGGTCTTAGAAATTAGACTTTCGTCTGTTCTAGGGGAGATGGATCGGACAAGACAGGGACTATCCGCTCTTTATGGTTCACTAGAAGAACGCTTCGCTTTTAATGCGGCACAGCAACAATCTTATGTTGAACAACTGAACCAAAAGTGCGAAGAAATCTCTGACTTGAACATCCTGCTCATTGACAAAAATATGGTTTTGGCTGAGTTAAAGGAGACACTTCTTCTCACCCGACAAGAAGTTGTTGATAACTTAGCTACCGACTCTGCACCGTCCACTAGTGCTCCAACAACCAAGTCAGTAGTGCTTTATAAGAACCCGCTTCATAAGAGAAACCCGGTTACCTACGACGATTATATGAGGAATGCCATTAAGCATGTCGATCTTCTTAGGGATATTTTAGACGATCTTTATGCCTTAGATCCCTCAAGTAGCGACTATTATTCGGCTCATGAATATATTAAGCGAGTTCAATATTGCTTAGCATATTTGCAATACATAGGTACACCAGGTTCTGCACTACTTAATAATAGGCCCATTGCTGTAGCTCCATTTAATAAGACTCCAGGAGCAAAACCGTCATTGGCACAATCAAGTAAGGCAACTTTAAAATCTGTTGCTAATGTTCCCACTTTGCCTTCTACAGGATTAAAAGAGACTACTAAGGCTAAAGGATCGCCACTTAAGAAAGATAAGATCAAGCCCTCCACTAGTAGTGCCAAAAAGAAGAAAGTATAAGTTCACAATAGGAATGCTAGTTCAGTTTTAAATAAAAAGAATCATGTTAAGACTAAAAGCTCTGCGCCTGTGCAGCAGCCTAAACCATTCGTGAATTCTAATTTGAATTGTTGGAATTGTAATGAATGTATGTTTTCCCAACGTCATGATTTGTGTCTTATTGATCATGTGAATGAAATGAATGCTATTAAGAATGGTCTTGAATGGAAGCCAACGGGTAGAACTCGTGCCCAAGTTGGCTGGCAATGGCGTCCCACTGGTAGGACCTTTACATTAAATGGAAAAATGTGCCCTTTAACTAGGAATGCATCCATTGAGGTTAGGTCTGAGCGTCCTTTAGTTAGGAACACTCGCACTCAAGTATGGAAACAGCGCCCTTTAATTAGGTCAGCCCCCACTATAGTGCCTATCAGTGTAGAAATACCTCAGGATTTAAGCCAACTAGAATCTACACCACCTATTAAGAAGAAGAAGGCTAGGAAATCTAAGAAACCTAGAGTTAGCAAATCTAAGATTACGAAATCTGTACCTGCTAATAAAAAGGAACACTCAGATTCCGATACCTCTACATTGTCTTCGTGTGGTGATATTTTCAGGTGGTCCAAATCATCCTGTGGTATTTGGACTCCGGTTGTTCAAAACATATGACCGGAGATCGCTCGATGCTCCGAAATTTCGTCAGCAAGTTTCTTGGTACGGTTAAATTCGGGAATGATCATATAGCAAAGATAATGGGGTATGGTGAATATCAGATTGGAAACGTGACGATTTCAAGGGTATACTATGTAGAAGGTCTTGGTCATAATTTATTCTCAGTAGGACAGTTTTGTGATTCCAACCTTGAGGTTGCTTTTCGACAACACACTTGTTTCATCCGCAACTTGGAAGGAAAAGATTTATTGAAGGGATCTCGTGGTGCAAATCTTTATACCTTGTCCTTACAAGACATGATGGCCGCCTCTCCAGTATGTCTTCTCTCTAAAGCATCTAAGACCAAGTCTTGGTTATGGCATCGCAGATTATCTCATCTTAACTTTGATGCTATTAATCATCTGGCTAAAAACGATTTAGTCCGTGGTCTTCCAAAGCTTAAATTTCACAAGGATCATTTATGTTCCGCGTGTTCAAGGGGGAAAAGTACCAAGAAATCTTACAAGCCCAAAGCTGAAGACACTAATCAAGAAAAACTTCATCTTTTGCATATGGATCTTTGTGGGCCAATGAGAACTGAAAGTGTGAGCGGTAAGAAATTCATTCTGGTAATTGTGGATGATTTCTCCAGATTTACATGGGTTAGATTTCTACGTACAAAGGATGAAGCACCGAAGGCTATCATCACTTTTCTGAAATTCATTCAGGTACGTTTGAATACTACTGTCCGCCGTATTCGTACAGACAATGGTACAGAGTTCGTCAACCAGACTCTCCGTGATTACTATGAGAGAGTTGGTATCTCACATGAAACATCCGCTGCACGCACTCCACAACAAAACGGTGTCGTTGAAAGACGGAATCGTACACTTATGGAAGCTGCTAGGACTATGCTTATTTATGCGAACGCTCCATTGTTCTTGTGGGCAGAGGCTATGTAAAACCCGCATGCTTTAACCATGAATAGTGCCCTTAAGATCGTACGTCCTAGATTAAAACTTACCTCATTTAGTATTGATCACATTCATGTGCTAATAATCAAGCAAGTGCATACGTGTATGACATGACAAGTATCGATTACGTGCGAACTCATGATAAACAGTAATAAATATATCACGTGAACATAATTAAATCATGATCACCATTTAAAATACTAATTATAATAATTACGTAAATACTCATAATATATTTACGAGCGTTGAGTTTACGATAAACGACACGTTAAAAGAAACAGAAACACGTTAAACACGAGCATGTTTAACCACGAATGAACACGAAACATCGGGACACGAGAAAGGTACGGGTACCCCATGTGGGGCCCCCATACCCACGGCACATATACAAGAAATGGGCTTAGCCCATGGACTTTACAAGTAAAGGGGGGTAAAAGTAAAAACATGTTTTCATTTTTCATTTTCAAGAAATAAACATAAAAACCCTAAAAAGAGTTTTCTCCTCCTCCTTTTTCTCCTCTTTGTGCCGCCACCTTCACACCACCATTGGAGGGTGTTTGTTTGATTTTGATCTTAAAAACAAGTGTTAGAAACCGTGTTTGTTCATCCTTTTTCCAAGCTACATAGTGGTATACCTTTCTAACCCTTTTTTTTAATTCTTTTTAATTCTTTTGATCTTTGATTATTTTCATGAACATGTTATTATTTTTCTTATAAAAACAAGGTAATTAATCATTGATCTAACATGTTTTGGTATTAATTAAAATCAAAGAAGGATTTATAAGGGTGTTTGTTTTTAGCCGCCTAGCAAAACAAACCCGAGGGGGGTTTGGTTTGCTATTGCCGCCACCACCAAGACCACTTTTGGTCTTGGTTGGCTCATGTGGGACCCACGGCAGCAAGGAGACACATGTGCCCCGGGTTTGGCTCGGGGTACGGTGTCGAATTCATGCCCGATTCATGGTTCGTTGGTTAAATCATGATCTATGTTACATGTTAATTTTTATGAATCATGAACTTAGGATATAATTAATTAATAACATGAAATATTAATTAAATCATGACTTAGGTTATTTTAATTATTAGTTTAACATGACATTAATTTAACCTAAGTATTTTATGTTATAAGTTCTAATTAATTAATTATTTAAAACATGCTTATAATTAATTAATTTAGACATGACTTAGGTTATGTTATTAATACATAATAATACACATTTTAACCTAAGTATTTTCTTTCATTTTAATTAATACATGTTATACTTTAATTAAAATGCTTAACCTATAGTTTAATTAAAATACATGAAATAAGAATTAAACTATACACTATATCATATGACTTAAGAAATAAGCTTATAACACTTAGACTTATATGTTAGCTTATGTAATCAGCTTAATTCTAATTATGGAAACTTCTATTTATAGAAACTTAATTAAATAAGGCAACTAATCTAATTATGGAAACCTTCTATATATGGAAATCAATCTATTTCAGGCAGCTAATCTAATCATGGAAACCTTCTATATATGGAAACTTATTTAATTAAGTCAGCTGATCTATTTTTGGAAACTTTCTATTTTTTTAGAAACTAATCTATTTTAAGCAGTAAATTCTATTTTTGGAAACTTTCTATTTTTGGAAACTTTCTATTTTTGGAAACTTTCTATTTTTGGAAACTTTCTATTTTTGGAAACTTTCTATTTTTGGTAACTTTCTATTTTTGGAAACTTTCTATTTTTGGAAACCTTCTATTTTTGGAAACTTTCTATTTTTGGAAACCTGCTATTTTTGGAAAGTTACTTATTATTACACAGTAAGTATAATAATACATGAATCACCAGTAATACTTAAACAGATTAATCAGAATACTAGATAAACACAGTTTAAGACTTTAAACAGTGAACCATGACCTAAAACATACCAAGTCAGCTAAAATGAGACATAAAACCCAGTACGTAATCAGTGAATCGATACTTATACACGTGTGTATTCATGTAGCGTTAGTGATCTAGAAGTAGGAGTCTTTCTTCCGTTCATTCACTGGACTTGATGTACGGATTCCCGTCCTTTCAGTATGGACATTCTTTCCTTATTAGGATTTCCGCGTATGCAGCCAACTGTTTTCCCCAGTATTTGTTTTATTGTTTTGAACTGCTTATGTTTAATTAGCATAATCTATAGCCATATACAAGCATGACCAGTTTCACCTAGTTATGGAGGTACCATAACCATAGCATTGGAGGCACCGATGTTATGACTTCCCCACGGCGGAGTGATTGCTCGTGGCGTCCCTTGCAGTTTTGGCCATATTATTATATCAGGTGGGGCGTATGGGTGCATCCTAGTTACATGTTTTATTCAGTTTATCATGGTGAATGTGGTGTGTGCCTTGCACCCTTCACAAGGAGTTGATCCCTCCTACCCAAACCAGTATATTAATTAGAGGCATCCCCTCTAATCAGCATGATGAGGTCACCCCTCCAAGTATTCATGCACGTGACCTTTTCATGACCTATATGGGCTATGGTACATTTATGTTAAAACAGTTTTCATAAGATGAACATAAGGCTTTTCAAACTATAAAACCAGTTTTCTCAATACTTAACCAGTCTACTCAGAACTTAGTCTTCCGCTGTTATATGTTACATGCTTATCCTATTTCATGCTATATTATACATCCGTGCACTGAGCGTTTTGCTCAGCCGTTACTTTCCTTTCCATGTCCCAAAACGGCAGGTACCCAAGAATCGAGCATTTGGAGGACATGCATAGGATGGAAGCTGCCATAGACTTCTTCTCCTGTTTCCTTCATATATTTATGCTTGTTTAGTCTTTCATTCAGTGCATTTACTTTGTTATGTTTTGGGCTTATGTTTGGGAACCGATGTTTGATTCCGGTTTTCCCTATGGTCATGTATGTTTTACTACATATCACCTTGCATGCTTTGATGACACGCCATAATCACGCGTGACATTCCATTTATCAAAATGGGGTGTTACAATTATGGTATCAGAGACAAGGCTTCGACCTGTAGGCTCTAAAACTCGACCTGTGACTAGTGGGTAGTCACCAGGAGCTTCCTAAGCCAACGATTGTTATTCCACGTATTGATGTTTCAGCGCGTTGTTGTTTTAACCATTATGTTTTCAGCACCTTTTTGTTTTAACCATGACGTTTTCAGCACCTTGTTGTTTTCACCATGATGTTTTCACCAGTATCGTCTTACTAATATGGAATGAACAACCGTCATCCATACTTAGTTATGTGTCATTGTCTATGCATGATGTTCCTCGTGAACTGTGACGATGTGGACTGACCCCAGTAGTTCATAATTTTCACATAAAATTTTTTCTGTTAAGTTTTGACAATGACTTTTAATTATTATGTTTCATGCATTCATGCATTTATATCATATGTCATCTGTTGCAGGAATTTTGACTAAGTAATGGTTGGTACAGGACTGGCTCTATTTAGTCGCATGTGCTTTTATCGAAACTTTTAACTTTGGGACCGACCCATAGGCGTCCCCTCGCCATGTCTTTTGTTTTGGAACCGACCCATAGGCGTTCCCTCGCACATATAAAGGTTTTATAAACTACATTACGCATTCATACACTGTTTTTCTTGCATAAAATTTTTCTCATGATTTAAATTGGCGTAAAATTTTTCTCATGTCCCATCATAAGTTATTATGTTTTTATGTCAAATATGCCTTCATACTGTCATGGTTAACTTCAGTTTCATGCTGATTATGTTATACACTTCTTCATAATAGATGGTTTCATGTTTCCTCATGATAATTCCGTCTTCATGTTGATTATGTTTCACGCCTCTTTTGTTATTTACGTTGTCCTGCAAGACATTGTTAGATTTCTTAAATCATGCTTTCATGATAGTCATGGTTGGTTTTCATTGATCATGCTGTCAGGCAAATCATCGTTGAATTTGTGTAACCACACTTTAGCGTTTCTCTATGCAACCAGAATGATGTCTATGCTTATACTGCCAGGTTATCATGATAGTTTTCCTAACCGTTTAACCGGTTTACTTTCCTTAAATCATGACAAATAATCGAGCCCATACCGATCATTTCATGTGCATCCCATGTGTACTCCACGTACCGTATTTCATGTGTATTACATGTACCTTAATCCATGTGTATTCCACTTGCAATACTTCACGAGTATTCGCTAGTCGATTCTAAATCATCTCAGGCGTATGTTCACTTGCTGATATTCTACAAGAGTGTCGATGCTGCTCATAGCTTGGAGATGTTACTGAAGGTTGATGCTGCTGACGTTGGGAGACGCTACGAGATGCTGATGCTGATGCTGTTCACAACCTGGATATCCTAAAAGACGAAGACAAAGGCGTCGGAGCAAAGCAATTGGACGAGAAGATGCTTCACCATCAGACAATCCCCATCAATCATTGTCCCAAATTCATAGTTACATCTCGCACGTTGTTCGGCTGTTATTTCAGCCATATGAGTGCAAACCAGTACCAGCCGGCCACACAGCTAAATAGTTACATGAGTCACGGTCATGAGAATGACCGCCATGGAACCAACAGATAAGATGATAGTAACCACTACTATGACAGCAACCAGCCTAGAAATCGCAACCGAGGCTCCGGCCACGAACGTGACCAGACAGACAAACGATCAGTAGTCCAACCGATCCGCCAATTCTGGCATATTAACCTAATAAGTGTAGTTCTAATTGTTTCACATCTCGAGACACACGTCAAGACATCAGTCAAGACACATGTCTCACGTATACTTTCTGACGACACATGTCAAGATACCAGTCAAGACATATGTCACACTTACATTTCTCAAGACACGAGTCAAGACACATGACTCACGTCTAATTATGGAACATTTCTAAGAAATTCAGGGTACCCTCCAAGGGTATATCTATGTTGTTGTGCCATGTATTAATCAGGCCACAAGAATTTCAACACCATTATCGGCGCATCAGTGAGAACTGTCACGTTGTCGATGTCACTTTCATTTCTTTCACCATATTTCATATATTCATGACCATGAAGGACGCCTTTCGTATTCCCACGTATACGAAGGTTTTCCTTCAGCTTAATGATGAGATCCAAGCTGCTAACGCATTTTTCCTCGGACAGACACGAGATGAATTTATATCTTAATTATGGACTATGAACACCACACCATGCTATGATTCATAATTATGTACAGTAATATTCAGGCTCCTGAATACATTCAGCTTGATTTTCCATCAGGAAAATCTGCACAAATTATCTATGCTTTTCTAGCACGTGCTTTGTTAGCCATATTGCTAAAATTTTCTAGCTGTCAGTAACACACAACCACTTAACTCTTTTACGCATAGCCAGTTGATTATTCCAAATTGTTCCTTACACTCCAGAAGAACCTTCAAGGAGAAGGATGGTACCATGAGATTATGTTTCGACTACCGTCGACTTAAACAAATCACCATTCATGACCGTTATTCTCCTCCACATATTGACAACATGTCCAATCAACCGTATGGTGTTAATCACTTTTCCAAGATCGAACTCACGATCATGCTGCCAACAGTGACGAGCGAAAAAGCAGGACATGTCCTTGACTGCTATTCGTACACGACTCGGTCATGCTAGATTTATAATTTTGAATTAGTCTCAAAAATGCTCCAACGGCATTATAAGAATGAGTTTCCATGAACTCGTAGCAAATTCATCAATGTTTTCATTGAGGATAACCTGATTTTTCCTTTAAGCCTAGAAGAAGAACAGGAAGACCATATCTGCACTATGTTGCAAATTCTTGACAAGAGAAATTTTACCCTAGAAAATTTTCCATTATCAATTCTGTTTCATTATAGTGACACGCTGAATCACATGGGTTCCTACGGTTAATCTTACCATGACTCTGCTTATGCGTAAAGGAGAGAACCCTACACTACATTAGGTGTTCTAGGAAATCCTACGCTAGGAGAAGTCTGATTCAAAGACTCAGAGTTTCGCAACCTTCTATGTATCAAGTTTCTACGAAGCAGGATACAACTACGTCCATATCTATGTACCTGACATACCAACGGGCTAAGATAGGACACCAACAAAGTGGGATGTTTCATCATCTGGAATTGTGAATCGAAAAGGGACAAGATCTCCATGGATTTTAGTTACCAGATTTCAGCAAACTCAGAAGAAGCATGATGCTATTTGGGCTATTGTCAACAGTTTGATCAAGTCTGCAGAATCCTTACATCCGTACGGATTTCAGAACCAACAGATTGAACGAACATGTTCCAGCCAACGCTCATCCGATCACTTGGCAATCCCTCAGCTATCGGGTCAGACAAAGATTCGTAATTGTACTCCTAACTTACTTCACGTCTTCATTCTAATTCCACGACTTGCTTTCGCGCTCACGTTCATGACACTATTCACGTTCATGATCGTATTTTGGCTTACGATTTTACGTTCATTTCTTTTCTCATTCTGGGAAGTTTGCAAGAACTTGTGAGACCAGACCCAAGTTTAGTATAACTCTCCATCATCAGATAGACGTTTCACGTCATATTCCACGTCTCACCTTGTAGCGTTTGGCGTTACCGCCATTATATTCTATGATCACGATATGTCTCACATGTCATGTTCATTCCACGTTCCTCATATCATGATCAAGATATGCTACACGTATCATGGATCACGATATGTTTACTCATACTACACTCGCCATATCTCCACGTAGCACGTTCAAAATTTTTCACGTATCACGTTCAAAATTTTTCACGTACTACGTTTCTTTATGTCTCGCGCATCGTTTCTAATTATCAGTTAAGTCAGATTGTCTTGCATCGAAACGTTTCAGTTACCCTTGCACGTTAACTCTTATTTTCCTCGATCGAATTTAGGGGATCTACCTTCCGTTGATAACCAAGAATTTCTTCGTATTCCAAGTCAAGGTCAGGATGACAAGATTTATCATTAGTGTCATGATCTTCTGAAAGAACCGTTCCAAGAGGGAGGCCACTTGGAAACGGACAAGTTCATCCGGACTTCTTATCCATTTTTCTCCTATCGATTAGATATGTCCTTTCAGTCACGTCACGTTCCATGTCTTTTCAAGACAGGTCACATTCCACGTTCCCTTCTACCATGTCACCTTCATTTCCGTTATTTTGCATACCTTTCCAGTTTGATTCGGGTATGCTTCGCTTCCAGTTACCTTATCTATAATTCGGGGACGAATTATTCTTTTTAGGGGGGAAGAATTGTAAAACCCGCATGCTTTTACCATGAATAGTGCCCTTAAGATCGTACGTCCTAGATTAAAACTTACCTCATTTAGTATTGATCACATTCATGTGCTAATAATCAAGCAAGTGCATACGTGTATGACAAGACAAGTATCGATTACGTACGAACTCATGATAAACAGTAATAAATATATCACGTGAACATAATTAAATCATGATCACCATTTAAAATACTAATTA
The DNA here is from genome assembly GCA_025667525.1 of Glebionis coronaria. Classification (NCBI taxonomy): domain Eukaryota; kingdom Viridiplantae; phylum Streptophyta; class Magnoliopsida; order Asterales; family Asteraceae; genus Glebionis; species Glebionis coronaria. The sequence goes on from CM046875.1 coordinate 49,867,102, forward strand.
TAATAATTACGTAAATACTCATAATATATTTACGAGCGTTGAGTTTACGATAAACGACACGTTAAAAGAAACAGAAACACGTTAAACACGAGCATGTTTAACCACGAACGAACACGAAACATCGGGACACGAGAAAGGTACGGGTACCCCATGTGGGGCCCCCATACCCACGGCACATATACAAGAAATGGGCTTAGCCCATGGACTTTACAAGTAAAGGGGGGTAAAAGTAAAAACATGTTTTCATTTTTCATTTTCAAGAAATAAACATAAAAACCCTAAAAAGAGTTTTCTCCTCCTCCTTTTTATCCTCTTTGTGCCGCCACCTTCACACCACCATTGGAGGGTGTTTGTTTGATTTTGATCTTAAAAACAAGTGTTAGAAACCGTGTTTGTTCATCCTTTTTCCAAGCTACATAGTGGTATACCTTTCTAACCCTTCTTTTTAATTCTTTTTAATTCTTTTGATCTTTGATTATTTTCATGAACATGTTATTATTTTTCTTATAAAAACAAGGTAATTAATCATTGATCTAACATGTTTTGGTATTAATTAAAATCAAAGAAGGATTTATAAGGGTGTTTGTTTTTAGCCGCCTAGCAAAACAAACCCGAGGGGGGTTTGGTTTGCTATTGCCGCCACCACCAAGACCACTTTTGGTCTTGGTTGGCTCATGTGGGACCCACGGCAGCAAGGAGACACATGTGCCCCGGGTTTGGCTCGGGGTACGGTGTCGAATTCATGCCCGATTCATGGTTCGTTGGTTAAATCATGATCTATGTTACATGTTAATTTTTATGAATCATGAACTTAGGATATAATTAATTAATAACATGAAATATTAATTAAATCATGACTTAGGTTATTTTAATTATTAGTTTAACATGACATTAATTTAACCTAAGTATTTTATGTTATAAGTTATAATTAATTAATTATTTAAAACATGCTTATAATTAATTAATTTAGACATGACTTAGGTTATGTTATTAATACATAATAATACACATTTTAACCTAAGTATTTTCTTTCATTTTAATTAATACATGTTATACTTTAATTAAAATGCTTAACCTATAGTTTAATTAAAATACATGAAATAATAATTAAACTATACACTATATCATATGACTTAAGAAATAAGCTTATAACACTTAGACTTATATGTTAGCTTATGTAATCAGCTTAATTCTAATTTTGGAAACTTCTATTTATAGAAACTTAATTAAATAAGGCAACTAATCTAATTATGGAAACCTTCTATATATGGAAATCAATCTATTTCAGGCAGCTAATCTAATCATGGAAACCTTCTATATATGGAAACTTATTTAATTAAGGCAGCTGATCTATTTTTGGAAACTTTCTATTTTTTTAGAAACTAATCTATTTTAAGCAGTAAATTCTATTTTTGGAAACTTTCTATTTTTGGAAACTTTCTATTTTTGGAAACTTTCTATTTTTGGAAACTTTCTATTTTTGGTAACTTTCTATTTTTGGAAACTTTCTATTTTTGGAAACCTTCTATTTTTGGAAACTTTCTATTTTTGGAAACCTGCTATTTTTGGAAAGTTACTTATTATTACACAGTAAGTATAATAATACATGAATCACCAGTAATACTTAAACAGATTAATCAGAATACTAGATAAACACAGTTTAAGACTTTAAACAGTGAACCATGACCTAAAACATACCAAGTCAGCTAAAATGAGACATAAAACCCAGTACGTAATCAGTGAATCGATACTTATACACGTGTGTATTCATGTAGCGTTAGTGATCCAGAAGTAGGAGTCTTTCTTCCGTTCATTCACTGGACTTGATGTACGGATTCCCGTCCTTTCAGTATGGACATTCTTTCCTTATTAGGATTTCCCCGTATGCAGCCAACTGTTTTCCCCAGTATTTGTTTTATTGTTTTGAACTGCTTATGTTTAATTAGCATAATCTATAGCCATATACAAGCATGACCAGTTTCACCTAGTTATGGAGGTACCATAACCATAGCATTGGAGGCACCGATGTTATGACTTCCCCACGGCGGAGTGATTGCTCGTGGCGTCCCTTGCAGTTTTGGCCATATTATTATATCAGGTGGGGCGTATGGGTGCATCCTAGTTACATGTTTTATTCAGTTTATCATGGTGAATGTGGTGTGTGCCTTGCACCCTTCACAAGGAGTTGATCCCTCCTACCCAAACCAGTATATTAATTAGAGGCATCCCCTCTAATCAGCATGATGAGGTCACCCCTCCAAGTATTCATGCACGTGACCTTTTCATGACCTATATGGGCTATGGTACATTTATGTTAAAACAGTTTTCATAAGATGAACATAAGGCTTTTCAAACTATAAAACCAGTTTTCTCAATACTTAACCAGTCTACTCAGAACTTAGTCTTCCGCTGTTATATGTTACATGCTTATCCTATTTCATGCTATATTGTACATCCGTGCACTGAGCGTTTTGCTCAGCCGTTACTTTCCTTTCCATGTCCCAAAACGGCAGGTACCCAAGAATCGAGCATTTGGAGGACATGCATAGGATGGAAGCTGCCATAGACTTCTTCTCCTGTTTCCTTCATATATTTATGCTTGTTTAGTCTTTCATTCAGTGCATTTACTTTGTTATGTTTTGGGCTTATGTTTGGGAACCGATGTTTGATTCCGGTTTTCCCTATGGTCATGTATGTTTTACTACATATCACCTTGCATGCTTTGATGACACGCCATAATCACACGTGACATTCCATTTATCAAAATGGGGTGTTACAGGCTATATCTACTGCATGTTTCACCCAAAACCGTTCTATCCTTCGGAAACGCCATGGAAAAACACCTTATGAGCTTTTACATGACCGTAAACCCGATGTTTCATTTTTTCATGTGTTTGGTGCTCTTTGTTATCCAAACATTAATAGTGAGAACTTGGGTAAGCTTCAACCGAAAGCTGATATAGGTATTTTCATTGGTTACTCACCGTCCAAGAAAGCATACCGAATCTATAACCGTCGTCTTGGAAAGATTGTAGAAACTATGGACGCAGATTTCGATGAGCTGACAGCGATGGCTTCTGAGCAACACAGCTCTGAACCCGCGCTTCATGAGATGGGAACCGGTGCTATTAGTTCCGGATTAGTTCCCAATAATCCTACTTCTACATCATTTTTACCACCATCAAGGCCCGAGTGGGATAAACTGTTTCAACCGTTGTTTGGCGAATTCTTTGATCCCCCTAATGATGAAGTTCCAGCACCCGTAGTGATAGCTCCAATACTTGAAGTTATTGCTCCAGCCAATGAAGCTTTATCTAATGCATCTTCAATTCACATTGAACCGGATGCACCTTCACCAAGTGATTCTCAAACTACACCTGAATCGTCACCCCTACTTGTGCCTAATGATGTGGAAGAGGATTCTATTGATCACGACTTGGAATATGCTCACCTGCAAGAGCTTCCTTTCTTTGGTGTAGCGATACCTGAAAACCCTTCAGCCGCGTCTACCTCAGAAGAAGGTCCTTCTATTGGTCACTCCAGACCACCTAGGATTGAAAACCATAGCGGTAAATGGACAAAAGATCACCCAATTAGGAATGTTATTGGAGATCTAGATCGACCAGTCTCTACACGCCATCAATTACAAGAGAGTGCACTTTATTGCTACTTTGATGCATTTCTTTCTGAAGTTGAACCTAAAAATTGGCAGCAGGCTATGACCCAATCATCTTGGATTGAAGCTATGCAGGAGGAACTAAATGAATTCCAACGACTTAAAGTATGGGAATTGGTTCCTCTCCCTGACAAGGTTAACATCCTTACTTTGTTATGGGTTTATAAGGTTAAACTTGATGAGATAGGTGCGGTTTTGAAGAATAAGGCTAGATTGGTTGCTAGAGGATATAAACAAGCCTTGGGTATAGACTTTGAAGAATCTTTTGCTCCTGTGGCAAGATTGGAGGCCATTAGACTATTCCTTGCGTGTGCTGCTCATATGAATATGATCGTCTATGTTAGTCAGCCGGATGGGTTCGTCAGTACGGAGTTTCCTAATCATGTGTACAAGCTTAAGAAGGCTCTCTACGGGTTGAAACAAGCTCCACGCGCGTGGTATGATCTCCTGTCAACATATCTCATTTCGGAAGGCTTCTCCAAAGGCAAGGTGGACCCCACTCTATTCACTCTCAAGGAAGTCAACGACATGACTCTGGTACAAATTTATGTTGATGATATAATATTTGCTGCCACTAACATTGAATTGTCAAATCGATTTGAGAAGATAATGTCCACACGCTTTCAGATGTCGATGTTGGGAAAAATTTCATTTTTCTTAGGATTACAGATTTCTCAAAATCCCAGAGGCATCTTTATTAATCAATCCAAATATGCTCTAGAATCTCTTAAGAAATATAACTTTGAAAATTGTGACCCCGTGGACACTCCAATGGTGGAGAAATCCAAGTTAGATGAAGATAGGAATGGGACTATTGTCGATCCAAAACTTTACCGTGGGATGATCGGCACCCTTCTATATCTGACTGCTAGCAGGCCTGATTTGCAATTTGCTGTATGCATGTGTGCCCGGTATCAGGCTCGGCCTACCGAAAAGCACCTACATGTTGTGAAAAGGATCTTTCGATATCTAAAAGGAACACTTCATCGTGGTCTATGGTATCCGAAAGATTCCTCTATTGCTTTAATATCATACGCAGATGCCGATCATGCTGGATGTCAAGACACGAGGCGTAGCACTTCTGGATCTGTGCAACTCCTTGGAGATAGATTGATCAGTTGGTCTTCAAAAAGGCATAAAAGCGCTGCAATATCAAGCACGGAGGCTGAATACATCGCCATGTCCGGTTGTTGTGCTCAAGTCCTTTGGATGAGATCACAATTAACTGACTACGGTTTGGGATTCAACAAAATCCCGATGTATTGTGACAACAAGAGCGCCATTGCCCTTTGCTGCAACTATGTTCAACACTCCCGGGCCAAGCACATAGACATTCGCTACCATTTCATTAAAGAGCAGGTGGAGAACGGAGTGATCGAGCTGTATTTTGTCACTACTGAGTACCAGCTGGCGGATATGTTCACCAAAGCCTTAGATCGAGGACGAATCAAGTTTTTGATCGACAAGCTTGGTATGAAATCATTCACTCCAGCGACTCTCAAAGAGTTGGCAGAAGAATCAGCTGAATAGTCGTGGTAAACTATTCAGAGTATCCTTTGTTTGTGATCATGTATATTATCGTAAATATATAAACCACAAAAAGAAAATACAAAAATATAAAACCAACAAAAACCATAAAAAATAGAAAACCTAGAAAAACCATAAAAATTATAAAATCAAGAAAAACCAAAAATATTTTTCGTTGTTAAATCGGGCATGTCTTTTAGTACGATAATATTTACGGCCTTAGAAATGTCGATCAATATTGACACGGTGCCATAAATAGAGTCCGTATAAAAGTTGTACATTTTTAAAAACATGCCCATTATGGCTTGTAGTTATTTCTGACTGCAACCCGGTTTTCATATTAAAGTCACGTATTTCCTTGGAAAACGTTGGCTCAGAACGGGAATTAATTTTCTCGGGCGTGATTTACAAGCCAAATCATGCAAAGGGATCAAGTTTACTTTACAACTTGGTCTAACACGAATTTGTGTACGTCTCAGTGCATTAATTTGTTAAAATAAGAGAAATCTTATTGACACCACGAATCAAATTTTTTTCAAGATACAAATTGGAAATGCTTTCATCACTATTTGACTCTTTAAACAATGACTACAGCTCTTTAAATAGAAATCGGGTCATCGTTTAAGGGGGAGAAAATAGTAAAATCATCTTCGTCATTAAATTGATTTTCAAAAGTGATTGTGAAAAATTAATGGCTAAATGGTAATTGAGTGGTCTTGCTTTAGAATACGTCTTGTGTTCGTTCAATGTGATAGGAATGGCTTTAAGATCTTGGAGTTTTGCTTATAGATCGATACTTAAGTTGTGTGAGATTGTCGAGTTTAGTTTAACTAAGCAAAATTAAGTCGACTAAAATTATCAATCGAAAGGTAAAATGAATTGAAAAAGTTAGAAACTAAAAGGAAAAGGAGTGAAATTGGAGGGACTTAAGGTGACAATCTGTTGAAACTTGTCAACAAATTTGACCTAGTCAAATATAACCCCCCCCCCCCCCCCCCCCCCCCCCGCCCCCCTTTTTCTTTTTCACTGTTTATCTCTTTTTCATTATTCTGCCGCCATTGTTAACACACACAAGAACTCAAAAACAACTCGTTTAATCCATCCAATCCGATTCATTCTATTTTAAAAGGTAATTATCATCTATATTTAACTTATATCTCACCTTATTCATCATTTAATTTTGTTAAGTTACTCGTATCAATCAGTTTAAATCAAATTAGGGTTTATGATTGATTTAGGGTTAATTAAACTAAGGATTATTGGTGGGTTTTGTGCGGATTATCATTAGATGATGTTTAATTGCCTTAGTTTGCCTTAGAAACTCACAAACGCGCATAGATTAATCATCATAGCTACGTTTGAAAAAGTTCCGGATGAATATGGATATGAACTTCCGAATGAAGAATTTCTTCTGAAAAACTTCCGAATGAGGAAGTTCCGAATGAAGGACTTCCGAATGAGGAAGTTCCGAATGAAGAACTTCCGAATGAAGGAAGTTCCGAATGAAGAACTTCCGAATGAAGGAAGTTCCGAATGAAGAACTTCCGAATGAAGGAAGTTCCGAATGAAGAAATTCCGAATGAAGAAGTTCCGCATGAAGGACTTCCGAATGAAGAAGTTCCGAATGAAGAACTTCCGAATGAAGAAGTTCCGAATGAAGAACTTCCGAATGAAGGAAGTTCCGAATGAAGAACTTCCGAATGAAGGAAGTTCCGAATGAAGAACTTCCGGATGAAGGAAGTTCCGAATGAAGGAATGTTCCGGATGAAGGAAGTTCCGAATGAAGAACTTCCGGATGAAGGAAGTTCCGAATGAAGAACTTCCGGATGAAGGAAGTTCCGAATGAAGAACTTCCGGATGAAGGAAGTTCCGGATGAAGAACTTCCGGATGAAGGAAGTTCCGAATGAAGGAATGTTCCGAATGAAGAAGTTCCGAATGAGGAAAAGTTCCGGATGAAGAGTTTGATTATTATTGCTTGCATGTTATATGTACTTGTTGTATTATGCTATGAGATGTGTTATGCTTAGAAGTAAGAATGATATATATCTATATGTTTTTTGTGCATCAACCTTTCATGTCTTATCTTAAGCAGATACAATGACTAATCCAACAGTACAAGCAATCTAAGACTCTAGAGAAGCCGCTATTGCTAAAGCACGAACCCTTAAGTTCATACCCAACAACTACCGGCTGAAGCAAGTCTCAAAATCCACTCACCATGGATTTAAAGTAGCCATCGCTATCCTTGATCAATCCCATTTTAAGAATGCTTTGAGAAGTAGTGCCTCGGTGCCTTATGAGTATATGTATAAATTTTGGGCTACCAAGGAAATCACCTCAAACAATATCACTTTCACCATCGACAACAAGCAGCAGACGCTCACAGTTTCAGACTTCCGTAAGATCTTTGGTATACGGGATACACCCAAAGGCATGTCATTTTCGAGAGATCCTACTAAAGATGAACTCATGGAGTTATTTGACGCTCTTGGATGTCCGGAAATACGAGTTGCGTCTGAGTTTACGACTGCTAAAGTAGGACAACCTTGGAGAGCATTGTTGGGTATTCTCAGTAGATGTCTTACACCAAAAACGAGTGGCCATGATGCTCTGCGCAGTCCTATAATAAACCTGTTCTATGGCATGTACAAAGCTGCAAATGCAGATTACGCATTGTTGATATGGGAAGAATTCACCTTTCAACTCTTCTAAAACAAGAAGCTGAAGACAAACTTCTTTCCTTATCCAAGGTTTATCAAGCTTATCATTAATTATTTTATGAAAAATGATGCTACTATTGATAGGCGTGTAGCAAGTCGTTATCACACTGAAGAAGCTGATGATACTGTGGATCTGAGGCATGAAGGACCGTCTATTGGTGTGATTCCTGGTCCTATTCCCGATTATCTTCTGACGGAGAAAATCAAAGGTTTTGTTGATTACAAGCTACTGCAGCTAGAAATCAAGAAGCTGAAATCAAACCTTCAGACTGGAGAAGACTCGTCTACAACGGTCAAGAGTAAAGGTAAACGCAAACAACCAGCTGCGTTACCTGAACCCGAAACCAAGAAGAAGAAGACTGAGGGTAAGAAGGGAAAGGTTAAGACTGATGAGATGGCTTTACGTGACGAAGAAGATGTTGTTGATCCTGCTCTTGACAAGACAGAGAAACAAATGATGAAGATAGCAATTCAAAGGAGTAGGAAAGATACTGGCGGTAGTGGTTCAGGTGCAAGGGTAAATGTTGAAGAAGAGTATCAGGAACCAGATGATATTTATGAGTTTGGGTCACCTGAACATTCTTCCACTTCGAAGGAGACATCAGTTCCCCCCGTTTCATCAAGTGTTCAAAAGGAGTCCGGTGCTCCTATTATCATGGTGTCTACTCAACCATTAGTAACTCAACCTTTAGCAACTCAACCTCCACCAATCCAACCCTTACCAACCAGACCGGCGTCAACACCATTTCTTCCACCACCTATAACTCCCATCCTTAGTACCGCAGTAACAACAGAGCCTCTTCAATCAACCCAGAGCAGTTCTGAAACATCTACAATGGCTGCATTGGTGATGGCCGAAATGTTGGATAAACATGTGGATAATCACAAGCGAGAAATGGATGAACTTCGCCAAGAGTTACAAAGACGAGCTCAAAGTGAAGAAGCATCTAGGAGAGCCCAAGAGGAGATGATTGCTAGGTTCGCTGCAGATATGGAGTTGACTCGAAAAGCACATGCAGAGGAACTAGCTCGGGTTAAGCAGGCTGAGGCTGATAAGCATGCTGCACGTATCACCAGACTTCAAGCGATGAGGGATAAATATTAGGAGCAAAAGGAAGCACTTGAAGCTTCTGTTGAAGAGAGAGTACAAGAATCCGTTGAATCCATTATGCCTAAACTGCGTGATGAAATGAAGACGCTAGCAGCTGATAACTTGATGATCAAGTCGTCCAATCCTTCAGAATCCGCCTACAAGATTGCTTATGACTTGACGGATTTTGAATTGAAGAAGATCCTTAAGGCTCGTATGGTGGAACTTGGATCGTTTGATAAATCTAGGATTCAACGGGCTCTCTACAAATCCCTGAATGACGCTATCATGGAGGATGATAAGTTATTCAAAACGTTTGGAAGTATGGTACCATATCACATTTTACCTGAGGAAGAAAGGGAAGAAAGTGAAGAAGAGGGTACGGGTGAAGAAGAGGAAGAAGAAGAAGAAGAAGAAAAGGATGAAGACGATGACGAGGGTGGTGATGATGATGAGGATGATGATGATGATGATGGCGATGATGGTGGTGATGGGAATGAGGAGAGTGCTAAGGGGAGCAACGGGGATAACAATGAGGATGATGATGGGGGTGAACAGCCTAAAGAGGGAGATAAGATTACCAGCTCCAAGAAAACTGCCAAGACTGGAACCAAATCCAAGAAAGATGCAGCACAGAAGGACAAATCAACATCATCGGAATCAAGACGATCTAAGTGGCGCCACGATGTGAATGCTACTACGGCGTCATCGGTTCCCGGTACCTCTATTGCTGTATCTTTACCTATTACAACTAACCCTATTAGTCTTGTTGTTGTTGCTCCTGTGATTGCAGAATCAGTAACGGAACCCGAAGCTGCACAACACTCACCCGTTCATGACACCGCCGAGATGCCAGAGTCAGAACCGGCCGATGTTCGCATTTCTACTCCTCTACAACAAGCACAACAATCTACGGTTCCTGAACCAAGCACCAGAGACTGGGCAGACACGTTGGAGATTGACGAGACTGCACCACCTCAGGCTTGGATCACGGCAGCGGTGCAATATGATCCAATCACGGATGCTGACAGAGATGTTCTATATCTCCGTATCCGTAGTCCGATTGACTTGTGTGCATTTCTTGCTCATGAGTATAAGACTTCGGTTACTCCGTCTTTGGTGAAGAAAGCGCTGAAAGATAGGAGACTTCGCGCCAAAACCCGGTTAACCCGAATGGAGTTCGAGTATTATGCCGATGAGATCCTCAAGGCTCTAAAAACCGTTCAACGGCCAGGTCTTCATGAATCAGAAAGAGCTCCACCTCCAATGGATCCATCTCAAGATAATCAGATTGCTCTTGACTTCTTCGTCACCAATGATCTTGTGTATCTTCTGAAGGGGTCATCAAAGTACGCAACCTCCCTGACCTTGCTGAAAGCTGCCAACTGGGGGACAATACCCTTTATCGAGGAAAAGGTAAACCGACTCTGGGTCCCTAAGATAAATCGTAATTATGATATGTATGCTGTCATAGGTGCATCTCATTGGGACGAACGAGTCCGAAGGGCGTACAGGGGTTGCTGCCTAGTCAATTCTGGAAGCATCGTTAGATCCGATATCCGCATCTCCAGCATTTTAGGGTTGAAAACTGAAGCCAAGAACGGCTATTATCATGTGACGGAGATTTGTTTGAAAAGGGAGGATGACAGGGAATACAAAATCCAGCAGGGAGATTTTTCCATCATTCGCCTTGAGGATATCGAAGATATGCTGCTTCTGATGACCCGAGATCAACTCACACATATTCCTCGTGAAGACCTCATTGCTTTGAATACAGCACTTCGTATGTTCACACGAAGCGTTGTCATCAAGACACGAGTTGAAGATCTGCAGTTGGGAGTCGAAAGCTACCAAAGGAAGCTCAATTTAACCCGTCCTGTGAATCAAGTGCTACCTCAACATGTAGAAAGATGCCCCTATACCTGCATTTCTGTCCCGAATTACGACATTTTCTACTTGAACAGTCGAGGTTTAATGAAGTTTATGAGGGTGGGTGAGCTCCATAAGTATAGTGATGGGACTCTTCTACAAGTCAGAGGAAAATTGGAGCATCTGAACTCGGGTGGGACTTTGCCAGAGATGACGGAGGATTTGTATCCGGGTTACCGGCAGATGGCGAAGTACGTGATCAAGAAGATTGATCAAAAGCTCCGTGAACGTAGATTGATGAGGAGCTTGGAAATATTCGTTGGTGGAAGACCATATTTAGTGCACCACAAGCTACTGCAACGATCCATCTAATGGGTCGTACATTTCAGGTCCACTTTATATTGGTTTTCAATTGTGAATATGTATATTTGTGAATATTGTGCATAAATGGCTTGATGTAGTGTTAAAGTATGATAATTTTTCAAGAATTTCTCACGAGATTCTAAATCTTTCAAAATATATCATACCAAAGCACTACAACTATCCCTTATTAAATTAAGGGGGAGCAATAACTTGTTCTATGGCCAAACATCGATTTCATTTTTACCCAAAGACCGGTTAATCTATTCAATATCCCAAATATTAATGGTTAACATTTTGGATAAGGGGAGAAAATGGGATTAAGGAGACATAAGTGATACTTGGCTAAAAGATGAAAAAGACTTAACGATTATCCAACTTAATATGTGTAAAGCACGTGTTAAGGGGGAGCGTTTTTGATGAACAAAACACCTAAGGTACAAAACTTTTGATTTCAATATCACAAGTACTTTAGGTGATTTTCAATGATTTTTCATGGTGGCAATTCCTTCCCAAAACACGCTTAATTCACGACGAATGTGGTGACAAAAGGGTGGTAGGAATAGGTTTAGTCCAATGATTCATCAGAGCCGATGGAATCTTCCCAAGGACAATTCCCTAGATAGAATTAGAAGTCCTAGGAAAGATGGAGAAAGAATGTGAACGTAGCTGAATGCCGACCAAGTACTTAAGCTAGCACTGGAACAATCACAACAAGGTGCTAGTGATGACGTATTGGTAAGCATTGAAGGGGTTGAAAAATGAAAAAGAATTGTAAAGATAAAGGGTGTAAAGAAAGAAGCCCTCCTTACAACTTTAGGCAGAAACCGGGTCAATACATATGCTATTGAGGTCATTTTTGCTAATGATTCTCGGTATTAAAGAAAGACATCATGGACCCAGTGATGCAACGCACAACCCTTCCCAGCTAACTCAAATATCTCTCAAAAGGTATTTGTTTTAATCACACGGAGATCAACACGTTATCTATTGGTTTATTCACTCCGAATAGACTGGTATTGAAAAGGTGGCACTCCTCTCCAGCCATCGCTCACTAAATCAAAACGCACAATCGAGTCTAGCGCCAAGAGATCATCAAAAGTCTCATTAGGACACTTTTCATTTATTCCTTGCTTTCTCACACACTGTGAAAAGTAAGAGATTTTCATGAGTCCTACGCAGTATTCCTGTAATATTGCCAGAACATCTGAGTGATACGCAAGTATGACAATGAAGATGGAAATCCTGCTTGAGCCAACATCAAACAAGCTCATGGTAGGTTACACGTGCGGTTCTTTTAGAACCAATCTTGTGAAAAAACTGGAAGGTAACAGTGGTTTAATTCTTAATTGAACTTAAACTCGTTCCAGGCCTCTTCGCATTATCATATGATCTTGCCAGAACACTCAGAGTGACTCTTTATTGATCACAGTGACGAGTGGAAATCCTTCTAGTGTTAACATCAAACAGCACTTGGTAGGTGACGTGCAAGATTCTTTATGAATTGAGCTCGTGACAACTGGAAAGCAACGATGGTGAAAATCTTAATTGAAATTCACTTGTTCCAGGTTTCATGAATTGACGGCTTCAAATCACAAGGATAATTTATCCAAGTGATTCACTCTTTATGTTCGCAGTCAGCTTTGGACGGTCGAATAAAGAGAACGGGTTTACCCGCGAAATCCTGTCAGGAAGTTACTTAATTGAAACTATCCGTCACGGGTACGATATCTAATATCGTCCAACGGTCTTCACCGACCGGAGGTAAAATGCTACCGAATTAGAATAAAATGTTCAAAGCCATTTTATTCGTGTCGTTGTTGTGTACCTGTTAAAAACGGTGGCGTTGCTGTGTACCTGTTGAAGACGGTGGCGTTGTTGTGTACCAGTGAAGACGGTGGTGTTGCGGTGTACCTGTAGAAGTCGTTCCCACATGCTTATGTTTTTCTGCATCAAAGTTTAGCAAAAATTCAAGAAAGTACAAGATAAAGTCTTTCGCTGTACCAAACTCTGAAACTTTCGAGAATTCAACAAAAAGACATAAGTGTGTGGAACATGGAGTCACGAGGAGGCAAATTCACAAGAGAGGCAAAGATCGCACGTGAAAGGCCAAAGAACAATGCTCTCAAGCCAAAGCCAAAAAGATCAAACCAACATATTCACAACAAAAGAAAGAAAAGAAGAAAAGACTACGAGCTAAAGAACGAAGACTTAGTATAGTATGCTAGGTTTAGAACTTTGTAACGTGGAGTGACCTCCCTTAGGGGGAGATTGTTAGAAATACGTTTTTACGTATATTAGAAGTATCGGTCACTCCACAATATTATTAATGTTGTAATAGCTCGTAGTTAACAATTAGTTATTAGTTGCTTATTAAGTTAAGTAAGAACCGGTCCATGGGCTTGTCATGGACCGGCCCAAGCCCATGTAAGCTTGGAAGTATAAATACCCCTTTCCACCATGGAAAGGGGTTGGTTGTTGTCATTTTTCTAGTTCCATTTTATTGAAATAACACATAGTTTCTCTCACTTTCTCTCTCTAACTTTCTCTCTCTAGAAATCAACAAACCCCTTCATAGATTCTCAGTTTGGGAGATTTCCCCTTTGATTTGGAGAAATTAGAGGATTAGGGTTCGTTCTTAAGTGTGTGTATTGTGTGTGTTTTAATTAGGTTTAGGGGTGGTTAATTTTAAAAACTATGTTTCCCACCTTTTAATAACTGATTAACTTAATCAGTTTTCAAAAACAAAGTGGATGGGTGAGGTGGACGAGGGAGGGAGTTGATTGGTTGTGGTGTGGTAGTGGATGACGTGGCGGCTCATGAGTGGTGGGATAATGTTTTGTGTCTGGACAAAAATGGTCCCCTGCTTTTCCTTTCCTTGTCTTTTAAAGTCTATCAGCCCAAACTTTGCTTTCCTTTGTAAATAAGTTTACATGATTTGTCAAACTTGGCACAACAAGTTTTCAAACTTGTTTAAAGGACTATAAATGCAAAATGATCATTCTTCAAGGGCTCCTTTTAACATATCTTCAAAATTCAAGGATTAAACTTGTTCAAATGAATTCTCCAAGGACTTTTCTTGCCAAATCTTCAAAAATGAGGGACCAAACTTGACATTCTTCAAAACTTGAAGGGTAATTTAGTAAATTCCATTTTTGGGCCCGGTTCTTTGTGCGGCTTCGTTTCCCGTGTTCGTTATTGCTTCATTCTTGTGATCATTTGTTGATTACACGATATCCGCACCTAAAATACACAAGACACAAATACAAGCATATATAGGGGTATTTTGATGATATTTTAAGCGTTTTAAGCCCGATTTTGATGATGAGACTATGTATAATTGCAGTCTCATCACTCCCCCATACTAAACCATTGCCGTGTCCCCACGCAATGCTAGAATTAAGTATCTTAGCACTTTCCAAAATTCATTTTATGATGACATTTATTGAAGACATAAATTTAAATAAACTATTACACGTGTTTTAGACATAATGTAATGTTTTCATCACGATTAAGTGACTTTTAGGGTCAAAGAATAAGAACACGTGAATGCCTCATAGAGATAAGTTTGTCATCCTCGATTTTCACTTGATTCCATGCTAAGTGTGTAACGAGATCATTGTTATTATAAGTTAGCAACACGGTCACATCTCATGAGTGTTAATTACGAACCTAAACTCCCTTATTCCTACTTGGTATCTCTTATATTTTATTTTGTCTTAATGATCACGAGGATACATCATTGACTTATGCGTGAATAGAGATTAAGTCTAAAAATAGAAACTTAACGGTGTAACCAAAATCATTAAATTAATAATTCACCCCAATAGACAACGATGTCAAAAAAATTAAGTCAACAAGAAGGATCGATAAACACGGTTTTATAACGGTTTTGAACATGAGACTTATTACCAAGACTTTTATACGCCCCCTAACGGAAGGGCCTTATTATCTTTGGTTTACCTCCATCTTTTATTCAACTTCGCCATGAAGCTTTTATTATGACTTCGGTCTTGCCTTGCCTTTTATTATCCGCCATCATCGGTGGTTTTATTAGCCAAAGACGTATATCCTCACGCTAAAGTGAATTTTGGATCTTTAAAGCTTCGAAGATTAAGGCATAATTCACTTTCAATTTGGGCATAGATTTTTCGGCCTTGTGAGCTTCAAATTTTTGCTTAATTTAGGTGAGCACTTGAAATCTTATTATTAGGTGAAGCTTTTGATTATTCGGGTGCCAATACTTCAAAACCGTGACGCTGGCGATACCTTAATGTTTTCCCAATTTAATTACATGGAAGCTACCAAAACAAATTAGAAACCAACAATAGTGACTAAACCGCCAAATCAATATTTATTAACAATTTATTATGCAAAAGCGTGGGGAGAATAAGCTAATAATTACTACACATGAGATCGTGACGATTACGAGACTTATAGATAACTCTATCATTTCTCGTCCTCATTTAAGAGACTTAGCCTAAAAAGTTAAGGAATCGAAGCTAAGTGCTCAACACGTACGGTCGAGTCAAAAATTACTCTTATTCTCACCATCGGAAAACCTACATTCGTGTCTTAAACACTTATGAAAAACTAGAAAAATTTTAAAATTTGGCCATTTTTAGCCTTATTTGCAACAAAACGATAACAAAAAGATGAAATTTTGGATTGCGTGTTGACGTAAGCAAGGCAATTATCTATTCACCCCCCCATACTAAAGTTAAACATTGTCCTCAATGTTTTGAGTCTAGGGGTGAAAACACCCCCATACTAGAGACGAAGTCGAATGCTTAATCTCGAGCATGGAAAGGGTAAAACGAATAACCTAAAAGCCGTTTATGAATTATGCTAATAAGATAATCGTTAAAACATAAAAGGATATCATCGGATATCGGAATCTCCAAAGGCAACGAGCAAAGTTCGAGTGCTACGTAAAACGAACACGAGAGGCTTCAATGATGTCTATGTACCTAATGAATCACAATCACGAACAACCACGGAACAAGGGTTGGAAGGGCACAAATCCCCTCATTAGGTTAACTAAAAAAAACAATAATATTTACATGGATAAGCATGGGTCTCCCCCACGAGGCACCTTGTTTTTGATAACCGAGTCAAAAGCTCGACTCGAATCCCCATAGATGTGATCATTTAGGGATATACTTGGTTCGGTCATTTTTGGTGGGGCTTACATGTAATCAAGGCCCAAAAGCAACCGTGTATAAAGGCAAAACCTCTATACCGGGATCAAAGATCGTGTCTTCGTTTTCGGATGATAAACGAAACAACACGACTTCAAGTAACATCGTCCCAAAGGGACACAAGAAAATAGCATAAGAAGAGAAGGGTGGGACATTGGGTGGGCAAAACAATTGATCTACTCGAGGTAAACTCTCACCGTAAGTGTAGAAAGATTTTCTAGTGACTACTTCGGTAAGAGACCGAGATTTTATCTTAAACGTGATACCGGGGTCAAAAATCTCGTCCTCGGTGGAGAAGTGTGAGGGAACAAATGGGGCTTCCCCCATACTAGGTCCACACAAAACGTCGTCAAAAGAAGTAGATGCGTTTGTAGCAAGTTCAATTAAGCGAGGTGATGACGGAGTTAACTTTGGAAAATCTTTAAAATTGATTTTAAAATCATTCCCTTTTTCATTTTTAAACTCATTGTTACGAAAACCCAAGTTGATTAAATTGAAAATATTTGGTGTTTCTAAAACAATTCTAGGCACACTTAAAATTTCCACATTTATCTTGAAGGCGGGAGGAGGATTTGAATTTTTAAAACTTGAATCGATTAATAAAACATCCCCCTCCGGGCTAACGCAACGGTCCTCATCAAACTCGAAAATCGAAGGCGGATCATCAAGAATACGTTTGATCTCGGAAAAGTCTCCATCGGGATCAAAAACGTCTTCTCTTCCTCGTGGAAGAGGTCGAGCAATAAAGTCGTTGATCATCGAGTCGCTAGTTCCAACCGTTGTGAAACTAGGAAAAGAAGGCTCTTCGATTGAAGATTTTGCCTTTGTCGTTTCGACCTCGATATCGAAAAACGTATTGATGTGAGCAAGGCCATCGGCGGACTTCTCACATGATAAATCCAAAATCTCACTCGGTGTGGGATTAGGAGTAAAAGGCTCGTCTCGTGACGATTTTGCCTTGATGGTTTCAACTTTGTCCTTCAAGGGATCGAACGTGGGTTTTCAAACATTTTAGCAAAACTACTAACACGTCCCTTCGGAATTAATTTTCGTTCATCTTGTAAAAACGAGGGTTCAATGCTTTCCTTAAAAACCTTTTCACATTTTTCTTCTTTAAAATCATTTAATGGAATTTCTTCGTCAAAATTAAGTGTATATTGATTTAGAAAATCCTCAATAATTTCATCTTCATTAGAAAAATTAGGTTTACAAGGTATTAGATTTAAAACTCCCAAGTATCCTACGAGTTTTTCCTTTGGTTTATTTTCAAAAACATTTTTCAAAACTTCGTTGGATGACTTTTTCGTTTCCTCTACGGTTTTGCAAGACGATGAAGGTTGCACGACTCTAAAATTCGAGAGATATGGATCAATGCGAGACATACGAGTCTTAGGAGTCGATAAAGCTTTAACCTCTCCCTCGGAGTTAGGATTGGTGTTATTAGATAAAGAATTAAATTTTTCCACTAAGCCCTCGAACATTAAAAGAATTTTATCTCTCTCTCTATCATAATTTTCTCTTTCAATAGCATGATTTTCCTTAATGCTATCCACATATCCTTTCCACATCTCTTCATTTTGATCATACAAACGTTGTTGCCCTTCAATAAAGGTGTCATAATCCTTTTCCATTTATTTGAAAGTGTCCCTTTTGGTTGCCATTCGTTTATTACAAGTTTCCTTAAGGCTAGACAATTGTTCTTCCACCATCGTTAATTTCTCATTATTTCGTCTCACTAAATCATTAAAGGCATTATGAAAAGACTCATTATTGCAATTAAAAGACGGATCATACGACGAATAAAACGAAGACGTTGGGTGACCTTGGTCGTAAGATTGAAAATTGGGACCATGATCACGTGGAGCGGAGTTATAAAGATAACCCCCTCGACCTCCAATAACCTCACAATAAAAATAATTGGCACCATCGGGCGGGCCTCCACAATTTGGACACGAATAATAACCACCATGATTTGACATGATGCAACGAGAACGGTGTTACGAGAATTAAACGTTATAGAGGGTGAAAGAAGAGAATTATGAAATTAGAGGGAATGTAGAAGATTATTTTTGTGCTTTTGATTGTTATTTAATTTTTTTTGGTATTTTGAATGTATTACGTAGACTCAAATCTACAAATCTCTCCTCGAATCGATTTTCTCGATTAAAAGAGCCTCAAGGAATGAAAACGATCACGTGGAGTGAACGCCTTCGATGACTTTAGAACGTTGGTGGAACACCAAAACGTTCAAGAGGGTTTAATCTTGAAAACAAGCAAATATATATACGTAGATAATACTTTGGTTGGCAAACCCTCGATTAGCCCTCTTTCTCAGAACACGCACAAGCAAGCGGAGGAAACGAGGCGGCGCGAAGCACTTAAGAGCCTTTTTCCTTTAGGTCGTGAAATACAACCGCCTTATACCCACCTTATAGTTTGTGTTAATTGAAATTAAGCCTCACGAAAGTATTTATCTATTTTGCCTTTTAATTTTGCTTTGGATTCGAATACAATGATCGAGTGATGAAATCCCGAATCAAGGTTGTGAATTCTCACGTATTTGGAGTACTTGTATTTTTATTGTTCTACGTAAATACAATATATTAATAATATTCACAATGAAAACGAAAACCAATATATCTAAAATATAGTAAGATGATGTTGTGTGTTTAGTTTTGGAAAACTAAACACAATTTATTTGGATACTATAATATAATAAGGAAAAATAACAAAAATGAGTATGTACGATATTCACGCTTTCCAAAAATGAAAAGCAAAAACGCACCACTCACAAAAACATGATACTAATAATGGCACACTAAAAACACCTCCCCGGCAGCGGCGCCATTTTGATAGTCGTATAAATACGTCTTTTAGGAAAAAGAGCGTATAATGGGGGCAAGTATTAAGTTGCACGTTTTAGGAAAAACGCGAAACCGAACAAATGCGGGTTCGTTCTCGAGGAGGTGTGTGGATTAATGTGCCAATAAGTATAATCAAAAGTTTGGGGTAGTGTCGTTTTTAGATGAGAAAAGAAAGAAAAACTAAGACGAGCTACGATTACAATTAAACTATGCCGAAAGACGTAAAACGCGAACGTAAGTACGTAAAACGTGAAAATTTAAAAATTTTAAGCTAAAAACAAATTAAAAATGAAAAAGTAGTTCAAAATAATATAAATAAGGATAAAAATCCAATAAAAATATTTTAAAACCTTTTATTAGTTAAATATTCAATTTTTAATGCTAATTAAAGCCCAAAAATTAAATATAATTAAGAAAAAGCCCAAAATATTATTTTATTGGACAAGTAACTCACTTATATTATTTAAAAACTAAAAAGTATTTTTCCTAAATTTTAAAAACTATTTTTCTATTTTTAAATTACTAAAAACTATTTTAAAACTAAAATAATTATAAAAAATAATAAAATAATGCCAAAAATAATTGAACAATTTTAAAAATCCTAATTTACTCTAATGAATGGTTGAAAAATGAAAAAGTTTGAAAAATCACATATTTTTCACTAAAAGACAAAACAGTATACAATTTAAATCCTAATTAACTTAAATTAATTCTAAAAATTAAATAAAAGGTGAACAGTAAAAACTTTTTTAACCAAAAATCTTAAAATGTTTTTCCTAATCTAAGAAAAATGTTTAAACTGAAAAACAAGTATTTTTGGCACTAAATGCCAAAAACAGAAATAATAAAAGTTAATTAAAAAGGCTAATTAATCTAAAAGATATAAAATGAACAGTAAATAAAAATCTAATTAAACAGAAAAATCATAAATAAAATAAGAAAAATAACAAAACTGGTTTCAAAGTCTAATTCCCATTTTAGGTCACTAAAGACAAAAAATTAAGAAAACTGAAAATGACATGTGACCCCCTTTTGTCCTCTTGCTTAGCAGGGGAAACCTTTACACTAGCAGTGAGAAGTGAGTTCCCACTACTTTCACAAAAATTTGGGTCTGGGCACTTTTGTGCCTAGAACTTGTTGGTTTCTTGGTTTTGTGGGCAAACAAAGGCACCCCCACAACCAGTTGGGTTGTGGGGAGTCAACAAGATTATAAAAAACAAGGGCTATTAAGAAAAATCAAGCAGAAAAATCCCAAAATCAGTTACTGATATAGGACTGGGGCTGTTGGCTTGTTTGCTGATGTGTTTGGCAATTGGGTGAGTTTTGGTTGGCCAAAACTCACTCAATCCACTCACAAACTCCCTCAAAGCAAATGCATATCCTAACCTACCCTAAATCCTATCAAGCACTAAAATTATTAAGGCACAAATTCACAAAAATGAGCAGTTATGCCTTAAACTGATTTTTTGCTAGGTTTTACTCAAAACTTGCATGCAATACTCACCAATTCTTACCAAACCAAACACATTAAGCTGATAACAAAGAACTCTTGCCAAAATGAGTGAATTAAACTGATTTTAAAACATTTGTATCTCACAAACTGCTTCTAAAACCCGAATCCAAACACCCCTTAAAAAAACAGAAACATGAATTTAACCAAAGATTTCTACCCTAACTTGCATCAAACCTAATCAAATCATCCCTAGCATGTTCTAAACTGACAAGAGAACAATTTCTAGCATTTGTCCTGCATCCTAACAACTAAACTCTAAAAATCATCAAAAACTCATAGCTATCTAAGCAAGTATAGAAAGAACAAGTTTTTACCTTGTGACCCTACATCCAGGGATCACCAAGGCTGCTTTGCCTTCTCCATCAAGCCCGGGCTTGAGCTGATCATCTTTAAAGAAAGGTTTTGTTGGTATGCACAAGAAATGATGATATTGGCTTCAAGAACCAACAACATCCAATATGCCAAATTGTGATTCCTGCTAAGTCAAAGAAACAAGAAAAGTGACCTGGATACTCAAGACTTAAGAGAGTATAAGTCAAGCTTATAGATTAAGCTGGCTTATCTTCTTTAAGCTTATAAGAAAAATGGCTTTTTCAAACAATTTTTCTTATACTGATTTTTGATAAAAATGAAACCTTTTTCATCCAAAAATACTTCCAAAATATTACTGAAATGAAAATAGAATTAAGGGAACTCAGATTATGCAACTCAAACTTTTTTTCATTTTCAATACTTAAAATTAAAGAATACAAAAATCTGGAACAAAAGTATAGGCCACAAACCGGCTCTATACTTATACTAAGTGAAGGAAAGATCTAGAATACAAAAAAGACTAAACCCTACTGAATGAATGCCCTAAAATGCCCCTTGGTCAAAAGTTTTCAAATTAGTCCAAATGCCATGTGATTGATGTTGATGTTGCTGAGCTGTTGGGATGATCTCAGTCGTTAATTTGGACCCTTATGGAGCAAGTTTGGAGCTGAGGTCGTTGAATTGCTGCAGGATTCCCTTTTTGCCAAATATGGAGGAGCAGGGGACACGTGTGGGGCCCGGTTTGCTGAAGGTGATGGTTTGTTTGCTTGTGGGATATGGTGAGAAGGTTGTTAATCAGTAATCTGCTAGGTTTGGGAGATTTCCCCTTTGATTTGGAGAAATTAGAGGATTAGGGTTCGTTCTTAGGTGTGTGTATTGTGTGTGTTTTAATTAGGTTTAGGGGTGGTTAATTTTAAAAACTATGTTTCCCACCTTTTAATAACTGATTAACTTAATCAGTTTTCCAAAACAAAGTGGATGGGTGAGGTGGACGAGGGGAGGGAGTTGATTGGTTGTGGTGTGGTAGTGGATGACGTGGCGGCTCATGAGTGGTGGGATAATGTTTTGTGTCTAGACAAAAATGGTCCCCTGCTTTTCCTTTCCTTGTCTTTTAAAGTCTATCAGCCCAAACTTTGCTTTCCTTTGTAAATAAGTTTACATGATTTGTCAAACTTGGCACAACAAGTTTTCAAACTTGTTTAAAGGACTATAAATGCAAAATGATCATTCTTCAAGGGCTCCTTTTAACATATCTTCAAAATTCAAGGATTAAACTTGTTCAAATGAATTATCCAAGGACTTTTCTTGCCAAATCTTCAAAAATGAGGGACCAAACTTGACATTCTTCAAAACTTCAAGGGTAATTTAGTAAATTCAATTTTTGGGCCCGGTTCTTTGTGCGGCTTAGTTTCCCGTGTTCGTTATTGCTTCATTCTTGTGATCATTTGTTGATTACACGATATCCGCACCTAAAATACACAAGACACAAATACAAGCATATATAGGGGTATTTTGATGATATTTTAAGCGTTTTAAGCCCGATTTTGATGATGAGACTATGTATAATTGCAGTCTCATCAGTTGGCATTGCGAGAGGTTCAGGTTTTGGCATTGCGACAGGTTCAGTTTTTGGCATTGCGACATGTTCAGTTTTTGGTATTGTGACAGCATTGGTATTGTGACAGGTTTGGTATTGCGACATGTTTGGTATTGCGACAGGTTAGGTATTGCGAAAGTTTTGGTATTGCGACAGATTTGGTATTGTGACCGATTTGGTATTGCGGCAGGTTTGGTATTGCGACAGATTGGAGGATTTTTTGAATATTCCGAAAATACACTTAAATATTTCGTGTGTTTTTGGTATTGGAGAATTTTTTGGTTTTTTGAGAACATTTTTTAAGGGATTTCAACATTTTTTTCTCCAAAAACAATCACTATAACATCTACTTAAGATCTGTATTCACTTCATCATTTCAGAGAATATTGAGATGGATTCTACTGTAGAGTATCGTGTGACGAACAACAACATCATGGTGGTGGATAACGAAGAGAGACCACCAATGCTTGTGTCTGGTAGATATGATCAATGGCAATCCTGTTTTCTACGTTATCTTGACACAAAACCTAACGGTGATGCTTTGAGGCAATGCATTTTTTATGGACCCTATAAATTCTCAAGGGTATAAGTTCCTACAGTACCGGCCACAGACACAAGTGATGAACAACCCGCATATGAACGTAATGAAAAGAGAAACGACCTCATACCAGAGAACCGTGCTTGGCTTGATGTAGAGAAGGAAGCAATCTATTTGATTCTCAGTGGCATTGGAGATGATATTTATTCCAAGGTTGATGCATGCCCTACTGCTCAAGAAATGTGGACGGCTATTGAAAGATTACAACAAGGTGAATCACTTAACAAACAAGATATGAAAACTAAGATGTTTTGAAACTTTGGCAAGTTTACTTCAAAGGATGGGAAATCAATTGATTCTTATTACTTCCAATTCTACAAAATGATGAATGACATGACCCGAAACAACTTGCAAGTTTCCACCATGCAAGTCAATGTCCAATTTCTACAGCAACTTCAACCAGAGTGGACACGGTTTTTCACCTTAGTGAAACAACAAAAAAAGTTTGACAAAGTTTCATATCATACGCTCTTTGACATTTTGAAACAATTTTAGAATTGTAAAACCCGCATTCTTTTACCATGAATAGTACCCTTAAGATCGTACGTACTAGATTAAAACTTTCCTTTTATAGTATGATTACAATTACATGTTAGGATTTTACGTATTACGTACGTGTTAGAACACGATAAGTATTTACTACGCACGAGCACGCAATAATTATTGGACAATAATTAATCACGAGCATGCGATCATGAAATCATGAACGTAATTAAATTCACGAACTATTATTAATTACGTATGTATATTTATTACGAGCGTACATAAATATATTAGGTCACGATCGAAAACTAATTAAATTACGTAAACTACACGTAAACACGGACATTTAAACGATTATTCTTATTACGTATATTTGAAATTAACACGACAAGTATTACGTAAATTAACATTACGTATAGCATATGAAATTATTACAAATAATTCACGACATAAAATACACGAAACCAAATACGTA
Source organism: Glebionis coronaria (assembly GCA_025667525.1). Classification (NCBI taxonomy): domain Eukaryota; kingdom Viridiplantae; phylum Streptophyta; class Magnoliopsida; order Asterales; family Asteraceae; genus Glebionis; species Glebionis coronaria. The sequence goes on from CM046875.1 coordinate 49,891,388, forward strand.
TTTAATTAAACGTGTACGTTTTATTAAACGAATAATACAAACATAAAGATTAAAGTTTTGGGCTGTTTTAGACAAGAAAAGAAGAGGAAGGACTTGGGCTCTAGGCCCAAGTGTATGTTTCGGCTTATACAAATAAACAGACGGGGGTGCTTGTTTTGTTTTGTCTTCTTTCTTTTCTGCCGACACAAAAACACAACACAGAAACCCTAAATAGAAAAACAAAGTAGCCGCATATATTTTTTGTGTTTTCTTCTTCACTGCCGCGACCCACACCAAGGAAACATGAAGAATGGATCGAGGGTTGATCCTAGAAGAACAAGGATTTCGTTTGTTTTGATACCCTAAACCCTAACACGAAAAACAAGTGTAAGTATCTTTAATCTCGTTTCATTTTTTTCTTGGCTTAACTAATCACGAAATCCAAGATAAAAGGGTCTAAAACATGTTAATTACAACCTCAAAACTATGCGGGTAAATAGGGTTACTGGTTGGGTTTTGATTTGCACGTTAACCGAGAGTACTAGACTCTCGTTGGGCGTTTTTCTCCATCAGCCGCAAGCCCCTGCTGACAGCATGGGTGCGTTTGCCTTAACAGTGGCAGAAACGGCCTAGCAGGGGGAACCACTGGCTGCGGCCAGTGGTGGGTTTTAGGCTAACAGTGGGAACCGAGAGCCTATGCTCTCGGTGGGTGTTTTAAACTAGCAGGGGAAACCCAGAACTGCCAGGGGAAAACTGGCAGTTAGGGGTGTGTTTGGTTTTGGGTTTATGAACAGATTTAAGGGTGCATTTGGCTGTCAATTTAAAAGGGTTGTTTGTTTTGGTTTATATGTATACAAGACATGGGTTTCACGGGTTCACGGATATTTTTTTAAATACCTTAAAACACGGGTTTCGGGCACGACATATTTTTTTTTAGATTTATTATTTGACAAGTAAATAATTCTAAGACGTAATTAAATTAATTAACATGTATATAAAATTAATTTAATTTAAACCATGACTTAGGTTAATTATTTTACTATTAATACATAGTTAAACCTATGTATTTTAATCATGAAAATTTGACTAAGTAATTAATTAATTATTAAAACCATGACCTATAATAAATTAATTCTCATGACTTAGGTTTATTATTATAAATTAGTAATACATGATTTAACCTAAGTATTTTTATTTATTTAATTTAGACTATAGTAATTAATTAATTATTAAACAATGACTTATAATTAATTAATTCTTATGACTTAGGTTATATTAATATAATTAATAATACACGTTTTAACCTAAGTATTATTACCTTTTATTTAATTAAATCATGTTATAGTTAATTAAATACTTTAAAACCATAGTTTATTTAATTCACATGAAATAATTAATAAACTATACCTTATCTCATGACTTAGAATATAAATCAGAAAACACTTTAGCTTATATTATTAGCTTATTTAACCAGCTTATATCTAATTATGGAAACTTTCTATTTTTAGAAACTTATGTAATTAAGGCAGCTAATCTATTTATGGAAACTTTCTATTTTTAGAAACTTATCTATTTTAAGTAGTAATTCTATTTTTTGGAAACTTTCTATTTTTGGAAACTTTCTATTTTTGGTAACTTTCTATTTTTGGAAACTTTCTATTTAAGGAAACCTACTATTTTTAGAAAGTTACTTATTATTACACAGCGAGTATAATAATACAAGATATACAAGTAATACTTAATCAGAATATACAGAATACACGATAAATACAGTATAACGTTAAAATCAGTAAAATAAGACGTGAAGATATAAAACAAGCTAAGACATGACTTAAAAATCAGTTACATACTCAGTGATCAGATACTTATACACGTATGTATTTATGTAGCGTTAGTGATACCGAAGTAGGACTCTCTTCCGTTCGTCTTCTTCGTTCACTGGACATAAGGTACGGATTCCCGTCCTTTCAATATGGACATTCTTTCCTTATTAGGATTCCCCGTATGCATCCAAATGTTTTCCCGTAGTATAAGTTACGTGTTTGAGTTGCTTATGTTTAATTAAGAATACCTATAGCCATATACATGCATGACCAGTTTCACCTAGTTATGGAGGTACCATAACCATAACATTAGAGGCACTGATGTTATGACTTCACCACGGCGGAGTGATTGCTCGTGGCGTCCCTTCAGATTTTGGCCATTTATATTATATTTATCATATGGGGCGTATGGGTGCATCCTAGTTACATGTTTTCAAGCAGATTACTTAGTGTGAATGTGGTGTGTGCCTTGCATCCTTCATAAGGAGCTGATCCCTCCTACCCATAACCAATATATTAAATTAGAGGCAGCCCCTCTAATTTGCATGATGAGGTCACCCCTCCAGGTATTCATGCACGGTGGATTTTCATGACCTATATTGGCTAATGGTAGAACATGTTAAACAGTTTTTATAAGATAAACATAAGGCTTGTTAAACTATAAAACCAGTTTTATCAAGACTTAACCGGGTTATCCAGGACTTAGTTTCTTCCGCTGTTTCATGCTATCATGCTTATATTGTTCGTGTTATACTTGTATATCCGTGCACTGAGCGTTATGCTCAGCCGTTTTTCCTTTCATGTTCCCAAAACGGCAGGTACCCAGGACTCGAGCATTTGGAGGACACGCATAGGATGGGAGCTACCTTAGATTCCTTCTCCTCTTGCCTTCATATACTTATGCTTGTTTAGTCTTTCATTCATTTCTTTTGCTTTATTATGTTTGGAGCTTATGTTTGGGAACCGGTGTTTGATTCTGGTTTACCCTATGGTCATGTAATGTTTTAGACATTTATCCTTGTATGCTTTGATGACACGCCATAATTACGCGTGACATTCCATTATCAAAATGAGGTGCTACAATTATGGTATCAGAGCCAAGGCTTCGACCTGTAGGCTCTAAAACTTGACCTGTGACTAGTGGGTAGTCACCAGGAGCTTCCTAAGCCAACGTTTGTTATTCCACGTATTGATGTTTTCAGCGCATTGTTATTTTAACCATGATGTTTTCAGCACCTTGAGGTTTTAACCTTGATGTTTTCATCGATAATGTTTTACTAATATGGATGGACAACCGTCATTCATATTTAGTTATGTGTCATTGTTTCATGCATAATGTTCCTCGTGAACTGTGGCTATGTGGACTGAACCCCAGTAGTTCATAATTAGTCACATAAATTTTTTTTTCCTGATAATTTTTGACAGATGAGATTCATTTATTATGTTTTATGTATCATTGTCGCAGGGATTATGACTAAGTAATGGTTGGTACAGTGATACGAACCTATCCCATACTAGGCTCGTAATTGGTTCATAAGTCCCAAGTGTCGAACTCACTCAAAAAGCTAGCTTGTTTGAGGAGGGGACACCTAGACATTATAAACCACCAACCATTCCCATACATGGCTGATGTGGGATCATAACATACAGGACCGGCCCTATTTAGTCGCATGTGCTTTTATCGAAACTTTTAACTTTGGGACCGACCCATAGGCGTCCCCTCGCCATGTCTTTTGTTTTGGGACCGACCCATAGGCGTCCCCTCGCACATATAAAGGTTTTTATAAACTACATTACGTATTCATGCATAAAATTTTTCTCATGATTTATTGGCATAAAATTTTTTTCATGTCCCCTCATAAGTTACTATGTTTTTATGTCAAGTATGTTTTCACACTCTCAGGGTTAACTTCAGTTTAGTGCTGATTATGTTATACACTCCTTCATGATAGATGGTTTCACGTTTCTTCATGATAAATCCGTCTTCATGTTGATTACGTCTTACGCCTCTTTTGTTATTATGCTTTCATGCAAGGCATTGTTGGATTTCATTAAATCCTGCTTTCATGATAGTCATGGTTGGTTTTCATTGATCATGCTGTCAGGCAAATCATTGTTGAATTTTGTGTAACCACACTTTAACGTTTCTCTATGCAACCAAAATGAGGTATATACTGGCATTGCCAGGTTATCATGATGGTTTTTCCTAACCGTTTAACCGATATACTTTTCTTAAATCATGACGAATGATCGACCCCATACCGATCATTTCATGTGCATTCCATGTGTACTCCATGTACTTTATCCCATGTGCGTACTTCCACTTGCTAATATTCTACAAGATTTCTTATGCCGCTCATAACTTGGAGATGTTACTAAAGGTTGATGCTACTGATGTTTGAAGACGCTACGAGATGCTGATGTTGTTCACAACCTGGAGATCCTACAAGACGAAGACAAAGGCGTCAGAGCAAAGCAATTGGACGAGAAGATGCTTCACCATCAGACGATTTCCATCAATTATTGTCCCTAATTCTTAGTTACATGTCACACGTCATTCAGCTATCATTTCAGCCATATGAGTGCAAACCGACACCAGCCAGCCACTCAGCTGAATAGTACATGAATCACGGTCATGAGAATGACCATCATGGAACTGACAGACAGGACGATAGTAACCACTACTATGACAACAACTCTCCTAGAAATCGCAACTGAGGCTTCGGCCGCGGACGTGATCAGACATACAAAGGATCAGTAGTCTAACCGATCTGCCAAGTCTGGCATAATAACCTAATATTATAGTTCTATTGTTTTACGTCTCGAGACACATGTCAAGACATCAGTCAAGACACATGTCTCACGTATACTTTCTGAAGACACATGTCAAGACACCAGTCAAGACATATGTCATGCTTGTAGCTCCAAGACACGAGTCAAGACACATGACTCATGTCCAACTATGGAACATTTCTAAGAAATTCAGGGTTCCCTCCAAGGGTATATCCATCTTGTTGTGCCATGTATTAATCAGCCCACAAGAACTTCAATACCATTACCGGCACGACAGTGAGAACTGTCACGTTGCTGATGTCACTTTCATTTCTTTCACCATATTTCATATATTTATGACCATGAAGGACGCCTTTCATATTCCCACGTATACGAAGGTTTTCCTTCAGCTTGATGATGAGATGCAAGCTGCTAACGCATTTCCTCGGACAGACACGAGATGAATTTTACCTTAATTATGGACTATGAACAACACACCATGCTACGATTCATAATTATGTACAGTAATGTTCAGGCTCCTGAATACATTCAGCTTGATTTTCCAGCAGGAAAGTCTGTACAAATTGTCTATGCTTACAAGCATGTGCGTTGTAGCCGTGGTAGCTAAAATTTTCTAGCTGTCAGATGATTATTCCAAAATATTCCCATACATTCCAGAAGAACTTACAAGGAGAAGGACTGTGCCATGAGATTATGTGTCGACTACCGTCGACTTGAACAAATCACCATTCATGACCGTTATTCTCCTCCACGTATTGACAACATGTCCAATCGACCTTATAATGTTAATCACTTTTCCAAGATCGAACTCATGATCATGCTGCCAACAGTGACGAGTGAAAGAGCAGGACATGTCCATGACTGCTATTCGTACACGACTCGTCATGCTAAATTTATGATTTTGATTTTTGTCCCATCAATGCTCTAGCAGCAAATGAGTTTCCATGAACTCATAAGCAAACTCATCAGTGTTTTAATTGAGGATAACCTGGCTTCCCTCTAAGCCTAGAGAAGAACAGGAAGGCCATATCTACACTATGTTGCAAATTCTTTGACAAACGAAATCTTACCCTGGACATTTTTTTTCAGTATCAATTCTGTTTGATTACAGTGACACGCTGAATCACATTGGTTTCTACGGTTAATCTTACCATGACTCTGCTTATGCGTAAAGGAGAGAACCCTACACTACATTAGGTATTCTAGAAAATCCTACGCTAGGAGAAGTCTAGATTCAGAGACTCAGAGTTTCGCAACCTTCTATGTATCAAGTTTCTACGAAGCAGGATACAGCTACGTCCATATCTATGTACCTGACATACAACAGGCTAAGATAGGACACCAACAAACTGGGATGTTTTCATCATTTGAAATTGTAAATTGGAAATGGGACAAGATCTCCATGGATTTTGGTTACCAGATTAACGCAAACTCAGAAGAAACATGATGCTATCTGGGTTATTGCAAACAGTTTGATTAAGTCTGCAAAATCCTTACATCCACAAGCATTTTAGAACCAACAGATTGATCGGACATGTTCCAACCAAGGCTCATCCGATCACTTGGCAATCCCTCAGTTATCGGGTCAGACAAAGAGTCGCAATTGTGCTCCTTATTTACTTTACGTCTTCATTCCACGACTTGCTTTCGCGCTCGCGTTCATGACACTATGGTATCTCGGCTTACGATGTTAAGTTCATGTTTCTCATTCTGTGAAGTTTTGCAAGAACTTGGGAGACCAGACCCAAGTTTAGTATAACTACCTATCCTCAGATAGACGTTTCTCGGCATATTCTATGTCTCACCTTGTAGCGTTTGGCGTTACCGCCATTATATTCTATGTTCACGATATGTTTCACATGTCATGTTCATTCCACGTTCCTCATATCATGATCAAGATATGTTACACGTATCATGGATCACGATATGTTTACTCATACTACACTCGCCATATCTCCATGTAGCACGTTCAAAATTTTTCACGTATCACGTTCAAAATTTTTCACGTACTACGTTTCTTTATGTCTCGCGCATCGTTCTAATTATCAGTTAAGTCAGATTGTCTTGCATTGTAACGTTTTAGTTGCCCTTACACGTTAATTCTTATTCCCTCAATCAAATTTAGGGGATCTACCTTAAGTCGATAACCAAGAACTTCTTCGTAGTTCATGTCAAGGTCAAGAAGACCAAGATTTATCATTTGTGTCAAAATCTGGTAAAGGAACCGTTCCAAGAGGGAGGCCACTTGGAAACGGACAAGTTCATCCGAACTTCTTATCTGTTTTTCTCTTATCAATTAGATATGTCCTTTCAGTCACGCCACGTTCCATGTCCTTTCAAGACATCTCACGTTCCGCGTTCCTTCTGCCAGCTCACCTGCACGTTCATTTATCTTACATACCCTCTCAGTTTGATTCGGGTATGTTTCTCTTTCAGTACGTTATCTATAATTCGGGGACGAATTATTCTTTTTAGGGGGGAAGAGTTGTAAAACCCGCATGCTTTTACCATGAATAGTACCCTTAAGATCGTACGTACTAGATTAAAACTTTCCTTTTATAGTATGATTACGATTACATGTTAGGATTTTACGTATTACTTACGTGTTAGAACACGATAAGTATTTACTACGCACGAGCACGCAATAATTATTGGACAATAATTAATCACGAGCATGCGATCATGAAATCATGAACGTAATTAAATCACGAACTATTATTAATTACGTATGTATATTTATTACGAGCGTACATAAATATATTAGGTCACGATCGAAAACTAATTAAATTACGTAAACTACACGTAAACACGGACATTTAAACGATTATTCTTATTACGTATATTTGAAATTAACACGACAAGTATTACGTAAATTAACATTACGTATAGCATATGAAATTATTACAAATAATTCACGACATAAAATACACGAAACCAAATACGTATTTAATTAAACGTGTACGTTTTATTAAACGAATAATACAAACATAAAGATTAAAGTTTTGGGCTGTTTTAGACAAGAAAAGAAGAGGAAGGACTTGGGCTCTAGGCCCAAGTGTATGTTTCGGCTTATACAAATAAACAGACGGGGGTGCTTGTTTTGTTTTGTCTTCTTTCTTTTCTGCCGACACAAAAACACAACACAGAAACCCTAAATAGAAAAACAAAGCAGCCGCATATATTTTTTTGTGTTTTCTTCTTCTCTGCCGCGACCCACACCAAGGAAACATGAAGAATGGATCGAGGGTTGATCCTAGAAGAACAAGGATTTCGTTTGTTTTGATACCCTAAACCCTAACACGAAAAACAAGTGTAAGTATCTTTAATCTCGTTTCCTTTTTTTCTTGGCTTAACTAATCACGAAATCCAAGATAAAAGGGTCTAAAACATGTTAATTACAACCTCAAAACTATGCGGGTAAATAGGGTTACTGGTTGGGTTTTGATTTGCACGTTAACCGAGAGTCCTAGACTCTCGGTGGGCGTTTTTCTCCATCAGCCGCAAGCCCCTGCTGACAGCAGGGGTGCGTTTGCCTTAACAGTGGCAGAAACGGCCTAGCAGGGGGAACCACTGGCTGCGGCCAGTGGTGGGTTTTAGGCTAACAGTGGGAACCGAGAGCCTATGCTCTCGGTGGGTGTTTTAAACTAGCAGGGGAAACCCAGAACTGCCAGGGGAAAACTGGCAGTTAGGGGTGTGTTTGGTTTTGGGTTTATGAACAGATTTAAGGGTGCGTTTGGCTATCAATTTAAAAGGGTTGTTTGTTTCAGTTTATATGTATACACGACATGGGTTTCACGGGTTCACGGATATTTTTTTAAATACCTTAAAACACGGGTTTCGGGCACGACATATTATTTTTTTAGATTTATTATTTGACAAGTAAATAATTCTGAGACTTAATTAAATTAATTAACATGTATATAAAATTAATTTAATTTAAACCATGACTTAGTTTAATTATTTTACTATTAATACATAGTTAAACCTAAGTATTTTAATCATGAAAATTTGACTAAGTAATTAATTAATTATTAGAACCATGGCCTATAATTAATTAATTCTCATGACTTAGGTTTATTATTATAAATTAGTAATACATGATTTAACCTAAGTATTTTTATTTATTTAATTTAGACTATAGTAATTAATTAATTATTAAACCATGACTTATAATTAATTAATTCTTATGACTTAGGTTATATTAATATAACTAATAATACACGTTTTAACCTAAGTATTATTACCTTTTATTTAATTAAATCATGTTATAGTTAATTAAATACTTTAAAACCATAGTTTATTTAATTCACATGAAATAATTAATAAACTATACCTTATCTCATGACTTAGAATATAAATCACAAAACACTTTAGCTTATATTATTAGCTTATTTAACCAGCTTATATCTAATTATGGAAACTTTCTATTTTTAGAAACTTATGTAATTAATGCAGCTAATCTATTATGAAAACTTTCTATTTTTAGAAACTTATCTATTTTAAGCAGTAATTCTATTTTTGGAAACTATCTATTTTTGGTAACTTTCTATTTTTGGAAACTTTTTATTTTAGGAAACCTGCTATTTTTAGAAAGTTACTTGTTATTACACAGCGAGTATAATAATGAAAGAAATACAAGTAATACTTAATCAGAATATACAGAATACACGATAAATACAATATAACGTTAAAATCAGTAAAATAAGACGTGAAGATATAAAACAAGCTAAGACATGACTTAAAAATCAGTTACGTACTCAGTGATCAGATACTTATACACGTATGTATTTATGTAGCGTTATTGATACCGAAGTAGGACTCTCTTCCGTTCGTCTTCTTCGTTCACTGGACATAAGGTACGGATTCCCGTCCTTTCAGTATGGACATTCTTTCCTTATTAGGATTCCCCGTATGCAGCCAAATGTTTTCCCGTAGTATAAGTTACGTGTTTGAGGTGCTTATGTTAAATTAAGAATACCTATAGCCATATACATGCATGACCAGTTTCACCTAGTTATGGAGGTACCATAACCATAACATTAGAGCACTGATGTTATGACTTCACCACGGCGGAGTGATTGCTCGTGGCGTCCCTTCAGCTTTTGGCCATTTATATTATATTTATCATGTGGGGCGTATGGGTGCATCCTAGTTACATGTTTTCAAGCAGATTACTTAGTGTGAATGTGGTGTGTGCCTTGCATCCTTCACAAGGAGCTGATCCCTCTTACCCAGAACCAGTATATTAAATTAGAGGCAGCCCCTCTAATTTGCATGATGAGGTCACCCCTCCAGGTATTCATGCACGGTGGATTTTCTTGACCTATATTGGCTAATGGTAGAACATGTTAAACAGTTTTTATAAGATAAACATAAGGCTTTTAAAACTATAAAACCAGTTTTATCAAGACTTAACCGGGTTATCCAGGACTTAGTTTCTTCCGCTGTTTCATGCTATCATGCTTATATTATTCGTGTTATACTTGTATATCCGTGCACTGAGCATTATGCTCAGCCGTTTTTCCTTTCATGTTCCCAAAACGGCAGGTACCCAGGACTCGAGCATTTGGAGGACACGCATAGGATGGGAGCTACCTTAGATTCCTTCTCCTCTTGCCTTCATATACTTATGCTTGTTTAGTCTTTCATTCATTTCTTTTGCTTTATTATGTTTTGAGCTTATGTTTGGGAACCGGTGTTTGATTCCGGTTTACCCTATGGTCATGTAATGTTTTAGACATTTATCCTTGTATGCTTTGATGACACGCCGTAATTACGCGTGACATTCCATTATCAAAATGAGGTTTTACAAGAATGAGGCAAACGAACATCGAGTAGAATGAGTTGCAAAGGTTGCAAATCCACTTGCTTTGGTGTCTACCACTCAACATTACCCAGATTATCGTGCTCGTGCTCCAAAGACCTACTCTACTCAATCATCATCACCACGATCATCCATTGTCTCTAAGTTACATGCTCCCACAAGATCACGAGGCAAAGAAGTTGCAAGAGCACCATCACCAATACCTGAGCAATCATCCGAAGAAGACAGTGATGAAGATCAAGCTCATAAGGATAGGGAATTCAAGCAAGAAATGGATTTCATTATGAAGCAATACAGGAAAATCTACAAACCCATCAACAACAACCTCAGAACATCATCAAACACAAGGAACAACTATGCTCAGAGTCCTTGAAGGAATGACACACGAAGGCGTGCTGAGAGTCCTCCAAAGTATGATCGACAACCCACTAAGTATGATAATCAGAGAGTTGCTACTGTTGTTAGAAACAGGGAAACTATTGGTACTCAAGTTGTGCAACAAAGTGGGATTTAGTGTTTTAACTACCGAGGTTTTGGGCATTTGGTTAGGGAATGCCGGCAGCCAAAGAGGGTTAAAGATTATGGTTATCATAAGGAAAAGATGTTGCTATGAAAGAAGATGGAAGGTGGGATCAAGTTATCAGCTGAGGAAGGAAAAATGCTTGACGACACAGATGATGAACTCTCCGACCAAGAACCCGAGGCACGTTATTCATACATGGCAAAGATTCATGAGGTCCTTAACGTCACTGAAGATGACAATGGTCCTATCTTTGATACCGAGCCAATTGATAAGGTACAACATGATGATGAATATAATGTTTTTGGTGATACACATGAGCATAGTGATCTACCAACAATAATTACTGACACATGTATGATGGAAATGGTTTATAGCAATACCAAACCTGATTCATCAGACATGTGCAATAATGAGTTTGAGGATGATCAACATGCAAATGAGTATGATGATGAGGAGCGTGTCGCGCTTTTTAATTTAATTGCTAGTTTACAAAAAGATTTCAATGAAACTAGAAAGAGTCAAAAGCAATTAAAGAAGGCAAACGCAACGCTCACTCAAAACTTTGAAGAAAGCAAAGCTGCTCTTATAAAATCTAGTGAGACTATTGATAGTTATATGGCTCAGCTTCTTCAAAGAGACAAAGAGATTGAGGGGTACAAAATTCGTTTAATTAACGTTAAAAAGGAATATTTTGAAAATAAGTACAACGAAGCTCTTGCTTTGTTAAATAAATAAAAACATCAATTTAATGTTTTTCTAAGTGATGAACATCAAAAAACGTACCTTGCCACAACAAAAGTAAACGAACTTAAACAGAGGCTTTCTATGAATACCACCGATTCTGCTAAAAATTATTGAGGAAAAGAAACAAGAGGTTGAAATATTAAAACAAGATTTCAAAAATAGACAAGGCAAAAATACTGAAAAAGTAACAGTACTCGAAGAACAAGTCGATTTTTTGAAAAAAGTTGTTTATAAAACGCATGACTCTATTCAAACCGTAAGAATGATAGCACCTCGGTCTTTTTTTGAGGGTCAAGATATTTTTGAAAGTCCTAAGTATCTAGAACAAGCTCAAGCTGTTAACCCTCACTTATAACTTGATGAGTCTGAATGGATCGATCATGATTGCCCAGTAGTTAGGCTCGATAGTGAAGAGACGTCCCTTTGAGATGAGGAGAGTAGATCACCGGTCAATATAGATTTTGTGAAACCATATAATTAAGCTTATGAAAACAGTCTTTATTGTCTTTTCACTCCACAAAAACAGAAGTCTCGTGAGGAATTGTTTCTTAAATGCCAACAACGAAGAATTCAATGGAATAAATTTTTTGCCACTAAGAAATCAAATTTTTTTAAATATATTAACTATTTGCCTCTTGATGTTTCTAAAAGAAAAAGTTGAAAAACCCTTGGTATTCTTAAACATCACATTGATAATGTTCTAACAATTGTTGAAAGCGATTGGCAAAAACATGAAAATGATAAGTGGAAAAAGAGATTCCTCACGATATAACTGTGCTTGTGAAAGAACTTTTAATACCAAATACGAAGATAATGAAAGAAAATGTTCTTGAGTTTGAAAAATTAATTCGGAAATGTTTGATGATTTGAAATATGTTGAGTCTCTTGAAAAAGAAATTGATGAACTTCAAAATGACAAATCAGAGTTTTGAAACGAATATGATCTACTCTTAGAAGAATGTCTCTCCAAAGATATTTTATGTGTTACTCTTCAATCTTGTGCTGATATCGATTAATATTCTGATGTTGCATGCAAATATCATGATAAGATCAAAGAGTGTGAACGGCTTGAAACTGAGCTTTGGAAACGTAAAGAAAATGTTGATAAAAAAAGCTTTTGAGTTACTTCAACACAAAATTGATTTCCTTCAAAAACATTGTCATTCTCTTGAACTTGCTTTGCAAAACGACGTCGGTATTTTTCCACTTGATAGTAACTTGCAAGAAAAACTTTCCAAAACATTTCGAGAAATGAATGAAAAGTGTATGGAAATTAGGGATTTGAAAGCTCAGTTACAAGAAAAAGAAATAGCAATCGAAGTGTTGAAGAAACTCGTTGCTACAATGGGTGGAAACATTGTAAAACCTAGAGTTAAGAAACTTGCTGTTAGACAACCCAATGCGCTTAAAGTGACTAAACCCTCTATCTTGGGAAAACCATCTGCTTTCTCAAATTGTAGATTTGTGATAATCTAGTGAATCAATAAGGTGGGTTGATGTTTCTAGAGAGAGAAACTAGAGAGAGAAAGTGAGAGAAAATGTGTATATGGAATGAAACAAAAAAAAATAACCTACCCCCTTTCCTTAGGTGGAAAGGGGTTTATATACCCAAGTCACTAATGGACTTGGGCCTCCAACCCATGACAAGCCCATGGTTCGGGTTTACTAATAAGTAACTTAACATTCAACTACGAGCTATATAACATTTAATAATATCGTTGAGTGACCGATACTTCTAATATACGTTAAAAACGTATTTCCAACAATCTCCCCCTAAGGGAGGTCACTCCAAGTTACAAAGTCCTAAACCTAGCATACTATACTAAGTCTTCGTTCTTCAGCTCGTAGTCCTTTCTTCTTTTATCTTTTCTTTTTTTGTTGTGAATATGTGGATTTTGATCTTTTAGGCTTTGGCTTTAGAGCATTATTCTTTTGACCCTTCTCGTGCGATCTTTGCCTTCTTGTGATTTTTGCCTCCTCGTGACTCCATGTTCCGCACACTTATGTTTTTGTTGAATTCTTGAAAGCTTCAGAGTTTGGTACAGCAGAAGACTTCATTTTGTTCTTTCTTGAATTTTGCTGATATTTATGCGGGAAAACATAAGCATGTGGGAACGACTTCATCCGGTACACCGTAACGCCACCTTCTTCAAATGCCGTAACATAACAAGACATGAATGAAATGGCTTAGAACATTTCATTCTAAATCGGTATCATTTTACCTCCGGTCGATGAAGACCGTTGGACGATATTAGATATCGTACCTGTGACGGATAGTTTCAATTAAGTAACTTCCTGACAGTATTTCACGGGTAAACCCGTTCTCTTTACTCGACCATCACTAAGCCTGACTGCGAACATAAAGAGTGAAACACTTGGATAAATTATGCTTGTGATTGAAGCCGTCAATTCATGAACCTGGAACAAGTGAATCTCAATTAAGATTTTCACCATTGTTGCTTTCTAGTTGTCACGAGCTTGATTCATATAGAATCTTGCACGTCACCTACCAAGTTCTGTTTGATGTTAACACTAGAAGGTTTTCCACTCGTCACTGTGAACACTAAAGAGTGTCACTCTAAGTGTTCTGGCAAGATCATATGATAATGCGTAGAGGCCTGGAACGAGTTTAAGTTCAATTAAGAATTAAACTACTGTTTCTTTCCAGTTTTCACAAGATTGGTTTCTAAAGAACCGCACGTGTCACCTACCATGAGCTTGTTTGATGTTGGCTCAAGCAGGATTTCCATCTTCATTGTAGTACTTGCGTATTACTCAGATGTTCTAGCAATATTACAAGAATACTGCGTAGGACTCATAAATATCTCTTACTTTTCACAGTATGTGAAGAAGCAAGGAATAAATGGAAAGTGTCCTAATGAGACTTTTGATGATCACGTGGCTCTAGACTCGATAGTGCGTTTTGATTTAGTGAGCGATGGTTGGAGAGGAGTGCCACCTATTCAATAGCAGTCTATTCGGAGTGAATAAACCAACAGATAACGTGTTGATCTCTGTGTGATTAAAACAAATACCTTTTGAGAGATATTTGAGTTAGCTGGGGAGGGTTGTGCATTGCATCACTGGGTCCATGATGTCTTTCTTCAATATCGAGAATCATTAACAAATGATCTCAATAGCATATGTATTGACCCGGTTTCTGCCTAAAGTTGTAAGGAGGGCTTCTTTCTTTACACCCTTTATCTTTACAATTCTTTTTCATTCTTCAACCCCTTCAATGCTTACTAATACGTCATCACTAGCACCTTGTTGTGATTGTTCTAGTGCTAGCTTAAGTACTTGCTCTGCATTCAGCTACGTTCACAATCATTCTCCATCTTTCCTAGGACTTCTAATTCTATATAGAGAATTGTCCTTGGGAAGATTCCATCGGTTCTGATGAATCATTGGACTAATACCTATACCTACCACCCTTTTGTCACCACATCCATCGTGAATTAAGTGTGTTGTGGTTAAGTATTGTCACCATGAAAAATCCTTGAAAATCACTTAAGGCACTTGTGATATTATAATCAATGTTTTTGTGCCTTAAGTGTTTTGTTCATCAAAATCGCTCCCCCTTAACACATGCATTACACATATTAAGGTGAATTATCTTTAAGTCTTTTCATCATTAGCCAAATATCATTAAATCTCCTTAATCCCATTTTCTCCCCTTATCAAAAATGTTAACCATTAATATTTGGGATATTAAATGGATTAACCGGTCTTTGGGTAAAAAAACGAAATCAATGTATGGCCATAGAACATATTAATGCTCCCCCTCAAATTAATGAGGGTTAGTTGTAGTGCTTGAGTATGATATATTTTGAAAAATTTAGAATCTCGTGAGAAATTCTTGAAAAATTATCATACCTTCACACTACATCAAGCCACAAAAGCACAATATTCACAGTATTTACATATTCACATATTCGTAATTAACGTACAGTATGGAGTTAACCTTAGTGAAGACGACCCATATTAAATGGATCGTTGCATATGTCTGAAGTGCCCTCCATACGGTCTGCCACCCACGAACCTTTCTAAGCTCCTCATCAACCTACGTTCCCTGAGCTTTTCATCAATCTTCTTGATCACATATGTAGCCATTTTCTGATAACCCGGATGCCAATCCTTAATCACTTCTGGTAATTTCCTGCCAGAATTGAGATGCTCCAATTTGTCTTTGACGTGTGAGAGAGTCCCATCACTGTACTTATGAAGCTCAGCTACCCTCATAAACTTCATGATCCCACGACTGTTCAAGTAGAAAATCCCGCACATCGGAAGGGTTATGCCAGTATTGGGACATCTATCGACATGTTGAGGTAATACTTGATTAAGTGGAAGAGTCATGTTAAGCTTGCGTTGATAGCTTTCAACTCCCAGTTGTAGGTCTTCTACACGTTTCTTGATGACAACGCTTCGTGTAAACATACGAAGTGCTGTGTTCAGAGCAATGATTTCTTCACGAGTGAGATGTGTAAGATGATCATGGGTCATGAAAAGTAACATATCTTCTATATCTTCAAGGCGAATGATTGAAAAATCTCCTTGTTGTATCTTGTATTCTCGATCATCTTCTCTTTTCAGTCAAATTTCCGTCACATGATGATATCCATTCTTGGGTTCAATCTTCATTCCTAATATACTTGTGATTCGAAGATTGGATCTGACGATACTACCTGAGTTGACTAAGCAACAACCTCTGTATGCCCTTCGCACTCGCTCGTCCCAATGTGATGCTCCTATAGCAACATACATGTCATAATTATGGTTTATCTTTGGAACCCAGAGGCGATTGACCTTTTCTTTGATCCAAGGTATTGACCCCCAAGAAGCAGCTTTCAACAAAGTTAGGGAGGTCGCGTACTTGGATGATCCCTTGAGAAGATAGTCAAGAAAATATGTGACAAAGAAGTCAAGTGCAATTTGATTGTCTTGAGTAGCATCAAGTGGAAGAGGAGGTATTTCTGGCGCATGAAGGCCTGGCCTTTGAACTGTATTAAGAGCTTTTAGGATTTCATCAGCATAATACTCATACTCCATTCGGCTTAATCTTGATTTAGCGCGAAGTCTCTTGTCTTTAAGCGCTCTCTTCACCAAAGACGGAGTGACCGAAGATCCAAACTCATGAGACCAAAATGCACATAGATCTATTGGATTGCGAATACGTAGATACAGAACATTTGCATCAGCATCTGCGATTGGATCATATGTAGCAGCTGCCGTGATCCATGGTTGTTCTAGTGTGGTCTCATCGATCTGCAATGTATCAGCCCAATCCAGTGTGCGTGACTCAGGAACTGTAGGAACTGGTTCATTAGGTGGAGCAGTAGATACTTGAACGGGTGCCGGTTCTGATTCAGGTTCATCAGCGGTCTCATGAATGACTAAATGTTGAGCAGATGCAGTTTCTGGTTCTGCAGTTGTGGTAGCAACCAAAGAACTAACAGGATTAATAGTAACAGGTATAGAGCTAGAAAAAGATGTACCGGGAATTGAAGATGCTGTTGTAGCATTCACATCATGGTGCCACTTGGTGCGTCCTATCTCCGTAGATGTGGACTTATCCGTGCGAGCAACATCTTTCTGAGATTTGCCACCGGTCTTGGACGATTTCTTCTTGCTGGCAGCACTGTCACCCATATCATCATCATCAGACTGATCAGGCTCGTCAGACTTTTCGTTGTTGTCGCTACCCCTGTTCTCGTTGTCATCATCATCGTCATCGTTCTTGTTGCTATCCTCGTCTCTATCCTCATTATGATCACCGCCTTCACCATCATCATCATCATCATCACCCTTATCTTCATCACTCGCATCGTCTTCTTCACCACCACTCTCTTCTTGCTCACTATCCTCCTCACCAGAGGCATCTTCGTCTCCTTTTTTATACAAAATATGGTAAGGAACCACGCTTCCAAATGTCTTAAATAGCCTTTCATCCTCCTTTATAGCTGCATTAAGTGCCTTGTGAAGTGTCTGCTGAATTTTGGATTTGTCGAAAGATCCAACTTCGACCATGCGGGCGTGGAGAATTTTATTCAGTTCAAAGTCCGTTAAGTCATATGCAATTTTATAGGCGGAATTGGAAGAGTTTGACGATTTAATCATCAACTTATCAGCCGCAATTTTCTTCATCTCTTTTCCCAGCTTTGGCATAATTGACTCAACAGATTCCTTTACCCTATCATTAAGTGAAGCTTCAAGTGTTTCTTTCTCCTCTTTATACTTATTCTTTAATTCGCGGAGTTTGGCGATCCTTGCTGTACTTTTATCAGCTTCAGCTTTTCTGACATGAACAAGTTCTTCTGCATGAGATTTTCGTGTAGACTCCATCTCTGCATTGAACTTGGCTAGCATCTCGACTTGAGCTTTCTTGGATGCCTCTTCACTTTGCACTCGTTTGAGTAACTCTTCTCGGATTTGAGCCATCTCTTTTCTTTGAGTTTCCATGTGTTTATCCATCATTTCTGCCATGAAGAGTGCAGAAAATGAAGGTGGCACAGGACTACTCGGGGGCGGTTGAATAGGCACGGTTGTGATGACAGTACTGAGGACGGAAGTAGTTGGAGGTGGAGGGGATAGTAGTTGAGCAATCAACGGTTGTGTTGGCAGAGGCTGGATTGGTGGAGGTTGAGTAGATAAAGGCTTTGGAGTCACAATGATTGTCGTAGCAACGGACTCCTTTTTGATGCTTGCTATATCTGCTATGGATGTTTATATAGGTGTTGAGTACCTGTCTGGTGTTCCAAACTCAAAAATATCATGCGGCTCCTCGACTTCCTCTTCATCTTCTATCTGCAGACCCGAACCACTACCTCCTGTGTCTTTCCTACTTTTTTCAACAGCCTTTTTCATTTGTTTTTTCTCATCTTTGCGAATTTGCTCGGGAGTAACATCGTCATCAACATCTTCATCTCGAATGACAAACTTCTCAGGTTTGCGCTTATCCTTTTTAGCCATACTCTTTGTTTTCTTGGGTTTAGGCTCATGTAAGACAACATCTTGCTTACGTTTACCTTTACTTTTGACTGTAGTTGACGAGACTTCTCCCGCCTGAACTTTTTCTTGCTGTTTTCTGATTTCTCTTAGCATTTGCTTGTAATCATCAGAAGCTAGAATTTTGTCTGTCAGGAGATGACTAGGAACAGGACCAGGATTAACAGCACCAGAGGATCCTTCATGCCTTAGGTCCACAAGGTCATCAGCCTCTTTAGTGTGGTGATGGCTTTCTGCACCCTTATCAATAGAAGCATCATTTTCCATAAAGTAATGAATGATAAGCTTGATGAACCTAGGGTAAGGAAAACCTTTAGCCTTCTGCTTCATGTTTTGGAAGAGTTGAAAATTAAACTCTTCCCACAACAAGGATGCATAATCTACATTTATGCCTTTGTACATTCCATAGAAGATACTCATAATTGGAGCACGCATAACATCATGCCTAGTTGTTTTAGGTGTAAGACACCGACTGAGGATACCAAAGATAGCTCTCCAAAGTTGACCCACTTTGGCTGTGGTAAACTCGGACACCACTCGTAGGTCAGTACATCCAAGAGCAAGGAACATCTCCATGAGTTCGTCTTTGGTAGGGTTCACTGAAAATGTCATACCCTTGGGTGTATCCCGAATTCCAAATATCTTGCGAAAGTCTGAAACGGTGAGTTTCTGTTGCTTGTTGTCGAGGAAGAAGGTGATCTTGTTTTGTTGATCCCAAACTTAGATCGATTAAGCTTTGTGTATATGAGATTAGATCAAGTACTACACGTAGAGAAACCTTTGCTTATGAGTAAAGTAACAAAGTGTTATGCGGAATTAACACTTGATCTAAAACACAATGATGTTAAACAAACTTTCACTTGTATTAGAATAATCGTGTTGATTACAATGAAAGGTTTAACTTGCGAATACTATGAAAACTGATATTCAACATTAACCTAAAAGATCTTCTTTTATAGAACAAGAAGTCTTGTACAATAAGCTACGAATCAACTATTCTAGGTAAAGATAAACATAGAAAATACATTGTCGTTTCTATCCTTACTAGAAGTAATCTAGAATATAATAAACGTGTAGCTCACATTTTCCATCAGTGCTTGTCTTCAATCTGTCAACGCTTGACTTTAACTTGTCAACGCTTATGCTGTCAGCGCTCACTTTGCTCTTGTCAACGCTTAAGTTGTTCTTGTCAGCGTTCAAGTGTTCTGGCCTAAATTTATTCCCAACAATCCTCCCCTAAACTTGATATCCACTCTTATGATCAAGTTTCTGAATAAACATTAAGAACTTGGAGGAGTCTGACAAACCTTATCATATTGGTAATAAATAAATCTGATCAAATTCTTTGCCACGTCACTTGTATAGTCTATCTCCAACTGGGTGTCCTTCATCTTCTCCAAAACAGCCTTGGATATGAAATACTGAGCATCTACAAGTAAATACTCAGCAAACTTTGTAGAACTCAAATAGTATACACCAGCAGCTGAATATAACCTCCATTGAAGACCACTGAGGTCATCTTCAAGATCCTTCCATATTTCAGGATCTTCTTCTTTTGTCCCACACATTCTTTTGAATGTGGTCCAAAGTTTTATTCCATTGGCTGAAGTTGGTGCTTCAGCCTCATACTTGGTCTCTAGTAACCTCCAAAGGTCCACCAAGTCTTCTCTGTCACAACTTGCAAATAAAGATATGAGAGTGGTAAAAGTGTGTACCTCCTTGCCAAATCTTCCAATTTTCCAGAATCCACATTCATCTTCCTCATATCTTACAATTGGATTCCTGGAATCTAGTGGTAACACATGCACCATATCTGAAGCTTATAATGGGGAGAGCTTGAGGCTCTTTCTAATGATTGCTTCACTTGGATATAGTTGAGACATATCTTTTGGAAACTCAAGAATAAATCCCTTCTTTACTGGTCTAGGAACTATCATAGCTTTCTTGATTGCCATCTCTTCTGCAAGTTGCTCCTTTCTTTCATCTGAAAGAAGTCTGAAAGTGTTTTCTTCCTGCACTTTCACCCAAATAGGATAAGCCCTATGTTCCAATTCATCAAATGTCAAAGCCTTCAGCTTCTGATGTGTCCACCCAACTCCATGACATTTGAGCAACATAAAGTAGAGCTTCCTTCTATCCCTTTTCAATTCAGAGAGAATGTTGCTTGCCTTGTACTTCAGCATCACCTTACAATCCTGCTGAACTCTAAGAAGAATTTCCAAACCCCATATTTGATCTGAAATGGTCAAGTCTGGATTATCCATACAGCTTTCTTCCCAAGAATTGTACATCTGAACTACCTCTGGCATATCAAAATCAATTTGCAACTTCAAATCTCTCAGCCTTTCCCTAGCAAGCTCATCACCATACTCAAGTCTTTCTGGTTCAACAATCATCACACTTGAATCTGAGCTGCCTCCATCACTTTCTTCCTCAGAAGTCACAACAAATGGTGACTTTTCCTTCTCACCTTGTTCCATCATTTGCTCAGCCAATCTTCTATCAAATTCAACCTGAGCTGCATTCTTTGGAACAATTTCTTCTACCAACTTACCCTTACCCTTATCTGTTGGTTCAATTGTTGGTAGGGTAGATGATAATACCTGAGTAGGAACATCTTTGATGATAGATGATGACTAGAATACATCACCTCCATATGCAGATCTGTCAACGCCCAAATTTCCTCTATCAGCGCCCAAAATACTTTTGTCAGCGTCCAAACTTGTCTTGTCAACGCTCAAATATTTTCCCTCAGCGCCTTGTGTAACCTCCCTCAACATATCTGTAAATGATAAATTTAAATTTGTTGGAGAGATTAAGGACGTATCAAAACCTTTTTGTTCCTTCAATGTAGTAAGAGCTTCAGCAATATCCAATGATTGACCATCTTGACTGCTCTTATCACTCAGATTTCTTGCTTCCTCCCCTTTGGAAGACTCCTCCATACCTCCCTTTGAATGAGCACTCTCCAAAACAACAATCCTCTCCCTCAATTCTTTGAGTTCAAGGCCTTGGTTACTGACAATTTGTACTAAGTCTGCATTTTGCTTTTGCAAGCTAATGCAGACAGCCGTCAATTCTAAAAGCGTCATTGGTTCCAGTCTGCCCTCTTCCAAAATGGGGATTTGACCCCCCAAGTCAGGTTCATTGGGCATGGATGAGGACTTAATTATGTTGGGACTGTCTTGACCAGCATCTAAGCCTGTATCAATAGCCTCAGCCTCATCCAGGTCACCAGCCACACTTGTGGTGGTGGTTCTCTCTGCTACATGGCTAGGACCACCAGAGGAGAACACTCCAGCAGTCCTTTGGCGTTTAATCAACCTATATTCAGGTGGTGTGGAAGATGGTGTAGAAGATGGTGTAGATGTAGGTTGGTGAAGGGGTGTTTGGGATTGTGATGGGTGGGTGTCAGCGGTGGAAATAGGCATATCAACGCCCACATTAGATATGTCAGCGTCAAAGGGATTTTGGTCTATTTGCATTTGGTCAGGTGAGGGTAAAGGTTCAGGGATAGGTTCAAGTTGTGGTTGAGGGTCAATATGAGGTTGAGGGTCTGGTTGGGGTTGTGCTGCTGCAATAACAGCAAGCATAGCTGGGGTTAATGGTAGGTCTCTATGAGGTGGTGAATTCATCTTGGTAAAAATAGCCTTCTTTTGTTCAGGGATCTTATAAAAGTCATTGTGATCCCTTGAACAATATCTTTGAGCATCAAAACCCATTTGCAGAAAACGGGGATAAGCTAAAGTCATTTTTGTCCCCTTGTTTTTACACATTCCTTCAAAAATCATTTTAGACCAATTATAATTTTGCCCTGTTGTAATACACACAATAGCAGATGCAATGGATCTATTGATCTCATTGTGTGCAGTACATTTGGGACTCAAACATTGAAGGAGAATGTGAATTAGGTACTTCCAGGCTGGGGGAAATTCCTACTTATGGTACTTATTAAGAGTACCTTCATCAGGAATAGGGTATCCCAAAGCCCTAAGCCCTTGTTCTATTTCAGATATGGGAAGCATGGTTATACCATCAGCATCATTAAGATGCAAGGCCTGGCGTACCAAGGCCTCAGTAACCACCCAAGGTCTCCCATGTACAATAGAATTCAATGTTGTCACTCCATTAACTGTTGAGGAACTGACAGTGTTCCAAAACTGTTTAATGTGTGTGACTGGAATGAGTGGGGCATGAGAAAGAGCATACCTTAATGGGGTTGCATTCAAATACTCCACCATCTGAGTGTATTGAGGGAACAAAGTATTATCAGCAACAAGATAAGCAATCATGTTGTGTTGAGACTTGAACCCTAAATCCAATTCTGCTGAGTTAAATCTTGGTGCCATTGATGAAAGCTGTTAATTTGATGTATAAAAGATGAAGGTTGATAAGAGAAAAGTGTTAGACAAGAATTATAGATACCCTGTTTAAAATTTGGGTCAAAAAGTTGATGTGGCAGAAACTCCAAAATGAAGAAAACGTGAAGTATTTGTCTAGGCGTTGACAAGAGCATTCCAAGCGTTGACAAGAGTTATTTAAGCGTTGATGGAATCAAGCATTGTCGTGTGCAATCCAAGCATTGTCACATGCAATTCAAGCATTGACAAAACGTAGACAAAAGAAGCTAATGGAAGCTTCTATTTAGATAAACATGCAAAAGATATTCTGCATAAGTTTATTTAAATAGAAGATTTACTTGTTTATTCATTCTTATCTCTTGTAAAACCCTAATCCTTACACTATAAAAGGAACCAAGGGTCATAGGTTTTAAATATAATTCATTCACAATGTAAACCTAAAGTGTGTGTCGCACTAGACGTGGGATTCAATGTATACACGTCTAGTGGATGTTTGTTATTAATATAATGAACATCCCAATTGTTTTAATTTATGTGTCTTGTGCCTAAACACCTTGTTATGATCATTGTTCTTTTCCGCTATGTTATCATATGAACGATGATCAACCTAGATATAATGGTTGTTAACCATTGAGTCGAACGATCTATAGGTTCCACAATTGGTATCAGAGCCTAAGGCTCATGATATCTAGGTACGACGAGGTGTTCGTGTATGGTGAAGAAGAAAAATTCGTATTGAATTTTTCTGGACGTTTTTGTGTGCGCAGCAGTATTCAGAAGGTCATAACTTTTGATTGAACCGTTGGATCGTCACGAAATTTTAGATGTGTGTTCTACATACATAGATCTAAACATCCACCGGAGGGATTGTCGAGTTTTATCCCCAGGAAAAAGTTATTAAGCGTCGAAGTTGGCTGATGGAAGATTTTTAGTTTTCTGCTTTCACATGAAATCATGAACTAGGGTTTCTTCAAACCCTAGATCTACATAAAAAGCAGAATTCTGTGAGATTGGTGGCTGTTAATTCAGGATCTATGGTTAATTAACAAACCCTAATTAGGGTTTCGATGTTTAACTTTATAAACCCTAGATCCAAGATTATATGTGGTTGTCGTTTGCTGCAAAGAAAAAGGATGGAACGTAAAGTACGCATGTATGTTGCGTACAAGGCAAGTGATGTTACACAAAGCAATCAAACACGTGAGTACGAAGACAAAAGAATTGATTAAATGTGTTCACACGGTCCATGATTTGTGATTGGGTAAGATCAATTTTGGTTCACACGGTTTGGATGTGTTGCATTCACACGGCCCAAAACAAAACCCTAATGTTTGATACTCTACGTGCTAGTGTACTGTATTACCGTGGGTCACTTGTTTCCCATTGGTGGAGGTTTTTGTGTTCACACGGCTATTTGTTTCTCATTGGTGGAGATATGCATTTTTATTAGTTAAAGGATAATTAGTTTATTATCTTTAACGTAATATATAATGTTGCTGTTTGTTAGCTAGATGTTGACAAAGATTTGATGCAACGCTGACAGAGTATAACGCTGATAAGAATTTGACGTTGACAATATTTGAAGAGACGCTGACAAGAGTAATGTTGGCGCTGACAGGAAGGGTTTCGACGCTGACAGGAATAAGTCAACACTGATGGAGTTGACAGTGTTGTCCGAGATATGTTCTTCAAACGCTGATACGCCTTGTCCGATATCGGGTAATGAATGTGGATATTGGACAGTAAGGGTTCTCGGATAACAAACTGATTGCTGCTGTTAGAGAAAATGGGTACGTTTTAAGCACACAAAAAGGAGGAAAAATACACACAAAGGTACATGGAATCTCCGTTTTATTCAGAATATCAAGTTGATATTTATGGCTCGGATATATTTAAAGGGATTAATGATTTTTAAGTAAGTTAGCAACCATTCATGAAGAATTTTATTGGATTATGTAATCGGAATAGCCTTGTGAAAGAGTTATTCGTTGACAGCTTTTACATATGAAGATATTGACTTGTCATGAAGAGGTGTTAGCTTAAGGGGAAGAATTCTTATGGGAAGTTTGATGATTGAAGAAGATTTTCGCGAGTTTGTGTTCTATCATATCTTAAAGTCATGGACTTCCAGCCACTGACTTTAAAGGTAACTTGTTCGTGCTTACATAGTTGGTGACGAAGACTTGTCATAAACACTTGAAGGAGTTACATTATCGTGCTCAGTGTCTCACAAAGGATGAGAATATTGACAAGGGATCGAGGTCTACTTATATTTCTCACTCTGGTATAAGTTCTTCATCACATGGATAAACAAGACATGGAACATAGGTTGTGGTATTCTACTTCTGCATCAAAGACTACTTTAAGTTATTTTTCTTCAGGATCATTACATAGAGCCTACTTCTGGAGAATTTTCAAGATTGCATACATTGTTTACTTCCTTGTTGATGTGACAAAAAGGGGAAGAAAATACGTTCTACACTTGAGGGGAAGCAATCTGAAGATCATGTACAACTTACAAGAGATACACATAGAGTTTTGCCACTATCAACTAGGGGAAGATTGTTGGGTCAAAAAGTTGATGTGGCAGAAACTCCAAAATGAAGAAAACGTGAAGTATTTGTCTAGGCGTTGACAAGAGCATTCCAAGCGTTGACAAGAGTTATTTAAGCGTTGATGGAATCAAGCATTGTCGTGTGCAATCCAAGCATTGTCACATGCAATTCAAGCATTGACAAAACGTAGACAAAAGAAGCTAATGGAAGCTTCTATTTAGATAAACATGCAAAAGATATTCTGCATAAGTTTATTTAAATAGAAGATTTACTTGTTTATTCATTCTTATCTCTTGTAAAACCCTAATCCTTACACTATAAAAGGAACCAAGGGTCATAGGTTTTAAATATAATTCATTCACAATGTAAACCTAAAGTGTGTGTCGCACTAGACGTGGGATTCAATGTATACACGTCTAGTGGATGTTTGTTATTAATATAATGAACATCCCAATTGTTTTAATTTACGTGTCTTGTGCCTAAACACCTTGTTATGATCATTGTTCTTTTCCGCTATGTTATCATATGAACGATGATCAACCTAGATATAATGGTTGTTAACCATTGAGTCGAACGATCTATAGGTTCCACAAAGTCCTTTACTTGGTAGGCCAGAATTCGTACATGTAATCAAATGGCACCGAAGCAGTACTCCTTAATGCATTCTTAAAGTGAGATTGATCAAGGATTGCTGAGGCGACATTGAATCCAAGGTGAGTGGAATGAGAGACATCCTTCAACCGGTAATTGTTCGGTATGAGCTTAAGTTCTTTTGCCTCGGCAATTGCGGCTGCTCTAGCATCTTGGAGTTGTTGCACGGTTGGATTAGTCATGGTTTCTGCTTAAGATAAGACATAAAAGGTTGATACACAGAGATATATATATACCATTATGTTGTTACTTCTAAGCATGACTCAATTCATCAAGCAATTATAACACACAAACTTTTAACAAGCTAATGATCCTTCATTCGGAAAAATTTGTTCGTTCGGAATAGGTTAGGTTCATTTGGAAAAATGTGGCTCATTCAGAATAAGCACCTTCATGCGGAATATGCTTCATGCGGAATATACTTCACCCGGAATGCCTTCATCCGGAATGCCTTCATCCGGAATGCCTTCATCCGGAATGCCTTCATCCGGAATGCCTTCATCCGGAATGCCTTCATCCGGAATGCCTTCATCCGGAATGCCTTCATCCGGAATGCCTTCATCCGGAATAACCTTCATACGGAATAACCTTCATCCGGAATAACCTTCATCCGGAATAACCTTCATCCGGAATAACCTTCATCCGGAATAACCTTCATCCGGAATAACCTTCATCCGGAATAACCTTCATCCGGAATAACCTTCATCCAGACTAAGCTTCATCCGGAATAACCTTCATCCGGAATAATGTTCATCCGGAGTAATGTTCATCCGGAATAAGATTCATTCGGAATATTCACTTAGAAAATCATTCACTCGGAATATCGTTCATTCGGAAAACTCATTTTATTCTTTGAAAAGCACGTTCATTCGGAAAAAGCGAGTTTGATCCTAAACGCACCCTATGACGAATTTTTCTAAACGCATATGAGTGTTTTAAGGCAATCTAAGACGACAAACATTATTCTAATCATAATCCGACCCAAACCCATCTTAAACCCCTAATTAATTAAACCTAATTAACTCGCAAACCCTAATTTGATTAATTAATCAAGACGAATCAATTATCTGGTATTAAGGAATGTATTAGACTAATTAGAAATTAGATTCGATGATTGTACCTTTGTTTATAGAATGAAACGGATTGATAGATCAAGAAATGGCGAGCTTGAGTGTATTTTTGTGTGTGTTAATGGCGTCCAGGAAGAAAGAGGGAGGAAGAAAGAAAAAAGAAAAACAGGACGGGGTATTTGATTGACTTAGGTCAACTTTTTGGCCAAGTTTCACAATGTGTCACCTTTAGTACCCCTACTTATCTTTTCTTTTCCTTTTAGTTACTAACAATCGTTAAACTATCTAACAATCGCTAGACCTAAACACTTTATCCTAAAAGCACAAATCTAAAACTTATAGCTCACGATAAATCAGAACAATCACAAGTCGTATGCCAAAGAAACTCCAGTTATTAACCATTTGACAGATTAATTTTTCACGAAAACTTTTGAAGACCGTTTTGATGACGAAGATGATTTAATATTTTCTCCCCCTTAAACGATGACCCGTTTTCTATTTAAAGAGTTGTAGTCATTGTTTAACGAGTCGAATATTGATGAAAGAATTTTCGAATTAATGTCTTAGAAAAATTGATTCGTGGTGGCAATAAGATTTCTCTTATTTAAACAAATTAATGCACTGAGACGTACACTAATTCGTGTTAGACCAAGTTATAAAGTAAACTTGATCCCTTTGTATGATTTGGCTTGTAAACCATACCCGAGAAAATTAATTCCCGTTGTGAGCCAACGTTTTCCAAGGAAATACGTGACTTGAATGCGAAAAACGGGTTGCAGTCTGAAATAACTACAAGCCATAATGGGCATGTTATAAAAATGTAGAACTTTTATACGGACTCTATTTATGGCGCCGTGTCAATATTAATCGACATTTCTAAAGCCGTAAATATTATCGTACTAAAAGACATGCCCGATTTAAAAGACGAAAATATTTTTGGGTTTTCTTGGTTTTATATTTTTTATGGTTTTTGTAGGTTTTATATTTTTGTATTTTTCTTTTTGTGGTTTATTTATATACGATAATATACATGATCACGATCAAAGGATACACATGAATAGTTTACCACCACTATTCTGCCGATTCTTCTGCCAACTCTTTGAGAGTCGCTGGGGAGAAGGATTTCATGCCAAGCTTGTCGATCAAAAACTTGATTCTTCCTCGATCTAAGGCTTTTGTGAACATATCTGCCAGCTGATACTCAGTGGTGACAAAATACAGCTCGATCACTCCATTTTCCACTTGCTTTTTAATAAAATGGTAGCGTATGTCAATGTGCTTTGCCCAGGATTGTTGAACGTAGTTGCAGCAAAGGGCAATGGCGCTCTTGTTGTCACAATACATCGGGATTTTGTTGAATCCAAGACCGTAGTCAGTTAGTTGTGATCTCATCCAAAGGACTTGAGCACAACAACCGGACATGGCAATGTATTCAGCCTCCGTGCTTGAAATTGCACCACTTTTCTGCCTTTTTGAAGACCAACTAATCAATCTGTCTCCAAGGAGTTGCACAGAACCAGAAGTGCTACGCCTAGTGTCTTGACACCCAGCATGATCGGCATCTGCATATGATATTAAAGCAATAGAGGAATCTTTCGGATACCATAGACCATGATGAAGTGTTCCTTTGAGATACTAAAAGATCCTTTTAACAACATGTAGGTGCTTTTCGGTAGGCCGAGCCTGATATAGGGCACACATGCATACAACAAATTGCAGATCAGGCCTGCTAGCAGTCAGATAGAGAAGGGTGTCGATCATCCCACGGTAGAGTTTCGGATCGACAGCAATCCCATTCCTATCTTCATCTAACTTGGATTTCTCCACCATTGGAGTATCCACGGGGTCATAATTTTCAAAGTTATATTTCTTTAATGATTCTAGAGCATATTTGGATTGATTAATCAAGATGCCTCTGGGATTCTGAGAAATTTGTAATCCTAATAAAAATGAAATTTTTCCCATCATTGACATCTAAAAGCGTGTGGACATTATTTTCTCAAAGCGGTTTGACAATTCTATGTTAGAGGCAGCAAATATTATATCATCAACATAAATTTGTACCAGTATCATGTCGTTGTCTTCCTTGAGAGTGAATAGAGTGGGGTCCACCTTGCCTTTGGAGAAGCCTTCCGAAACGAGATATGTTGAAAGGAGATCATACCACGCGCGTGGAGCTTGTTTCAACCCATAGAGAGCCTTCTTAAGCTTGTACACATGATTAGGAAACTCCGTGCTAACGAACCCATTCGGCTGACTAACATAGACTTCTTCCCTTAGTTCACCATTCAAAAATGCCGTCTTCACATCCATTTGATAGACGATCATGTTCATATGAGCAGCATACGCAAGAAATAGTCTAATAGTCTCCAATCTTGCAACCGGAGCAAAAGATTCTTCAAAGTCGATACCCAAGGCTTGTTTGTATCCTCTAGCAATCAATCTAGCCTTATTCTTCAAAACTCCACCCATCTCATCGAGTTTAACCTTATAAACTCACAACAAAGCATGGATGTTAACCTTGTCAGGGAGAGGAACTAATTCCCATAATTCAAATCTTTGGAATTCATTTAGTTCCTCTTGCATGGCTTCAATCCAAGATGATTGAGTCATAGCATGTTGCCAGTTTTTAGGTTCAACTTCGAAGAGAAATGCATCAAAATAGCAATAGAGTGCACTCTCTTGTAATTGATGGCGTGTCGAGACTGGTCGATTGAGATCTCCAATAATATTCCTAATTGGGTGATCTTTTGTCCATTTGGTGTTGTGATTTTCAATCCGTGGTGGTCTGGAGTGAACGTTTGTAGGAGCTTCTTCTGAGGTAGACGCGGCTGGAGGATTTTCAGGTATCGGTATGCCAAAGAATGGAAGCTCTTGTTGGTGAGCATATTCCAAATCGTGATTAACAGAATCCTCTTCATCATCATTAGGCACAAGTAAGGGTGAAGATTCAGGTGTAGTTTGAGAATTACTTGGTGGAGGTGCATCCGGTTCAATATTAATTGAAGATGCATTTGATGAAGCTTCATTAGCTTGAGCAACAACTTCAGGGATTGGAGCTATCACTACAGGTGCTGGAACTTTATCACTTGGGGGATCAAAGAATTCATCAAACAAAGGTTGAAATAGTTCATCCCACTGAGGCCTTGTAGGTGGTATAAATGATGTAGAAGTAGGATTATTGGGAACTAATCCGGAACTAATAGCACTGGTTCCCATCTCGTGAAGCGCGGGTTCAGAGCTGCGTTGCTTAGAAGCCATTGTTGTCAACTCATCAAAATCTGCGTCCATAGTTTCTACTATCTTACCAAGACGACGGTTATAAATTCGGTATGCTTTCTTTGAGGGTGAGTAACCAATGAAAATACCTATATCGGCTTTCGGTTGAAGTTTGCCCAAATTCTCACTATTAATGTTTGGATAACAAAGAGCACCAAACACATGAAAGAATGAAACATCGGGTTTACGATCATGTAGAAGCTCGTAAGGTGTTTTTCCATGGCGTTTCTGAATGATAGAGCGGTTTTGGGTGTAACATGCAGTAGATACAGCTTCTGCCCATAAGAATAACAGAGCGTTCGCATAAATCAGCATACTAGCAGCTTCCATAAGCGTACGATTTCGTCTTTCAACGACACCGTTTTGTTGTGGAGCGTGCAGCGGATGTTTCATGTGAGATACCAACTTCTTCATAGTAATCACGAAGAGTCTGGTTAACGAACTATGTTCCATTATCAGTACGAATACGGCGGACAGTAGTATTTAAACGTACCTGAATGAATTTCAGGAAAGTGATGATAGCCTTTGGTGCTTCATCCTTTGTACGTAGAAATTTAACCCATGTAAACCTGGAAAAATCATCCACCATAACAAGGATGAATTTCTTACCACTCACACTTTCGGTTCGCATTGGCCCACAAAGATCCATATGCAAAAGATGAAGTTTTTCTTGATTGGTGTCTTCAGCTTTGGGCTTGTATGATTTCTTGGTGCTTTTCCCCCTTGAGCACGCGGAACATAAATGATCCTTGTGAAATTTGAGCTTTGGAAGACCACGAACTAATTCGTTTTTAGCCAAATGATTAATAGCATCAAAGTTGAGATGAGATAATCTGTGATGCCATAACCATGACTTGGTCTTAGTTGCTTTGGAGAGAAGACATACTGGAGAGGCGGCCATCATGTCTTGTAGGGAAAAAGTGTAAAGATTTGCACCACGAGACCCCTTCAATAAGTCTTTTCCTTCCAAGTTGCGGATGAAACAAGTGTGTTGTCGAAAAGCAACCTCTAGGTTGGAATCACAGAACTGTCCTACTGAAAATAAATTATGACCAAGACCTTCTACATAGTATACCCTTGAAATCGTGACATTTCTAATCTGATATTCACCATACCCCATTATCTTTGCAATATGATCATTACCGAATTTAACCGTTCCAAGAAACTTGCTGACGAAGTTTCTAAGCATCGAGCGATCTCCGGTCATATGCTTTGAGCAACCAGAGTCCAAATACTAGAGAATGATTTGGACCACCTGAAAATATCACCAGACGAGGACAATGTATAGGTTTCGGAATCTGAATGTTCCTTGTTATTAGCAGGTACAGATTTAATGATCTTAGATTTGCTAACATTAGGTTTCTTAGATTTCCTAGCCTTCTTCCTAGTTGGTGGTGTAGATTCAAGTTGGCTTAAATCCTGAGGTATTTCTTCACTGATAGGCACTATAGTGGGGGCTGACCTAATTAAAGGGCGCGGTTTCCATACTTTAGTGCTAGTGTGCCTAATTAAAGGACGCTGAGACCTAACCTCAATGGATGCATTCCTAGTTAAAGGGCACATTTTTCCATCTAATGTAAAGGTCCTACCAGTGGGACGCCATTTCCATCCAACTTGGGTACGAGTTCTCCCAGTTGGTTTCCATTCAAGATCATTCCTAATGGCATTCATTTCAATCACATGATCAATAAGACACAAATCATGACGCTAAGAAAACATGCATTCATTACAATTCCAACATTTCAAATTAGAATTCACAAATGGCTTAGGCTTCTGCACAGGCGTAGAGCTTTTAGTCTTAGCAACATGATTCTTTTTATTTAAATCTGAAATAACATCCCTAGGGTGAGCTTCTACTTTCTCCTTGATGGTACTACTAGTGGAGGGCTTGATCCTATCTTTCTTGACTTGTGATCCTTTAGCCTTAGTAGACTCTTTTACTCATGTAGAAGGCAAAGTGGGAACATTATCAACAGATTTTAACGGTGCCTTAGTTGATGGTGTCAATGACGGTTTTGCTCCTGGGGTTTTATTGAATGGAGTTACAGCAATGGGTCGATTAGTGAGTAGTGCAGAACCCGGTTATCCTATGTATTGCAAATATGCTAAGCAATATTGAACTCGCTGAATATATGTATGAGCTGAATAATAGTAACTGCTTGAGGGATCTAACGCATACAAATCATCTAAAATATCCCTAACAAGATCCACGTGCTTAATTGCATTCATCATATAAACATCATAAGTATCCAGATTTTGCTTATGGTGCGGGTTCTTATAGATCACCATTGAATTGGTTGATGGAGCACTAGAGGACGGTGCAGAGTTTGTAGCTAAGTTATTAACAACTTCTTGTCAGGTGAGAAGAAGTGTCTCCTTTAACTCGGCCAAGACCATGTTTTTGTTAATGAGCTGGATATTTAAGTCAGAGATTTCCTCACACTTTTGGTTCAATTATTCAACATAAGATTGTTGTTGTGCCTCATTAAAAGTGAAGCGTTCTTCTATTGAACCATAAAGAGTGGACATTCCCTGTCTTGCATGTTCCATCTCCCCTAGAATAGACGAAAGTCTAGTTTCTAAGTACTGGTTTTTAGACTCTGCAGCCTCTAGTTCCAAATTTAGTATTTCGTTCGATGATAAATCTCTCTTTAATCTCATAATCTCTTCCTCTAATGCCTTAACTATCTCAATCATCTTGTCACTCGTCTCAACACTGTTTTCACAACCATTTGTTATCAAAAGATCCTCATTTTGAGTTTGGTGTTTTAATTCTAAAGATATACAATGTTGTTCAAGTTGATTAAATCGTTTTGCAAGTAAATTGTAAGAATCTTGAAGCTTTAAAAATTCAGTGTTAGACTCGTGACGAGAATGATTATCTACGTCATTTACAGTCTCAGCAATATTTACAGAGAGATCATGCACATCATCACATATATTCATAGCATCACATTTATTCATAGCGGATGTAAGCTCATTCGAATAATTAACATTCACAGTAGTAAGCACATCGTACGATATTACTTGGGACAAGAATCGTTCATATTCAGATAAAATCTTTTCCTTTTCAATTAATTGTAGTTCGTAAGCGGTGTCCATTTCATAAAACACTTTTTGAACTTCTTTAATTTCAAAATTGAGATTTTCCGAAAGAGATGCAAAACTTCTTTTTAGATTTTCGATAAAAGGGTTGATCTCATTCCTAAACACCTCGTTCATGTGTTCGAAAGCCCATTCTCCGGCGTTTAGACCATTTGAAGTCGTACATTCTCGGATGACCTTGTCAAAACTAGCAAAGTATTGATTAATCTCTTGCAAGTTTATCCATACAGTGCTAACAGGTGGAAGATCCTTTGGAATTTCCTTAGGTCCTTCCATTTTGACAAGTGTAGGAAGTGTACTAGGGTTTTCTTCATTTAACATGTAGGTTGGTGTTGTGATGAGATCTTTATCGATATGGAAGCGAATTCTAAAGTCCTTTTTTTGCAAACTCCTGATTCATATTAAAATAATCACACTGAGGATATTCTACAAAGTTGTATGACCGGCTCTCATCAACTAGAGCCTTATTCTTGCGATCCTCGAAAATAACAATCGGATCTAAGACCAATCCTAATTTGGTTGCATCATAAAGTCTTAGATTATGGATAAAAGCTTGTCTTGCATACCGTGGGTTAGGGGGAAGGTCTGTTTGACGCGATAAGTTAAAATCTCTAAACGATGAGTCAAATAAGTGCACTAGTTGAGAGGCAGCGTATTGTCTTAAAAGCAAATAATCTAACCTTTTAATCCTATTAGCCGCATTAATTTCCATTTCAATCTTTTTAGACTCGAGTAGTTCAAAATCCGTTTGAAGTTTGTAAAAATTAGTGACCACTAACTCTTTTTCTTTAAGTTCGTTGGAAAGATTTGCTCTTAAGGTTTCAATTTCTTGCAAATGACCCATTTGTTTGTTTCGAAAATGATCATATTCGGGATTTGTTAGAACATTTGACGAAGGAACTAATTCTAAAGTTTGAACTTTTTCGTTGCACAAGGCAAGCTTAGCAGACAGATTCTTATTCGTAGCTAGGGTTTCTAAGAGTGCAGTATTCATTTGGCTAAGTAACTTTGCAGGAACCATGACCAAATCTTGTTGAGTGGGAATATGCGTATGCGAAATGACTCCCGGTTTTGATTCACTCAAAGTCTAGGGACTGATTGTGGTAAAATACGTCCTTTAGGAAAAGGAGCGTAAAAGCGGTAAGTATTGAACAAATGATCTTAGGAAAAATCAAGTGTTAATGACCTTCAAAGTTCGTTTCCCAAGGAGGTATATGTGTGTGACTAAGATGTAAATGATTTGAGATTAATATTTGGTTTAGAAGGGGATGAGAAAAGAAGATGACGAAGACGTGAAAATAATACTACGACGACAAAACGTAAAACCGTAAAAACTACAAAAATAAAAATTAATTCTAAAAATTACCAAAAATTCACCAAAAATCAAAATTAATAAACTAAGAGTTTACCAATGATCAAAACTTTTTCAAACCTTTTAAATAATTAAATATTCAATTTTTAAATGCTAATTAAAGCCCTAAAAATCAAATAAATTATCAAAAAGCCCAAATAAAGATTTTTCAATTGGTAAACCTCAAAAATGACCTAAAAAGATTAAAAACTATTTTTATAAATTTTTAAACTACTAAAAACTATTTAAAATGATTTAAAAACTATTAAAACTTAAAATAATTATAAAAATTAATCTAAAAGTGATAAAATTATTCTAAAAGTTGCTAAATTCCTATTTTACTGTATTAAAGCTAAGAAAAATATAAAAAGTTTAAAAATGTGAAACTTGAAAAATAATACTAAAATAATATTAAAATATTATTAAAAATCTAAAAATTATAAAAAAATCTAAAAACTTGCAAACTAGTTTATTTTAACCTAAATAATCAGAAAATCAAAGTAAAATGACCAGAATACCCCTATTGGGCCCTCAAATGGGCCAAAACCAAAAACAGTCAAACCTAAATGGGCTTTTGGGCCCAAAAAGTCAAACTTGGCCCAATTGACTTGGAAAAGCCCTATCTGACTCAAAATTTAATTCTAAACACAAAACTCTAAAGGCCCAAAAGCTGAATGTGAGCTTATCACAGCTTAAAATGCAAACAGCTTATCCTTATTGGGCTTTTTAGCCCATTAAGCAATAAGCTAATGCCATAAGCTCTAATTTGACACACAACCTTCTTTTGGGAAGCTTATGGGATCTGTAAAAAGAATTTTTGAAAAAGCACACTCAATAAGCCAGAAATAAGCAAAGTATTATTTCACTAAAAGACAAAATAGTTGTTTTTGAAAAATAAGGCACCTCAGGACTTGATTCAACTTGCAAAAGATCACAAATGGACTCAATAAGCCAAAACAATCAACAAAATTGCAATAAGCAAAACCAATAAGCCAGAATAAGCCAATAAGCACTTATGAAAAAGTCAATTAAGTTGGTTTTCTAGTCAAACCTAAAAGTCAACCCACCAAATGCTCCAGTATGAACAAATGGGTCAAATAATGAGCACCTATTACAAAAAATAAGTTGTTGCTGGTTAAAATAAGCTATTATAGCTTATAGATAAGCTGACACCAATTTAACACTAGCAGTGGTAACCAGCAGGGTAAAGGAGTTCCCATTGCTTTGACTATTTGACTGAGCTTTTTAAGTGGTAACCCGAATGAGTTAAGACTTTCGCGTTTTGAAGCTCCCTATATAAAAGTCTAGCCAAACTTGAATTGAGCGGGTTAAGGAATATAAATGGCTCCAAATGCCCATCAAGTCAAAAATTATCTCTTATTCTACCCATTAGAAAATATACATTCGTGTCTTAAAACACTAATAAAAATTAAGAAAAATTTTAAAATTTGGCCATTTTTAGCCTTATTAGCACAAAACAAAACATTGAAAGTTGGAGAGCGTGAGGGCGTAGCAAAGCAAGTACCTATTCACCCCCCCCCCATACTAAAAGTAAACATTGTCCTTAATGTTTCGAGTCTAAACATTGAAAGTTGGAGAGCGTGAGGAGCTTAAGGCTTATGGCTAAGGGTTAGTACACAATGATAACCAAAAATCAGAAACTAGGATTCCAAGGCCTTTGAACCTTGAAAACCTTATGAACCAAGACGTGCCTTAACCACAAGATTAAGGAAGGTCTAAACAATCAAATGGAACTCAGATTTAGGCTATTCTAACACCAACTTTTAATCAAATCAAAAAGAGAATTCAAAATTTTCAGAAATTCAAATTTTATTAACTTAAAAAGGAATTACAAAGATTGATAGCCTAAAACTGGAACAAAGGGACTCTCACATGTTGAGGTCTCCTTTTATAGGCAAATGCCTGGCTACACTATTCACAAACCCTAGCACTGATTTCTCTAAAATTCCCTTGAGCTCTTGAGGTTGTTTGTTGTTGATGAGCTGTCCAAAATGATCCAAGACGTTCATTTTAGCTTTTTGATGAAGCAATGAGTCTTAGCTGTTGATTTTGCCACGTTGGATGACTTGGAGGACAAGTAGTCACATGATTGGTGGACGGGTATTTGGGGGTGGGGTCCATTGTGAGTGGGAATAAGGGTTTTATGGTTGGGATGAGTTTCTGCACATGTGAATCACTCATGTGCAAAGGTAATTGAAAATTACCCTAAGTTTAAGTGGTGTAAATTCTGGGTGGGTAAAAGGTGAATAGTGGAGTGTTTGATCCGAAATTGGGGGAAGTTAAGTTGTTTGGCGCATTTTTCAGGTTTAAATGTTTCAAAGTGGCAACTTAGGTCCTTGTGTTTTGGTATAAAGTGTATAACACGTTTTTCAGCAACAAAACTCCTATCCCTTTGTTATAAACTTTGAGCACTTGACAATTTTGGCATCAAACTTTTCCAAAAGAGTTATAAGGGTTGTTTTTGGAACTTTTGCATAATTCAAGGGCTGATCTTGGACAATGTTGATCTTCAAAGGTCTTCAATGTATCTTTGGCTTCATGAGGGACCATAATTGTCAATATGGAATTGTTGAGGGACTAAACTTGCCATTTCTTCAAAGTTGAAGGACCATTTGTTATTTTGACAAACTTAAGGGACCAAACTTGTAATTATCAATATACAAGGGTTTTAAGTGTCATTTCTTCAATAAATGAGGATCAATCTTGCATATCTTGAAGTCTTCAAGGGTATTTGTTGAATATTCCATGAATTAGGGCCCGGTTCTTTGTACGGCTTCGTTTCTCGTGTCCGTTTTTCCTTTTATCTTGTGATCTTTTGTCTTTTTCACGATATCCATACCTAAAATACACAAGTAAACAAACACAAGCATATATATGGTATTTTATGATATTTTTATGTATTTAAAAGCCCGAAAAGAACGATGAGATCATGTATAAATGCAATCTCATCACTCTCCCATACTAAGCCATTGTCGTGCCCTCACGCAATGCTAGAATAAAATATCTAAGCATCACCAAAGTTCAATTTTATTAACCTTTATTGAAAAGTAAAAGACTTGCAACATACTACGAAGATGTGTAAAGACATAATGTATGATTTTCATCACTAAAGTGACTTTTAGGGTCAAAGAATAGAAACAAGTAAATGTCCCTTAGAGTAAACTTCGTCATCCTTGATTGTCATACATTCCATGCTAAGTGCAAAAACGAGATCATTGTTGGTACAAGTCACAATGCTAACACTACTCATACGTCCAAATTGTGTAATACTTCTTCTCCCCGCAATCCTAGTTATTATAAAAGGAAATGGGTTACTAGCATTTTTTAACTATTTGTCATGGATCACAAGTGATTCATATTGACTTATTTGAGTAGTTATTAGTCCGAAAGCAAAGTAGCATGATTTGATCGATAGTTAGCTGAAGGACAAAATCTTTTAAAACGGCTTCTCGTGTATCTCGTTAAGTTCATATCTTGGCATAACTCGTTTCACGATTTGAGACCTTTCTCGGACCGATATTTGGCATGTACTTCATACTTCAAATCTTGGGAAGACGTTCTTGAAATTATGGTCTTCTCTTCTCATATATTTGGAATTTCTTCACTTGACGTTTTTGAGAGATTCTTCATATTTGGACCACGACTTCATCATTTTTCTTCAATCTTTACTTTGGATTTTGATATACAACGATCCGCCTCCTTTTCGGACTTGGATATATTTATCCTCATACCTTGTAAGGGTCATTTTGGATAGACTTTCTCCATGATCTTTAGGGGAGTAATTGCTTCTCGTCGTGTGTCTCGATCCTTCATATCGATTTAGGAATAATGATACTTCACATCATCTTGGATCTTTAGCAAAAATAGAGCTCCTCATGCCTTGTTAGGGCCTTTTTGGATAATCGCCAATCTTCGCATCCCGCTTCAATAAGTTATGCCTTGGCTATGAACTCTATTCAACCCCGAGCAACTTTTAAACGATCTTGTGCTAGAGGCTAAGTAACCTTTCAAATCGTACGACCTTACTTATTGCAATTATGATTTATTCCTAATGCATTGATCTTATGGGAAGAAAAAGCCACAATTAAAAACATATGAGTTTTTGAAAGAACACTTTCATGTTCTACGTTTAGCATGATCACTTGTCTAACTCTATCATCTCTCGTTCTTCACTATATAAAGACCTCTAATTAAAGAGACTCGTGAATACTTAGCCATGCAAGTCAAAATTAAGCCAAATTTGGATTAGCTTTTATTAAGACTACATCAAATCAAAGTTTTGGGTTTTCAAGCCACCTATAGGATCTTGCACTTTCTTGGACTTTTTCAAGTTTAGAGAATGCATTTTATAGTTCCCTTGATAAGTGACTTTCTAGGATCAGTTATAGGAACTTGCGAAAAGTTCTTGTTCTTAACCCGAATGAGTTAAGACTTTCGCGTTTTGAAGCTCCCTATATAAAAGTCTAGCCAAACTTGAATTGAGCGGGTTAAGGAATATAAATGGCTCCAAATGCCCATCAAGTCAAAAATTATCTCTTATTCTACCCATCAGAAAATATACATTCGTGTCTTAAAACACTAATAAAAATTAAGAAAAATTTTAAAATTTGGCCATTTTTAGCCTTATTAGCACAAAACAAAACATTGAAAGTTGGAGAGCGTGAGGGCGTAGCAAAGCAAGTACCTATTCACCCCCCCCCCCATACTAAAAGTAAACATTGTCCTCAATGTTTCGAGTCTAAGGGTGGAGCACCCCCATACTAGAGACGAAGAGTCGAATGCTTAGGATCTAGCATGGAAAGGGTGCTCAACAATATATCTAAAGCCGTTTATTAAGTATGCTAAAAGATAATTGTTAGAACAATAAAGGATATGTCATGGATTCGTGAAAAAAAAACTTCTTCAAGCAAACGATGGAGGCTCACGTAAACAAACACGAGAGTCTTCAATCGTAGATGATGATGATGATCTAGATAACACAATCACAAACAACCATGAGACAACGAGTTGAAAGGGTACAAGTCCCCTTATTAGTGAATAGTAAGCATAAAAAGATAAGCATGGGATCTCCCCCACGAGGCACCTCGTTTTTTATTACCGAGTCATGAGCTCGACTCGATCCCCTCAATGCTAATTATATTGGGGAAGGTGACTTGGTCGAGGGCAACCATTGAAGGAATTTCCCCGCCAAAGTAGTGCTTAAGCCTATGTCCATTCACCTTGAAATTAGGACCATCATCTTGAGCTAGCTCGATGGTCCCATAAGGAAACACTTGTGTAATGGTGAACGGACCCGACCAACGAGATTTCAATTTCCCGGAAAATATCTTAAGTCGAGAGTTAAAAAGTAACACTTGATCACCAACGTTAAAAACCCGGTTTTTAATCTTTGAATCATGAAACTTTTTAGTCTTTTCTTTAAAAATTAATGAATTTTCATAAGCATTATCTCTAAGTTCATCCAATTCATTCAATTGTATTTTCCGGTGATCTCCCGTGGTCTTCAAGTCAAAATTTGCATGCTTAAGGGCCCAATATGCCTTGTGCTCCAATTCAATGGGCAAATGACAATTCTTCCCATAGACTAACTTATAAGGAGTGAAACCGATAGGTGTCTTATAAGCGGTCCTAAAGGCCCATAAAGCGTCATCGAGTTTGTCAGACCATGAAGCACGGTTTTCTCCAATTGACCTCTCTAAAATCTCTTCAAAGCTCGGTTCGAAACCTCAACTTGCCCACTCGTTTGTGGGTGATAAGCCGTAGAAAGACGATGAGTAACTCCATATTTCTTTAGAACCTTTTCGAATTGGTCATTACAAAAATGGGTTCCACGATCGCTTATAATAGCACGAGGGGTTCCGAACCGAGAGAATAGTTGCTTCAAAAACTTCACTACCACACGAGCATCATTAGTGGGCAAAGCCTTAGCTTCCACTCACTTAGAAAGGTAGTCCACCGCGACGAGGATATATTTGTTGCCATGAGACGATGGGAACGGCCCCATAAAGTCTATTCCCCATATGTCGAAAATCTCACACACTTGAATGATGTTTTGCGACATTTCATCACGTTGAGACGATAAATACAATTGAATGAATTGGATGAACTTAGATAGAAGGCCAAAAGAAGCCGGCATCGAACACTTTCTTAGCCGTGATATTAGCACCATGGTGACCACCCGTGGGTCCCTCGTGACAAGCTCTAAGAATATTAGAAGCTTCGGCACTAAAAACACAACGTCGAACGAGTTGATCCGCACAAACCCGAAAGAGATAAGGGTCGTCCCAAAAATAGAACTTGACGTCACGAAAGAATTTTCGTTTTTGTTGTGTCGTCATTCCCTTGATTATGAAATTGCCCGCATGGTAATTTGCAATGTCGGCAAACCATGGGGTGGTGTCTTTAGAATTCACTACACCGAGAGTCTCAAGAGGAAATGTTTCGGTGATTTCCTTGTTCTCGAAAACATCTTTGTGAGGATCTTCTAGACGAGAGAGATGATCGGCCGCTAGATTCTCGGCTCCTTTTTTGTCAAGCACGGTGACATCAAATTCTTGGAGGAGGAGCATCCAACGAAGCAATCTCGGCTTAGCATCTTGCTTAGCTAAGAGATACTTGATAGCCGAATGGTCGGTATACACGATGCTTTTAGTTAAGACGAGATAAGGTTGGAATTTCTCAAAAGCATAGACCACGGCAAGGAATTCCTTTTCCGTTGTGGTGTACTTTAATTGAGCCTCGGTCATCGTCTTACTAGCATAATGGATAGGACAGAAATGTTTGTCATAACGTTGCCCTAAGACGGCCCCTATAGCATAATCACTTGCATCGCACATGATTTCAAAGGGTAATTCCCAATTAGGAGCAACAAGAATGGGAGCTTCGGTAAGTTTCCTTTTGAGAGTTTCGAAAGCTCTAACACAATCCTCATTGAAGTTAAAAGGATCATCCTTCTCGAGAAGGTGTGTCATAGATCGAGAGATTTTCGAAAAGTCCTTGATGAAACGACGATAAAAGCCCGCGTGGCCTAGGAAACTCCTAACTCCCTTAACGGTTTTGGGATGAGGTAACTTGGCGATGACGTCTATCTTAGCTTTATCGACCTCAATCCCCGCTTTCGACACCTTATGTGCTTTATCGACCTCAATCCCCGCTTTCCACATAAAATGACATTTTTCCCAATTAGGCACAAGACTGGTTTCTTCACAACGTTTTAACATTTGCTCGAGATTAGATAAACATGACGTGAACGAATTGCCAAACACCGAGAAGTCATCCATAAACACTTCCATCGACTTCTTGATCATATCGTGAAAAATTGCCATCATACACCGTTGAAACGTACCCGGTGCATTACAAAGTCCGAAAGGCATCCTACGATAAGTGAACGTTCCATAAGGACACGTAAACGTAGTCTTCTCTTGATCACGAGGGTCGATAGGGATTTGAAAGTAACCGGAAAAACCATCTAAAAAGCAATAGAATTCATTTCCCGCGAGTCGCTCCAACATTTTATCCATGAAGGGGAAAGGAAAGTGGTCTTTACGAGTGGCGTCATTTAACTTTCGGTAGTCAATACACACCCTCCAACCGGTCACAACACGAGTGGGAATTAACTCGTTGTTTTCATTAGGCACAACGGTCATTCCTCCCTTTTTAGGGACACAATGGATTGGGCTCACCCATGGGCTATCGGATATAGGA
Organism: Glebionis coronaria; assembly: GCA_025667525.1. Taxonomy (NCBI): domain Eukaryota; kingdom Viridiplantae; phylum Streptophyta; class Magnoliopsida; order Asterales; family Asteraceae; genus Glebionis; species Glebionis coronaria. Next base: position 49,934,179 of record CM046875.1, read on the forward strand.
TAAATCATTCTCGCGTCAAGGAGTTTAAGGACCTCCTTTTTAACGACATCGTGAATTTTGGGATTCACCCTTCTTTGACTTTGAATTGCGGGTTTGTAGTCCTCCTCCATTAAAATCTTGTGAGTACAAAATTTTGGGTTAATACCCTTAATGTCGGAAATTTTCCATGCAATTGCCCCTTTATGAGCCTTAAGAACTTTCAAGAGCTCGGTTTTTCATCATTAGCAAGACCTCTTGCAATAATAACCGGCAACTTGTCATCACCTTCTAAGAATGCGTATTCAAGGTGAGAAGGAAGATCTTTCAATTCAAGGATAGGTGGTTCCTCGATTGAAGATTTTGGTTCAACACTCATAACTCCCATTGGCGGAAGAAATGATGGAATAGAAGTATCGTTACTAATTACCACCTCATCTTCATTGTCAATTTCATTTGAAGTGAGATCGCCTCCTTGGAATGGAGTGAGATTTGGTGTAGAATTAGCAAGAATCGGATCCAAAATAGTGGGATTGCCACTTGACGAGCTATCAGAAAAACCTAACACTTCTTCTGAAAACTCATCGCAAACCACATCAACGATGTCAATGTGATTGATGGTAGCGATTGCATAAACATGAGAAGGTTTCGAGTTTTGAGTAGCGTTTATAACAAGTTCCTCTTCGTTGAATCTCAAAGTGATAGTTCTTGCATGAACATCGATCACATTGACATCGAAGTGTCTAAAAATGAACGACCTAAAATTAGAGGAACTTGAGGATCCGCGAGGATGTCAACTACTATAAAATCAACGGGATAGTAGAACTTCCCCACTTTCATGAAAACATCTTCGGCTACTCCACATGCTAGAATCGTAGAATGATCGGCCATCTCGATAGACATGTTCGAAGGAATAAGAGCCGGAAGCGAAAGCGATTTCCAAATGGAAAATGGCATCAAATTAATGCTCGCACCAAGATCGGCCAAGGCGAGGCATTCTTTCATATCTTGTATGTCACAAGGAATGAGAAACTTTCCGGGGTCACCAACTTTTTCCGGTATGCGGTTAAGATAAACCGAAGAACAATTAGCAAGCTTTGAAAGCTTTTCCTTATCGCTCATCATACTTTTAAAAGTGGAAGCGAAACGAGGCATATACAACAACGCGTCGGCTAAACTCACATCAAAATGCACTTGTTGAAACATTTTTATAAAAAGCTCGATTTGTTGTTTGTTACGTTCTTGCAATTTCTTTTTGTTTCGTCTCGAAGGGTAGGGTAAAGGTGGTGTGGGTTGGTCATTAGGCAACGGCCTTGGAAACTCGGGTTCCACAATTGGTATTGGTTCAACCGTAGGTGTGGTATGAGCGGTACTTCGTGGGATTGTAATGTGCTCCTTTTCGACCATCACCTCGGGTTCTTTCTTGATTTCCTTCTCCGTAGAAGTACTTGGACGAGAGATTGGTTCCTTGAAAGTTTTACCACTTCGTGTAGTAATAACCTTCATTTCTCCCTTCGGGTTTGCAATGGTATCACTAGGAAGACCACCCGAGGAAGAGGGTTTACACATGATTGCTTCAAACATCTTAGCCATTCGGCCCTCAAATTTTGATTACCTAGCATCCGCTTTTAATAACTCTTGCTTAATCTCATGTTGTCCTAATTCCATCTTTTGTTGGTTTTGTTGAAGACGTTGGACATTTCCTTCCATTTTGTTTGCATGAGTTTTAAGTTCATTAGCAAGTTCATTTTTAAGCTCGTTTTTGAACTCGGATCTTAAGCTAATCATCTCACGTTGCATGTTATCAAATTTAGCATCATTTGCTTTAGCATAATCCAAAAATTCTCCTTGAAGATTTTTAGTGTGAGCATTTTGAAAACCTTGTGTAGTGTTTTGAAAATCACGGTTTTGGTTTTGATTAGAAACTTGTCCATTCCCATTTTGATAATTCCCTTTGTTGTAGTTGCGTGAATTGCCTTGGTAATTGCCACCTTGGTTGTTGTTTCGATAGTTATTAGCATTTTGATTTGGTGGAGCTTGATTTGGGTGGGAACCTTGACCGTTTTGGTTGTCAGTTCCCGTTGCTACATAAGCACTCGAAGTGTTACCATCCGTGGTAATGCACTCGGAAAGATCATGAGCTCCACCACACGACAAACAACTCTTAGCAACCGCTTTAACCGAAGCGGAATTTGAAGCTTCTTGAGCTTTCCAATGGGACATAAGATTAGCAAATCTATCAAAAAAATCGATTTTCCTCATTAGCTTCATCATGTAAGGCATTAATGCTACGAGACGATGACGATGATGACGAACCCAAATTGGCAACACTCGGTGTGTTACGAGGGCTATAAACCTTAGATCTATTCTCGATGATTTGTAAAGCCTCATTGGTCGTCTTGCACAAAAAATTACCACCCGCGGCGGCATTCAATTAATCTCGTTCATGATCATTAAGCCCATTATAAAAAGTATCAATTTGATGCAATCCGAAAAATCATGGTGTGGACATTCATGTAACATTTCTTTAAAGCGTTCCCATGCCATTGAAAAACTTTCATTATTTCTTTGCACAAATAGTGAAATCTCATTTTTCAAATGTGTTGTTTTAGATGGTGGAAAAAACTTGTTCACAAACTTAGAAACGAGATCACCCCATGTCAAAATCAAATTTGGCGGTTCTTTCTCAAGCCAAATTTTTGCGGGTCCATCTAACGAGTATGGAAACAACATCATCTTAATGGCGTCATGTGGAACATCCTTAAACTTGCTAGTAGCGGTGAGACGGTTAAAATTCCTAATGTGATAGTGCGGGTTGTCTTTCTCATGACCTCTAAACTTATTTGCTTGCAACATCGACATTAAACCGGTCTTAATCTCGAAATTCTCCGCAAGGATGGCGGGAATCACAATGGCCTCTCCAAAACCCTCGGTGGGTGCTTGTAGCAACTCCATCATAGTACGATTAGCCATGACGACTTCTTGTTCTACAATAGGTTCAACAATTGGAGGTTGTTCTACAATCAACGTCTCTTGATTGGCTTGCTTTTGAAGACGTTTACGAGCTCGTTTTGCTTGATTACGAGTGACCATAAACTTCACGAAGAATGGGAGGTGAGCAAAGAAGATTCTTTTTGGGTGTTTTGTGAATTTTCAATTTTTTTGTGTTTTTGATTGTATTTAATTTTTTTGGATTTTGGTGTATCTTCGTAGACAACAATCTACAAAATCTATCCTCGAATCAAACTCTTGATTAAAGAAGCCTCAAGGGAATGAAAACGATCACGTGGAGTGAACGCCTTCGAATGACTTTAGAACTTTGGTGAAAACCAAATTGTTCAAGAGTGTTTAATCACAAAGAAACCAAGCAAATATATTATACGTAATAATACTTTGGGCGGCAAAACCCTCAATTAGCCTTCAATCTCAAAATACTAACAAGCAAGCGGGGAAACGAGGCGGCGCGAAGCACTTAAGAGCCTTTTTCCTTAGGGTATATTTTATAATACCCGCCTTATACCCACCTTATAGTTCGTATTTTTCAAAATCGAGCTTCACGAAAGTGTTTATCTATTTTTGCCTTTTTCTTTTTGTTTGAGATTCGAATACAATAACTAGGAGATCAAATCCTAATTAAGGTTGTGTTTTCACACTTTTGGAGATATTGTTTATTTGTTGTGATACTTAATACAATATAGTAATAATATTTTCACAAGAAAAACCAAGAAAACCGATAATACGTATTAGTAGAGTTCTACTAATACAAATACTATTTGGTTAATATTAAAAACAACAATGCAAATTAATCACGACACACCTCCCCGGCAGCGGCGCCAAAAATGATTGTGGTAAAATACGTCCTTTAGGAAAAGGAGCGTAAAAGCGGTAAGTATTAAACAAATGATCTAAGGAAAAATCAAGTGTTAATGACCTTCAAAGTTCGTTTCCCAAGGAGGTATATGTGTGTGACTAAGATGTAAATGATTTGAGATTAATGTTTGGTTTAGAAGGGGATGAGAAAAGAAGATGACGAAGACGTGAAAATAATACTACGACGACAAAACGTAAAACCGTAAAAACTACAAAAATAAAAATTAATTCTAAAAATTACCAAAAATTCAACAAAAATCAAAATTAATAAACTAAGAGTTTACCAATGATCAAAACTTTTTCAAACCTTTTAAATAATTAAATATTCAATTTTTAAATGCTAATTAAAGCCCGAAAAATCAAATAAATTATCAAAAAGCCCAAATAAAGATTTTTCAATTGGTAAACCTCAAAATGACCTAAAAAGATTAAAAACTATTTTTATAAATTTTTAAACTACTAAAAACTATTTAAAATGATTTAAAAACTATTAAAACTTAAAATAATTATAAAAATTAATCTAAAAGTGATAAAATTATTCTAAAAGTTGCTAAATTCCTATTTTACTGTATTAAAGCTAAGAAAAATATAAAAAGTTTAAAAATGTGAAACTTGAAAAATAATACTAAAATAATATTAAAATATTATTAAAAATCTAAAAATTATAAAAAAATCTAAAAACTTGCAAACTAGTTTATTTTAACCTAAATAATCAGAAAATCAAAGTAAAATGACCAGAATACCCCTATTGGGCCCTCAAATGGGCCAAAACCAAAAACAGTCAAACCTAAATGGGCTTTTGGGCCCAAAAAGTCAAACTTGGCCCAATTGACTTGGAAAAGCCCTATCTGACTCAAAATTTAATTCTAAACACAAAACTCTAAAGGCCCAAAAGCTGAATGTGAGCTTATCACACCTTAAAATGCAAACAGCTTATCCTTATTGGGCTTTTTAGCCCATTAAGCAATAAGCTAATGCCATAAGCTCTAATTTGACACACAACCTTCTTTTGGGAAGCTTATGGGATCTGTAAAAAGAATTTTTGAAAAAGCACACTCAATAAGCCAGAAATAAGCAAAGTATTATTTCACTAAAAGACAAAATAGTTGTTTTTGAAAAATAAGGCACCTCAGGACTTGATTCAACTTGCAAAAGATCACAAATGGACTCAATAAGCCAAAACAATCAACAAAATTGCAATAAGCAAAACCAATAAGCCAGAATAAGCCAATAAGCACTTATGAAAAAGTCAATTAAGTTGGTTTTCTAGTCAAACCTAAAAGTCAACCCACCAAATGCTCCAGTATGAACAAATGGGTCAAATAATGAGCACCTATTACAAAAAATAAGTTGTTGCTGGTTAAAATAAGCTATTATAGCTTATAGATAAGCTGACACCAATTTAACACTAGCAGTGGTAACCAGCAGGGGAAAGGAGTTCCCATTGCTTTGACTATTTGACTGAGCTTTTTAGAGAGTTCTAGTTGGATTCAATTGGAAACAAAGGCACCCTTGTGATCAGTGAATCACAAGGAGTCAATAGCAACAAGAAAATCACAATTTGGTTCACACAATAAGCCAAAAATGATCAAACAGTCACCAGATACACCACAAACATGGAAATAAGCAATTATGCACTTAATAAGCAGATTTAGACTGAATAAGCCAACCAAGCTCAACAAGATGCACACACAAGCTATATTAACTATGAATAAGCACAAATCAACTTATAACAAACACTGAATCAAAGTAAACAACAAGATCAAAGCACAAAAAGTTACTGATAAGAACATGAACAATATGTAGACAAGTTTGCTGATCTATTTGACACTAGATCCAATTTCAAGCAGTCAAATATCTTCTCCTGGTGTAATTAACTAAGGTTTAGCACTTGTTAGCCCTAGCCTAAGCTTAGATCTAGGTGTCCTCGAGATCCTAGCCAATTTTACCAAGTAACCAAGGTTTTATACCCCTTTTTATGAATCAATGAGTTTCAAACCTCAAAACCTGCAAACAGATGAACAATAGCAACCAAATAACAGATACTAACACTTGCAAACGCAAAACCAGCTCTTATCAAACCACAAATCCAAATCATGCAGTAGACCCAAACACCCCTTAATCTACTACTTAACAAAGAAACTTGTGATTCTTACTAATAACCTACTGATTTTAATGATCAAAAACACTTCCTAGGCAAAAACTAACATAATCAAACACAAAAATCACCAGCTCCAACATAAGAACTCAAAATCAAAGTACCAAATTCAAAACAGGCATAAACATGAAATTTTTTAGAGGAATCTTAACAAGGGATTATACCTGCCCTCCACAACATCCTAGGAGAGCCAGCGATGCTCCTTGGACCTTGTTCAACAACTAGAACAAGACCAAGGTACTTCAAAGAAGAAGATCAAAGCCTGCTGATGTTCAAAGTAGAACAAGGCTTTGATTATGATATGTCTTCAACACAAAACAGCAAACAACTCAACCAAAGGCTTAGAACTCTTCCCAGGCTTGGTGTCAACAAGCTTGAAGGAGCTCAAGGCTTATGGCTAAGGGTTAGTACACAATGATAACCAAAAATCAGAAACTAGGATTCCAAGGCCTTTGAACCTTGAAAACCTTATGAACCAAGACGTGCCTTAACCACAAGATTAAGGAAGGTCTAAACAATCAAATGGAACTCAGATTTAGGCTATTCTAACACCAACTATTAATCAAATCAAAAAGAGAATTCAAAATTTTCAGAAATTCAAATTTTATTAACATAAAAAGGAATTACAAAGATTGATGGCCTAAAACTGGAACAAAGGGACTCTCATATGTTGAGGTCTCCTTTTATAGGCAAATGCCTGGCTACACTATTCACAAACCCTAGCACTGATTTCTCTAAAATGCCCTTGAGCTCTTAAGGCTGTTTGTTGTTGATGAGCTGTCCAAAATGATCCAAGACGTTTGTTTTAGCTTTGTGATGAAGCAATGAGTCTTAGCTGTTGATTTTGCCACGTTGGATGACTTGGAGGACAAGTAGTCACATGATTGGTGGACGGGTATTTGGGGGTGGGTCCATTGTGAGTGGGAATAAGAGTTTTATGGTTGGGATAAGTTTCTGCACATGTGAATCACTCATGTGCAAAGGTAATTGAAAATTACCCTAAGCTTAAGTGGTGTAAATTCTAGGTGGGTAAAAGGTGAATAGTGGAGTGTTTGATCCGAAATTGGGGGAAGTTAAGTTGTTTGGCGCATTTTTCAGTTTTAAATGTTTCAAAGTAGCAACTTAGGTCCTTGTGTTTTGGTAAAAAGTGTATAACACGTTTTTCAGCAACAAAACTCCTATCCCTTTGTTATAAACTTTGAGCACTTGACAATTTTGGCATCAAACTTTTCCAAAAGAGTTATAAGGGTTGTTTTTGGAACTTTTGCATAATTCAAGGGCTGATCTTGGACAATGTTGATCTTCAAAGGTCTTCAATGTATCTTTGGCTTCATGAGGGACCATAATTGGAAATTTGGAATTGTTGAGGGACTAAACTTGCCATTTCTTCAAAGTTGAAGGACCATTTGTGTAATTTTGACAAACTTAAGGGACCAAACTTGTAATTATCAATATACAAGGGTTTTAAGTGTCATTTCTTCAATAAATGAGGATCAATCTTGCATATCTTGAAGTCTTCAAGGGTATTTGTTGAATATTCCATGAATTAGGGACCGGTTCTTTGTACGGCTTCGTTTCTCGTGTCCGTTTTTCCTTGTATCTTGTGATCTTTTGTCTTTTTCACGATATCCATACCTAAAATACACAAGTAAACAAACACAAGCATATATATGGTATTTTATGACATTTTTATGTATTTAAAAGTCCGAAAAGAACGATGAGATCATGTATAAATGCAATCTCATCAGGGACTTGCATTGATATTACTATCATTGATTGTCTCCTCATTTGAAAGACTCACCGCCGAAGACTCATTCGGATCAGCACCCTCTTTCCTAACTTGATGTGGTTGAATACTAGTATCAGTGGTATTAGTAAGTACCTCAGATATTTGATCTGACCCAAAGCGAGAGATAGTTACCATAAGAGCTGCCTGAGTAGATTGAAGATCATCACAATCTGAATCGTAAGCATCCAGATCATCTGCTTGGTATGCTGCATTCTGTGTAGTGAGAACTTCTTGTTCCGCAATCCCTGGATCAGCAAGAAATGCTAACTCCTCTTCATCAAGTTCCTGTCCTTGTACTTGAGCATTCACCAAATAAATCTTCTCTACAAACCATTGACCATCCCTTCTCCTCTTGGGTTTTGTGTAATCCCTAGACATGTGACCTTCTTCCTTACAGTTGTAGCATGTGATCATTCTCAACTTACCTGTGGAATTATCCCGTGGAGCAGTAACCATTGGAGCAGTGTTGACCATTGGAGCAGGATTGACCATTCGTGCATTGGTGGTTGATGTAGTGGGTCTCCCCTAATAAGGTTGAATAGGTTGAACCATTACTCTGCCATCTTGAATTGTAGCTTGTTGTCGAGAATTAGATGAGTTCCTCAGCTGATTGTTAGTAGGAGCTGGTCCTTTAAATCCTCGTTTGCTCAATGTCCTTGTGAGGTATGCAGACATAGTGGCTAACACTTCAGCTGGGTCAGTTCCTTGTTTGAATTCGAGAATGGGAACCTCATCATTATCACAATACATTGCTTGGTCTTGTTGAGCGGCATAAGCACTAGAACGAGTACTTATGTGGTGAGAATAGTTTGGTGGACATGCTGCATTTTCTTGATATGGATAGTATGATGACTGAGCATAGGGTGCAATGCTTGCTGGTGAATATAGGTGAGGTTGTGGAGCACATTGTGATGCTTGTGATTCTCTCTAAGACAAAGGTGCATTAAACCGATATTGTTGTTGATGTGAGGTAGGTGGTTGAGGTAGAATCGAATGTTAGGGGAAGCTTGGAGTCATGTACGGAGATGGATGATAAGCTTGGTGTCCCATGATATAAGGAGTGTTGTTATATGACAAGCTTGGTTGATTTGCCATCAAAGCTAAAGGTTCAGGGTACATACCTCGAGGCATACAGTGCCTGATCACGTGTTTCTCATGCTGCTGGAGAAAAGCATAGAGTTGATCCAAATTGTACTTATGCAAATCCCTGGTTAACTTAACATCAGTAATATACTCACCTCATTCAGCTTGAGGTAAAGTATTCAAAAACTTGGTGTTAACCTGGAATGGAGCAATCACAAGATTGTACACATTCAAATCATTCATGATAGTAGTGAATCTGAAGTAGTAGCCGTGAAGCGTTTCCCCGGGACTGTATGTGAACCTATCAAACAAGTCATACAACTAACATTCGCGTTCCTGTTTAGTAGGACGTACCTTGTAGCAAAACCTGTAGGCGTTCCCATAACTCCTTTGCGACCGTATATTTACTTACCATTCGATAAATGTCATGTGGAAGACCTTGGAGAATGGTTTGAAGAGCCTTTTCATCTGCATCGGCAATAAGTTGTTGAGCTGGCGTAAGTTCTTCAAACTCTCGTGGTCAAATCACATTGTTAACAGTGATGGTACCATAATCAAGTGGACCATTTAGAATTGACTTGACCATAAGCCTCTCATATGTCGTTTTACCCTTAATGTATGACATCATACGGCCTTGCCATGCTTCAAAGACTTCTTTAGTGAGCATTGGAGGGCGATTATCCGTTCCCGTTATGACTGAGATATCCGTAAGTGATGTCATTTGAGGCATTAATGAACTCGGATTCATTTTGATCACTTTAAAGAATCAAAGATTATCGGTTGATCGAGCAGTGAGGTAAGGTTGTGAGTTGTGTTGTGTTATTGAAATAAAAAGTGTGTAAGAAACCAAGATTAAATCCTGTAAAAATCGTCAAAAAAATCGTAAAATATTCCTTGGTTCGGAATAATTAAGTTGATTCGGAATAGTAATACCTTTATGCGGAAAAAGACCTTGGTTCGGAATAAGCATTGATGCGGAATACCTTGGTTTGGAATACCTTGGTTTGGAATACCCTTGGTTCGGAATACCTTGGTTCGTAATACCTTGGTTCGGAATACCTTGGTTCAAAATACCTTGGTTCGGAATACCTTGGTTCGGAATACCTTGGTTCGGAATACCTTGGTTCGGAATAAGCGTTGATGCGGAATAAGCTTGGTTCGGAATTATCACTGATCCGGAATAACTTGCTGATCGGAAAAGATTGGTTCGGAATACCTTGGTTCGGAATAAGCGTTGATGCGAAATAAGCTTGGTTCGGAATAATCACTGATCCAGAATAACTTGCTGAATCAGAGCTTGATTCGGAATACCGTTGGTTCGGAATAATCACTGATCCGGAATAACTGCTTTATTCGGAATATTCTGGCAAAACTAGTTCGTAGCTAAACCGACTTTTTGTGATATTTAGAACAAACTAATCCAGACCCAGATTTTTACCAAACAACACGAAAAGTTTTGTGATTTCTACCAAAATAAGTAAAACCCAATACTTATCTACTAATCCCAACAACAAAATCACCAAAAATTACAAGATTCAAGATAGATTTTCCTAAAAACCACTAACACAATCAAAAACTAAAAAACAACACAAATCATTACCTTAAATCACCCCATGGCTCTTGATACCAATTGTAGATTTGTGATAACCTAGTGAATCAATAAGGTGGGTTGATGTTTCTAGAGAGAGAAACTAGAGAGAGAAAGTGAGAGAAAATGTGTATATTGAATGAAACAAAAAAAATAACCCACCCCCTTTCCTTAGGTGGAAAGGGGTTTATATACCCAAGTCACTAATGGACTTGGGCCTCCAACCCATGACAAGCCCATGGGTCAGGTTTACTAATAAGTAACTTAACATTCAACTACGAGCTATATAACATTTAATAATATCTTGGAGTGACCGATACTTCTAATATACGTTAAAAACGTATTTCCAACAAAAATTCTGCATTTGCAAAACCTAGGTTGTCCCCGAGACGGATGGGAAGGATAGGTTACCACAGATTATTCCCAAAACAGATTTTCGAACACAAAGCATTAAGAACACAAATGTGATCAAACCAGAGATGTATAGATTGGCCACTAAACCCACACACAACAAAGAAAGTCAATCACCTCAGACCTCTAGAAACACTATTAGACGTGTGTCTTATACTACAGGTGTAGTCCCCACTGCTAGTGTTAGCCGGCCTCAGATTAAGAGCACTCGAATGACTGAAAAGGTTTGGCAAAAATAAGTCAAGGGAATATGAAGAAAGTAGAAGACCACCCTAGGAATTTGAATGTTTCTAAGAACAAAACGTAATGACGATTTGAATGATTCGACTTTGAATTCTTTGAATGTCAAGTTTGTTTGTGTGAAATGTGGAAAATGTGCCATTGCTAATCATTCTATGTGTGTTTCGAATAATGTCAAAGGCGTAGATACTAGAACTAAGAAGCAAACTGCGATGCCTGTTAGTGCTAGTAAACCCAAACGTAAAGTGAACCATTCTGGTACAACTCCCCCTGAGAAAAGTAATGCATCAGACTCCACCACTAAGAACCCTAGAAGCAGAATTAGGGAATTATATGAGTCTACTAGCAAGTCTTGGAAATGGTGGTTTGCTAATCAATGTCCTCCAGGAAGTCTTGGAAATGGTGGTTTGCTAATCAATGTCCTCCAGGATATAAATGGATGCCTAAGGTTAGGACAGAAAATGTGACTACGAGTGTTAGCATGCCTTTAAGTGTTGAAACTAGGGACACTAATGATTCGGATATCACAACTAACATGGAATCCAATTTAAGCATAAAATCAATGATATAATATTAATAACATAATCATATAAGCATAAAAATGGATCAAACTCACTCGATCATCACTAATAATCTTTGAAAATTAAAAGTTCTTGCATGTTTATAAAAGTTAGATCAAAATACTCACAAGAAAATTTCCAAAATGGGTCTATGATTAGAATTCTTTAAATCAAACTAGAAAATCAATGATGAAGGTGTTTTTGGGTTGAGGTTTACACGGAAAGGAGAAAGATGATGGTGGATTTTTTTTATTAAAATGAAGAGTTAGTAGAAAAGTAGGTGGAAAAAATCCTTTTATAGTAAGGTTTTAGGGTAGAACTTGTAAATAGTGGATAGTTTTGGACTAAAATGTAATTATTAGTTAAAAAGCGGGAAAGGACTTCCAGTCAATTTTATAAATATTTACGAGAGTCGGGTGTCGTCCAGGGTTCATAAAAATATAAATCTCGTTTGTTAAATATATCGTTTTAATAATTAAACGCACAGAAAATGAAATAATAATGTTCGACTCGACTTAATACGTAATGAAATAAAATTTTCAAAAATCTCAAATATCGAAATAATCGATACAAAAATATAATATTTGGGCATCCATTGGCATCGCGATCACTATTAGTACTCTTCAATCATCACAACAATTAATTATAGTCACACATTATCGGTTTCAACTAAAACCGTCAAATACAATAATACTCATCATTACTTAGAAATTAAAATATGTTACATAGTTAGGATATAATAATGACGTCAAGTTAGGGTTATTACATTCTCACCTCCTTAAGGGAGCGACGTCCCGGCGCTCGACTCACCTCATACTCGTATTGCGTACCACTTGGAAAGATAAGGGAACTTTCTTCTAAAGAAACTCTCACGATCCCACTTGAACCTTGATCCACGATCTCCACTGGTTCTTCTTATAAAACATAACTTGGCATCGAGTTGTATTTCACCAAAAGTGGATTAATAAATCCTTATCCACCAATCACTCCTTCAAGCTCGACATATGAAAATTTTATGGATTACACGAAGCTTATTCGACGACAAGAATAGATGACAGGATTTTCGGGTAAGTCCAGTCAAAAGGAAGGTTTCAAATTAAAGGATATCCATTGGCCGGATAGCCATGGACACACATCAAAAAGAACTAACAAGAAAAACATTTTCGTCATCAGAGGGTGCTCACACGCGGATCCTTACTCAAAAGATAATACAAATACACCATCTCACTTCCTCCCACGCGCATTAAAGTCTCAATGAACATCATCGTTGGAAGTCAAAAAGACATTACATGGTATGTGTTCTCCATGATCGGACGTCATTGGACAATGCCGTCTCAAGTTCTCACAACTTACGATCATTAGAGTAGATCAGACACCATATAAGTACATAAAAAAGGTTTAACATAAACATCAAATATAGATCTCCACCGTTGATCATCGAGAAAACCTTGAACGATCCCTTGATAATAACCACTTGATCTCCAAAGTCTTTCCACTTGTGGTGTCGGCTACAGCATACTCCTCGAGTGATAACGAATTTATTAATTCCAATCATTAAGAAATTCGGTCTGTTGGCGAAGATTCACAACATATCGGGCATATCAACAGCTTCTGCTCTAGTGTTCAACATACAGAAGCGTCCAACTAACTTCTGCTTTAGTGTTCATCATACAAAAGCATCCTTCTACTTCATCATTCATCATACATAGGTGTCCTAATAGTTTCTACTTCAGTGCTCAAGGTGATGCATCATATTCCTCGTTTAATTTGTCATGTTGGCCCCCAAGAGTTTCGTCATCAAGAAAAGTCTTCGGTAGCCTTTCAATAGTAGAAAGTAGAATTACAAAATCTTCACATCCATGATGAGTTGTCGTTGATAACTTGATCCTCAATCAATCCACAAATACACACATAAATCCTGGTGATGCTTAAACAAGTCGCCTATTCTTAGAACGGTCAACGGTTCTTAACAGTCTGCTTATAAAGCTCGTGATCATCAAGACACATTAGAAATAGTCCATCAAAATAAATCATCACTCGAGAGAATTCCAACGGGTTACTCGTACATAGATGATAATCGACGATCATCATAATGACGACGGCACTGAACGATTCTTATCAACGAAACAGGGTTCGAAGAAAGACGTACGCACACCAAACATCCATAAATCGAGCCAGGCATACTTGGGTCCACTCATTTATAACTCCTTGTCTACATCAAAAGGCGTCCCCTTTCATGTATATAAGAGTTTATAAATTTACGGTTCGGGAACTTATAACTTTCTTGTTCAAATGAAAAGGCGTCCCAATCCATTTCAACAAAACGATTATAAGTCATCCTACTCAAGTATTACTATCTCTCAACACGATATCATATCAAAATACCATAGTAAATACAATGTGTGTTAGCTTCAAAATATTGAGTCAAACAAGAATGTTCGGTTATAGGTTTCTATTGTAACATTAATTAGAACGTTGTAATAAGTAGTTTATTAGTCGTGGTTTACGGGGTTGGATTTAAACTAATTAAAGTCCAAACATCAAGCCCGGCCCAATATATAGTCCATTAAAGCCCGCATGTGGGTGGACTATATATACTACCCTTCTAGCATGTTAGGAGGGTGGATGGTCATTTGTAACTCTAATCTTTCTTAATCTAATATTCTACAAGTTAATCCTCTCCTTCTCTCTACTTTCTCTCACTACTTTCTCTCTCTAAAACTCATATCTTTTTCCATCTCATTTTTTAATCTATCATATTATTAGGGACAACAATTGGTATCAATCGCCATGGGGTAGATTTGTGTTTCGATTGTGGTTATCAACTTTTTGATTTCGTGTGATTTTTCATCTTAAAAGTCATCTCGTTTTAAAAAGTTTTGTTTTTTATTGCTCAAAATCTTCATACAAATTGCCTACAAAGTAGTGGTAGGGATTTGTGTTTATCATTGTTCTTGATTTTTGATAAAAAGTTGCTAAATTTGGTTTCATTTTCAGAAAATTTCGGCTAAATCACGTTTTTGGAGAGTTTGCGTCGTTATCCGGAATTTAAGGGTTTGTGGATTCCGGAAAACTTAGCATATTCTTGTTATCCGGAATAAGAGGGTTTAACTATTCCGGATAAGACGAAGTTGGGGATTGAGGATAAGCTAGTGTTGCAGTATATTCCGGATAAGGTGCTTCAGTATATTCAGGATAAACAGCATTAGTTCTTTCCGGATACCACGATTGTCTTCCATATTCCGGATAAGTCTCACCTGTGTATTCCGGATACATAGTTTGGCAAATATTGCGGATAAGGAGTTTGCACGTTATTCCGGATAAGAGTTTATTCCGGATAAGAGGTTTCTAATTTTTCCTGATAAGAGATTATTCCGGGTAAGAGTTTTGTTAGATTATTCCGGATAAGGAAGTATTCCGGATAAGCAACGATAGACTTATTCCGGATAAGGAGAATAACACTTATTCTGGATAAAGAAGGAAATAAACATTTCGAATAAATAGTTTTTCCGGATAAGGTCGTTTTTGTATTATTCCGGATAAGTCGAAGAACATTTATTCTGGATAAGAGAGACACAGATTATTCCGGATAAGAAGCACTACAAAAAATTCCGGATAAGCATCATTTTTGTGATTCCGGATAACTCAACTCAAAACATTCCGGATAAGAGCAAGTTGAAACATTCCGGATAAACCACTCTTTGAATTTTTCCGGATAAGGTTTTATTGAAATATTTAGGATAACTGAAAGATAATATTCCGGATTAGTGCATTGTCATATTCCGGATAAGTACTTGTTTTTCCGGATATAGTTTTTTCACAATTTCATCTACTTAAGATCCTATTCACTTCACATCAACTTTGAGATGGATTCTACTCAAGAATATCGTGTCACTAACAACAATATCTTGGTGGCGGGTAATAAAGAGAGACCACCAATGCTTGTGTCTGGTAGGTATGCTCAATGGCAATCACGTTTCATACGATATCTTGATACAAGACCCAATGGTGATGCCTTGAGGAAATGTATTACTCATAGACCATATGTATTCAAGAAAATCTCAATTCCTCCCAGAGCTGCCACAGATACTACTGATCCAATACCTGCAAGTGAACGTGATGAAACAAGAGCCAATCTCACACCTGAAAATTATGCCTGGCATGATGCGGAGAAGGAAGCCATTATATGGTTCTATGTGGAATTGGATATGATATTTACTCAATGGTTGATGCATGCCCCACAGCGCATGAAATGTGGACTGCTATTGAACGCTTGCAACAAGGAGAATCACTCAACAAACAAGATGTTAAAACAAACTTGTTGTGGAATTTTGACAAGTTTACTTCAAGGGATGGAGAATCAATTGACTCTTACTACTCCAGGTTTTATAAGATGATGAATGACATGACAAGAAATAATCTGCAAGTCTCCACCATGCAAGTCAATGTCCAATTTCTTCAACAACTTCAACCCGAGTGGACACGGTTCGTCACTTCGATGAAACAATAAGAAAAGTTAGACGAGGTCTCGTATCATCGACTCTTTGACATCTTGAAGCAATTTCAGAATGAAGCAAATGAGATTCGAGCTGAACGTGTTGCCAAGACGGCTAATCCACTTGCTTTAGTGACTACAACTCAACATGTTCAAGGTCATAACTCTCGTGCTCCTAAGTCATATTCCACTACATCATCTTCACCACGATCTTCCACATCATCTAAGTCTTCATTATCCACAAGATCTCGAGGTAAAGTGCCAAGAGCACCATCACCACCATCTGAGTCCTCATCTGGAGAAGATAGTGATGAAGACCAAGCTCAAAAGAACCGAGAGATGAAACAACAAATTGCTTTCATAATGAAGACTTACAAGAAAATCTACAAACCCACCAACAACAATCTTCGTACATCATCTAACACCAAGAACCAATATGTTGAGAGTCCTCCAAGGTATGACACACGTCGACGTGGTGAAAGTCCTTCTAGGTATGATCGACATAATCCAACGCATGTTGAGGGTTCTACAAGATATGATCGACAAACTGCAAAGTATGATACTCAGAGGATTGCTGCTGTTACTGGGAATAGGGAAACGGTTGCAAGTCAAGTGGTTCAGCAGAGTGGGATTCAATGTTTTAATTGCCAAGGTTATGGGCATATGGCAAAGGAATGCAAGAAGCCAAAAAGGGTTAGAGACTCCAGCTATCACAAGGAAAAGATGCTGGTATGCAAGAAAATGGAAGCAGGGGTTAAATTATCAGCTGAGGAAGGAGCAATGCTTGATGATACTGATGATGAAGATTCTGATCAAGAGCTCGATGCACATTACTCGTACATGGTAAAGGTTGAAGAAGTTCTCAAAGTTACTGAAGATGACAATGGCCCTATCTTTGACACTGAGCCAATCGATAAGGTACACACTACTGATGAATATAATGTGTTTGGTAATATTCCTGAGCATAGTGATCTACCCAATGCCATTAATGACACGTGTATGATGGAAACGGTTGATAGCAATACCACACCCGATTCATCAGACATGTGCAATAATGAGTCTGAGGATGATCAACAAGCAAATGAATATGATGAAGAGGAACGTATTACGCTTGCTAATTTAATTGCTACTTTACAAAAAGATGTCACTGAAAATAAAAAGAGTCAAAAGCAATTAAAGAAGGCAAACGTAACGCTCACTCAAAGTTTTGAAGAATGCAAAGCTGCTCTTATCAAATCTACTAAGATGACTGAAAGCTATAGGGATGAGCTCCTTCAGAAAACTAAAGAGCTTGAGGGGTACAAGGGTAGTACGTTAAAAAGTCAAAAGGACGATTTTGAAAACAAATATAATACCACTCTTGAGTTATTAGCCAAAGAGAAGCGTCAATATAATGTTTTCTTAATGGATGAATGTCAAAAAACGTACCTTGCCAATACCAAAGTTAATGAACTTTAACAAAAGCTCTCTATGACCACTACAGATTCTGCTAAAATTCTTGAGGATAAGAAACAAGAGGTAGATGCGTTAAAACAAGACTTCAAAAGTAGATATGATAAAGAAACCGACAAAGTAACGAAACTAGAAGCACAAGTCGAATTTTTGAAGAACGTTGTTTATAAAACGCATGATTCTATTCAATCCATAAGAATGCTAGCACCTCCGTCGATGTTTAAGGGTCAAGCTAGCTTTGCAAGACCTGATTACCTTGCCAAAGCTCAAGCTGCGAACCCGCATCTTTATCTTGATGAGACTGAAAGAACTAATCTTGATTGCATGCCTGTAACTGCCGATAATGAAGAGACTACCCTTTGGGATGATGATAGTCAACCTCTTGTCAATAAGGAGTTTGTGAAACCATATAATTATGCTTATGAGAATAGTCTTTTTGGTCTTTACAACAAACAAACTCAGAAAACTCGTGAGGAAGTGTTTCTAGAATGCAAACAAAAGAGAATTCAATGGAAGAAAGCATTTGCCCCTAAGAAATCTAATGTTTAAAAATACATAAACTACCTCCCTCTAGATGAATCTAAAAGCAAGAGTAGGAAAACATTAGGTATTCTTAAACACCACATAGATAATGTTAAATCTATTGTTGAAAGAGACTGGGCAAAACGTGAAAATGCTGAGTGGACACGTCCGATTCCTCAAGATATTACTTTGCTTGTGAAAGAACTCTTCATTCCTAACACGGCGTTAATTAAAGAAACTGTTCTTCAACTTGAGGAGTTCATTCGGACTGAAATGTATGATGATTTAAAATATGTTGAATCTCTTGAGAAACACATTGAAGATCTTCAAATGGAGAAGTCTGATTTTTCAGATGAATATGATTTACTATTGCAAGAATGTGTTTCTAAAGATGTTATGTGTGCTTATTTTACATCTTGTGCTGATATTGATGAATATTCTGAAGTTGCATGCCAATATCTTGATAAAAGCAAAGAATGTGAACGTCTTGAAATTGAGCTTTCAAAACGTAAAGAAAATGTTGAAAAAAAGGCTTTTGAGTTACTTCAACACAAAACTGATTTCCTTCAAAAACATTTTCATTATCTTGAACTTGCTTTGCAGAAAGACGTTGGTAGTTTTCCACGTGATAATAAATTGCAAGAAAAACTTTCCCAAACGTTTCGAGAAACGAATGAACAGAATTTGGAAATTAAAGGGTTGAAAGCTCAGTTACAAGACAGGGACAGAGCGATAGCAGAGTTGCAGAAACTCGTTGCTAAAATGGGTGGGAAAATCGTGGAACCTAGCATTAAGAAACCTGTTGTTACACAACCCAATGCTTCTAAAGTGAATAGATCCTCTATCTTGGGAAAACCATCTGCTTTATCAAATTCCTCGTTTGCAAAACCTGTGTTTGCCCCCAAGATAGATGGAAAGGAAAGGTTACCACAAACTCAACCCATAAGGAATGCCATAGCACCAAGCGTTAAGCACACTAATGTGATTAAACCAGGGATGTATAGAATAATCACTAAGTCCACAAACAAAGTTATTCAATCGCCTCAGACTTCTAGAAACACTAATATTCGTGTGTCTTCTACTACAGGAATAGTCTCCACTACTAGTGTTAGCCGGCCTCAGCTTAAGAGCACTCAAGTGAATGATAAGGTCTGGAAACACAAGAATCAAGGGAAGATGAACGAAGTAGAAGCACACCCTAGGAATTTGAAAGTTTTTAAGAATAAAAAGTCTGTAATCGCATGTAATGACGATATGAATGGTGTGAATGATTTGAAGGCTATGAATGTGAAATTTGTTTGTGTTAAATGTGGCAAGTGTGCTAATGCTAATCACTCTATGTGTGCTATGAATAATGACAAAGGCGTAGAAACTAGAACTAAGAAGCAATCTGTGATGCCTATTAGTGCTAGAAAATCCAAACGCAAAGTGAACCATTCTGGTGCTACCCCCACTAAGAAAAGTAATGCATGAGACTCCACCACTAAGAATCCTAGAAGCAAAATTAAGGAATTATATGAGTCTGCTAGTAAGTCTTGGAAATGGTGGTTTGCTAATCAATGTCCTCCCGGATATAAATGGATGCTGAAAGCTAGGACAGAAACTGTGAAAACGAGTGTTAGTTTGCCTTTAAATGTTGATGAGGACACTAATGATTCTACTATCACAACTACTGTGGTATCCAATTTAGCAAATGCTCCATCGTGTTCTAACTCTTTTGCAGGTGATACAAATAATTCTCTTCATATTGGACTCCGGATGCACGAAGCACAGGACGGGGAATCTCAAGCTTCTAATTAACTTCGTGGAGAAGTTCCTGGGTACGGTCCGATTCGGAAATGATCAATTTGCACCGATCCTAGGATATGGAGATTTGGTTCAGGGGAATATCACAATTAAAAGGGTATACTACGTCGAAGAGCTCAATCACAATCTTTTCTCGGTTGGTCAATTCTGTGATGCGGATTTGGAAGTTGCTTTCAGAAAGAAGACATGTTTTGTTCGTGATTATGATGGGAATGACTTACTTACCGGTACACGGGGTACTGATCTTTACACAATTTCACTTGAAGACACAACTTCATCAACTCCAATTTGCTTCATGGCTAAAGCTTCAACGACTCAGGCATGGTTATGGCATCAACGTCTTTCTCATCTCAGCTTTGATACCATTAACTTGCTTTCCAAGAAAGATATTGTGAGAGGCCTTCCAAGCTTGAAATTCATCAAAGATCATCTGTGTTCTTCTTGTGAACTTTGTAAAGCTAAACGCAGTAGCTTCAAAACAAAGACTACACCAAGCTCTAAAGGACGGTTAGATCTTCTTCACATGGATCTATGTGGTCCCATGCGTGTTCAGAGTATCAATGGAAAGAAATACATTCTGGTAATTGTCGATGATTACTCAAGGTACACATGGACTCACTTCTTAAGGTCCAAGGATGAAACACCCGATGTTCTCATCAGCTTCCTTAAACTGATAAAACGTGGTCTTCAAGCTCAAGTTAAAGTGGTTCGTACTGACAAAGGTACAGAATTTTTGATGAGAAACTATTTTGAAGCCGAAGGGATTGAACATGAAACATCTATTGCTCGAACACCCGAACAAAACGGAGTTGTTGAAAGACGAAACCGTACTTTAGTTGAGGCTGCTCAAACATTATTATCCGCTTCAAAACTTCCATTGTACTTTTGGGCCGAAGCCGTGTCAACCGCATGCTACACACAAAACCGTTCCTTAATTATCCCAAGACACGAAAAGACACCATATCACATAATTCATGATCGAAAACCTTCACTTAAACACCTTCATGTCTTTGGATGTATTTGTTACATTATACGAGATGGTGAAAATTTGGATAAGATGAAAGAAAAAGGTGATGCATGTATTCTTGTGGGATATGCAACTCAGTCTAAGGGATATAGAGTATACAACAAGAGAACAAAATTGATTGTCGAGACTATTCACTCCGATTTGATGAATTACAAGAAATGGCACTTGAACAAAACAGTTTAAGTCCCGATCCACAACGACAAACGACTTCCGTTCACAACCGCACGGAACTCGGAACTCAAGACCACAGCAATGAACCGTCAAGTTCAACACTGGTTCCAGAAAATGTTCCTAGAGCAGATATGACAGTCGACACGAAAATTGAAGAGTTGGAAATGTTATATGGACCAATGTATGATGAATATTTCACGGGGGATAAACAAGTTGTATCAAAGTCTTCCGCTGTCACTCATGATAAGAATGATGATACCGATCATCGTCAACAACCGGATAGAACTTCATCTACTTCAACACGGGTTGCTGCAGATGTACCTCCTCAGAATATCACTTTAAAAATCGATCCTACAACATCCACAACTATTGTCATTGCTCCAGAGAACATAAATCAAGCAGACAATGCATTATCTGACGAAGACGAATTTATCAACCCATTCGGTACACCGGTACATGAAATTGGAGAGTCTTCTACTCGCCATGTTAATCCGTCAAATATGCATACATTCTACCAACGACATCCTTCAACACATCATTGGACCCGAGATCATCCTTTGGTTCATGTCATTGGAAACCCTTCACAGCCCGTTCGCACAAGACGACAGCTTAACACCAATGCCGATGTTTGTATGTTCGCACTCGCCGTGAGTTCAGCTGAACCGAAAAACATCAAAGAAGCATTAACTGATCATGCTTGGATTGAATCGATGACGGATGAACTTCAACAATTTGAAAGACTTAAAGTCTGGGAACTTGTAGACAGACCATACGATGTAACACCATTAAATCTTCGATGGATCTGGAAAAACAAGATGGATGAAGAGAACACGATCATCAAAAATAAATCTAGGCTTTTGGCTAAAGGGTATGGACAGAAGGAGGGTATTGATTTTGAAGAATCATTTGCACCAGTCGCTCGAATGGAAGCGGTCAGGATTTTTCTTGCTTATGCTGCACATAAGGGATTCATCGTTTATCAAATGGACATAAAGACGGCATTTCTTAATGGTCCTTTGAAGGAAGAAGTTTATGTCACGCAGACGGAAGGATTTGTCAATCCTCATTATCCTGACAAGGTGTATCGTCTCCACAAAGCACTTTATGGACTCAAGCAAGCTCCAAGGGCGTGGTACGACGAGCTCTCGAAATTTCTGGTTTCCAAAGGTTTCTCAAAAGGTTCCATTGATTTAACTTTGTTCACTTATAAATATGGGGATGACAGTTTGCTTGTGCAAATTTATGTTGATGACATTATTTTCGGGTCTACAAACCCAAAACTTTCAAAATGGTTTGAAAAAGTAATGCACATCAGATTTGAAATGTCTATGATGGGCGAACTAAAATTCTTTCTAGGAATTCAAGTTCACCAATCCCCAAGTGGTATCTTTATTAACCAATCTAAGTATTGTCAAGAGATAATCACAAAGCATAGTATGACATCATGTGACCCCGTTGGGACACCATTATCAACCACATCCCTAGATGCTGATTTGGATGGATTACCCATAGATCAAACGAGATATCATTCCATGATCGGGTCCCTCATGTACTTGACAGCAAGCAGACCTGATATTCATCATGCTACATGCTATTGTGCATGATATCAAGCACGACCCACTGAAAAGCACCTCAAGGAGGTTAAACGGATCTTTCGGTACCTTAAGAATACCATTCACATGGGACTCTGGTATCCGAGGGAAACCGGTTTCTTTCTAACGGCCTATTCAGATTCTGATCATGCAGGGTGTCTTGATACACGTAAAAGTA
Source organism: Glebionis coronaria (assembly GCA_025667525.1). Taxonomy (NCBI): domain Eukaryota; kingdom Viridiplantae; phylum Streptophyta; class Magnoliopsida; order Asterales; family Asteraceae; genus Glebionis; species Glebionis coronaria. The sequence continues at coordinate 49,957,097 of CM046875.1, forward strand.
CTTCTGGTGGTGCACAATTTCTAGGTCAAGATAAGCTTGTAGGATGGTCTTCCAAGAAGCAGGATTGTACGTCTCTTTCATCAGCCGAAGCAGAGTATGTGTCTCTATCTGCGTGTTATGCTCAAGTTCTATGGATGAGAACACAACTCACGAATTATGGCTTCCACTTTGATAAAGTACCTATGTACTGTGACTCAAAGTCTGCCATAGCCATCTCCTGCAATTCGGTACAGCATTCCTGTACGAAACACATTGATGTCAGATATCACTTCATTAGGGAACAAGTTGAAAGGGGTATTGTTGAATTATACTTTGTTGGAACTGATTACCAATTAGCTGACTTGTTTACAAAATCTCTTTCGAAAGAGAGGTTAGCGTATCTTGTTAGGCAAAATGATATGAGATGTTTGACTCCAGCAGAACTGGAGATTCTGGCAAAGAAGCCTGCTTGATTCATCTATCAAACATCTACTTGTAAATATTAATGAAAAAGAAAAATACAAAATTAAAAAATCTTTGATAATCCAAAAATATTCTTCTCGACATGTCTTTCAGTATCGATAATATGGACATACCTAGAAATGTCGCTCAATAACGACACGGGTGTGTATATAAAGCTCGAATGAAAGTTGTAAATATTTTTCAAAACATGTCATTTCTATCTTTTCAAAAAGAAATTGTCTATTTTGGACAATATTTCCAACAACGGTTAGAGCAATCTATCTTGGGTTGAGCTTGTCACAAAACATTCAACTTTTTGAGCTCAACACAATGGCTTGTAATCACTTTCAGATTGTAACCCGGAACTAAATTCACGGGGGAGTGTATGCTTTCGTGCTCTTACCCTTAGCAAAAGAAGTTAAATCTTCTTACACTTGAGTGGATTCGTCAAGACATTCAAAGTCTATGAACTCAAGTTTATGCTTTAGAAAAACCTTTTCATCAAAAAGAATTGATTTTTCAAAAAGCGTTGAACACAATTTTTTCAAGAATTTCTCAATGATATTCAAAATCTTTCAAAAATTGTGTGTTTAACAACTCCTATCCTCAAAAGTTTAATGTGGATCATATCCTCATAATGACAATTCCATTGGATCAATTTTTGAGGGGGAGCTTTCCAAAATTCATGCTAAGTTTGACACATTTTTCTCCTTAAGATTTTCAAGACTATTTTTCAAAATATATTTTAATCAAATTTGGTATCTCTAATATCAAAAGATTTTATATATTAGAGATAGGGGGAGAAAATGTGATTAAAATGGGATCTACAGACTCAAGCACTCATGGTTACGATCAAATACCCACAACATCTTTAATTCACGACGTTATTGGTGTCAAAAGGGTGGTTAGGTTTAAGTCCTATGATCCAACCAGAACCGGAGGGATCTTCCCAGGGACAATCCAATAGATTATTAGAAGTCCTTAGGAAAGATGGAGTAGAATGTGAACGAAGCTGAATGCTGACTAAGTACTGATGATAGCACTAGAACAATCACAACAAGGTGCTATTAATGATGTCTTAGTAAGAATTGAAGGGGTTGAAGAATGAAAAAGAAATGTAAGGATAAAGGGTCTAAAGAAAGAAGCCCTCCATACAACTTAGGCAGAAACTGGGTCAACTCATCATGAAGACAAACTCATCATGGACCCAGTGATGTGAAGCACAACCCTTTCCTAGCTACTCAGGCTTCTCTCAAAAGAAGTTTGTTTTATTGTCACGGAGATCAACACGACTTCTATTGACTTTCTCACTCCGAGATAGTTGATAATGAATAGGTGGCATCTGCTCCAGCCTCCGACCACTAAAAGTACACAAATCAAGTCTAGAGCCAAGAGATCAATCAAATCTCGTTAGGACACACGGATGAAGATCAAGAGAGTCCTACGCTATATCCTTGTGATATTGATAGAACACTCAGAGTGATACTACTTAGTATTCACAATGATGAGTGGAAATCCTTCCAGTGTTAACATCAAACAGCATTGCGGTAGGTCATATGCAAGATTCTTTATGAATTGAACATATGTAAAACTAAAAAGCAACAGTGGTTTGATTCTGAATTGATTCAAACTCGTTTCAGGTTTCTACGCAATATCTTTATGGTCTTGCCAGAACATCCAGAGTGATATTCATTAATATTCACAGTGACGAATGGAAATCCTTCTAGCGTCAACATCAAACAGCGCTACGGTAGGTGACTTGTGAGATTCTTATGAATCAAACTTGTGTCAACTGGAAAGAAACAATGGTAAGATTCTTAAAGAATCAAACTTGTTCCAGGAATTTGAATTGACGACTTTAATCAAGCGTATATTTATCCAATTGATTCACTCTTTATGTTCGCAGTCTTGCTGTGAGACGGTCGAGTAAAGAGAACGGCTAGTACTGCCGCGAAACCCTGTCAAGGATATTATTAAATAAATCTACCTAATCACAGGTACGGTATTTAATATCGTATAACGGTCTTCACCGAGTGGAGGTAAAACGCTACCGATTTAGGACGAATGTCAAAGCCATTCAGTCTGTGTCTATGTTTTGTCTCGAGAAGGTGGCGTCACGGTGTACTCAGCAAAGTCAAAGATTCAAAACCACATATTCATGCCTAAAGACTTATTCAACAATTAGGAGTGTGAGCATGTGGATAAAGACATAAGATCACAAGATGGCAAAGACAAGTCAAGAATGATTTGAAGATCTCAAGATAAAAGACTAAGTCGAAAAACAACGACAAAGGCTCAAAGATCACAAAATGAAGGAACAAAACTACTGTTACACGTTCAAGACTCATATATGACGAAATTCATTAATCTCCATTGGACTCCAAATATCGAAGAGGAATGACCTTACATTGGGGGAGATTGTTAGCCTCAAAATATTGAGTCAAACAAGAATGTTCGGTCATAGGTTTCTACTGTAACATTAATTAGAACGTTGTAATAAGTAGTTTATTAGTCGTGGTTTACGGGCTTGGATTTAAACTAATTAAAGTCCAAGCGTCAAGCCCGGCCCAATATATAGTCCATTAAAGCCCGCATGTGGGTGAACTATATATACTACCTTCCTAGCATGTTAGGAGGGTGGATGGTCATTTGTAACTCTAATCTTTCTTAATCTGATATTCTACAAGTAAATCCTCTCCTTCTCTCTACTTTCTCTCACTACTTTCTCTCTCTAAAACTCATATCTTTTTCCATCTCATTTCTTAATCTATCATATTATTAGGGACAGCAATGTGTCAATAAACTTATATCATGATTTCCGTATTCAAACGTCCCATTCCATCTGAATAAGGAAAACACAACAATCTAAGGTCTAGTGGTTTAAAATTTTCTTATTCAAATGTCCTAATCCATTTAAATAAGACAACCTTAAACGACTCTTAGTTGGTCGAGTTAAAATCTATATATCTAAATGTCCCATTCCATTTAGATACACGGTATTAAGTCACTCAACTGAATGACTACTACGCGCATATCATTGTTGTACCCAAACTATATATATTTGATTAGGATATATATATATCTTAAGTCCAACATTGGCATCCTCCTTTCGCCAATAAAACATAGTCATATAAAATCAAATCACACGTCACATTACATAGAAGATGTCACCTCAGATAAATGATTCTTCAAGATCATAAGTAGTAACGAAAACACGAACATCGTATTTATCAATTACGTTTCGAAAGGAGATGTCCAAAAATGGCACATCACGATACAATGATAAGAATGAACTTAAACAAGTCGATATGCGATAGGTTACACAACCATATATACATACTCAAAGTATCAAACGAGTCTCACACTCGTATTTAGATAATACACAATTACCAAGATCAGTGATTGGCAGTGAGGCCAAATACGATACAAAACCGCATTATTAAATGTACGAAAATCATTCAAGGAACATTGCTTCGTGTGCAATGCCTTTAAATACCACAGTATATTCATACATATACATATTACCATTCTTACATACAGATAATATCACATAATCACAATCAATAAAAAGTAATACAAGAATAGCCTTACCGGAGCCATGCGGAGTAGTTGCGTGCTTAAAACCTTTTAAAACATACCAAAATTTATAGTTTAGGTTTTTCAAAATCGACCTAGTTCTCTATAACTTGTGGCTCTGATTACCAATTTGTAACACCCCCAAATTACCACGCAGCGGAATACCACTTTGGGGCGCTACTCATAGAACATCGCACACAATCATAGACAACGACCTCAAATGAGACGTTAAGTTAATATACAACACTATCTAAAACGTTTCCCATCCCAATATATATAAAATCAGAGTAGCGTTTAGTCCCAAAAACCGTTACCAATCACAATACATTAAATGCTTAAAAGCAGTTTATTCATTTCAAAGGATGGAAAAGTAAACAAAGATTTAGACAAGTAAGCACCAACTTCCTCCTCACATGCTCCGCTGCTATCCATCTTGATTACCTGAAATACATGTGTAAAATCATCAACACAAAGGTTGAGCAAATCTATAGGTTTTACAAATCATTTGAACACAAGCAAAGATTATAAGTTTGAGGCATACTTGAAGGCAACAAGCATTAAATAATAATTTGCATCAACAATAATAATTGTATATAGCATAAATTGCAATAAGCTCGTGGAACCGAGCCCTTAGACACTCTCATATCAGTCTAATAAGACAAGAGATTTATTAATTGTCGATACCTCCAGATTATTGGTACATTGCCATATACCTGACTTCTCAATACAATATGTTCAAACAGTGTGGAGGTCGGGCCTAAGCTTTTGTGACAAGTCCACACAAACTGAACCGGGGTGGCTTCTCCCATAGATCTATTAATTGTACTAGCGGTTAACCAATCATAGGTTAATTAACGGTCCATAATTGAGGCTTTAATAAAGGCAATCACCTAATGCAATTTAAAGGCAACCACGGGTCCATTCATAGAGGGACAAGCATACCAAAAAAGGCTTGTGTTCTAAGTGTATAAAAACATGTATTCCCCCTCGCGGGTTTATAAACCATTTACAAGATAGTATAAAATCAAGGCTATAGACTTACCTTAGATAATACTCAAAGCTAGTAGTAGTAGTGATCGCCGAAGTGTAGATGCCTCCCAAATATATACACATCAAAAGCCGCCACCTAACAAATAAGGTGCGCGCTTAGTAACATCCTTAAGTATTTCAAATCATACTTAGTATAATAAAATCAATGACTCAAAATAGTATGTACATAGACATGACCAATCAATGCAAGTGATTCCTTCTAAACCCCATAACATGTACTAGCTTTCCAAACTAGCACCTTCGATATTGATCCCTCTCAAGATGCCAATTAAATACGGTTCAAGTACCCTAAATGGGTCTCCAATCTCATAATATACACTCACACATAATACTTATATCATTTTAGAACTTTGAGAAGCTAATAGATTAGCCTCTTGCCTCAAACTATGACGCGAGGTTAAGTACCTCCCAATAATACTCAGCCGGTACTTACCAAAAGTACCCGTTGTTTTACCATACCTAAACAACTCCGTTTTCGACAAAACTTGGTGACAAACTCATTTATAATCTGTAGAAGACTAAATTTAAATTTTATTCAATGATTCACATTTTAGACCCACCTGCTCGACACATCTTTGGACTTTAAAACCGGACTGTTTTGCACACTTGCATCGTAAAACCATTTTGACCTTGTTAAACATTTCCATTTACAAAATTGCCACTTGACTTTGAAAATAGACTCAAAATTCTAAGTTTAGAACCTAACAACAGCCTTTGGTCAGTTTTAAAAATCAACTTATAGTCCCCGAGATTCGATCCAAATATCGACAACAATTTCGTATTGTGTCAATACTCGTCTCCCGGTACACGATTAATCAAACTAGCATAACTTTTGACTCGTTTGGAGTTAAAAGCTATATCTTGTATCGAAACGAGCATATCAACGACTACTACAACAATATCTAATAATATCAAACTTTATCCAACATCTACTGTATGAAAATCGGCCTTAAACCCACTGATGTAAATCACCTTTTTAAAAATCATACCAACAACCATTTTGACCCATTTTTAACAACATCAACACTTCAAATATGTTGTACTCATCATCTACAACATCTCATATCATCCCTAAATCACTTGCATGATTAATACTTTCAAAACCCATATCAAAATTCACACATGCAACGCTTAAAATCAATGATATAATATTAATAACATAATCATATAAGCATAAAAATGGATCAAACTCACTTGATCATCACTAATAATCTTTAAAAATTAAAAGTTCTTGCATGTTTATAAAGTTAGATCAAAATACTCATAAGGAAATTTCCAAAATGGGTCTATGATTAGAATTCTTTAAATCAAACTAGAAAATCAATGATGAAGGTGTTTTTGGGTTGAGGTTTACACGGCAAGGAGAAAGATGATGGTGGATTTTTTTTATTAAAATGAAGAGTTAGTAGAAAAGTATGTGGCAAAAATCCTTTATAGTAAGGTTTTAGGGTAGAACTTGTAAATAGTGGATAGTTTTGGACTAAAATGTAATTATTAGTTAAAAAGCGGGAAAGGACTTCCAGTCAATTTTATAAATATTTACGAGAGTCAGGTTTCGTCCAGGGTTCATAAAAATATAAATCTCGTTTGTTAAATATATCGTTTTAATAATTAAACGCACACAAAATGAAATAATAATGTTCGACTCGACTTAATACGTAATGAAAGTTTTCAAAAATCTCAAATATCGAAATAATCGATACAAAAATATAATATTTGGGCATCCATTGGCATCACGATCACTATTAGTACTCTTCAATCATCACAACAATTAATTATAGTCACACATTATCGGTTTCAACTAAAACCGTCAAATACAATAATACTCATCATTACTTAGAAATTAAAAATATGTTACATTGTTAGGATATAATAATGACGTCAAGTTAGGGTTATTACATTCTCACCTCCTTAAGGGAGCGACGTTGTAAAACCCGCATGCTTTTACCATGAATAGTGCCTTTAAGATCGTACGTCCTAGATTAAAACTTACCCTATTTAGTATTGATCACATTCATGTGCTAATAATCAAGCAAGTGCATACGTGTATGACATGATAAGTATCGATTACGTACGAACTCATGATAAACAGTTAATAAATATGTCACGTGAACATAATTAAATCATGATCACCATTTAAAATACGAACTAAAATAATTACGTAAATACATATAATATAATTACGAGCGTTAAGATTAAGATAAACTACATGATAAAATAAACAGAAACACTTTAGACACGAACACGTTTAACCACGAACGAACACGAAACATCGGGACACGAGAAAAGGTACGGGTACCCCATGTGGGGCTCCATACCCACGGCACACTAACCAAAATGGGCTTAGCCCATTGACTTTTACAAGAAAGGGGGGGTTATGGTAAATATGCTTTTCATTTTTACATTTCAAGCAAAATAGCATTTTAACCTAAAAAGTTTTCTCTCCTCCTCCTTGGTCTCTCTTTGTGCCGCCACCTTAAGGACCACCATAGGTGGTTGTTGATTGATCTTGATCACAAAAATCATTGCTATAAACCGTGTTTGTTCATCCTCTTTCAAGCTACGTATTGGTATATCATTCTAAACCTTTCTTTTTAATTCTTTTTAAATCCTTGATTACTTTCATGAACATGTTATTATTATTCTTATTAAAACATGATAATTAAATATAGATCTAACATGTTTTGGGGTAAATTAAAATCAAAGTTTGTTATATAAGGGTGTTTGTTTTTGGCCGCCTAGCATAACCAACCCGAGGGGGGGTTCGGTTTGCTTTTAGCCGCCACCACCAAGACCATTTTTGGTCTTGGTTGGTGCATGTGGGACCCACGGCAGCAAGGGGGCACAAGTACCCCGAGTTTGGCTCGGGGTACGGTGTCGAGTTCATGCCCGATTCATGGTTCGTTGGTTAAATCATGATTTATGCTACATGTTAATTTTTATGAATTATGAACTTAGGATATAAATTAATTAATAACATGAGATATTAATTAAACCATGACTTAGGTTATTTTTAATTATTAATTTAGCATGATACTAATTTAACCTAAGTATTTTTATGTTATGAGTTATAATTAATTAATTATTTAAAACATGCCTATAATTAATTAATTTAGACATGACTTAGGTTATGTTATTAATACATAATAATACACATTTTAACCTAAGTAATTTATTTCATTTTAATTAAAACATGTTATACTTTAATTAAAATGCTTAACCTATAGTTTAATTAATCACATGGAATAATAATTAAACTATACACTATATCATATGACTTAAGAAATAAGCTTATAAACACTTAGACTTATATGTTAGCTTATGTAACCAGCTTAATTCTAATTATGGAAACTTCTATTTATAGAAACTTAATTAAATAAGGCAACTAATCTAATAATGGAAACCTTCTATATATGGAAATCTATCTATTTCAGGCAGCTAATCTAATCATGGAAACCTTCTATATATGGAAACTTATTTAATTAAGACAATTGATCTATTTTTGGAAACTTTCTATTTTTAGAAACTAATCTATTTTAAGCAGTAAATTCTATTTTAGGAAACTTTCTATTTTTGGAAACTTTCTATTTTTGGAAACTTTCTATTTTTGGAAACTTTCTATTTTTGGAAACTTTCTATTTTTGGTAACTTTCTATTTTTGGAAACTTTCTATTTTTGGAAACTTTCTATTTTTGGAAACCTGCTATTTTTGGAAAGTTACTTATTATTACACAGTAAGTATAATAATACATGAAATACCAGTAATACTTAATCAGATTAATCAGAATACAAGATAAACACAGTTTAAGGCTTTAAACAGTAAACCATGACCTAAAACATACAAAGTAAGCTAAGGTGAGACATAAAACCCAGTACGTAATCAGTGATTCGATACTTATACACGTGTGTATTCATGTAGCGTTAGTGATCCAGAAGTAGGAGTCTCTCTTCCGTTCATTCACTGTACTTGAGGTACGGATTCCCGTCCTTTCAGTATGGACATTCTTTCCTTATTAGGATTTCCCCGTATGCAGCCAACTGTTTTCCCCAGTATTTGTTTTATTGTTTTGAACTGCTTATGTTTAATTTGCATAATCTATAGCCATATACAAGCATGACCAGTTTCACCTAGTTATGGACGTACCATAACCATAACATTGGAGGCACCAATGTTTTGACTTCCCCACGGCGGAGTGATTGCTCGTGGCGTCCCTTTCAGTTTTGGTCATATTTTTATATCATGTGGGGCGTATGGGTGCATCCTAGTTACATGTTTTATTCAGTATTTCATGGTGAATGTGGTGTGTGCCTTGCATCCTTCACAAGGAGTTGATCCCTCCTACCCAAACCAGTATATTAATTAGAGGCATCCCCTCTAATCAGCATGATGAGGTCACCCCTCCAAGTATTCATGCACGTGACCTTTTCATGACCTATATGGGCTATGGTATATTTATGTTAAAACAGTTTTCATAAGATAAACATAAGGCTTTTCAAACTATAAAACCAGTTTTCTTAATACTTAACCAGTTTACTCAGAACTTAGTCTTCCGCTGTTATATGTTACATGCTTATCCTATTTCATGCTATATTGTACATCCGTGCACTGAGCGTCTTGCTCAGCCGTTTTCCTTTTCATGTTCCCAAAACGGCAGGTACTCAGGGACGCTCGTAGATCTCAAACGTACGTGCATATGGATTGGAAGCTTTACTGTCTTTCTTTACTTTATGCATTTCCTCTACTTTAATACAGTTTGCTATGGACATTGTTTCGTCCTTTCCTTTTACAGTATTTATGTTTGTGTGTGATGAGCTCTACTTTGGGATTACCGATGTTTGATTTCGGTATTTCCTTTTTATGGTCAAATAATGCTTAGACATTTATCCTTGTATGCTTTGATGACACGCTATGATTATGCGTAAGATTCCATTTCCAAAATGGGGTGTTACAATTATGGTATCAGAGCCAAGGTTTCGACCTGTAGGCTCTCAAATATGACCTGTGATTAGTGGGTAGTCACTACGGTCTTCCTAGAACTGACAGTTGTTATCATGCAATCATCATTTTTAAGCATACATATACATGTCATTGTTACAGGGTTTTTGACTAAGTAATGGTTGGTACAGGACTGGCCCTATTTAGTCGCATGTGTTTTATCGAAACTTTTAGATTTGGGACCGACCCATAGGCGTCCCCTCGATATGTCTTTTGTTTTCAGTGAACTGACCAGAGGCGTTCACTCTCGAGCATCAAAAGTTTTCATAAAACTGCATCATGCATTCATACAAAAAATTTCTTGCATAAAATTTTTCTCGTGAAATTTTTGGTATAAAAATTTTTATTCATGAATATATATAATTTATATTTTATGTTTTGAACTGTCAATCATATGTTTATGTTATACTGTCAGATGGCAAACACAGACAAACTCTGGGAGTTATTCGCAGACATGGAGGCAGAAAGGCAAGACGCCATTCTTCATGACGACGAATATCCTCCCCCACCTATCATTTTTCCCATGGAAGGAAGGAATCGACTCATGAGGGAATACTACGCCATGAGACAGAGACCCGACGAGAATTGTGGTCAGTTCATGCAGAGGTTCCTCGGGTACACAGCTGTCCTGAGGGCATCCGCAGGCACCACTGAAGAACAAGCACTGCATTTTCGTTGGGGCCTTAATCCAAGGATTGCCAATGATTTATCAGGTGCCCCGTTGGATACTGTGGCACAAGTGGCTTACGCAGCAAGGAAGCTAGAGATGCTGCAGGAATGAGATGAGTTCGGGGAAGCTGAAAGACCCGACAAGAGGTAAACATTTCGTATACTAACGATAACCAGACCGCATCCTATCATTATATGTTCAATAATCATCTCTAAACTGTATCTTCCAGGCAGAAAACTGGGGAGCGGTCTCAGCCGGCTACTCAGCAGCAGCCTCATCAGCCCAAAGGAAACGGTCACACTAACGACCGTTCTGTTGTGGAAAGGCGTAGCGGTAATGATAATTACCGTAACAACGCTGGACACTCCAACAACAGCAGGAACCACGGTAACGGGAAGGACCAGTGTAAAACCCGTAAAAATAAGGTCATAATTAATTCTACTTTCAATTATTTTGAAGTATTTTATAACGTTAAATATTATTATGTTTAACGGTTTAAGTTGAAACCGATATTAAATATTTTATTTTAATATTTTGACGAGCAACGAGGACTACTAGTGATCGCGATACCGACGGATGCCAAAATTTTTATATTTTATTATCGATCGTTTCGATAATTAATACTTTCGACGATATCGTTTTAATTACGTATCGAGTCGTTATATTATTATTTTTCGTGTGCGTTTAAACTTTTAAAAAGTATTTTTACGAAACCCGAGTCTCGTAAATATTTCAAAATTTACAATTTACATTTTCTACCCTTTTAAACTATTTTATTCTATTTTGGTCCAAAACTATCCAATATTTACAAGTTACGCCCTACCTACACTATATATAATTTCTCCACTAGCATTTTTCATTATAAAATCCATTCAACCAAAAACTTCTTCCACCCTCCTCCTTTTCCTTTTTAGCCATCCACCATCAACACCATAAACACCTTAATCAAAATTTTTCTAGCTTGATCCAAGAGAAACCAAGCAAAGTCCCATCCTTCATTTTCAAAGGGCTACAATTTGGTATAAAATTTTCATACATGCAACCATATAAATTTTTCAAGAAAAGTTGGTTATGTTTGATCCAAATTTGTTGTATGCATGTGTTAGTAGTGATGATCAAAAGATTTTCATGCTATGTTTTTGTTAAAAAGTTGATTTTTAATTTTTGGGTTTTTGATTTAGATGATGATACAAGTGTTAGGATTAGATTGTGATGATATTAGGATGTTAGAATGATGATGAAAGTTGTTGGTTTTGATCAAAAACTTGATTTTGTATGGTTTTTAAATGGCCAATTTTAGGCAGTAGGTTTGAGGCCATTTTCGGGGGTATTAAGTCTGAATATAGGATGATATGATGGGATTATGTTGTAGAGAATTTCGTTAGCTTCGATTTTATATAAAGTAGGCCTTCCAACTCCAAACGAGGTGGAAGATACACTAGTTTGATTTTCGTGTACCGGGAGACGAGTGTCGACACAATCCGAAAAATGTTGTCGATATTTGGATCGAATCTCGGGGACTATAAAATGAGTTTCAAAATGATTCAAGGGCTGTTCTCAGGCTCCAAGTTTAGCATTTTGAGTCTATTTTTAGAATCAAGTGGCGGTTTTACAAACAGAGTTGTTTAGAATGGTCAAAATGGCTTCGTAAGTCAAGGTCGCTAAACTGTCCGGATTTTGTGATTCAAAGATGAGTCGGGCAGGGAACTTTAGAAGTAAAATCTTTTGATGGGCTCTTGGGAGGACTTTATACATATAGTAAGTAAGTTCTCTGAGTAGTATCATAAAAAGTTGATATGTCTAAGTATGGGAAAACGGCTTGGACATTCGGTATGTTCCGGCAGATTTTTATTAAAGGCGTAGAATAATAAAATGAATATATAGGAGAGTGTAATAGTATCACTTGTATCGTTTTCTCTCGATTTTTTTGTGATTTTATGAGTCGAGTTTTATATTCTTATGTATGGGTTATTTCTCGAGTCTATTATTAATGAACGCACCTCATTTGATAGGTTGCGGTTCTCGTGTTTGAAAAGCATCATCTATCGTCGGCGATCGTCTCATTACCACTATTGGCTAAGGTGAGTCTATAGCCTCGCTTTAAACTAGTTATTAAATGATTTTAAACCCGCGAGGGGGAATACATGTTTTATAAACCTAGAACACAAGATTTTTATGGTATACTTTGTCCCTCTATGAATGGACCCGTGGTTGCCTTTAAATTGCATTAAGTGATTGCCTTTGTTAAAACCTCAATTATGGACCGTTAATTAACCTATGATGGGTTAACCGCTAGTACAATTAATAGATATATGGGGGAAGCCGCCCCGGTTCAGTTTTTGTGGACTTGTCATAGAAGCTTAGGCCCGACCTCCACACTGTTTGAACATATTGTATTGAGAAGTCAGGTATACGGCAATGTACCAATAATCTGGAGGTAACCGACAATTAATAAATCTCTCGTCTTATTAGACTGATATGGGAGTGTCTAAGGGCTCGGTTCCATGAGCTTATTGCAATTTATGCTATATACAATTTTCATTGTTGATGCAAATTATTATTTGATGCTTATAAGCATGCCACAAACTTATAATATTTGCTTGTGTTCAAATTGATTTCATAAACCTATAGATTCACTCGGCATTTTTGCTGATGTTTTACTCACATGTATTTCAGGTAATCAGGAAGGGTGAAGCTTGGAAGCCACGGGAATGAAGTTGTGCACTGCTTTTGTTGTTCAGACTCTTTGATTTATTTATCGTTCCATTTTCAAAACAAACCAATATGTTGTTTTAACTTATCTTTTGGTAACGATTACTTGGGACTACGCTACTCTGACAAATGTTTTAGGAACGATAAATCTAAAACGTCTCTTTTCGAGTCGTTCTTTATAAATTATGTGTTGTTGTATCATTGTTTAGCACCCAAAGATGTATTCTGCTGCATGTAAATTTGGGGGTGTTAAAGATTGGTACCAGAGCCATGAGTTATAGAGAACTAGGTCTTTTTCTAAAAACCTAAACTATAACTGTCGGTTTTATTTTTCAAAGATTCGGTGCACATGATTTCGCGTGACTTCAGGTTCAAGCTACTTCTGGGATTACAACTTTAGTATACATTATTATGTATGCCTTATTGCTAAGTATTTCTAAATAAATACTATAATCCTTTATCGATATATATTTATGTCGTTAAACTTTTCGATAAAAGTTTATCATTTATTAATGATTAACTTAAATAAATACAATGAATTTTCAAGATCTTTCTGTATTTATTTTTGAAGTATTTAAATTGCTTTTATTGCAAAAATTTTATATTATGACCTTACATACCTTCATCTGCGCGCGTTACTTTTATTGCTTAACCCTTTGAGATATCTATATAGATATCCAAATCGTCTTCCGACTGTTTGTGTTTAGACGTTTTGAAACGTAATTTCTAGACCATTGTGAAGCTCAATGTGTCTTTGGAATAGACTAACCGCTATCGTGTGAGTCATACATCATGAAACATTTCTTAAAATAGTGTTGAATAACACCATGATTTTTCATAATATTTTCTTAATTTTTATTATCGTTTTATACGACATACGAAGATTAAATTCATTGACATTTATATGTGTCGACTCCGAAGTGTATTGTTCGCTTATATCTCGGTAACGTCATCGTCATTTTATAAATCATCGTCTAGATTTTGGCGCTAGATTGGAATACGATTTTACTTCTATAAAATTGTATCATTTGTTTTTTTTTCATTAACCTTCTTGCTCCCGGAACGAAACCTATGAATGTTCCATTCTTTTCTTGTTATGTTTTGTGTTTTTAACAATCGTGGCACCAAGGAGATTTGCCTACATTGCATTTTGAAATCTAAATTACGAACGTCTTTCACCGTCTTGCTTCCTAAATTTCGTGTTGAATACCTTGAAGCATTTTCTGTCATTCATCATGCTATATATTATTTGATGCTCATTACGAGATTTATTTTTTTTGTTGTTGTAAAATCCACAAGACATGTGTGTATATATGTATATATTTTGAGCCATTAAGAAGTGTCGAAAAATACACTTTATGCAGAAACTGTAGGGGCAGTATAAACAGGTCAAAACTTAAAAGTAAAACCTGCGTTTTTAAAATAAAATAGTCAAACCTGTACAGAACTTGCAGGGATATTTTGGTCATTTTACATTGGTTTTCAGGTCTCGGGTAAAACTAGAAAGTCGTCTGAAACGTCGTTTTGCATCAAAATGCTTTAGACTCCGAGTCTTGGAAATGTCGTTTATCGGGTCAATTAATCGGCTCATATTTAAAAGTCAAATCTGATAGAAAATTCGAAACATGGGTTTTAAACGTTTCTAAGCAGTTTTGAGTTCATTTGAGATCGTAAAATTTTAACGAATATTATTTTACAACTAACTAATACTAGTCGCATGTGAAAATGTTTAAAAATAGAAATATTTTAGGATTAGCAATTACCGGATTAATGGTGTAATTTGAAAATGAATAATATACTTTCTTAAAAGCATGTTGTGTCTAGTATCTTACATAGAATACACATATGGATTGATTTATTCTTTTTATATATATGACTCATTTGTCATTCGATGTTATTTTATTTTTATTTTTATTTTCTTCTAACCTTCCACTGATTTGGGTTGAGTTTTGAAGTTTGTCTTCACATTCTTCGTCGACATTATTATCACGTGTCTCATGGCGTTTCCGTCTAAACCTTATAACCTTTTGAAACATTAACAACTTGTAACCATTTCATTGATTGTTTTATGAGCTACTATTTGCTACTTTTTGCAAACCTTTGGCTACTTTATACGTTGTCATAATGTCACCTTATAAGTAAATCTGATATTGTTTTACGATTATTTTCACCAATTGTTTTTACTTTGGTCTTATAAAATACTTTTTGTAATATTAAAAGTTGCTTATTGAGTATCTCGCAAATTACTTGTATTCTATAAATTTATAAACTATTTTAAATTCCATTTTTCAAATGGCATGGTTTATATATAAACATAAGAAACGTAATACTTTTCGACGAAACTGAGCATTGCATTGCTATTCCTAAATTATACATGGCCTGATCACCTATGTCTAATTTAGAAGGAGCCATGCTAGGCTGAATAGTAGTCACCTTAAAAATGTTGATAATAAAGAACTTTTTACTTGTATTTATGATAAAGATAAATAAAATGAAATAAAGTGAAAAGAAGTTTTGAAAACCTTTATATTTTATGCAAGTAGCGCAATTTCTATGCATCCGCATATGTTTTCTTACCTTCTCTTGGATGAATTACACGTTTACGGGTACGTTTTTACTCGATGATTGTTTTTCCACTTGTTACTTCATTTTGTCTTATAACTGATTTCTTTTGACCGTTCGTCTAATTACTGACTGTTGATAAAAGACTTGAAAGTCTCGATGTTTTATCCTTCCTTCTTGTCCAATCTTCTTTATGCGACTGGGTAGATCTTTGGAATGTCTCCGCATGTGAATAATGAATTATCACTAGAGTGATTTCCATATATCCGGGATGACGTCCGTCACTCTCGTTTGTCTCGAAATCCACTCTTGTGAACCGTGCTTTGACTTCTCTCTTTAAACACTAACATCATTCGTTTGATTTGTTTTACTTACAAGTGATTATTAGGAATTTCCTTTTATTAAAATTTTTGTATGTAACTTATTTCCGATCGTGTATCGACCACCGCTAAGTTAACAAACTGATATTGGTGAACCATCGACCGCACTAACAAAATTGACAACTTGTTTAATCTATTATTTCTTATCGTCTTACTATCAACGCCTTCATCTTATTATTATCTTTAAGAATTCATACGACATTTATTTAGTCCCCTTTTGTACCATTGATTTCGTACTAATTGTTGACTATTTCATTTGTTATCTTGTCACATTTCGAAACCCGAATATATCCCATATTTATTTTGAAATAATAAACACCTTTAAGTATTTCTACAACGTATTATAAAAATTTTATGTTTATACATTTTTTCCAATGATTTTCAATTATCGAAATAACCATCATAAGTAAAAGGTCAAATTTATACATCATAATTTGTATAACTAAAACTAATGTTTAAAACTGAAATTATGTTCTACCTTTTGAACTAATTGACTTAGCATACTTTACTTTAAATGTAATGAAATTATCGGTTTAATTTATATTCCTAATAATGATTTAATTTGGAAATTATATTTTCTAATTGTAACCATCAATACGAATTTAATTAATAAATTCATGCCATTGTTTCAAAGTTTCTTAAGACAACCAAAATAAATTATGAAGCTATTTTACTTCTATTTTTGATGTATCATCTTTATCAAGAAAGTACCTCAACTGAGTTTTAAGGTAATACCAAATCCGGGACGGATAACTGTGACAAATGTTATTTTAATGATAATGTATAATTTATTCTTCGCTCTCATTTTTCTAGTATTGTGATTTATTATGTTTTACGGTTACGTGAGTCGAGATCCCTTGTCGATCGTCAACCTTAAATCATTTTACTACATCTTGTTCGTTTATGCGTTTATTGAAGTCATTTTATCTCGTTCTGTTCCTCGTATTGAAGATTACTATTTTATTCTAAGTTTAAAATGAATCTCGGGAAGCAGTGTATAAGAAGAAACGATAAGTGTCACCAGGATTTATGCGTGTACTTGTGGAATGATTGAGGACCGAATCTCTTAATGAATGGAGTTAATAATTTTGTTACAACCTCGAGGAGCATGTTGAAGCCGACACCGCAAGTGGAAAGACTCTTGTGATCAAGTGGTTATTATCAAGGGTTCGTTCAAGGTTTTCTCGATGATTAAAGATGGAAATATATACTTGATGTTATTGTTCGACCTTTTATTTTTATGTACTTATGTGGTATGTGATCTAGTCAAATGATCGTAAGTTGTGAGAACTTGAGACGGCATCATCCGATGACGTCCGATCATGTAGAACATATATTATGTAATATCTTTTTGACTTTCAACGACGATGTTTATTGAGACTTTAATGCGCGTTGGCGAAAGTGAGATGGTGTCTTTGTATTATCTTTTGAGTGAGGACCCGCGTGTGAGCACCCTCCGATGACGAAAATGTTTTCTTGTTAGTTCTTTTTGATGTGTGTCCATGACTATCCGGCCGATGGATATCCTTTAATTTGCAACATTCTTTTTAACCCGACTTACCCGTAAACCCTGTCATCTATTCTTGTCGTCGAATGAGCTTCGTATGACTCATAAAATTTTCATGTGTCGAGCTTGACGGGTGACTAGTGGATAAGGATTTATTTATTCCTTTATGGTGAGATACAACTTGACGACAAGTTGCGTTTTGTAAAAGAACCAATGGAGATCGTGGATAGAGATTCACGTAGGAACGTGAAGACTTCCTTATAAGGAATGCCCTCATCCTTCCGGGTAGTGAACAACTCGTGTATGAGGCGAGTTGAGCGCCGGGACGTCGCTCCCTTAAGGTGGTGAGGATGTAAAACCCGTAAAAATAAGGTCATAATTAATTCTAATTTCAATTATTTTGAAGTATTTTATAACGTTAAATATTATTATGTTTAACGGTTTAAGTTGAAACCGATATTAAATATTTTATTTTAATATTTTGACGAGCAACGAGGACTACTAGTGATCGCGATACCGACGGATGCCAAAATTTTTATATTTTATTATCGATCGTTTCGATAATTAATACTTTCGACGATATCTTTTAATTACGTATCGAGTCGTTATATTATTATTTTTCGTGTGCGTTTAAACTTTTAAAAAGTATTTTTACGAAACCCGAGTCTCGTAAATATTTCAAAATTTACAATTTACATTTTCTACCCTTTTAAACTATTTTATTCTATTTTGGTCCAAAACTATCCAATATTTACAAGCTACACCCTACCTACACTATATATAATTTCTCCACTAGCATTTTTCATTATAAAATCCATTCAACCAAAAACTTCTTCCACCCTCCTCCTTTTCCTTTTTAGCCATCCACCATCAACACCATAAACACCTTAATCAAAATTTTTCTAGCTTGATCTAAGAGAAACCAAGCAAAGTCCCATCCTCCATTTTCAAAGGGCTACAATTTGGTATAAAATTTTCATACATGCAACCATATAAATTTTTCAAGAAAAGTTGGTTATGTTTGATCCAAATTTGTTGTATGCATGTGTTAGTAGTGATGATCAAAAGATTTTCATGCTATGTTTTTGTTAAAAAGTTGATTTTTAATTTTTGGGTTTTTGATTTAGATGATGATACAAGTGTTAGATTAGATTGTGATGATATTAGGATGTTAGAATGATGATGAAAGTTGTTGGTTTTGATCAAAAACTTGATTTTGTATGGTTTTTAAATGGCCAATTTTAGGCAGTAGGTTTGAGGCCATTTTCGGGGGTATTAAGTCTGAATATAGGATGATATGATGGAATTATGTTGTAGAGAATTTCGTTAGCTTCGATTTTATATAAAGTAGGCCTTCCAACTCCAAACGAGGTGGAAGATACACTAGTTTGATTTTCGTGTACCGGGAGACGAGTGTCGACACAATCCGAAAAATGTTGTCGATATTTGGATCGAATCTCGGGGACTATAAAATGAGTTTCAAAATGATTCAAGGGCTGTTCTCAGGCTCCAAGTTTAGCATTTTGAGTCTATTTTTAGAATCAAGTGGCAGTTTTACAAACGGAGTTGTTTAGAATGGTCAAAATGGCTTCGTAAGTCAAGGTCGCTAAACTGTCCGGATTTTGTGATTCAAAGATGAGTCGGGCAGGGAACTTTAGAAGTAAAATCTTTTGATGGGCTCTTGGGAGGACTTTATACATATAGTAAGTAAGTTCTCTGAGTAGTATCATAAAAAGTTGATTTGTCTAAGTATGGGAAAACGGCTTGGACATTCGGTATGTTCCGGAAGATTTTTATTAAAGGCGTAGAATAATAAAATGAATATATAGGAGAGTGTAATAGTATCACTTGTATCGTTTTCTCTCGATTTTTTCGTGATTTTATGAGTCGAGTTTTATATTCTTATGTATGGGTTATTTCTCGAGTCTATTATTAATGAACGCACCTCATTTGATAGGTTGCGGTTCTCGTGTTTGAAAAGCATCATCTATCGTCGGCGATCGTCTCATTACCACTATTGGCTAAGGTGAGTCTATAGCCTCGCTTTAAACTAGTTATTAAATGATTTTAAACCCGCGAGGGGAATACATGTTTTATAAACCTAGAACACAAGATTTTTATGGTATGCTTTGTCCCTCTATGAATGGACCCGTGGTTGCCTTTAAATTGCATTAAGTGATTGCCTTTGTTAAAACCTCAGTTATGGACCGTTAATTAACCTATGATGGGTTAACCGCTAGTACAATTAATAGATCTATGGGGGAAGTCGCCCCGGTTCAGTTTTTGTGGACTTGTCATAGAAGCTTAGGCCCGACCTCCACACTGTTTGAACATATTGTATTGAGAAGTCAGGTATACGGCAATGTACCAATAATCTGGAGGTAACCGACAATTAATAAATCTCTCGTCTTATTAGACTGATATGGGAGTGTCTAAGGGCTCGGTTCCATGAGCTTATTGCAATTTATGCTATATACAGTTATCATTGTTGATGCAAATTATTATTTGATGCTTATAAGCATGCCACAAACTTATAATATTTGCTTGTGTTCAAATTGATTTCATAAACCTATAGATTCACTCGGCATTTTTGCTGATGTTTTACTCACATGTATTTCAGGTAATCAGGAAGGGTGAAGCTTGGAAGCCACGGGAATGAAGTTGTGCACTGCTTTTGTTGTTCAGACTCTTTGATTTATTTATCATTCCATTTTCAAAACAAACCAATATGTTGTTTTAACTTATCTTTTGGTAACGATTACTTGGGACTACGCTACTCTGACAAATGTTTTAGGAACGATAAATCTAAAACGTCTCTTTTCGAGTCGTTATTTATAAATTATGTGTTGTTGTATCATTGTTTAGCACCCAAAGATGTATTCCGCTGCATGTAAATTTGGGGGTGTTAAAACCAGAACCACAGGGGTTCGCAGCCTAACCGTTCAGCTAACACTGGCCCTCAGCAAGCAAGGACTCCTACTGGAGGATTCACTCATCCTCTTTGCAGTACTTGCCATCGCAGACACCCTGGCCCATGTCGTCGTGATTCCGACGCGTGCTACAAGTGCGGCCTCCCTGGCCATCGTATGAGAGATTGCCGTAAGGGTGAAATGGAGGGTACCTTAGGTCATGCTGATACTAAGCCGCCTCCTACCACTGGGCGTGTCTACACGACATCTCGTGATCAGGCAAACAAATCTACAGGTACCATTACTGGAATTTTGTATATGTACGGCCAAGCTGCATGTGTTCTTTTCGACACGGGTGCCACTCATTCAGTTATTTCCACTACATATGCTAAGAACATCAGGACACTTCCCTTGCCATTAGAAAATAGGCTTACCATTTCCACGCCTTTGAGGGACTCTGTATTAATAACTCATGTATACAAGAGTCTTCCTCTAGAGTTTGATGATAAATTCGTGCAGTAGATGCACTTCCCCTAGACATGATTGAGTTCGATATGATTCTCGGCATGGACTGGCTATCCAAGCACCATGCTACCATAGACTGCCACTCATATCGGGTGATCTTCGGCGACATTAATTCACCAGAGTACATTCATAACGGGTTCATACCCGGACGGTCTGTACAAGTCATATCTACCTTGCAAGCACGTGCATTATTGTCACATGGCTGTGAGGGTTATCTAGCTACGGTTCACGACATGGATGCTGAATCCCCATCGATTCAGGATCAACCAGTAGTTTCGGAATTTCAAGACGTTTTCCCAGCTGAACTTCCAGGCATACCACCTGCACGAGAAGTGGAGTTCAACATCGACCTTGTTCCAGGAGCTGAACCAATTTCTAAGGCTCCGTATCGTATGGCTCCTATAGAGCTAAAAGAACTGAAGGACCAACTACAGGAACTTCTTGAACGAAGGTTCATTAGACCAAGCGCATCTCCATGGGGCGCACCGGTCTTGTTCGTTAAGAAGAAGGACGGCAGCATGCGACTTTGCATAGACTACCGTGAACTTAATAAGATTACCATCTGCAATAGATATCCACTGCCACGTATAGATGATCTGTTTGACCAACTTCAAGGAGCCAAACACTTCTCAAAGATCGATCTAAGGTCAGGCTACCATCAGCTAAGGGTTAAAGAGCAGGATATTGCCAAGACTGCTTTTCGTACCCGCTATGGCCATTATGAGTTTGTAGTCATGCCATTCGGCCTGACTAATGCTCCAGCAGTATTCATGGATCTGATGAACAGAATCTTCCACGAATTCCTTGATAAGTTTGTCATTGTATTCATCGATGACATCCTGATTTTCTCAAAGTCCAGGGAGGAACACGAAGACCATCTCCGTATGGTACTACAGATTCTTCGTCAGAAACAGCTGTATGCGAAATTCTCCAAGTGTGAGTTCTGGTTAAACAAAGTGGCATTCTTAGGTCACATTGTATCAGCAGAAGGGATCACAATGGACCCAGCGAAGGTTGAGGCTATCACTAAATGGCCAAGACCAACGTCAGCGACAGAAGTCCGCAGTTTCTTAGGCTTAGCTGGATATTATCGCAGATTCGTGGAGAACTTTTCCCGCTTGGCATTACCTCTCACCAAACTGATGCGAAAAGGAGAGAAATTCGTCTCGACGGAAGAACAAGAGAAGAGCTTCGAAGACCTAAAGCAGAAGTTAGTATCTGCACCTATTCTTACTCTCCCATCTGGTACAGGTGAATTTCAGATCTATAGCGATGCATCGGGGAAGGGACTGGGCTGTGTTCTCATGCAACATGGGAAAGTGATCGCGTATGCTTCACGGCAGCTTAAGCCCTATGAAGAAAACTACCCTACGCATGACCTGGAACTTGCTGCAGTTGTGTTCGCATTGAAAATATGGAGGCACTTCTTATACGAAGAATCATGCGACATTTTCACGGATCACAAGAGCTTGAAGTATATCTTCACTCAACGCGAATTGAACATGAGACAAAGGAGATGGTTGGAACTGTTGAAGGATTATGATATTAACCTACAGTATCATCCCGGGAAAGCTAATGTAGTAGCAGATGCACTCAGCCTTAAGTCCGGAATGATTAACGGCATTGGAATCAAGGAACAAAACATAAGAGACTTGGAGCGGCTAGACATCAAAATCATGGTACGTGGGCAGCACGGATACTGGGCGAATCTTAGAGTAGAACCCGAGTTACTGTCTAGGATCAAGGAAGCTCAGAAGGAGGATGGAGAAATATGGGCGATAATTCAGAATTTGGAGAAGCAGACAGAATTTAGAATGGACGCAGACGGTATCGTTTGGCAGGGCACGAGACTTTGTGTTCCTAACAATCAAGAACTCCGGGAAGCATTGTTAGCTGAAGCTCACAGCTCCCCATTTTCTATACATCCTGGGTCGACAAAAATGTACCATGACATCAGACAGCACTTTTGGTGGAGTGGTATGAAACAGGATGTAGCCACTTATGTCTCCAAATGTCTTACCTGCCAGCAGGTTAAGATTGAGCATCAGCGATCGGGCGGTCTCCTTCAACCGTTGGATATTCCAGAGAGGAAGTGGGACAAAATCACCATGGATTTTGTTACCGGTCTTCCGCCTACCAAGAAGAAGCACGATGCGATTTGGGTCATCGTTGATCGACTCACCAAATCAGCTCATTTCTTACCGATACGCAAGGAAGATCCGGTAAGTAAACTCGCAGATACTTACAGAAGGGAGATCATGAGACTCCACGGTACTCCCTCCAGCATCGTCTCAGACAGAGATCCTCGTTTCACGTCGCGATTCTGGAAAGGTCTGCAAAAAGCTTGGGGTACACAACTTAAGCTGAGTACGGCCTTTCATCCTCAAACGGACGGACAGTCGGAGCGAACAATTCAGACATTGGAAGATATGTTAAGGTCGTGTGCGTTGGAATGGACAGGTGATTGGGACGATTACATCTGTTTGGTCGAGTTTGCATACAACAACAGCTGGCACGCAAGTATCAAATGTGCTCCTTTCGAAATGTTGTATGGCAGGAAGTGTCGCGCTCCAATCTGCTGGGATCAAGTGGGAGAGCGAACACTCGAAGGACCAGAAATTATAGAAATGACCAATGAGAAGATCGAAGTAGCTAAGCAGAAGCTGCAGGAAGCACGGTCACGTCAGAAGAGTTACGCTGATAAGCATCGTAGGGACATACATTTTAATGTGGGAGACCACGTCTTCCTCAAAGTTTCGCCGGCACGTGGTGTTAAACGCTTCGGGATCAAAGGGAAACTCAGTCCTCGTTTCATCGGACCATTTGATATCATTGAACGAATCGGTGAAGTATCTTACCGATTGGCGTTACCTCCTCAGCTTTTCGCACGTGCATAACGTGTTCCATGTGTCCTTACTCAGAGGGTACAAGTATCATCCCCTTCACATGGTTCAGTATCCACTGGAACAGATACGTGAAGATCTAACTTTTATAGAGGAACCCGAACGAGTTCTCGACGGGCAAGAACGAGTCATGAGAAGGAAGACGATTCCATTCGTCAAAATTCTTTGGAGGGACCATACCGAGCGGGAAGCCACTTGGGAAACAGAGGAGTCTATCCGGGCTTCTTACCCTCACTTCATATTTTGAGTTCGGGTATGTTACTTCTTTCCAGTTTGCTTTATCTATAATTCGGGAACGAATTATTCTTTTTAGGGGGGAAGAATTGTAAAACCCGCATGCTTTTACCATGAATAGTGCCCTTAAGATCGTACGTCCTATATTAAAACTTACCCTATTCATTTTTACATTTCAAGCAAAATAGCATTTTAACCTAAAAAGTTTTCTCTCCTCCTCCTTGGTCTCTCTTTGTGCCGCCACCTTAAGGACCACCATAGGTGGTTGTTGATTGATCTTGATCACAAAAATCATTGCTATAAACCGTGTTTGTTCATCCTCTTTCAAGCTACGTATTGGTATATCATTCTAAACCTTTCTTATTAATTCTTTTTAAATCCTTGATTACTTTCATGAACATGTTATTATTATTCTTATTAAAACATGATAATTAAATATAGATCTAACATGTTTTGGGGTACATTAAAATCAAAGGTTGTTATATAAGGGTGTTTGTTTTTGGCCGCCTAGCATAACCAACCCGAGGGGGGGTTCGGTTTGCTTTTAGCCGCCACCACCAAGACCATTTTTGGTCTTGGTTGGTGCATGTGGGACCCACGGCAGCAAGGGGGCACAAGTACCCCGAGTTTGGCTCGGGGTACGGTGTCGAGTTCATGCCCGATTCATGGTTCGTTGGTTAAATCATGATTTATGCTACATGTTAATTTTTATGAATTATGAACTTAGGATATAAATTAATTAATAACATGAGATATTAATTAAACCATGACTTAGGTTATTTTTAATTATTAATTTAGCATGATACTAATTTAACCAAAGTATTTTTATGTTATGAGTTATAATTAATTAATTATTTAAAACATGCCTATAATTAATTAATTTAGACATGACTTAGGTTATGTTATTAATACATAATAATACACATTTTAACCTAAGTAATTTATTTCATTTTAATTAAAACATGTTATACTTTAATTAAAATGCTTAACCTATAGTTTAATTAAACACATGGAATAATAATTAAACTATACACTATATCATATGACTTAAGAAATAAGCTTATAAACACTTAGACTTATATGTTAGCTTATGTAACCAGCTT
Organism: Glebionis coronaria; assembly: GCA_025667525.1. Taxonomy (NCBI): domain Eukaryota; kingdom Viridiplantae; phylum Streptophyta; class Magnoliopsida; order Asterales; family Asteraceae; genus Glebionis; species Glebionis coronaria. Next base: position 49,982,665 of record CM046875.1, read on the forward strand.
AATTCTAATTATGGAAACTTCTATTTATAGAAACTTAATTAAATAAGGCAACTAATCTAATAATGGAAACCTTCTATATATGGAAATCTATCTATTTCAGGCAGCTAATCTAATCATGGAAACCTTCTATATATGGAAACTTATTTAATTAAGACAGCTGATCTATTTTTGGAAACTTTCTATTTTTAGAAACTAATCTATTTTAAGCAGTAAATTCTATTTTAGGAAACTTTCTATTTTTGGAAACTTTCTATTTTTGGAAACATTCTATTTTTGGAAACTTTCTATTTTTGGAAACTTTCTATTTTTGGAAACTTTCTATTTTTGGTAACTTTCTATTTTTGGAAACTTTCTATTTTTGGAAACTTTCTATTTTTGGAAACCTGCTATTTTTGGAAAGTTACTTATTATTACACAGTAAGTATAATAATACATGAAATACCAGTAATACTTAATCAGATTAATCAGAATACAAGATAAACACAGTTTAAGGCTTTAAACAGTAAACCATGACCTAAAACATACAAAGTAAGCTAAGGTGAGACATAAAACCCAGTACATAATCAGTGATTCGATACTTATACACGTGTGTATTCATGTAGCGTTAGTGATCCAGAAGTAGGAGTCTCTCTTCCGTTCATTCACTGGACTTGAGGTACGGATTCCCGTCCTTTCAGTATGGACATTCTTTCCTTATTAGGATTTCCCCGTATGCAGCCAACTGTTTTCCCCAGTATTTGTTTTATTGTTTTGAACTGCTTATGTTTAATTAGCATAATCTATAGCCATATACAAGCATGATCAGTTTCACCTAGTTATAGAGGTACCATAACCATAACATTGGAGCCACCAATGTTATGACTTCCCCACGGCGGAGTGATTGCTCGTGGCGTCCCTTTCAGTTTTGTCCATATTTTTATATCATGTGGGGCGTATGGGTGCATCCTAGTTACTTGTTTTATTCAATATTTCATGGTGAATGTGGTGTGTGCCTTGCATCCTTCACAAGGAGTTGATCCCTCCTACCCAAACCAGTATATTAATTAGAGGCATCCCCTCTAATCAGCATGATGAGGTCACCCCTCCAAGTATTCATGCACGTGACCTTTTCATGACCTATATGGGCTATGGTATATTTATGTTAAAACAGTTTTCATAAGATAAACATAAGGCTTTTCAAACTATAAAACCAGTTTTCTTAATACTTAACCAGTTTACTCAGAACTTAGTCTTCCGTTGTTATATGTTACATGCTTATCCTATTTCATGCTATATTGTACATCCGTGCACTGAGCGTCTTGCTCAGCCGTTTTCCTTTTCATGTTCCCAAAACGGCAGGTACTCAGGGACGCTCGTAGATCTCAAACGTACGTGCATATGGATTGGAAGCTTTACTGTCTTTCTTTACTTTATGCATTTCCTCTACTTTAATACAGTTTGCTATGGACATTGTTTCGTCCTTTCCTTTTACAGTATTTATGTTTGTGTGTGATGAGCTCTACTTTGGGATTACCGATGTTTGATTTCGGTATTTCCTTTTATGGTCAGATAATGCTTAGACATTTATCCTTGTATGCTTTGATGACACGCCATGATTATGCGTAAGATTCCATTTCCAAAATGGGGTGTTACAGACGTCCTGGCGCTCGACTCACCTCATACTCGTATTGCATACCACTAGGAAAGATAAGGGAACTTTCTTCTAAAGAAACTCTCACGATCCCACTTGAACCTTGATCCACGATCTCCACTGGTTCTTCTTACAAAACACAACTTGTCATCGAGTTGTATTTCACCAAAAGTGGATGAATAAATCCTTATCCACCAATCACTCCTTCAAGCTCGACACATGAAAATATTATGGATTACATGAAGCTTATTCGACGACAAGAATAGATGACAGGATTTTCGGGTAAGTCCAGTCAAAAGGAAGGTTTCAAATTAAAGGGTATCCATTGGTCGGATAGCCATGGACACACATAAAAAAGAACTAACAAGAAAAACATTTTCGTCATATGAGGGTGCTCACACGCGGATCCTTACTCAAAATATAATACAAAGACACCATCTTACTTCCGCCCACGCGCATTAAAGTCTCAATGAACATCATCGTTGGAAGTCAAAAAGAAATTACATGGTACGTGTTCTCCATGATCGGACGTCATTGGACAATGCCGTCTCAAGTTCTCACAACTTATGATCATTAGAGTAGATCACACACCATATAAGTACATAAAAAAAGTCGAACATAAACATCAAATATAGATCTCCACCGTTGATCATCGTGAAAACCTTGAACGATCCCTTGATAATAACCACTTGATCTCCAAAGTCTTTCCACTTGCGGTGTCGGCTACAGCATACTCCTCAAGTGATAACGAATTTATTAATTCCAATCATTAAGAAATTCGGTCCGTTGGCGAAGATTCACAACAATCGGGCATATCAACAGCTTCTGCTCCAGTGTTCAACATACAAAAGCGTCCAACTAACTTCTGCTTTAGTGTTTGTAACACCCCATTTTGATAATGGAATGTCACACGTAATTATGGCGTGTCATCAAAGCATACAAGGATAAATGTATAAAATATTACATGACCACAGGGATAACCGGAATCCAACATCGGTTCTCAAACATAAGCCCAAAACATAATAAAGCAAAAGAAATGAATGAAAGACTAAACAAGCATAAGTATATGAAGGCAAAAAGGAAAAGAAGTCTCTAGCAACTTCCATCCTATGTACGTCCTCCAAATGCTCGAGTCCTTCCAAGGGTACCTGCCGTTTTGGGACATGGAAAGGAAAGTAACGGCTGAGCAAAACGCTCAGTGCACGGATATAGACATAGTATGAATGACTAAAACATAATAAAGACTTAATAGCAGCGGAAATGTATAAGTCCTGGAAAACCTGGAACATGTTCATAAAACTGGTTTTATATTTAGAAAAGCCTTATGTTTATCTTATGAAAACTGTTTAACGTATTTTACCATTAGCCAATATAGGTCATGAAAATCCACCGTGCATGAATACTTGGAGGGGTGACCTCATCATGCAAATTAGAGGGGCTGTCTCTAATTTAATATACTGGTTTTTGGGTAGGAGGGATCAGCTCCTTGTGAAGGATGCAAGGCACACACCACATTCACCATGTAATCCTGAATAAAACATGTAACTAGGATGCACCCATACGCCCCACATGATAAATATAAATAAATGGCCAAAAGCTGAAGGGACGCCACGAGCAATCACTCCGCCGTGGTGAAGTCATAACATCAGTGCCTCTGAAGTTATAGTTATGGTACCTCCATAACTAGGTGAAACTGGTCATGCATGTATATGGCTATAGGTAATCTTAATTAAACATAAGCAATCAAACTCATAACTTATACTACGGGAAAACAGTTGGCTGCATACGGGGAATCCTAATAAGGAAAGAATTTCCATACTGAAAGGACGGGAATCCGTACCTTATGTCCAGTGAACAAAGAAGACGAACGGAAAAGAGTCCTACTCTGGTATCACTAATGCTACATAAATACACACGTGTATAAGTATCTGACTACTGAATACGTACCGGTTTTATGTCATGTCTTAGCTTATTTTGTACGTTTAAGTCATGTTTTACTGTTTTAAGCTTTAATCTGTGTTTATCTTATATTCTGTTTATTCTGATTAAGTATTACTTGTATTTCATGTATTATTATACTTACTGTGTAATAATAAGTAACTTTCCAAAAAAAATAGCAGGTTTCCTAAAATAGAAAGTTTCCAAAAATAGAATTGCTGCTTAAAATAGATAAGTTTCTAAAAATAGAAAGTTTCCAAAAATAGATTAGCTGCCTTAATTAAATAAGTTTCTAAAAATAGAAAGTTTCCATAAATAGATATAAGCTGGTTAAATAAGCTAATTATATAAGCTTAAGTATTTACTGATTAATATTCTAAGTCATGTAATAAAATAGTATAGTTTATAAATCATTCCATGTATTTAAATAAACTATAGGTTAAGGCATTTATTTAATTATCATGTGATTTAATTAAATAAGATATAAATACTTAGGTTAAAACATTTATTATTAATTATATTAATATAACCTAAGTTATGAGAATTAATTAATTATAGGTCATGGTTTTAATAATTAATTAATTACTTAGTCAAATTTTCATGATTAAAATACTTAGGTTTAACTATGTATTAATAGTAAAATAATTAACCTACGTCATGATAATTAAATAATTATAAGTCATGTTTAATAATTAATTAATTACTATAGTTTAAATTAAATAATCAAAATACTTAGGTTAAAATCATGTATTATTAATTAGTTAATAATAAACCTAAGTCCATGTTTTTAATTAAATTAATTACCTAGCATGTTAAATCAATTTAATTAATCTTGTAATAATACGTCATTATTTATTAATTGTATTACCTTGTAAAATAACTAAGCATATAAAGTTAATTAACTTTTAAAATGATAACCCGTAACCATGTATTATTTTATTAAAAGCATCGAAAACCGAACCCGTGTCTTATTAATTTAAACGTAAAACTCGTATTATGTTTACCAATAACACGAACCAAACAGCCCCTTAACTTGTTTATAATCCTGTTTGCCAAACGCACCCTTAAATCTGTTTATAAAACAGGTTGCCAAACACCCCTGTCCCTGCCAAAATCCCACCGACGGTGGTGGTGATACCCCCGTCAGTGGTTCGTTTCCCCTGTTGGTTATAATTATCCCACCGAGAGCATAAGCTCTCGGTTCCCACTGCTAATACAAACACCCCTACGGGTTCCCACTGTTAGCACAACCAAGCCCAAAACCCTAATTAGGGTTGCGGCTGGTGCCTTCAAATCATCACCGAGACTCGTATGAGTCTCGGTTTGTGTTCCATTCGAACCCCACAACAAACAAACAAAACCCCCCATCATTTTATGTCCGACATGTTTAATTACCCATGAAATCGGATTAAAACAAAAGAAATAGAACGAATTAGGGTTTACTTACTTGATTTTAGGGTTAAGATCTAATAACACGCAATCCTTGTTTAATCTAGCTTGAGACTTCCCTCTTGATTTTGATGTTAAGCCGACGCAGCAGGAAAGAAAGAAGAAGAAAAAAAAACGATCGGTCCTGTCTAAATTTTAGGGTTTCTGTGTTTGTTTGTTTGTTTGTGTCGGCAGAAAGAAAGCAAAGAAAACAAACCCCTCCCGTCTGTTTATTTACACGGCCAAAACAAGGCTCTTGGGCCTTGAGCCCAAGTCCTACCTCTTTCATTCTTGTCTAAAATGGCCCTTAAACTTTCCCTCTATTTGTTTGTATTAATATTTTAATGAAACGTACACGTGCTCGCGTATTTAAAATGTCGTGAACGCACTATGAATTATGTAATTACTTTTTGTGTTTAAATTAAATATACGTAAATAATAATTATCGTTTAAATGTTCGCGATCACGTTTTTCGTAGTTTACGTAATTTAATTAGTTCCCGATCGTGACACAATATATTTATTCATGTTTGTAATAAATATATAAATACACATATAATATTAGCTCGTGATTAAATTACGTTCATGATTTCATGATCGCATGTTCGTGATTAATTACCGCCAAATAATTATTACATGATCGTACGTAGTAAATACTTATCGTGTTCTAACACGTACGTAATACGTAAAATCCTAACACGAAATCGTAATCATGCTATAATAGGAAAGTTTTAATCTAGTACGTACGATCTTAAGGGTACTATTCGTGGTAAAAGCATGCGGGTTTTACAACTCTTCCCCCCTAAAAAGAATAATTCGTCCCCGAATTATAGATAACGTAACTGAAAGAGAAACATACCCGAATCAAACTGAGAGGGTATGTAAGATAAATTGACGTACTGGTGACCTGGTAGAAGGAACGTAGAACGTGACATGTCTTGAAAAGACACGGAACGTGACGTGGCCGAAAGGACATACGCAATAGATAAGAGAAAAACGGATAAAAGTCCGGATGAACTTGTCCGTTTCCAAGTGGCCTCCCTCTTGGAACGGTTCCTTCAGAAGATCTTGACACTAATGATAAATCTTGGTCCTCCTGACCTTGAATTGGAATACAAAGAAATTCTTGGTTATCAACGGAAAGTAGATCTCCTAAATTCGATCGAGGAAAATAAGAGTTAACGTGTTAGGGTAACTGAAATGTTACGATGCAAGACAATCTGACTTAACTGATAATTAGAACAATGCACGAGACATAAAGAAACGTAGTACGTGAAAAATTTTGAACGTGATACGTGAAAAATTTTGAACGTGCTACGTGGAGATATGGCGAGTGTAGTATGAGTAAACATATCGTGATCCCTGATACGTGTAACATATCTTGATCATGATATAAGGAACGTGGAATGAACATGACATGTGAAACATATCGTGATCATAGAATATAATGGCGGTAACAACAAACGCTAGAAGGTGAGACATAGATTATGACGAGAAACGTCTATCTGATGATGGAGAGTTATACTAAACTTGGGTCTGGTCTCTCAAGTTCTTGCAAAACTTCCCAGAATGAAGTGAACGTAAAATCGTAAGTCAAGATACCATCATGAATGTGAATGGTGTCATGAACGCGAGTGCGAAAGCAAGGCGTGGAATTAGAATGAAAACGTGAAGTAATTTAGGAGTACAATTTCGAATCTTTGTCTGACCCGATAGCTGAGGGATTACCAAGTGGTCGGATTGAGCATCAGCGATCGGGCGGTCTCCTTCAACCGTTGGATATTCCAGAGAGGAAGTGGGACAAAATCACCATGGATTTTGTTACCGGTCTTCCGCCTACCAAGAAGAAGCACGATGCGATTTGGGTCATCGTTGATCGACTCACCAAATCAGCTCATTTCTTACCGATACGCAAGGAAGATCCGGTAAGTAAACTCGCAGATACTTACAGAAGGGAGATCATGAGACTCCACGGTACTCCCTCCAGCATCGTCTCAGACAGAGATCCTCGTTTCACGTCGCGATTCTGGAAAGGTCTGCAAAAAGCTTGGGGTACACAACTTAAGCTGAGTACGGCCTTTCATCCTCAAACGGACGGACAGTCGGAGCGAACAATTCAGACATTGGAAGATATGTTAAGGTCGTGTGCGTTGGAATGGACAGGTGATTGGGACGATTACATCTGTTTGGTCGAGTTTGCATACAACAACAGCTGGCACGCAAGTATCAAATGTGCTCCTTTCGAAATGTTGTATGGCAGGAAGTGTCGCGCTCCAATCTGCTGGGATCAAGTGGGAGAGCGAACACTCGAAGGACCAGAAATTATAGAAATGACCAATGAGAAGATCGAAGTAGCTAAGCAGAAGCTGCAGGAAGCACGGTCACGTCAGAAGAGTTACGCTGATAAGCATCGTAGGGACATACATTTTAATGTGGGAGACCACGTCTTCCTCAAGGTTTCGCCGGCACGTGGTGTTAAACGCTTCGGGATCAAAGGGAAACTCAGTCCTCGTTTCATCGGACCATTTGATATCATTGAACGAATCGGTGAAGTATCTTACCGATTGGCGTTACCTCCTCAGCTTTCGCACGTGCATAACGTGTTCCATGTGTCCTTACTCAGAGGGTACAAGTATCATCCCCTTCACATGGTTCAGTATCCACTGGAACAGATACGTGAAGATCTAACTTTTATAGAGGAACCCGAACGAGTTCTCGACAGGCAAGAACGAGTCATGAGAAGGAAGACGATTCCATTCGTCAAAATTCTTTGGAGGGACCATACCGAGCGGGAAGCCACTTGGGAAACAGAGGAGTCTATCCGGGCTTCTTACCCTCACTTCATATTTTGAGTTCGGGTATGTTACTTCTTTCCAGTTTGCTTTATCTATAATTCGGGGACGAATTATTCTTTTTAGGGGAGAAGAATTGTAAAACCCGCATGCTTTTACCATGAATAGTGCCCTTAAGATCGTACGTCCTATATTAAAACTTACCCTATTTAGTATTGATCACATTCATGTGCTAATAATCAAGCAAGTGCATACGTGTATGACATGATAAGTATCGATTACGTACGAACTCATGATAAACAGTTAATAAATATGTCACGTGAACATAATTAAATCATGATCACCATTTAAAATACGAACTAAAATAATTACGTAAATACATATAATATAATTACGAGCGTTAAGATTACGATAAACTACATGATAAAATAAACAGAAACCCTTTAGACACGAACACGTTTAACCACGAACGAACATGAAACATCGGGACACGAGAAAAGGTACGGGTACCCCATGTGGGGCCCCATACCCACGGCACACTAACCAAAATGGGCTTAGCCCATTGACTTTACAAGAAAGGGGGGGTTATGGTAAATATGCTTTTCATTTTTACATTTCAAGCAAAATAGCATTTTAACCTAAAAAGTTTTCTCTCCTCCTCCTTGGTCTCTCTTTGTGCCGCCACCTTAAGGACCACCATAGGTGGTTGTTGATTGATCTTGATCACAAAAATCATTGCTATAAACTGTGTTTATTCATCCTCTTTCAAGCTACGTATTGGTATATCATTCTAAACCTTTCTTTTTAATTCTTTTTAAATCCTTGATTACTTTCATGAACATGTTATTATTATTCTTATTAAAACATGATAATTAAATATAGATCTAACATGTTTTGGGGTAAATTAAAATCAAAGGTTGTTATATAAGGGTGTTTGTTTTTGGCCGCCTAGCATAACCAACCCGAGGGGGGGTTCGGTTTGCTTTTAGCCGCCATCACCAAGACCATTTTTGGTCTTGGTTGGTGCATGTGGGACCCACGGCAGCAAGGGGGCACAAGTACCCCGAGTTTGGCTCGGGGTACGGTGTCGAGTTCATGCCCGATTCATGGTTCGTTGGTTAAATCATGATTTATGCTACATGTTAATTTTTATGAATTATGAACTTAGGATATAAATTAATTAATAACATGAGATATTAATTAAACCATGACTTAGGTTATTTTTAATTATTAATTTAGCATGATACTAATTTAACCTAAGTATTTTTATGTTATGAGTTATAATTAATTAATTATTTAAAACATGCCTATAATTAATTAATTTAGACATGACTTAGGTTATGTTATTAATACATAATAATACACATTTTAACCTAAGTAATTTATTTCATTTTAATTAAAACATGTTATACTTTAATTAAAATGCTTAACCTATAGTTTAATTAAACACATGGAATAATAATTAAACTATACACTATATCATATGACTTAAGAAATAAGCTTATAAACACTTAGACTTATATGTTAGCTTATGTAACCAGCTTAATTCTAATTATGGAAACTTCTATTTATAGAAACTTAATTAAATAAGGCAACTAATCTAATAATGGAAACCTTCTATATATGGAAATCTATCTATTTCAGGCAGCTAATCTAATCATGGAAACCTTCTATATATGGAAACTTATTTAATTAAGACAGCTGATCTATTTTTGGAAACTTTCTATTTTTAGAAACTAATCTATTTTAAGCAGTAAATTCTATTTTAGGAAACTTTCTATTTTTGGAAACTTTCTATTTTTGGAAACTTTCTATTTTTAGAAACTTTCTATTTTTGGAAACTTTCTATTTTTGGAAACTTTCTATTTTTGGTAACTTTCTATTTTTGGAAACTTTCTATTTTTGGAAACTTTCTATTTTTGGAAACCTGCTATTTTTGGAAATTTACTTATTATTACACAGTAAGTATAATAATACATGAAATACCAGTAATACTTAATCAGATTAATCAGAATACAAGATAAACACAGTTTAAGGCTTTAAACAGTAAACCATGACCTAAAACATACAAAGTAAGCTAAGGTGAGACATAAAACCCAGTACGTAATCAGTGATTCGATACTTATACACGTGTGTATTCATGTAGCGTTAGTGATCCAGAAGTAGGAGTCTCTCTTCCGTTCATTCACTGGACTTGAGGTACGGATTCCCGTCCTTTCAGTATGGACATTCTTTCCTTATTAGGATTTCCCCGTATGCAGCCAACTGTTTTCCCTAGTATTTGTTTTATTGTTTTGAACTGCTTATGTTTAATTAGCATAATCTATAGCCATATACAAGCATGACCAGTTTCACCTAGTTATGGAGGTACCATAACCATAACATTGGAGGCACCAATGTTATGACTTCCCCACGGCGGAGTGATTGCTCGTGGCGTCCCTTTCAGTTTTGTCCATATTTTTATATCATGTGGGGCGTATGGGTGCATCCTAGTTACTTGTTTTATTCAGTATTTCATGGTGAATGTGGTGTGTGCCTTGCATCCTTCACAAGGAGTTGATCCCTCCTACCCAAACCAGTATATTAATTAGAGGCATCCCCTCTAATCAGCATGATGAAGTCACCCCTCCAAGAATTCATGCACGTGACCTTTTCATGACCTATATGGGCTATGGTATATTTATGTTAAAACAGTTTTCATAAGATAAACATAAGGCTTTTCAAACTATAAAACCAGTTTTCTTAATACTTAACCAGTTTACTCAGAACTTAGTCTTCCGCTGTTATATGTTACATGCTTATCCTATTTCATGCTATATTGTACATCCGTGCACTGAGCGTCTTGCTCAGCCGTTTTCCTTTTCATGTTCCCAAAACGGCAGGTACTCAGGGACGCTCGTAGATCTCAAACGTACGTGCATATGGATTGGAAGCTTTACTGTCTTTCTTTACTTTATGCATTTCCTCTACTTTAATACAGTTTGCTATGGACATTGTTTCGTCCTTTCCTTTTACAGTATTTATGTTTGTGTGTGATGAGCTCTACTTTGGGATTACCGATGTTTGATTTCGGTATTTCCTTTTATGGTCAAATAATGCTTAGACATTTATCCTTGTATGCTTTGATGACACGCCATGATTATGCGTAAGATTCCATTTCCAAAATGGGGTGTTACAGACGTCCTGGCGCTCGACTCACCTCATACTCGTATTGCATACCACTAGGAAAGATAAGGGAACTTTCTTCTAAAGAAACTCTCACGATCCCACTTGAACCTTGATCCACGATCTCCACTGGTTCTTCTTACAAAACACAACTTGTCATCGAGTTGTATTTCACCAAAAGTGGATGAATAAATCCTTATCCACCAATCACTCCTTCAAGCTCGACACATGAAAATATTATGGATTACATGAAGCTTATTCGACGACAAGAATAGATGACAGGATTTTCGGGTAAGTCCAGTCAAAAGGAAGGTTTCAAATTAAAGGGTATCCATTGGTCGGATAGCCATGGACACACATAAAAAAGAACTAACAAGAAAAACATTTTCGTCATATGAGGGTGCTCACACGCGGATCCTTACTCAAAATATAATACAAAGACACCATCTTACTTCCGCCCACGCGCATTAAAGTCTCAATGAACATCATCGTTGGAAGTCAAAAAGAAATTACATGGTACGTGTTCTCCATGATCGGACGTCATTGGACAATGCCGTCTCAAGGTCTCACAACTTACGATCATTAGAGTAGATCACACACCATATAAGTACATAAAAAAGGTCGAACATAAACATCAAATATAGATCTCCACCGTTGATCATCGTGAAAACCTTGAACGATCCCTTGATAATAACCACTTGATCTCCAAAGTCTTTCCACTTGCGGTGTCGGCTACAGCATACTCCTCAAGTGATAACGAATTTATTAATTCCAATCATTAAGAAATTCGGTCCGTTGGCGAAGATTCACAACAATCGGGCATATCAACAGCTTCTGCTCCAGTGTTCAACATACAAAAGCGTCCAACTAACTTCTGCTTTAGTGTTTGTAACACCCCATTTTGATAATGGAATGTCACACGTAATTATGGCGTGTCATCAAAGCATACAAGGATAAATGTATAAAATATTACATGACCACAGGGATAACCGGAATCCAACATCGGTTCTCAAACATAAGCCCAAAACATAATAAAGCAAAAGAAATGAATGAAAGACTAAACAAGCATAAGTATATGAAGGCAAAAAGGAAAAGAAGTCTCTAGCAACTTCCATCCTATGTACGTCCTCCAAATGCTCGAGTCCTTCCAAGGGTACCTGCCGTTTTGGGACATGGAAAGGAAAGTAACGGCTGAGCAAAACGCTCAGTGCACGGATATAGACATAGTATGAATGACTAAAACATAATAAAGACTTAATAGCAGCGGAAATGTATAAGTCCTGGAAAACCTGGAACATGTTCATAAAACTGGTTTTATAGTTTGAAAAGCCTTATGTTTATCTTATGAAAACTGTTTAACGTATTTTACCATTAGCCAATATAGGTCATGAAAATCCACCGTGCATGAATACTTGGAAGGGTGACCTCATCATGCAAATTAGAGGGGCTGTCTCTAATTTAATATACTGGTTTTTGGGTAGGAGGGATCAGCTCCTTGTGAAGGATGCAAGGCACACACCACATTCACCATGTAATCCTGAATAAAACATGTAACTAGGATGCACCCATACGCCCCACATGATAAATATAAATAAATGGCCAAAAGCTGAAGGGACGCCACGAGCAATCACTCCGCCGTGGTGAAGTCATAACATCAGTGCCTCTGAAGTTATAGTTATGGTACCTCCATAACTAGGTGAAACTGGTCATGCATGTATATGGCTATAGGTAATCTTAATTAAACATAAGCAATCAAACTCATAACTTATACTACGGGAAAACAGTTGGCTGCATACGGGGAATCCTAATAAGGAAAGAATTTCCATACTGAAAGGACGGGAATCCGTACCTTATGTCCAGTGAACAAAGAAGACGAACGGAAAAGAGTCCTACTCTGGTATCACTAATGCTACATAAATACGCACGTGTATAAGTATCTGACTACTGAATACGTACCGGTTTTATGTCATGTCTTAGCTTATTTTGTACGTTTAAGTCATGTTTTACTGTTTTAAGCTTTAATCTGTGTTTATCTTATATTCTGTTTATTCTGATTAAGTATTACTTGTATTTCATGTATTATTATACTTACTGTGTAATAATAAGTAACTTTCCAAAAAAAATAGCAGGTTTCCTAAAATAGAAAGTTTCCAAAAATAGAATTGCTGCTTAAAATAGATAAGTTTCTAAAAATAGAAAGTTTCCAAAAATAGATTAGCTGCCTTAATTAAATAAGTTTCTAAAAATAGAAAGTTTCCATAAATAGATATAAGCTGGTTAAATAAGCTAATTATATAAGCTTAAGTATTTACTGATTAATATTCTAAGTCATGTAATAAAATAGTATAGTTTATAAATCATTCCATGTATTTAAATAAACTATAGGTTAAGGCATTTATTTAATTATCATGTGATTTAATTAAATAAGATATAAATACTTAGGTTAAAACATTTATTATTAATTATATTAATATAACCTAAGTTATGAGAATTAATTAATTATAGGTCATGGTTTTAATAATTAATTAATTACTTAGTCAAATTTTCATGATTAAAATACTTAGGTTTAACTATGTATTAATAGTAAAATAATTAACCTATGTCATGATAATTAAATAATTATAAGTCATGTTTAATAATTAATTAATTACTATAGTTTAAATTAAATAATCAAAATACTTAGGTTAAAATCATGTATTATTAATTAGTTAATAATAAACCTAAGTCCATGTTTTTAATTAAATTAATTACCTAGCATGTTAAATCAATTTAATTAATCTTGTAATAATACGTCATTATTTATTAATTGTATTACCTTGTAAAATAACTAAGCATATAAAGTTAATTAACTTTTAAAATGATAACCCGTAACCATGTATTATTTTATTAAAAGCATCGAAAACCGAACCCGTGTCTTATTAATTTAAACGTAAAACTCGTATTATGTTTACCAATAACACGAACCAAACAGCCCCTTAACTTGTTTATAATCCTGTTTGCCAAACGCACCCTTAAATCTGTTTATAAAACAGGTTGCCAAACACCCCTGTCCCTGCCAAAATCCCACCGACGGTGGTGGTGATACCCCCGTCAGTGGTTCGTTTCCCCTGCTGGTTATAATTATCCCACCGAGAGCATAAACTCTCGGTTCCCACTGCTAATACAAACACCCCTACGGGTTCCCACTGTTAGCACAACCAAGCCCAAAACCCTAATTAGGGTTGCGGCTGGTGCCTTCAAATCATCACCGAGACTCGTATGAGTCTCGGTTTGTGTTCCATTCGAACCCCACAACAAACAAACAAAACCCCCCATCATTTTATGTCCGACATGTTTAATTACCCATGAAATCGGATTAAAACAAAAGAAATAGAACGAATTAGGGTTTACTTACTTGATTTTAGGGTTAAGATCTAATAACACGCAATCCTTGTTTAATCTAGCTTGAGACTTCCCTCTTGATTTTGATGTTAAGCCGACGCAGCAGGAAAGAAAGAAGAAGAAAAAAAAACGATCGGTCCTGTCTAAATTTTAGGGTTTCTGTGTTTGTTTGTTTGTTTGTGTCGGCAGAAAGAAAGCAAAGAAAACAAACCCCTCCCGTCTGTTTATTTACACGGCCAAAACAAGGCTCTTGGGCCTTGAGCCCAAGTCCTACCTCTTTCATTCTTGTCTAAAATGGCCCTTAAACTTTCCCTCTATTTGTTTGTATTAATATTTTAATGAAACGTACACGTGCTCGCGTATTTAAAATGTCGTGAACGCACTATGAATTATGTAATTACTTTTTGTGTTTAAATTAAATATACGTAAATAATAATTATCGTTTAAATGTTCGCGATCACGTTTTTCGTAGTTTACGTAATTTAATTAGTTCCCGATCGTGACACAATATATTTATTCGTGTTTGTAATAAATATATAAATACACATATAATATTAGCTCGTGATTAAATTACGTTCATGATTTCATGATCGCATGTTCGTGATTAATTACCGCCAAATAATTATTACATGATCGTACGTAGTAAATACTTATCGTGTTCTAACACGTACGTAATACGTAAAATCCTAACACGAAATCGTAATCATGCTATAATAGGAAAGTTTTAATCTAGTACGTACGATCTTAAGGGTACTATTCATGGTAAAAGCATGCGGGTTTTACAACTCTTCCCCCCTAAAAAGAATAATTCGTCCCCGAATTATAGATAACGTAACTGAAAGAGAAACATACCCGAATCAAACTGAGAGGGTATGTAAGATAAATTGACGTACTGGTGACCTGGTAGAAGGAACGTAGAACGTGACATGTCTTGAAAAGACACGGAACGTGACGTGGCCGAAAGGACATACGCAATAGATAAGAGAAAAACGGATAAAAGTCCGGATGAACTTGTCCGTTTCCAAGTGGCCTCCCTCTTGGAACGGTTCCTTCAGAAGATCTTGACACTAATGATAAATCTTGGTCCTCCTGACCTTGAATTGGAATACAAAGAAATTCTTGGTTATCAACGGAAAGTAGATCTCCTAAATTCGATCGAGGAAAATAAGAGTTAACGTGTTAGGGTAACTGAAATGTTACGATGCAAGACAATCTGACTTAACTGATAATTAGAACAATGCACGAGACATAAAGAAACGTAGTACGTGAAAAATTTTGAACGTGATACGTGAAAAATTTTGAACGTGCTACGTGGAGATATGGCGAGTGTAGTATGAGTAAACATATCGTGATCCCTGATACGTGTAACATATCTTGATCATGATATAAGGAACGTGGAATGAACATGACATGTGAAACATATCGTGATCATAGAATATAATGGCGGTAACGACAAACGCTAGAAGGTGAGACATAGATTATGACGAGAAACGTCTATCTGATGATGGAGAGTTATACTAAACTTGGGTCTGGTCTCTCAAGTTCTTGCAAAACTTCCCAGAATGAAGTGAACGTAAAATCGTAAGTCAAGATACCATCATGAATGTGAATGGTGTCATGAACGCGAGTGCGAAAGCAAGGCGTGGAATTAGAATGAAAACGTGAAGTAATTTAGGAGTACAATTTCGAATCTTTGTCTGACCCGATAGCTGAGGGATTACCAAGTGGTCGGATGAGCCTTGGCTGGAACATGTCCGATCAATCTGTTGGTTCTGCAATCCTTGCGGATGTAAGGATT
Organism: Glebionis coronaria; assembly: GCA_025667525.1. Classification (NCBI taxonomy): domain Eukaryota; kingdom Viridiplantae; phylum Streptophyta; class Magnoliopsida; order Asterales; family Asteraceae; genus Glebionis; species Glebionis coronaria. The sequence goes on from CM046875.1 coordinate 49,998,796, forward strand.
CTACAGACTTGATCAAACTGTTTGCAATAACCCAGATAGCATCATGCTTCTTCTGAGTTTGCGTTAATCTGGTAACCAAAATCCATGGAGATCTTGTCCCATTTTAGTTCACAAATTCAGATGATGAAACATCCCAGTCTGTTGGTGTCCTATCATAACCTGTTGGTATGTCAGGTACCTAGATATGAACGTAACTGTATCTTGCTTCGTAGAACCTGATACATAGGAGTTTGCGAAACTCTGAGTCTATGAATCCAAACTTCTCTTAGCGTAGGATTTTCTAGAACGCCTAATGTAATGTAGGGTTCCCTCCTTTACGCATAAGTTGAGTCATGGTAAGATTAACCATGTAATTCCATGTGATTCAGTGTGTTACTGTAATCAAACAGAATTGATATTGGAAAAATTTCCAGGGTAGAATTTCTCTTGTCATAGAATTTGCAACATAGTGTAGATAGGGTCTTCCTGTTCTTCTCTAGGCTTAGAGGAAATCAGGTTATCCTCAATGAAAACGCTGATGAATTTGTTTAGGAGTTCATGGAAACTCAATTTATTAAGTCCATAATGATGTTGGAGCATTGACGAGACTAAATCAAAATCATAAATCTAGCATGACCGAGTCGTGCACGAATAGCGGTCACGGACATGTCCTGCTTTTTCACTCGTTACTGTTGGCAGCATGATCATGAGTTCGATCTTGTGAAAGTGATGAACACTATACGGTTGATTGGACATGTCGTCAATACGTGGAGGAGAATAACGGTCATGAATGGTGATTTGTTTAAGTCAACGGTAGTCGACACATAATCTCATGGTACCATCCTTCTCCTTGTAGATTCTTCTGGAATGTATAGGAAGACTTTGGAATAATCAACTGGCTATGCGTAAAAGAATTAAGTTGTCGTGTCTTACTGACAGCTAGAAAATTTTAGCGACCATGGCTAACAACGCACATGCTTGTAAGCATAGATAATTTGTACAGATTTTCACGAGGGAAAATCAAGTTGAATGTATTCAGGAGCCTGAACATTACTGTACATAATTATGAATCGTAGCATGGTGTGCTGTTCATAGTCCATAATTAGGATAAAATTTATCTCGTGTCTGTCCGAGGAAATACGTTAGCAGATTGGATCTCATCATTAAACTGAAGGAAAACCTTCGTATGCGTGGGAATACGAAAGGCGTCCTTCATGGTCATGAATATATGAACTATGGTGAAAGAAATGAAAGTGACATCGGCAACGTGACAGTTCTCACTGATGCGTCGATAATGGTATTGAAATTCTTGTGGCCTGATTAATACATGGCACAACAAAATAGATATACCCTTGGAGGGTACCCTGAATTTCTTAGAAATGTTCCATAGTTGGACGTGAGTCATGTGTCTTGACTCGTTTCTTAGAACTATAAGCATGACATATTTCTTGACCGGTGTCTTGACATATGTCTTCAGAAAGTATACGTGAGACATGTGTCTTGACTGATGTCTTGACATGTGTCTTCAGGAAGTATACGTGAGACATGTGTCTTGACTGATGTCTTGACATGTGTCTCGAGATGTGAAACAAATAGGACTACAAACATTAGGTTATTATGCCAGAAATGGCGGATCGGTTGGACTACTGATCCTTTGTATGTCTGATCACGTCCGCGGTCGGAGCCTCGGTTGCGATTTCTAGGATAGTTGTTGTCATAGTAGTGGTTACTATCGTCCTGTCTTTCAGTTCCATGACGGTCATTCTCATGACCGTGATTCATGTAACTATTTAGCTGAGTGGCCGGCTGGTACCGGTTGCACTCATATGGCTGAAATGACAGCGAATGACGTGTGACATGTAACCAAGAATTAGGGATAATGATTGATGGGAATCGTCTGATGGTGAAGCATCTTCTCGTCCAATTGCTTTGCTCCGACGCCTTTTTCTTCATCTTGTAGGATCTCCAGGTTGTGAACAGCATCCGCACCTCGTAGCGTCTCCGAACGTCAGTAGCATCAACCTTTAGTATCATCTCCAAGTTATGAGCGACATCAGCAATTTGTAGAGTATCAGCAAGTGGAAGTACGCACGTGGGATAAGGTACATGGAGTACACATGGAATGTACATGAAATGATCGGTATGGGGGTCGATCATTTGTCATGATTTAAGGAAAGTAAACCGGTTAAACGGTTAGGAAAACCATCATGATAACCTAGCAATATTAGCATAGACATCATTCTGGTTATAACGGAAACGTTAAAGTGTGGTTATAAAAAATTCAACGATGATTTGCCTGACAGCATGATCAATGAAAACCAACCATGACTATCATGAAAGAAGAATTCAATGAAATCCAACAATGTCTTGCAGGACAACGTAAATAACAAAAGAGGCGTAAAACATAATCAACATGAAGACGGAATTATCATGAAGAAACATGAAACCATCTATCACAAAGAAGTGTATAACATAATCAGCATGAAACTGAAGTTAACCATGACAGTATGAAAACATACTTGACATAAAAACATAATAAATTATAAGGGGACATGAAAAAAATTTATGCCAATTTTAAATCATGAGAAAAATTTTATGCATGAAAACCAGTGCATGAATGCGTAATGTAGTTTATAAAAACCTTTATATGTGCGAGGGGACGCCTATGGGTCGGTCCCAAAACAAAAGACATAACGAGGGGACGCCTATGGGTCGGTCCCAAAATTAAAAGTTTCGATAAAAGCACATGCGACTAAATATGGCCAGTCCTGTACCAACCATTACTTAGTCATAATTCCTGTAACAATGATACATGAAACATAAATAAATGAAACTCATATGTCAAAACTTATCAGAAAAAATTTTATGTGACTAATTATGAACTACTGGGGTTCAGTCCACATAGCCACAGTTCGCGAGGAACATTATGCATGAAACAATGACACATAACTAAATATGAATGACGGTTGTCCATCCATATTAGTAAAACAAATTCGATGAAACATCACGGTTAAAACCTCAAGGTGCTGGAAACATCATGGTTAAAACAACAATGCACTGAAAACGTCAATACGTAGAATGACAAGCGTTGGTTAGGAAGCTCCTGGTGACTACCCACTAGTCACAGGTCGAGTTTTAGAGCCTACAGGTCGAAGCCTTGGCTCTGATACCATAATTGTAACACCCCATTTCGATAATGGAATGTCACACGTAATTATGGCGTGTCATCAAAGCATACAAGGATAAATGTATAAAACATTACATGACCACAGGGATAACCGGAATCCAACATCGGTTCCCAAACATAAGCCCAAAACATAATAAAGCAAAAGAAATGAATGAAAGACTAAACAAGCATAAGTATATGAAGGCAAAAAGGAAAAGAAGTCTCTAACAGCTTCTATCCTATGTACGTCCTCCAAATGCTCGAGTCCTTCCAAGGGTACCTGCCGTTTTGGACATGGAAAGGAAAGTAACGGCTGAGCAAAACGCTCAGTGCACGGATATAGACATAGTATGAATGACTAAAACATAATAAAGACTTAATAGCAGCGGAAATGTATAAGTCCTGGAAAACCTTGAACATGTTCATAAAACTGGTTTTATAGTTTGAAAAGCCTTATGTTTATCTTATGAAAACTGTTTAACGTATTATACCATTAGCCAATATAGGTCATGAAAATCCATCGTGCATGAATACTTGGAGGGGTGACCTCATCATGTGAAGGATGCAAGGCACACACCACATTCACCATGTAATCATGAATAAAACATGTAACTAGGATGCACCCATACGCCCCACATGATAAATATAAATAAATGGCCAAAAGCTGAAGGGACGCCACGAGCAATCACTCCGCCGTGGTGAAGTCATAACATCAGTGCCTCTAATGTTGGTTATGGTACCTCCATAACTAGGTGAAACTGGTCATGCATGTATATGGCTATAGGTAATCTTAATTAAACATAAGCAATCAAACTCATAACTTATACTACGGGAAAACAGTTGGCTGCATACGGGGAATCCTAATAAGGAAAGAATGTCCATACTGAAAGGACGGGAATCCGTACCTTATGTCCAGTGAACGAAGAAGACGAACGGAAAAGAGTCCTACTCCGGTATCACTAATGCTACATAAATACACACGTGTATAAGTATCTGACTACTGAATACGTACCGGTTTTATGTCATGTCTTAGCTTATTTTACACTTTTAAGTCATGTTTTATTGTTTTAAGGTTTAATCTGTGTTTATCTTATATTCTGTTTATTATGATTAAGTATTACTTGTATTTCATGTATTATTATACTTACTATGTAATAATAAGTAACTTTCCAAAAAAAATAGCAGGTTTCCTAAAATAGAAAGTTTCCAAAAACAGAATTACTGCTTAAATTAGATAAGTTTCTAAAATAGAAAGTTTCCAAAAATAGATTAGCTGCCTTAATTAAATAAGTTTCTAAAAATAGAAAGTTTCCATAAATAGATATAAGCTGGTTAAATAAGCTAATTATATAAGCTTAAGTATTTACTGATTAATATTCTAAGTCATGTAATAAAATAGTATAGTTTATAGATCATTCCATGTATTTAAATAAACTATAGGTTAAGGCATTTATTTAATTATCATGTGATTTAATTAAATAAGATATAAATACTTAGGTTAAAACATGTATTATTAATTATATTAATATAACCTAAGTCATGAGAATTAATTAATTATAGGTCATGGTTTTAATAATTAATTAATTACTTAGTCAAATTTTCATGATTAAAATACTTAGGTTTAACTATGTATTAATAGTAAAATAATTAACCTACGTCATGATAATTAATTAATTATAAGTCATGTTTAATAATTAATCAATTACTATAGTTTAAATTAAATAATCAAAATACTTAGGTTAAAATCATGTGTTATTAATTAGTTAATAATAAACCTAAGTCCATGTTTTTAATTAAATTAATTACCTAGCATGTTAAATCAATTTAATTAATCTTGTAATAATACGTCATTATTTATTAATTGTATTACCTTGTAAAATAAATAAACATATAAAGTTAATTAACTTTTAAAATGATAACCCGTAACCATGTATTATTTTATTAAAAGCATCGAAAACCGAACCCGTGTCTTATTAATTTAAACGTAAAACTCGTATTATGTTTACCAATAACACGAACCAAACAGCCCCTTAACTTGTTTATAATCCTGTTTGCCAAACGCACCCTTAAATCTGTTTATAAAACAGGTTGCCAAACACCCCTGTCCCTGCCAAAATCCCACCGACAGTGGTGGTGATACCCCCGTCAGTGGTTCGTTTCCCCTGCTGGTTATAATTATCCCACCGAGAGCATAAGCTCTCGGTTCTCACTGCTAATACAAACACCCCTACGGGTTCCCACTGTTAGCACAACCAAGCCCAAAACCCTAATTAGGGTTGCGGCTGGTGCCTTCAAATCATCACCGAGACTCGTATGAGTCTCGGTTTGTGTTCCATTCGAACCCCACAACAAACAAGCGAAACCCCCCATCATTTTATGTCCGACATGTTTAATTACCCATGAAATCGGATTAAAAGAAAAGAAACAGAACGAATTAGGGTTTACTTACTTGATTTTAGGGTTAAGATCTAATAACACGCAATCCTTGTTTAATCTAGCTTGAGACTTCCCTCTTGATTTTGATGTTAAGCCGACGCAGCAGGAAAGAAAGAAGAAGAAAAAAAACGATCGGTCCTGTCTAAATTTTAGGGTTTCTGTGTTTGTTTGTTTGTTTGTGTCGGCAGAAAGAAAGCAAAGAAAACAAACCCCTCCCGTCTGTTTATTTACACGGCCAAAACAAGGCTCTTGGGCCTTGAGCGCAAGTCCTACCTCTTTCATTCTTGTCTAAAATGGCCCTTAAACTTTCCCTCTATTTGTTTGTATTAATATTTTAATGAAACGTACACGTGCTCGCGTATTTAAAATGTCGTGAACGCACTATGAATTATGTAATTACTTGTTGTGTTTAAATTAAATATACGTAAATAATAATTATCGTTTAAATGTTCGCGATCATGTTTTTCGTCGTTTACGTAATTTAATTAGTTCCCGGTCGTGACACAATATATTTATTCGTGTTTGTAATAAATATATAAATACGTATATAATATTAGCTCGTGATTAAATTACGTTCATGATTTCATGATCGCATGTTCGTGATTAATTATCGCCAAATAATTATTACATGATCGTACGTAGTAACTACTTATCGTGTTCTAACACGTACGTAATACGTAAAATCCTAACACGAAATCGTAATCATGCTATAATAGGAAAGTTTTAATCTAGTACGTACGATCTTAAGGGTACTATTCGTGGTAAAAGCATGCGGGTTTTACAGTGTTCATCATACAAAAGCATCCTTCTACTTCATCATTCATCATACAGAGGTGTCCTAATAGTTTCTACTTCAGTGCTCAAGGTGATGCATCATATTCCTCGTTTAATTCGTCATTCTGGCCCCCAAGAGTTTCATCATCAAGAAAAGTCTTCGGTAACCTTTCGATAGTAGAAAGTAGAATTACAAGATCTTCACATCCATGATGAGTTGCCGTTGATAACTTGATCCTCAATCAATCCACAAATACACACATAAATCCTGGTGACGCTTAAACAAGTCGCCTATTCTTGGAACGGTCAACGGTTCTTAACAATCTGCTTATAAAGCTCACTATTATCAAGACACATTAGAAATGGTCCATCAAAATAAACCATCACTTGAGAGAATTCCAACGGGTTACTCGTACATAGATGATAATCGACGATCATCATAATGACGACGGCACTGAACGATTCTTATCAACGAAACAGGGTTCGAAGAAAGACGTACGCACACCAAACATCCATAAATCGAGCCAGGCATACTTGGGCCCACTCATTTAAAACTCCTTGTCTACATCAAAATGCGTCCCCTTTCATGTATATAAGAGTTTATAAATTTACGGTTCGGGAACTTATAACTTTCTTGTTCAAATGAAAGGGCGTCCTAATCCATTTCAACAAAACGATTATAAGTCATCCTACTCAAGTATTACTATCTCTTAACACGATATCATATCAAAATATTATAGTAAATACAAGGTGTCAATAAACTTATATCATGATTTCCGTATTCAAACGTCCCATTCCATCTGAATAAGGAAAACACAACAATCTAAGGTCTAGTGGTTTAAAATTTTCTTATTCAAATGTCCTAATCCATTTAAATAAGACAACCTTAAACGACTCTTAGTTGGGCGAGTTAAAATCTATTTATCTAAATGTCCCATTCCATTTAGATACACGGTATTAAGTCACTCAACTGAATGACTACTACGCGCATATCATTGTTGTACCCAAACTATATATATTTGATTAGGATATATATATATATCTTAAGTCCAACATTGGCATCCTCCTTTCGCCAATAAAACATAGTCATATAAAATCAAATCACACGTCGCATTACATAGAAGATGTCACCTCAGATAAATGATTCTTCAAGATCATAAGTAGTAACGAAAACACGAACATCGCATTTATCAATTACGTTTCGAAAGGAGATGTCCAAAAATGGCACATCCCGATACAATGATAAGAATCGAACTTAAACAGTCGATATGCGATAGGTTACGAAACCATATATACATACTCAAAGTATCAAACGAGTCTCACACTCGTATTCAGATAATACACAATTACCAAGATCAGTGATTGGTAGTGAGGCCAAATTCGATAGAAAACCGCATTATTAAATGTACGAAAATCATTCAAGGAACATTGCTTCACGTACAATGCCTTTAAATACCATAGTATATTCATACATATACATATTACCATTCTTACATACACATAATATCACATAATCACAATCAATAAAAAGTAATACAAGAATAGCCTTACCGGAGCCATGCGGAGTAGTTGCGTGCTTAAAACCTTTTAAAACATACCAAAATTTATAGTTTAGGTTTTTCAAAATCGACCTAGTTCTCTATAACTTGTGGCTCTGATTACCAATTTGTAACACCCCCAAATTACCACGCAGCGGAATACCACTTTGGGGCGCTACTCATAGCACATCGCACACAATCATAGACAACGACCTCAAATGAGACGTTAAGTTAATATACAACATTGTCTAAAAAGTTTCCCATCCCAATATATATAAAATCAGAGTAGCGTTTAGTCCCAAAAACCGTTAACAATCACAATACATTAAATACTTAAAAGCAGTTTATTCGTTTCAAAGGATGGAAAAGTAAACAAAGATTTAGACAAGTAAGCACCAACTTCCTCCTCACATGCTCTGCTGCTATCCATCTTGATTACCTGAAATACATGTGTAAAATCATCAACACAAAGGTTGAGCAAGTCTATAGGTTTTACAAATCATTTGAACACAAGCAAAGATTATAAGTTTGTGGCATACTTGAAGGCAACAAGCATTAAATAATAATTTGCATCAACAATAATAATTGTATATAGCATAAATTGCAATAAGCTCGTGGAACCGAGCCATTAGACACTCCCATATCAGTCTAATAAGACGAGAGATTTATTAATTGTCGTTACCTCCAGATTATTGGTACATTGCCGTATACCTGACTTCTCAATACAATATGTTCAAACAGTGTGGAGGTCGGGCCTAAGCTTCTATGACAACTCCACACAAACTGAACCGGGGCGGCTTCCCCCATAGATCTATTAATTGTACTAGCGGTTAACCCATCATAGGTTAATTAACGGTCCATAATTGAGGCTTTAATAAAGTTAATCACCTAATGCAATTTAAAGGCAACCACGGGTCCATTATAGAGGGACAAGCATACCACAAAAGACTTGTGTTCTAAGTTTATAAAAACATGTATTCCCCCTCGCGGGTTTATAAACCATTTACAAGATAGTATAAAAGCGAGGCTATAGACTTACCTTAGATAATACTCAAAGCTAGTAGTAGTAGTGATCGCCGAAGTGAAGATGCCTCCCAAATATATACACATCAAAAACCACCACCTAACAAATAAGGTGCGCGCTTAGTAACATACTTAAGTATATAAAATCATACTCATTTGACTTTTCGAAGTCTTACTTTTTCAACTTTGATCTTAAATAATTTTGTTTGTGTTATATAATAATTGATGAAAAGTATATGAATGGATTTGCCTTTTAATGTATTCTCATTGATGTAATTTTCATAAAGTATTATACTAACATAAACGAAATTATTAAAGATCAAAGTTAAAAAAATAAGACTTCAAAAAGTCAAATGAGGCCAATAAAAGTGGGACGGAGGTAGTAGTTAGTATAATAAAATCAATGACTCAAAATAGTATGTACATAGACATGACCAATCAATGCAAGTGTTTCCTTCTAAACCCCACAACATGTACTAGCTTTCCAAACTAGCACCTTCGATATTGATCCATCTCAAGATGCCAAATCAATATGGTTCAAGTACCCTAAATGGGTTTCCAATCTCAGAATATACACTCACACATAATACTTATATCCTTTTAGAACTTTGAGAAGCTAATAGATTTGCCTCTCGCCTGAAACTATGACACGAGGTTAAGTACCTCCCAATAATACTCAGCCGGTACTTACCAAAAGTACACGTTGTTTTACCATACCTAAACAACTCCATTTTCGACGAAACTTGGTGACAAACTCATTTATAATCTTTAAAAGACTCAGTTTAAATTTCATTCAATGATTCACATTTTAGACCCACCTGCTCGACACATCTTTAGACTTTAAAAACTGGACTGTTTTGCACACTTGCATCGTAAAACCATTTTGACCTTGTTAAACATTTCCATTTACAAAATTGCCACTTGACTTTGAAAATAGACTCAAAATTCTAAGTTTAGAACCTAAAACAGCCTTTGATCAGTTTTAAAACTCAACTTATAGTCCCCGAGATTCGATCCAAATATCGACAACAATTTCGTATTGTGTCAATACTCGTCTCCCGGTACACGAATAATCAAAATAGCATAACTTTTGACTCGTTTGGAGTGAAAAGCTCTATCTTGTATCAAAACGAGCGCCTCGATGACTACTACAAGAATATTTAATAATATCGAACTTTATCCAACATCTATTGTATGAAAATCAGCCTTAAACCCACTGATGTAAATAACCTTTTTTAAAATCATACCAACAACCATTTTGACCCATTTTTAACAACATCAACACTTCAAATATGCTATACCCATCATCTACAACATCTCATATCATCCCTAAATCACTTGCATGATTAATACTTTCAAAACCCATATCAAAATTCACACATGCAACATTTAAAATCAATGATATAATATTAATAACATAATCATATAAGCATAAAAATGGATCAAACTCACTTGATCATCACTAATAATCTTTGAAAATTAAAAGTTCTTGCATGTTTATAAAAGTTAGATCAAAATACTCACAAGGAAATTTCTAAAATGGGTCTATGATTAGAATTCTTTAAATCAAACTAGAAAATCAATGATGAAGGTGTTTTTGGGTTGAGGTTTACACGGCAAGGAGAAGGAGAAAGATGATGGTGGATTTTTTTTTATTAAAATGAAGAGTTAGTGGAAAAGTAGGTGACAAAAATCCTTTTATAGTAAGGTTTTAGGGTAGAACTTGTAAATAGTGGATAGTTTTGGACTAAAGTGTAATTATTAGTTAAAAAGCGGGAAATAACTTCCAGTCAATTTTATAAATATTTACGAGAGTCGAGTTTCGTCCCGGGTTCATAAAAATATAAATCTCGTTTGTTAAATATATCGTTTTAATAATTAAACGCACACAAAATGAAATAATAATGTTCGACTCGACTTAATACGTAATGAGATAGAAATTTCAAAAATCTCAAATATCGAAATAATCGATATAAAAATATAATATTTGGGCATCCATTGGCATCGCGATCACTATTAGTACTCTTCAATCATCACAACAATTAATTATAGTCACACATTATCGGTTTCAACTAAAACCGTCAAATACAATAATACTCATCATTACTTAGAAATTAAAAATATGTTACATAGTTAGGATATAATAATGACGTCAAGTTAGGGTTATTACAATTCAGCATGGTTTTCCACCATGAGAATTTGTACAAATTATTTATGCTTTACAAGCACGTGTTGGTTATTCCATGGCTGTGAAGATTTTCAGCTATTATTGATGACACAACATTTGAAGTTCCTTTTATTCTTAACCAGCCGATTATTTTAAAATTTTCCGATATAAATTCCAGAAGAACCTTCAAGGAGGAGGACGGTAACAGGAGATTATGTGTCGAATACCGTCGATTTAAACAAATCACCTTTCATAACCGTTATTCTCCTCCACGTATTGACAACATGTCCAATCGAATTTAGGGTGTAAAGCACTTTTCCAAGATCGGATTCATAATCATGCTGCCAATAGTGACGAGGGAAATAGCAGGACATTCCATGACTGCTATTCGTACATGATTTGGCCATGCTAAAATCATGATTTGTTTTGGCCTTATGGATGCTCTAGCAGTATCATGTACTTGATAGATCGAGTTCCCAGGGACTAACAAACAAATCCATTATCATTTTCTTCTATGGCAATCTAATCTTCTCTAAGTATAGAGAAGAGCACGAAGACCATCTTCACTCTATGTTATACAAGAAGAAATTTCACCCTGAAAATTTTCCAATATAAATTCTGGTTGATTACAGTGACACGTTAAATCACATAGATATTTTACCATGACTCACCTTTTTCGTGAAGGTGAGAACCCTACACTACATTAGGTGTTCCAGAAAATCCTACGCTGAGAGAAGTCTAATTTCGGAGACTCATAGTTTTGCAAACTCCTACGTATCAAGTTTCTATGAAGCAAGATACAGTTCCGTTCATATCTAATTAACTGTCACACCAACAAGCTAAGATAGAACACCAACAGACGGGGATGTTTATCCACCATCAAGAATTGTGAACAGAAATGGGACAAGATCTCCATGGATTTTGGTTACAAGATTCCTGCAAACTCAGAAAAAGCATGATGCTATCTTGGTTACAGTCAAAAGTTTGACCATGTCTGCAGAATCCTTACATCCGCAAGGATTTCAGAGTCAGCAGATTTTCAGACATTTTCCAACCAAGGATCATCCGATCACTTGGTACTCCCTAAGCTATCGGACCAGACAAAGATTCACATTGTGTTCCAAAATTACGTTCATGTCCTTTGTCCATATTTTACGACTTGCTTTCACACTCACGTTCATGACACTATTCACGTTCATGATCGTATCCTGGCTTACGATTTTACGTTCATTTTCGTTCTGGGAAGTTTTTCCAAGGTTGAGAGACCAGAGTCAAGTTTAGTATAACCCTCTATCCCCAGACAGATGCTTCACGTCACATTCCACGTCACACCATATAGTATTTGGCGTTACCACCTCAGTTATTCTATGTTCACGATATGTTTCACATGTCATGTACATTCCACGTTTCACATATCACGTTCACGATATATTACACGTATCATTGTTCATCATATGCTTCGCATATTACACTGACCATATCTCCACGTATCACGTTCACAATTATCCACGTATCATGTTCACAATTGTTCAAGTACTACGTTCCAGTATGTCTCGCGCATCATGGCTAAGACGGGACTAATTTTAGTTAGTCTAGGTTATTTTGCATTGTAATGTTTCATCTAGCCTTGCACGTTAGTTCTTATTCCCTCGATCAAATTCAAAGGATCTATCTTACGTTGATAACCATGAACTTTTACGTATTTTCAAGTCAAGGTCAGGAGGACCAAGATTTATCATGTGTGTCAAGATCTTGTGGAGGAACCGTTCCGAGAGGGAAGCCACTTGGAAACGGACGAGTCCATCCGGATTTTATCCTCTCATCATTCCATAATTCAGTTATGTTCTATTCAGGCACGTCACGTTCCATGTCCTTTTCAGTCATGTCGCACTTATGTTCTTTCAGTTTATTTTATCTATAATTCGGGGACGAATTATTCTTTTAGGGGGAGAGTTGTAAAACCCGCATGCTTTTACCATGAACAATACACTTAGTGAACGTACGTACATATTAAAACTTTCCTTTTATAGCATGAACACGTGTCATGATTAGTAATTTCAGAAGTTATGTAGGTATTATTATTACGGCAAGTATTAAGTACGTGATAGTACACGATAATTATTAACAATAATAATTATAAACACGAACATGAAATCATGAACGGAAAAATCTCGAACGCGTAATTACGTACTTAGTTAATATAATACGATTAATATCGTTACGTACAAGTATTTAAATATAACACGAACATTTACTTATAACACGGAAAAACGGACGTACAAATACGTAAATTTAAACACGGGAAAACTTTGGATTTTGCCTTGTGGGCCCTACAAGCCGCGGCACCAAGAGAGACAAGGGGCCAAGCCCACTTTTTTTTTACCAAATAACAAAAAGGGAAACTTTATTTTCATTCACAGAGTTTTTCCAAGAAAATCAAAAACCCTATTCTTTCTTTTCCTTTCTTTGGCCGGCGGCAAGATTAAACACCAAGGGTGTTTGATTTGAGTTTTGATTAAATTAAATCCAAGGATCGTGTTCGTGTTATCGTTCTCCAATCATTACACGCATTCGGTAATCCGTAAAACCTTTTCTTTTTATTCTTTTTATTAATTATGAACACATGTGATCATGGGATTAAATAAACAAGAATTAAAATCATGTTAATCTATCATGGGGGTAAAATTAAATGTTGTTTTGGGTTTGGTTTGCTCGGCCGACACTCAAACCGAGATCCCATGGCTCTCGGTGTGTCTTGGTTCGGTTGGCAGTAGGAACAAGGAACCCCGACACACGTCGGGTGTCCTTGTGGTTTGGTTGGGTCTCGGCAGCAGGCAGCCACCACCACCGGCACACAGCCGGTGGCGGCGTGGGTTAAGCAGGGGGAACGCATACAGCAGGGGGACCACCGGCACACAGCCGGTGGGAACCCATTGTTGGTCAGTGGCTAGCCGAGAGGAATGAGACCACCGGAGCCGCCGGTGGTGATGTTACCCTAGCAGTGGCAACCAGCCAAGCCGGTTTGCCACTGTTAAAGGGGTGTTTGTTTCGGTCCGGTTCAAGGGTTATTCGGTCCGGTTCACGACATGTCTAAATTAAATACACGGGTCTGGTTCATGACTAAAATTGTTCAATTACCTTATTTTTACAAGTATTTATTTTTAACAAGATATTAAATTAATTAAACATGACATGTAATTAATTTAATTAATCATGGGCGTAGGTTAATTATTATTTATCAAATAATACATGTTTTAATCTAAGTATTTAATTATTTAATTTAGGCTATAGCATTAATTAATTATTTAAGACATGAAATATAATTAATTAATAATCATGACTTAGGTTATAATTAATAAAGTATTAATACATGTTTTAACCTAAGTATTTTCTACACCTTAATTTAATTAAATCATGCTTATGTTTAATTAAATCGTATAACCTATAGTTTATTTAATTAACATGATATTAATAAACTATACTATAATCACATGACTTATGATATTTACTAGTAAACTTAAGCTTATATTATTAGCTTATTAATTCAGCTTATTTCTAAATATGGAAACTTTCTAATTCAGGAAACTTACTATTTTTGGAAACTTTATATTTTTAGAAACTGATCTATTATAAGAAGTTAATCTATTTTTGGAAACTTTCTATATTTCGAAACTTTCTATTCTTGGAAACTTTCTATTTTAGGAAACCGGCTATTTTTAGAAAGTTACTTATTATTACACAACAAGTATAATAATACAAGAAATACAAGTAATACTTAATCAGAATACGTAGAATACATGATAAACCGAGCATAACCTTAAAATCAGTAAAACAAGACATGAACATATAAAACAAGCTAAGACATGATATAATCAGTAACGTACTCAGTAATCAGAATACTTATACATGTAACCCATTTTATGTAGCATTAGTGAGCTTGGAGTAGGACTTCCTTTCGTTCGTCTTTTCTGTTCACTGGACATAAGGTACGGATTTCCCGTCCCTTCAGTATGGACATTCTTTTCTTATTAGGATTCCCCGTTTGCAGCCAACTGTTTGATTACTTATGTTTGTTTAAGAACCTAAGCCATATACATGCATGACCAGTATCACCTAGTTATGGAGGTACCATAACCATAACACTAGAGGCACCAGTGTTATGACTTCCCCACGGGTAAGTGATTGCTCGTGGCGTCCCTTTCTAGTTTTAACCATTATATTATGTTATCAGGTGGGGCGTATGGGTGCATCCTAGTTACATGTTTATCAGTATTATCAGAGTGATTGTGATGTGTTCCTTGCATCCTTCACTAGGAGCTGATCCCTCCTACCCAAACTATTTAATTAGAGGCAACCTCTCTAATTGCATGACGAGGTCTCCCCTCCAAGTATTCATGCATGGTAGAACCTCATGACTTATATAGGCTATTGGCTAATTAATACAGTTTTCATATAAAAACATAAGTCTTTTCAAACTATAAAACCAGTTTTCTGAACATGATACCAGATTGCTTAGAACTTATGTTATTCCGCTGCTATTAAGTCTTATTTATGTTTCAGTCATTCATACTATGTCATATATCCGTGCACTGAGCGTTATGCTCAGCCATTACTTTCCTTTCCATGTCCCAAAACGGCAGGTACCCAAGGACAGGCTTGAGCATTTGGAGGATGTGCATAGGATGGAAGCTGCCTTAGACTTGTTCTCCTTTCGCCTTCTTATATTTATGCTTATTTGGACACTTGTTTTGTCCTTCCCATTTTCTTATGCTTTATTTAGGTTTTGCGCTTATGTTTGGGAACCGATGTTTGATTCTGGTTTTCCCTATGGTCATGTATGTTTTAGTACATATTACCTTGCATGCTTTGATGACACGTCATAATTACGCGTAACGGTCCACTTATCAAAGTGGGGTGTTACAGTCGCATTTATTCATCTATCGATTCGTAACATCCTTGAGGAAGTAATTAACCATGTTAAGAGTGTACGGTGTAGTGCGTTGTTGGCACGCCGTAAATTTTGTTTTCCACTTATGACACCGTCAAACTGGACCACCATCGGCAATATATACGCGTTATGCATGCCAAAGCTACTCCGTTCACTATCATTTTCGGTATATTTTAGTGTATGTGCGTAGATATAACATTGGGTTATATATCAGTTTGTCACTTATGGTCTTTTACTCAAACCATTAGTTTTTTGTTTGTTATTATAACTAGGATTTGGTGCCCGCAGAAGTGCGGGTGTTTTTGAGGTCGTTTTCAGTGAGCAAATTGATACATCTCCATCAGCAAGTGTCTTTGAACCAAGTTATTGAAATCTTCAGGCAGCCATAAAACTTCACCTTGTAACTGAAACCTGTACTTGCAGCAAACGGCGGTCAGAGAAGTTGTAACGATGTCGGTTATTGGTGGCGAACATGAGACATTTGAGCCGCATCATGTTTGTTCCTATGTCCTGACCATTTATACAAACAAAAGAGCGAGACGGTTTAGTAAAGTTCATAATCTGTTAACATTGAAGGAAAAATAGTAGCTTAAAAGGAAACTAACCTTTCCTAGGTAATGCAAGTGTACGTGTGATGCCAACTTGATATAACCACACCTGGTTTAGTAAAGTTCATGTTTAATTAACATATGCGTTAATAAAGAACACATCCTTAAAATATATTCCTCTTATTTAACCGTCGCGGTTAGGATACGTTTCAGCAAGATCAAATACACGGTTGGATTATTCGACATAAAGTACAAACATAAGCATAGAAAAAACTTATCCGGAACGGTTTAAGATCATATATACAGTTGGCTCATTTGACAAAAGTTACAAACATAAGCATAGAGATGGTTTGTTTCCGGACAAACTCCAAACGAAGCAGTACATGTAAACCAAAACATTGAAACAACCAATAACCGGTTTACTATTATACAACATGAGCCTTATCTGATTATCCATAACTACTACTTTCGCTTAACGTCCGCTAAAAAACGTTGGCATGTTGCTGGTATGTAGCAGCAAATAGATAGATTCCAAATATATCATAACTTACGAAAAAAAACCTATCTCAACTTCTAAACTAAATTTCTAAACAGTCAGAAAGCAAAAGAAGTAGATAACTTGCAACTAAATTATACAACATATCTCAACTTGTAAATTGAATTAAAAATTAAAAAAATTTGAATTTCTATCTAATGGTGGATTGTTAAATCTACTGTAAACCTATCTTAGTTGGTAACTTAAGTGCATACCCTATCTCAAACCAACTGAATCATACAACTAATTAAAAGGTAACTTAAGTGCATACCCTATCTCAGTTTCTAAACAGAATTTCTAAACAGTCAGAAAGCAAACGAAGTAGATAATTGGCAGCTAAATTGTATAGCATATCTCAGTTATAAACTAAATTCGAAATGAAAATATACCTTGTACTGTTATACTTCATGTCACCAGTAGGTTACCAAAAAGGGTGTTTGGCTACTGTTATAACAGAAGCCAAACACCCCTTTTCGGCAGTAGGATCGCCACCGAATAAGGAATGACGTTGCCGGGAACAGAAGATTGACATGCACTAAAAGAGGTATGGATTTACATTCCACCAAAGACGCTACGCCCGATTTCTTCATTTCCTAAAACTATTTGGGTGGAAACGACTGAATTTTGTTTTTTTTGTCTGTTCTATTTAGTGGATAATGTTAATTATGTGTTTCAAAAGCTAATAGTAAGTCATTGTGAGTTGGTGGCACATCACGGTTGACAACCACCCGCTGTTTCACACTTTGCCAACGTTTAGATAAAGTACGCCCACGCGGTGCTAAATTCCAAGGTGTGAGGACGCTTGAGCACAGCTAGTATGTGGGTGATTGTGTTGATATCCAGTTCCAATGTTTAACGGTCCCTCATGACACCCAGTCTGATCGCAGCTAGTGTCTATGATATTACTTTGGCGTCTGATCTCAACATCTAACGGCCCCTCATAACACCAAACAACTGTAATTTTATAAAAATAGAATCACGAACAACAAAGGAAAGCAAAGGAAACAAAAAAGAGAACAAATAGATGGAGGATATCATGAATTTAAAGTTGTTGTACAACGAAAAGGTATACCTGGTATGTTCGGCTGAAAGTGAACTTGGGAAGCAAATGATGTTCCTGAACATCGCAAAAAATCAACCGCTTAAAAGAACAATATATACTTGTATGTATATATTCGAATCCTCGAAGAAGCTGATAAAGGAAAAACTGTCAAATAGCCGTGAAAGTATTTTGGGGTTTTAGATCTATGTGAAAGACATTTGCCGGAATAAAATAAATCAAAATCAGAACATTCCAAACGTCAACCACTTTAAAAAACAAAAGATACCTGTATGTATGTATTTCAAGATCTTTTTTTAGATACATGAGCTTTAAACCCGTTTGGTCTCAGGAACCATTGTCAAGCTCCAACGCACTGTGAAATAAAGTTTTTATCCGTGTAATATTCTTAATTTTATGAGGCTCGGATCTGCTAATGTGGGAACCATACGAAGCACTGTATGGCTGCAACCACGATGTAGTTGTGGTTGCCCTGCCAAAGTACATGTGTTTATAAACCATGTCTCACAAAAACACAATAGCATAATGTAACCATCACCGCCTTTTTTCACCAAATTGAGGGTTAAAATCTTGGTTTTCCTATGAATAATAGTAGATCACTTTTTATGAAAGTAATGAAATGACACATTCTCATTTGCAGGAGCTAACAAAATTTTGGTATCTACCACATTTCACATATTAGATGTATCTCATATCCATCCAACAAATACCGACATTATAAATTAAGACAGGGGATGTTTGTTTCGGCTTATGTACCCTATTTATGGCAGTGGCAACGAAACGAACATTATATTGTTAATACAATAGGGGAATCATGCTCCACAAAAAAACAACCCATGTAAATCAAGTAAATTTCGAATAATTTTATTGGTCTGGTGGATGTAGAAGGATGAAAAAGCAGCCAACTAAATAAGTCAACCTTTTTTTAGAAACAGGTAAACCATGGTCTGAAATTGTTGATGGTGCATTAAAGCAAACTTTACATTGTTCCGCAAGCAGTAATACCGATGCGATACTCAAGATCGATCATTTTAAACAATGTATCTCATTATGAACATACATATCAAGTTAGTGATGCTCGTCTCATTTGTAAGATACCACTATACTCGACACCTAATATATATTTTATCAATGCTTCATTAGAAACAACCTAGCAAAACTTATAAGCAAAACCCATAACCTATAAGGCTCAGGTCTGCATAAACAAATAAGTATGCATCAATTCTAATTTATAATAGTATGCATCTAAGATCCATGAATTAAGGCAATGCTAATTGAAAATTAAAAGAAGTTTTTTTAATTTGCACCTGAGGTCTGAACGGCAGATTGAGAGTGGCCCGAGATAAGGGGTGAATAATGATAAATCTACAATGAGTAACAAATGAAAATAAGTATATCGTAAATAAGACAGATCTTTTCACCTGGTATAATCCGATACCCAAAAAAAATAGGACTGAGATGATGGGTACCTTATAGGCTATAATGTTGCAATCCTATGCCTTCATCCAAAAGAAATATGTACTTGGTGGGTATACAAACATGGTGCAATCGAATTTAGTAATAACTTCACAGCTTTCAACAATTTTTTTGCATTTCAAATAATCCGCCGCTTACCATTGTTTACACGTTCTGTTACAAAGGAACATCTAAACACCCCATAAAACCCAAATTATTCAGATTCAAACTAATTCAGTGACTTATACATAGAACATATAACACTAAATTTAACAGCTTGCTCAATAAATCAGCGTTACAAATGGCAGGCAGGAAGATCATCAGGTACTTGCACTGGTCGTGATCAAGAAAACCTTCACGGTTGGAATATTTTTTAACCTCACATTTTGATCCCGCGAAGCAACCTACATATATGTATAAGATGTTATGCGACATTTCATTAGTAAGGTTCCCGTATCAAAAATGATTGTACTGTTCTTGGACACGGTTAAAAAGAACCTAATTTTTGGACGCATTTAATAAAGTCACACTGAATCAATGCCCGCATTTCACCGCGGATGTTTTGATTCCGTTAGTCGCAGCGTATCTTTCCTCTTAAGTTAAAAACACTATAACAAAGCATACGTTATTGTAAGATTTTCTTTACGGAGGCATACATGGCTTAAAAAATGCTCTCATTAAAGTCCTACTTTTCCTTTTGTGACTAACTACAGGGTGTTCCATGCAAAAACCATTTCATACATTTTACTTTATACTGTATAGAGCGTTTGCATTCTAATGAACTCTGAATAAACCCGTGGATTTGCCCTTAACATTGTCATATGTAACTAGTGATGCCCGCCCAGAGGTTCTGGAAGATATGGTGCAGAATGTGATTCATTTTTTAGGAGCATTTTGTAGGGTCAGGTTGGACAAAAAAACGCACACTCCATTATAAAAAACTTATAATTACAGTTATACCTCAAGAAAAAAAAGATCTGAGATCGTTAAACAATATTTGTGGAGGATGTTTTCTTTGTATCAGAAAATACACCAACAGAAGCACTCTGATTCAATGTCCACTACCGTTTACTTATGTTTATGCAGCATGACGCTGCAAACGACCACAAAGACCATTAGCATATTCAAAGTTATGTACGAAACTAAATAAATAAATAAAATGATTACCTTTATCAGCATAGCATGTACCCTTCTCATATCGTGTGACCCTGATTTATTATGACCATGTGGGCAACGGGCGACACACGGGAAACATCACAGATCGCACACACCGTTTGTGACATGGGCTCAAAATGGATATTCTTTTTCTAGTAATATCATTTTAAAAGTTTCAATTACATGGGATTTAAGTGACATTCCAAACACCCAACTCAAAAATCCCACTGTCCCGTTTTTTTTTTTGCAGCCCACTACCAACGTTAGACGACCATCACTACTGTTACATGCCGTGTACAGCGGAAACAAAAGTAACGATGGCATCGAGACTTGCATTGATGTGGCCAACACCACTCGAGAAAACCAAAAAAAACGTTAACAGAATCACACGTTTGGTATGCCTACACAATTCTGGTGAATAAAAATGTTAAAAACATTTATCTTATCGTTTTCAGGCTCAGATAACTAACCAATCGGGTATGTCGAGAATGAGGATACGCGTCACGGCTGCAAACTGTGCAAGCTTGCCCCGCCAAGATATACGTAGTCCAAACTTTAATTGAACCCGGTTATCGACGTTAAAATATTATCATCATAGCCCAGTTATCGACGTTCCATGGTACATCTTTTTGGCTCAGAACTTCTCCAAAATACCAAATGGACGGGGTGGAGATGTTTGATAGGCACTAATCATATCAGTTACCATGTGACATCTAAGATAGCTATTAGTCTAAGATGCCTTTTTTTCCTACTACCTCGTTTAGCCAAAGCTTATTACACAAAAAAATAGAAGCAGCAAAGGCAACGATCAACCATAAGCACCTTCCGAACCAAACAAAGTTATATCCAAATGGTAATCATCACTGGCACACGACACAAATCAAGAAACTCATAAAGAAACCACCCACCAAAGCCACCCAACATCACCAGCTGACCATCGATGCTACACACCATGTACGGCAACAACGAAGAGTCAACGACATAGAAGGGTTTCCCCTCGTTAATAAGAACAAATTGCTATAGAGATGGATTTCCTGTAGCCTAATTTTGCAACTAAAAAAATTATAAGCAACTCCTAATTTCAAAAACTCGAAACTGAAAGCAAACGTTATAAAATTTGCTCTTTTTTTTTTAAACTTTATACTCCTAAAAGCCCTAATTCGAAAACCCCAAAAGTGAAAGCAAAACCTAATCTAATCTTAACCTGAATAAAATTGACACGAAATATTTATACCTTTTATATTTTGTAGACGATTCCCGATTCTATAAACACAATCAATGAAATGATTCATATCAACCAAATCATAATCAGAGCTTGCACCAAATCTGGAACAAAAAAGCGCGATGCATTTGGTAACACCAAATTACTATAGACGAAACCAAGGTCTAAAACCGAGATCAAAATTATTGGAGATACTGCAATATATATAGCAAAGGGATTACTGTAGCCACTAACACAATCAGACAACCAAAAATTTAATGAGGGAGGGGCCAATAAATCATCAAGGGGAAATCGTGAAGGGGCAACCCATCATTAATATTGTAACGGAACAGGGGATGAACAAGGATGGAAAAATAACATCTTTTGAAAGGGCACCCATTGTTATTAATGATTAAGGTGGAGAGGGATAAAGCCAAACCACAATCAATGCCCAGACGGATCATAATCGAGTCGGCATCAAAACCGTGTGTGTTTAGTGTGTGTGTTTATTGTGAGAGAAGGGTGAGTTTGTGAGAGGATGAAGAATGATTTGTTAAATATGTGTGTGAGGAGAATCACTGTTTCTATGGAAACGTGATTCTAATATAAAGACTCTCGTTGTAACTCGTATTTTTATCACGCTGTATTAGAGTTTTTATTTAATAAAGAGTGTGATCAGTGATGTTTCAAAGAAAATGAGAAATAAAATGAAGACTACATTACAGAATTTATGATTTTTTTTCTAAATCAAAAGTAAAATAAATAAGTATTAAATAAGACGCTAAAAGTATTTTTTATTAATTTCGACTCAAAAAAGTTATTTTATCAACTTATACTAAAAAGAAAAAAATTTAAGTAATAAAGAAAATCAGTTATTCTTACTCAATATTTAGTAAGCAAAAATATAAAACTTTTAATAACTTCTTTTTAATAGGCAAAAGAGTAAGGGTTTCTTTTGCTTACTTTTATTCATTGTGTTTTATTAAGAAAATTATAATAACTTAAATAGTTATTTTTCTTATTAGTAAACAAAACTTTTAACAAGTGAATGTCTTTTATTTTGTAATGCTGAATCTCACTCGTTCTTGTAACATGTTATAGGTAAGGATGATGTTTATGTCACACGATTGTTATAGACTATAATTTGACGTGACAACGCTTATAACCGTTAGAGCTCATGGTATGGTAGGTGTTTTTGTGAAACGCTACCCAAAACGCCAAATGGCACATTGAATCTTGCGTTTCAGGTTTGGTGTCGTAGTTGCTAGCCTAATGGTTTCGAAAACGCCACACGAGGATGACGTTAAACCCTGTATCAAAGCTCGCATTTTCCTGCAATTATATATAAACATATTTATTTCTTCGAATTTGTAATGTTTTGCAGATGTGTAGTTGTGCACTGTGAAGACGAAGAAGACGATGTGTTTTTTTTAAAACATATAACTTTAGAGATTAGACTTTGTTTTTAAATATATTTACATTATTAGTATCTAGCTACTTATTTTTATATTAAAAGTACTTTAGTTAATATTTTTATTACATTTTTAATCTTTTAGTTAATTATATATATTTTTAATTAATGTAATTTTTTAATAGTTGTAAAAAAATAGTGAGATTATCATAAGAGAAATACAATATCAGAAATATGGTGTTAAATTGTTAATCAAAAAGACTGTTAATTCTGACATTGTCATGAAATGCATTTTTTTCTCACGGCTCAACACGACGGCGTAAAACCGTACCTTGGGCTCTTCTTATTCGCATCCATTGCACCTTACAGGCTTACACACTAACAATTTGGTTTCATTGTATATCTTTATAAAAGGATTCTTAAACCAAACAAAATTTTATAAAAACAAAACAGAATTTCAAAGACATATTGGACAAGTTGAATTAATCATGCTGAAGAGATTTCTTCTTTATCTTTGTCACCTAACATTTTTTATATGCATTTTTTTATAATTTCTACTCGTTCTATCTCATAATTATAAGTTATCAATGAAAATCACGCAATTTAATAAAAATATTACTTTTTTTCAATATTCTCTCTCTTACTTTTTACATAATGACAATTTATTTTTAACCACTTAATTTACAATTTCTTTATTGTTTGTAATAATACTTTAAAGTGGATGATATGATAAATTTAATCAGTGTTTTAAAAACCGGTTTGAACCGGCCGGTTGAACCGGTTGGACCGCGAACCGGAAAGTCAACCGGTCCGTTATAGGCCGAGTTTTTGTTGCAGTTTAAACCGGATTAAACCGACGGGTTTTATCGACCCGGGTCGAACCGTCGAACCGAACAGGACGGTTCAATCTATAACTGAGGAAAAAGAACAATGAGTGAAAGGGTATGGGCATGGATGAAGCAACTACTAATCGAACCGCTCGAGCCTTTATCAGGATAAAAATCTAGTAATTCATTACATGATTGATAAAGATCGACCAACTACGGCTCAGATTCATGTATAGCATCAAGATTAGGGGTGGCAATTTCTGACCCGACACGAAACCCGACCTGAAACCGACACGAAAATTAACAGGTTCGGGTTGAGTATATTAAATCTTGGGTCAGGTTTGGGTCGGTCTATCTAACCCGTTAATTAAATAGGTTAGGTTTGGGTTGGAAATAAATCAAGCAAGTCAACCCGACAACCCGTTTAAGATTTTTTTCCTTATATTAAAAATGATTAATGTTTTACCTTACGTGTTAACTAGGTTAAACAGACCTAACCTAAACCCATTTAACATGTTTAACACGTGCAATGTGCCTACTTTTTTTATATAAAACTTGTTAAATGGGTCAATCCGAAACCTGTTTAACCTATTCAACCTATATGTAACATATTTAATGCCAACCCAAATATATATATATGGGTTATATGGGTTATATGGGTTAGGTTCGGGTTATGTGTAAACGGGTTAGGGTTGACATAACTGACTCGATTATTTAAATGGGTTAGATTTGGGTTGAGATTTTCTGACCCGTCAACCTGACAACCCGAACCCGCTAACCCGAATCCGTCCCGAATTGCCACCCCTAATCAAGATTAGTAGGTTTCAATGGTGGTCACCGAAAATGGTGATAGTCTTAGATGTGTATGGATGAAAGGACCTTGGCATGGATAAAATAAGGGTTTGGCATCGTGACATTTTCTTTGAATAAATCAGTGGAGGTATATGTTGGGTATAAGCGTATAACCGTATAAGAAAAGAAAAGGTAGACATATTGGTACAACAAAGTTTGGTTTGAGGGTAGTGTAGGGGGTCACTTTGTTTGGCAGTGGGCTAATAGTTTATGTATATTTGTACTTTAAATACAGTAAGTGTCTTGGTCTTTGTAAGTTTGGTTTGATACTGTATATTTTATTTTTATTTCTTTGAAATTCACATTTTTGTACGTTGTATATAAAGGTATTTCTTTGGAGGGTAAAAACGGTTTGACCCGGCGGTTGAATTGGTTGAACCAGTAAATCGGTGAATCGGTGACTTGGCCGGGTCAATTAAAAACCGGGTTTTAAAACATTGAATTTTATATACATTTCATATTTATTTTTGGATGTGAACTATAAATTTGGAACGTCAAAAAATAATAACATAAACTATAATTTCGAAACGAAAGGAGTAAGTTTTTTTTTTTCATTTGTGCCATGATACCACATACCGCTTGTAACTATATATTCCTATAAAAATGTTGTTATTATGCACGATTACTCAACTATTCTATATAAAGATTATCATTTCTCAATTTCTGGATATACTGTAATTAACCTTGTTAATACTCCTACAATTATAGGTGTTGAGTCAAGTTAAGACATGCACAAACAACTTGAAAATGGGTGAGGTTATTAAGACCCTTCTAAAAAAGCCATCTATACCCCTTTTTATTTTTCAATTTTTTCTGAATTTCTTTTATTTTTATAAATTTGTTTACGTTAAAAAACTAAAAAACTGAAAATACAAAATAAAAATTATAAAGTTTATACGTCAAAAATATTATAGCGGCAAAAATACAGAACAGAAACTGATAAAAGAAATTGCGCTGGGCAGTAAATAAAGGGACAAATGCAAGTAGATAATACTATTTAATACCTTCTTGGTGGGCTAAGAGAGTACCAATAATACCACCCTTAATTTCCTTTCTTTCTTCACTCCAAAATAGTGTAAGACCCACCTTCATAGACCATTTGAAAATAATTTTTTCATTTTCATTTTCCCGCACTTTTATATTACCCCAACTTTTATAAAAAATAAATAAAAAAATTCACACGGAGTCAAGCGACTATCGTCTCCGTCTCCGGTCAATACAGTCGGTAGAAGACGACGCGAAACTTGAGAGGTTTTTGTTTGTAGGGAGTTTCAAGGGTCTAATCGAGAGGTTTTTGTTTGTAGAGTGTTTAAACCTGCATTCATTGAGCTCCTCAGTAGGCTAACAATACGTGTCAAGAAGTCATTAAAAGGTATTAAGTGGGAAGCTGAGAAGTGAGAGTTTGAGTTTTTGAGAGCTACTTTGGAGTTAGCCTTGTATAGTTGTATCAATAATTGATGAAAGACATTTTCTATTTTTCAGCACATTTACGATTTGGATCCTATTGTTTGAGATTTTGTTTATTTTGGAGTCACCTCTATGATCAATATGTTTTAATAAGTAATCTTTATTTTAAACTTTTCTTTTATATGTTTTTGATATGACATCATAACGTGATATTTTTTCTTTTTTACCGCTTATTCAAAAGACTATACCTTTATTAACGTAGTTCGTGTTATTTACTCATTTATTATTGGTTTAATGATTTTAGTTTGCGAAATTATTAAATAGAAACTGATTGTTTGTTAGTGTAATTTGTTTCTGCGGCTCATGGCTATTTTGGTTTTCGCCTTATATTTTTATAAGCTCACTTTTTCTTTTTGTGGCTTTGAAACTTTTCGGCTTATATAACAAGTTCGTTATGACATAATAAACTTATTTAAGCCGGCAATTTACAACATAAGCCACAAATAATGAGCCTATGAAACATAAGCCCAAAACAAAATAAGCCATAAGCCCAAAACAAAATAAGCCATGATTGTCTCGTGCTTTGAACTTGTTTTTTTTTTTTTTTTGAGTCTGTTCTTCACTTAAGTTCATAAACTGCCGTGCACAACTTCAAATGGGCAGTTAGTCTCTTTGTCCTTCGAGAACACTGATGCTATTGTGGTTCTTAGTAAATGCACACAACTTAGAGTTAAATGTAACCAAATGACCAACCGAGATCCAATGAAAATTTTTGCGTAGGTTCTGGTCTTTAACATCAAAAAAGAAGGAATATCATCTATTTAATCATGACACCTGCCCAATAATTGCTCATTAAGAAAAATAAGTAAATACCAGAAGAAATTGAAGCCTATGCAAAGCTGTCACAATTTGATGTTAGGCTTGAGGCATCAAACTATTCAATCTAATATGTTTCCATGCTTATTAATGCTATGTACAATTGTTGGATAAGTATTTTTAGAGTTTTAATAATTATAACATAACAAATCTTTTTTTTTTTTTCTCATCAATGATAGGTACCTTGATGAGGAGGATCGTAGGATTTTGGCTCACGATTTTTGTGTTGCAATTGAGGTCGTATTTTTTCGGTAAAACCGGTGAGCATATATTAACTTTCAAGTTACAACAAATAAAGGAAATAGAGCTAGAGCTATAGGCTATTAATAATCAGAACTAGCAATAGGCAACCATGGAGAAATCCTTCTCTTAACTACATTCTTCACATACAAACGCCGTACCCATGCCTAGAAGAAACCCATTCCCAAGTCACATAGGCTCTTGCAGGCATGCATGACTAAGAAGGCGACAGAACTCCAGTTCCATTGAGCCTTATCACACTTTTGCTGAATTCCAGCATGTCAGCATCACAACAGTGCATTTGACACTCAAGGATACTTCCCGCTTACCTACATTTCCCATCCCTAATTGATCTTACCCTATTGCAGCTACATCCTCACACATAGGGACAAGACACAAAGAGGAAGAGGCATTGGTAACTTGCCTTTCCACCATGTAGCCTCTCAAACGCCTACAAACCCAACCAATAACACATACAAAGCAGGAAACTACCTGATAAATAGTTTTTACATTAATATTACCACCGAGCCAAACCGGTCCAACCAAAACGGGCGACCATATTCTAACTGATAAATAGTTTTTACATTACTAGTAAACTGTAGAAGTTGACTTAAAGAATAGGGCATTTGGGCAGAGCAATATGATTAGTTGCTGCCGGATCAGTTTGTCAAAAGGTAATAAAATGAGACAATATCAACTCAGGTGTGTATGGATCAAAATCAGGTAACTCCCATGGATGTCCAGTCAGATTTACAGTATGTGCAGTTTACTAATAAGAGGGGCCGGTGACCTAGAAACTAGAAAGATTTCACAATGTCAAGTGGTTAAAGCTGGATGAGATGTTGGACCTGCAAAAGTAAAAGATGCATGTTAAAACTATAAAGGAAATCAAACGAGTATATAAATGTGCAGTCCTTTGTTCTTGTTTGATGGTTACAAAAGTAAACTTTATTTAAATGTTGTTTTTACGAGTGATTGAATTCTAGTCGCGATGACATGTAAAAACAGAACAAAACTTGGAGACAGATCAGATAGAAAGAAAAACCAACGAAGGTGAGATATAATTTATGGATGCAGAGGGAACATTAAATGGAAAAAAGTCGTACCAGTAGTAGTTGCTAGCTCAGCATAGTTCATCAAACCGCCTGGCGTCCACCCCCACTGAGAGAATAGTTTATCAGCCTCTTCTTCATCATCGTCCCTACTAGTCAGGTTTTGTTCATATCGCACAAATGCTGGCACCTGCCGTGGTGGTTGCGGTTGTGGTTGTGGTTGTGGTTGTGGTTGTGGTTGTGGTTGTGGTGCTGCTGGTCTTTTTTCAGTTATTATGTTGTTGTGCTTCACCATCTTTTTACCAAAAAGAAAAAAAAAAAAAAAAAAAATTAGCCGGGAAGCAATTTGTGAAAGAAATCATGAATATATAGAAACTTGAGATAGGAAAAGCTACCAGTTGATACCAAAGGGTATCCTCTACCCGTCCCTCTTCATCGTCACTGAAGTCAAGATATCCAAGAGAATACCTTGAGAGCCTCTTAACAGTCGAGTTGTCCTTCTCCTTTATTTCCACCTCCACCTCCACCTCCGCATCCTCCCCCCACTCATCCTCATCACTGCTGTCTTCATTATAAAACGGGTCCTATAAAAGAAAAAAAACATAGGTAATTAAGCTCAATAAAACTGTACATAATTAAGAACAAGAAACTAAAATGTAGACGTCTAGTATTATATCGTTTGAATAACAAACATATATAGTGTTTTGTTCAAATTAAGTTATGATTAATATAGAATTCGGATCTACTAGAAATTAGGGTGGAAAAATGTTTAATTCATAAGGTTATGTTCCTAATGCAAGTAAAAACTGCATAGGTAACTCATCATCATCAACAACAACAAACACATACTATGCTAGCGCTGAGCACGGCAGACCCAAAACCGACCCGGACCGGAAAACCGGACCGGAGCCACCCGAACCGGAACGAACAATTTCGGTCTGGGGTTTTGGACCAATTCAGTCCTCGGTCCGGTCAGTCCGATCCGGTTCGCTCTTACCAAAATCTCGGACCGGACCATTTCGGTCCGGGGTTTCGGACCTCGGTCCGGACCGGCGTCCGGTCATGGACCGATGCTCAGCCCCAATGCATACATCTAAGGGGGTGTTTGTTTGGGCTTATATAGCTGGCTTATGGCTTATTTGGTTTATCTGCTTATTTTGAGACTTATATAAGTTTATCATGTTATAATAAACTTATATAAGCTTATAAGTCTCCAAATAAGGCAAAAAATTGAGGCTTATGTCATTTAAGCCGAAATGGGCTTATGTTATATAAGCCAAACCAAACACCCCCTTCTTATGTAATTTTCTGGGAAAAAATAGACATTTCATCAAACACCTAAAGTAGATGGGCAGATAAAATAAAAAAGAGCTATGGAATTTAAAAGAAGAAGGAAATTCGGAAGAAAAGTCCTAATTAATTGAAAATAATTAAGATTCAGAAACCCTAATTAATAAATAAAATACACACCCGCTTCATATTGACCGATGATGATGGTGACATTTTGTTATCGATTTGAGTAATATCAGGTGAGAGCATCTTCTCCAAGTTCGAGTCTCCCACCATCGCATTAGCAGCCATGTTTAGAGTTGTAATTTGCTTTTGATTTCAGATTTCGAATTACATTTGTTGTTTTTATACACCAATTACGTGTGTTTGGCGGTTTATATTTGTTGTATTCTTATCCAACACAGCCCAACCCATTTATAAATGGGCTGTACATAACGTACCACTAGATATATAAAAAAATGGGGTGTTCATCAGTGTTTGTCGTAATTTTACACGGCTATTCAATCGGTCATCCTAAATTATTTCTGAAGTTATGTTCTACACGTTATGCCTAAGAATACGAATAAAAAAATAAAGTATTATAACTTAAAAGTTAACGATTTCTAGGTTTTACGGTGTTAAATGTTAGAATTAAATGTGTAAATAGGGGCAATATGAAATTCGAGTAGGGGCATCTAAAAAAAAGCTCAAATCTAAAGAAAAAATACACTAAAATCTCCTCTTTTTGGTCGAGCTATGGGGGGCACCGACACCCCGCACCTATAAAGTACGCCCCTGATAGTAGTTAACTATGAGTCTATGACAACCATTGCTTATAAGTTTGCAATGACAAACCTTATATTAATAGATGCATATATAAGAGAGAATTAAAAAGTAAATTTAATATTACTACTAATTTCATGATACATCGCATTATAAACTTTTTTGTAAAAATCTCTTTGTGGTTCTAGGCTTCTAACATTTCTCATTGAGAAAGTCAGCAAACATTTGAGTTGGCCTTGACTCATAGCTCTCATGTAGCTCCGTCAATGATGTGTATTATTTTTGTTAAGTTTCTTTTGTATAGATTGACTAAAGATTTTTTTGGTTTTCTGTGATTACCGTGATGTGAGGATACCCTAAGATGCGAAAGATTATGGGGTTGTTTGGTTAAGCTTATTTGTTTACTTAGGCTTATATTATATAAGCCATTTATGACTTATATATTATAAGTTTATAAGCCCATATGTTTAGTTTATCATAACTAATAATAATTAATAAGGTAAAATGACAAAAATATACATAAATATTAAATGATGTGGTCATTAAATATGGGCATTAATGTCTTTTTATATGTTGTTTTTGTATAAGTCTATTCATTGTTATAAAAGCCTCAAATTTTGGGCTTACTAAAACCCCTATATATAAGCTTATAAGCATACTTATATAACCTTAACCAAACACTTAGTTTTGGCTTATAAGCTTATATAAGCTAATAAGCTTATAAGCCTACTATATAAGTTAAAACAAACACCCTCTATTTATACTTACTTTGTAGCCAAACAAAAGGACATGAAAGTGATACATTTTTAATAGGTTCAGTTTCGAACCATTAGGTTTTTTTACTTATATATTACGCGTAGGGATGAGCATTTTGACCCGAATCCCGAATCCGAACCTGAACCGTTCCCGGAACCGTACCGATTCCCGGTACCCGAATCTCGTTCGGTACGAGATCGGGAATACAAAATAAGGTGAAAAAAAAATCGAGACCACTAATTCGGTACCGGATCGGTGTCAAATCGGGAAATTCCCGAAAAAAACGGGAAAAACCCGATTTCTTCGGTACGGGATCGGTACATAAATTTTAGACCGGGAAAAAATCGAGAGCACTAAATCGGGACGGGTTTGGTCTCGAGCTCATCCCTAATTACGCGTCATGTTTTACTTACGTGCATCAAAATACTTACACCTCTCTAACTAAAATAAACTTTACACCAGATCTAAAGATATAGTGCATTTGGGTTGGATCATTAGAGGATGCTACTATATGGGCATATATTTGGTCGGTTTATCAATTCGGGATGGTTGTTTAGTGGTTGTTCTCAACAATACTTGATAAGAAAATTCAGTGACTTGTGGGAATAAGTGGGTTTAATATGGTTCAGGTGGGTGAAGATAAATAAAGTATATGCAAGTACTTTATTGATTGGTTGTACCAAGTGTACTCGTTTGTTCAATTTGGTGGAGAAAAAGGGTGAGCTAATTGTTGAACCCGCAAGCTATATAAAAAAACACTCCAACCTGAGGCTATTGGAAATATTTGGTGGTATCTTGTTATGCATTAGCTAAAGTAAAAGACGTTTGTTCAACTTAAAAAAAGGGTCATTAAATGTGATAAAGGAGAGGGAAAGTACATGAGCTAGCAAAATAGGCGGGAATAAGTAAAAGACAAAAATACCACTCTTCTTTTTGTATATTTTATTAAAAATATGGATATGTAAAAACAGAAAACCACAAGGACATAATCCGATGAAAAAAAAGATAGGGACTAAAAATGTAGGATTCAGCAAACCACAAGGACGATTTATGTAATTCTCTCTAGTTTAAATTATGTTTTAATTAAATAAACTTTCTAAAAAAATTAAATTTTAATATATTGAGTTTTGTTTAATTCTTCATAAATATATTATTTTGATCATTTTTAGAGTTAGTTTTAATTAATACATTTTACCCTTTACTTCTAATTAAGTGTTTTTTAATCATTTCTTTAACAATATTTAAATATAAATATTATTATAATATTTTTATTTTATTTATATGATTATTTGAAAAAAAATTATGTTAAAAATTTGAACTAGGTTGCCTTGTTGTGGTAGGGGTGAGCATTTGGCCCGGACCGGACCGAGGCCAAAATGGTCCAAAATCTCAGGGCGAGACCGGACCGAAATGGTTCGGTCCGGCCCGGTTCGATCTTTGGCCCGGTCCGATCCTATTATGACGGGTTTTGATAGGACCGGACCGAGGACCGAATTAATCTAAAACCCCAGACAAAGCACCGGTCCGAAATTTTTCGATCCGCGTCACCAGTCTAAATGCTCAGCCCTATGTTGTGGTAAATAGGTCGTTGTAGGTCTCGCACTAGATCGTTGTTGCCTGATACAACTATTGAGTGATGTCTGACAAACTTATTAGACAACCAACATCCAATCTATGTTGCATGGAAACGTCCTTCGGGTGCCGTGTCCGTTCCGAAAACGCTTCGGAAACGGGAAACGGCTGGAAACACGGAAAATACGTTTCCCCAAAAAGGATAATCAACTGAGGTTTAACATTAACTGGGGTGGATGGCGATGGTTCAATCCACAAAATTCGAAGGAGAAGACTTGGGACTAAGTATGGACGATTCTGGTTCGATCCATACTTGTCAAAATTTTACGAGAACTGTCATGTATAGATATTAACAACCTGGGCTAAATGTGGATGGCTGTAGTCCAATCCATACTTGTCAAAATTCTAATGAAACATCTTGATATGGGCAAAGGTGAACGCCTATTGATCGGTTCATAAAACAACATTCGACTGAAAAACATGAAATTTGACATGAGCAATGGTGAACGCCTATGGGTCGGTTCACCAAAAACAAAATTCGACTGAAAAGCACATGCGACTAAATACGGGCAGTCCTGTACCAACCTTTTACTTAGTCAAAATTTTAAGGAAACTGACTGATAAATGCAAAAGAAACATGGAAGATAACAAACGCCAAAATTTAGGAAGTTCATGGTGACTACCCACTAGTCACAGGTCAAGTTTTAGAGCCTACAGGTCAAAACCTTGGGCTCTGATACCATAATTGTAACACCCCACTTTGATAAGTAGACCGTTACATAATAATTATGACGTGTCATCAAA
Organism: Glebionis coronaria; assembly: GCA_025667525.1. Lineage (NCBI taxonomy): Eukaryota > Viridiplantae > Streptophyta > Magnoliopsida > Asterales > Asteraceae > Glebionis > Glebionis coronaria. The sequence continues at coordinate 50,032,630 of CM046875.1, forward strand.
GCATGCAAGGAAATATGTAATAAAACATACATGACCATAAAGGAAACCGAAATCAAACATCGGCTCCTAAAAATAAACTTAAAAATCTGCATAAAGTAAATGGAATGCAAAAGGAATAGAAGTATAAAGTAGCTCACATCATATACACGTCGGCTAAATGCTCAAGTCCGTCCTTGGGTACCTGCCGTATGAGTTCATAGAAAGAAAATACGGCTGAGCAATACGCTCAGTGAACGGATATAATGACATGATAAGAATATCTGGAATATAAAAGAAGGATCTGGAATACTAAGTTGAAGAGATAAAAGAAAGTACTGAAAGTAAAAGACTGATAAGCAAATTGCAGCGGAAAACTGTGTATGTCCAGGAAAACCTGGTTTATTACTGGTAAAGCTGAACTGTTAATTTTTTAATATGAAAACATGTGATTACTGTATTTTAAGTGCCAAGAGCTTATATAGATCATGTGCTGTAACAACGTATGCATGAATACACAGAGGGGTGACCTCGTCATGCTGTAGAGGGGTGACCTCTAACTGATAAACTGGGCGGAGGGATCAACTCTAATGTGAAGGATGTAGAGAACACACCACACTCACTTGATAAGCTATAAACTAATAAACTAGGATGCACCCATACGCCCCGCTGATAATACTGATAAATGTCCAACCGAAACTGAAAGGGACGCCACGAGAAATCACTCCCTCGTAGAGGAGTCATGACATCGGTGCCTTAAGTTTCCGTAACTAGGTGAAACTGGTCTTGCATGTATATAAAGCTCAGGCAATTAACTTAATTATCAGGGTAAATATTGTAATGTTTTATAACATATACTAGGGAAAACAGATGGTTGTAGACGGTAAATCCTAATCATGCATAGGAAGGAAAGTCCATACTGAAGGACGGGAAATCCGTACCTTGTGTCCAGTAACTGACTGCAAGAAAACCGATGAAACTTCTAATCTCACTTCACAAAAGCTACATGAATAAAGGACGCGAATGAGTTGTCTGATTACTGTTTACTTTTATTGATTCTTTCTGTTCTTAACTTGATTTATTATGTTCTTGTATTGTTGTATTGGTTTGTGTATAATCTGGTAAGTCTGGTTGTTCTTAAGTATTTCTGATTAGTGTATTTCTGTTCTCTAATTAATGTGTAACATGTACTATCGTATTATTATACTGTTATAAGTAACCTGCTAAAAATAGAAAGTTTCCTAATATAGAAATTTTCCTGAAATAGAAACTCTCCAAAAATGGTTTCATGAATAATTAAATCATTTAAATAAGATCATATGTTTAAATTAATAAAACTAGTTAAATCATCAATAATTTTATTTACTTTAAATTACCAAAACATTTATAACATGGTTAGTTTAAATATATAAAACTTAATTACTAAAATGATTTAATATTAATTAAATAAACACTTGTTTTAAATCTTTCAAACGTGTACCCGAACCCGAGTCAAAACCTTCCCGAGACACTTTGTCTCGGGTCAGCCCGAACAAACGACCACCACAGCCCTAAGGCTGCCGCCCTTGCTGCTGACAACCAAACAACAGCCACTGCTGTCCTTGTGGTTCCCCATGTTTGGTTCAAGTACCCACTATTTTTTCCTCTACCCACTGGCCAACCAAAACTACCCAATGTTTGAACCTACGTTACCCCTACTGCCCATCTAAGACCCACCGAGACCATAGTGGTCTCGGTTGCCACTGACCAAACACACAACCCCCTGCCGGTTCCCACTGTTTTACACAAACGCACCTTGCCACTCCCCCTGCTATAAACAAACGCTCCCCTGGTGGCTCTGGGGGCTGCGGCCGACTAACCAAACCAACCACCACACACTCTTTGGGTCGCGACTAGTCTCAAACAACACACACCGAGACCCATTGGTCTCGGTGTTCGTGAAGCCAAACAAAACCGACACCCCTTTGATTTAAATCATGTTTAACACTTGTTTTTGTGATGTGTTCTTGATTCAACACATGGGAATTCACGATTAGTAAAAGACAAGGAAAAAGGGAATTTACCGTTACATTAGATCAAGGGTGGATTACAAACACACCACTGGATTAATCTAGAAAAGTTAAAAATCTGTTCTCCCTTGGGCTCTTTCTTTGTCGGTGGCTCACAACCAACACAACCCTAATAGTTTTACTGCTTTGTGTAATGGAGTGGGATTAATCCCCCGTTTGTTTTCTTTTGTAAATGGGTCGGGCTCAAAGCCCAAACCCTCCTCCTTTTGTTATTAGAACCGCAGCCCAACACCAACACATGCATATTTACACTTTCCGGGTTTACTATTTAACGTGATTCCTTGATTTAATTCCTTATTTACTCATGACGTAAAAATATTTATTTTCTGAATAAATAATTACAATTAATTATCGTGTAATATTTAATAAATGCTATTACTCTTTATTTTGAATAATTAATAATCTACGTATCGTTTTACTTAATCTGAGAATGCGTAGTATTTACTGTTCGAGGATTTTAAAGCGGGTTTTACAACTCTTCCTCTGTAAAAGAATAATTCGTCCTCGAATTAGAGACGTGATACTGTTGCGGGTTTTACAGTTCATATCACTGTTAAAAAGAGGACAAACCATAGTATCATATGACCCCCATAGCCTAATCATATCTTGAGTATTAAGCTTGTTCAACAAAGCCAACCATAATATGAAAGCCTTACGAACTCTAGACTTAAGCCATGAAAATGAATACAAACAAATACTATAAAAAATGTCACATTTTCTAATAGAACTATTATGGGACCGCCAGATCATCCGCAAAGTAACACAATAATTGTATTCATGCGTTGCTTCTTCTCTCTAGAAACGTGCCATTGGTAACACATTACATTATACAACTCAAAGTCAGAAAAGTTCAGATAATATTATTGATTAAATGACTGCCAATTAATTGCTGGAGGATAGATATTGTTTGTCCTAACTCAAGGCAAGACAATATCCAAGTTTTATAAATCAGTTTGCATTATTAAAACATAAGCAGCTTGGCAACGCATAGATAAGCTATTCATTTAGCTAATTTAGCTTATGCACTTTCATTTATAAGCTAATAATCAGAAGCTGTTTTATGGTTGAGCAAAGCAAAACGAAAACCGAGCCAAACCGGTCCAACCAAAATGGGCGACCATATTCTAACTGATTAGTAGTTTTTACATTACTAGTAAACTATAGAAGTTGACTAAAAGAATAGTGCATTTGTGTAGAGCAATCTGATTAGTGGCTGCCGGATCTGTAAAACCCGCAGTAATACGATGTTTCAAATTCAAGGACGAATTATTCTTATTAGAGTGGTAGAATTATAATACTCCTAAAATAATTTAAGCATTTAAATGATACTGATAATAATATTTTACAAATTAACATGTACATCGTATGTTTTCCTTTTTCGTTTCAGTAAGTCATCTATATAGTAAAATATATGTTACCGACAATTGATGACTAATTTGAGAAACTGAATTCGGATTGAACATTTGATAGTAGAAATCGTTTAATAACAGTATGTAATAAGCAAATAAATGCTTATACTATCATCTCGTCATTTGTATCTTCTTGGATGATATTTCAAGTATGAAAATCTCATTCAAAGTTGTAGGTACATTGAATTCCTTTTAAAACATTAAACGATTTACTTAAATCTCACGCGGTTCTTGCGAAAGTTTTGATACAGCATTTTGTTTATTCTCAAAATTTCTCTACATGACTTTCGTCTCATTTGTTTTACGGTTAAACACCAGCTCTTATACATCTTTGACATTAACAAATGCACACAAGTAAAATCGCCCATGACAAATATGAATTATCAAATGTGAGTTTTGGCTTACTGCTTACACGGTACTAAAGCTTCAATGACGAGGTCATTTCGTTCTATGTTTCGCATTTTGGTTCCGTTCCAATTCGCGCGGGATTAAGACTTTGGATCGATAGATCGCGGGTTTTAGCTGGTCATTGTTACACTTGGTTGATCGTGTATGGTTTGGTTCGTTTCTTTGTCATTGAATCTATGTTCTTGTGTTCGAATCAGTGTTCACACTCGTTCTGGTTTCGGTTTCGATCTTTTCGTCTAAGCTAGAGGTAATTTGTTTTATCTACAACTCATCTTGTTACTTGTTACTATTCCATGTACATGCATTCACGTAGATTAGAATTACATGGCCTAAAAAACAAGTACTATGTTTTTCTAAGGTTTAAGGTGATGTTTAAACATGGACAGAAAAGAAGTTATCTAAATATATTAATTTATTAATCTCACATTTAGATGGAATCAAGTATAGCATTAAGAATTCATATAACTAATTATTAGATAACATGTTATATATTAGTAGGCTTAAACAAGCTTATTACGATTTATGGAAACTTTCTATTTTTGAGAAACTTACTATTTTTAGAAAGTTACTATATATGGAAACTTGTTATTTTTGAAAAGTTAATATATATAGAAACCTACTATTTTTTTAGAAAGTTACTTGTTATGAAACATCGAGGATAATAAAATATGAAACAGGAAAACAAGACATGGAACAGTAAAACAAGACATGAACAAGTCAAGGACAAGTGAGACCAGTCAAGAACAAGTAAAGTAAAGTAAGAATCAATAAGTTATACATGAACATACAACTTATTCACGTCCTTTATTATGTAGCACTCGTGAAGTCAAAGTAGATCTTTCAGCTATCATTCTTATTTCATTACTGGACGCGAGGTACGGATTTTCCGTCCTTTTAGTAAGGACTTCCTTTCCTAGGCATGATTAGGACTCCCCGTCTGCAGCCAAATGTTTTCCCCAGTATGTGTTTAAGCTTATCAGTAATCATGTTAATAACTAAATAAATTGCCTGAGCATTATATACAAGCATGACCAGTTTATGTACTAGTTACGGAGGTACCGTAACCATGGCACTAGAGGCACCGGTGTCGTGACTCACATGCAGGAGAGTGATATCATGCATCGTCCCACTCAGCTCAGTTTGGCCATTTTATCAGTATTTTTAGTGGGGTGTATGGATGCATCCTAGGCTTATCAGTTTACAAGTTATCAGGGTGAATGTGGTGTGTGCTCTACATCCTTCACATTGGAGCTGATCCCTCCACCCAGCACAGTATTTAGAGGTCACCCCTCTACAACATTTAGAGGTCTCCCCTCTACAGCATGACGAGGTCACCCCTCCAATTATTCATGCACCGTTGTTACAGCACATGACCTATATAAGCTCTGGCAATTAAAATACAGTAAATGCATGTTTTCAGATTTAACAGATAAAAGTTCAACTTTATTATTTATAAATCAGACCTTACAGATTATACACAGATTTCTGCTGCAACTTTACTTATCAGTCTTACAGCTCCAGTATTTTATCATATGTTTCATTCAGTAGTTCCTTATCATGCTTTATATCCGTTCATTGAGCGTTATGCTCAGCCGTAGTTCTTTCATGTTCTAACGGCAGGTACACTAGGACGCTCCTAGGATTCGGAGAGCATGTGCATTGAATGGAAGCTATCCGGACTTCTTACTTTATGCACTTCTTACATTATTCTGCTTATTTGGACATTGTTTAGTCATTTCCTTCAGTATTTTATTTTTTTCATGTATTGAGCTTAGGTTGGATTACCGATGTTTGATTCCGGTATTTCCGTTATGGTCAGTTAATGTTTTAGGACATTTACCTTATGCTTTGATGACACACCATAAATACACGTAACGGTCCACTTATCCAAGTGCGGTGTTGCAATTATGGTATCAGAGCTATAGGTTCGACCTGTAGGCTCTAAGACTTGACCTGTGACTAGTGGGTAGTCATCAGGAACTTCCTAGATTTTGGCATTGTTATCTTTCATGTTTCTCATGCATTTATCAGTCATTTTTCTTCAGTTATCAGTCGGTTTTCTTAAAGTTTTTGACTAAGTAAAAGGTTGGTACAGGAGTGGCCATATTAAGTCGCATGTGCTTTTCTGCGAATTTTGTTTTGGTGAGCCGACCCATAGGCGCTCACCCTTGCCCGTTCAGATTTTTGTATTGGTTAACCGACCCAATGATGTTCATCCTTACTCTTGACAGATTCATGCTTTCAGTCGAATATTACTTGGTGAACCAGCCCATATACGTTCACCAATGTTCAGATCAGATTTCATGTTTTTCAGTTGAATGTTGTTTTGTGAACCGATCCATAGTTGTTCACCTTTGCTCATATCTTAACATTTTACAAAATTTTGACAAGTATGGATCGAACCAGAATCACCCATACTTAGTCACATGATTCCTACTATGAATACTGTGAACTAAACCATAACTATCCACATCAGTTGATGTTAAACCTCAATTGATTATTATTCTATGTTCTTTGTATCAGTCAAGTTTGTACTCTCAAGTGGATGTCGTTTTCATGCTGATTAATTTCATGTCTCTTTATGAGGATTATGTTTTCAGCAAGGTGATAATGTTTTCATGCTAAGATACAGAAGAATTACAGTAAAATCCTATTTCATGATAAATCATGTTCTGGTCTTTATCAATCATGTCCTTATACTGAACATTGATGAAACTCCGTTTTATCATACTCTTCAGCCTCTTTACAACCAGCATTAAGTCTACGCAGAAATATTCAGCCTATCATGTTAATTGTTTCGGTTTAGTTGCTAACCAGTTAAATCAAATTATTTTGCGTTGACCGTGTCAGACGGTTTACACCAGTATCGATCATATCAGCAAACCTTCAGCGGTACCACATGAATAATATCATCGTGTACTTCACGTACAGTATTTCAGGTGTACCCCATGCACCTTACACCATGTGTACCGTTAATCGATCCTTAATCACCTCAGGCATTTCCGCTTGTCGATATTCTACCAGATGCTGATGCTGCTCGTGAGTTGAAGATTTTGATGTTGATGCCGCTAACACTTGGAAGACCTCACAAATGCTGATGTTGCTGATACTTTGGAGATTTCTCAAGATGCTGATGCTATTTATACTATGAAGACTGCAAAACAAGGACGAAAACTATAAATTTGAAATTTCTGACAAGAATAGATTTCAACCATCAGACACTACCACTCCATTCCATGCTTTTACTTCCTAAGTTAGATGCCACACTTCACACATCTATTTTCAGTCAGAAGAGTGGGGACCGGTACCCAGCCGGCCACTCAGCAGAAATAGTTACATGAATAACGGTCATGATAATGACTGTCAGGAAACTAACAGACAAGGCGGTAATGAAAAACACCGTACTTATCTTAATCAGTCAGTAGCCATCGGAACTCCAAAACAGACGTGACCAGAAATGCAAAGGTCAACAGTCTAACCCGTCCGCCAATCCTAGCAGTTACCAAAATTTTTAGCCTTGTTCAGATTCATCTACTAAAACACGTGTCCAGACATCAGTCAAGACATAGGCCACGGGTATCTTTTCGGAAGACACATATTAGGACACCAGTCATGGTACACGTCATACGAATCTTTTCTCAAAATACGAGTCATAACTCATAACTCTAGTATGTTTCTAAACCAGGCCCTCAGAAATTCAGGGTACCCTTCAAAAAGGGGTATACCCGTTCTATTATGCCACACATGAATCAGATCGTTAAAATCCAGTCACCACCACTAGAGTATTATTCAGGTTAAACACACAATATTCATTCGGTGAGATTACAGACTAACACACTCAGTGGAAGTCGCCACGTTACTCCACGTATTCCTATGTCAGCTTTATGTAAATCAGGCATTATCTACCCACAGCCAGAAAAGACTCCACAGTACAACCCATGGTTATTAAAGTTATCCTTTCAGTTAACGACAAGATTCGTCTTACTAAATCCCAAATATATTCATTTTATTTTGCCAGAAAAATCAGAACAAATTATTCTGCTTTACAAGTGCGTAACTTATTAGTCCAAAGCTACGAAGACTTTTAACTACCAGTTATAAATTCACTGCTGATACCCTTCAAATTTATGATCAGTAGATTATTCAAAAATTTCCAAAGGTCCATTCTAGATTGTTTTTCAGAAATTCCTTCCTAACCACGAGACAGGGTTTAACATAGAACTTGTCTCAAGAACAGAACCTAGTTACAGAACTCTTCATCGCAGGGCTTCGGCTAAATTAAAAGAGTTGCAGCATTAGCTGCCAGAGTTACCAGAACGAGGCTTAATCGCCCTAACGCATCACCAGAAGGTGCACCGTTTTCTGTCCATCAGAAAGAAGGCCAGTAACATGAGATCATGTATCGACCACCGAAAAATTTACCAGATCACCATTATTAATTGATATCCATTCCAGGTATAGAAGGTTTATCTGACCTGCTACGATGCCTTGAACTTTTTCCAGAAAAATTCCCGATCATACTACCATCAGAGGCGAGAGGAAGAATGTGATGTTCTCCAGACTGTTGTTGCACATACTATAGTCTTTCAAAAATTTTGATTCATGTTCCTGAGATCCCTAATGCTCCTGCTATATTATGAAATTTATGAATAAAATTTTTCCCATGATTTCTCAGACAAAATTGTTAGTATATTCATTGATCACGTTCTGATCTACTAAATCCTAAAGAAGAACGTGAGAATTATCTTCTCACGGCCATGCAGATTCTCCAATAGGAGAAAATTATATATGCAGCTTTCCAGATGTGAGTTCCAGATGAACAAGGCGGCATTTTTAAGCCACCCTATTTCAGCAGGAAAAAATTCAGACAGTCCTGCGAAGGTGAAGGCCATCATCCAAATGGTCAAGACCGACGTCGGTGACAACATATAAAATTTCTAGAACTCAGAAAACTACTACCGCAGAAATCCTTGACAATCCTCACGATCAGCCTTCCATGACTAAGCTTACGCATAAAGAAGGGAACCTACACTGAATTATGTATTCCACAAGACCCTACGCTAGTAAAGGTCTAGTTACCGGAACTCATACCTTTCCGTGAATATTCACTCAGATTCCACCAGAACGTACCAAAATTCCAGGCATGATTTTGATAGAAACAGTATAACACATTGATGCAACTATGTTCATATCTCGATGCCTGACATATCGCAGGTTCAAGATAGAACGCCGTCATGCTAGTGAGTTACTACAATCCTTAGATATTTCTGAGCAGAAATGAGACAAAATTCCATGAAATTGTTATCAGTTTACCACAGACTCAGAAAAAGTATAATACTATCTAAGTCATTCTCGGCCATGTAATCAATCTATGCGTTTTCTTTTATCCGGAAGGATTACGCAGTAGCGGACCTGCAGAAAAATTCAGCAGAAAATCGTAAGATTTCAAGGCATTCCACCGACCATCATATCTGACAGAATTCATGTTCACGATCACGTGTATGTTTACGTTCACTTTACGTTCATGTTTATTTTCACTTTCATGTTTATGGCTCATTCGCAGTAAGATGCTGTTTCAGTTCATGTTTTGTACTACCTCATGATTTAAGCTCACGTTAGCATTCATAACATGGTTCATGTTCAGGTTCGTGTGCCATTTTGCGATACACATTTCATAGTTTACTACCAAATTCGGTTACAGAAAGCTCAAGGAACCAGACTCAAGTTAACATAGCTTCTCCATACCCAGGCAGACGTTTCACATCTCAGGCCATATCGTTTTTCATTCCTCCCTCAGTCAGTATATGTCCATGATATGTCCTAGTATCACATTCATAGTATGTTCATGTATCACGTTCACGATATATTCCATGCTAGCGTTCCTCATATAATCGTGAACCACGTTCACAATTGCTCACGTAGCACGTTCACAATTGTTCACGTAGTTCGCCCTATATTTTTTAGCAGCTTTCCCAGAGATATAAATGTTATCTTTTCAGAATACTTACACGTATCGTTTCATGTATCCTATATGATATTGTTTTTCATTCTATCAGATTTAGAAAATCCATCTTAAGTATGGAACTTGAAACTATTCAGCATCATCAGGAAGGGTCATCAATACCAAGATTTGTTCATTATGTATAGACCTTTGAAGGAATCGTTTCGAGCGGGAAGCCACTCAAAACGGAGGAGTCCATCCGGACCTCTCATTCCTTTTCCTTTAATAAATCCAGTTAAGTCCTTTCAGTCATGTCATGCTCCATGTTCTCTTCAGCCATGTCACGTTACATGATCATTTCAGTCATGTCAGGTTTAAACCTATCAGCATCATTATGTCTTAATTAGAAGACAAATTATCCTTCACCTTATTTGTCTTTTCAATTTACGTGTTCTTTCAGTTCTTATAACTTCATCAACTTATTACCTTTAATTCGAGGACGAATTTCTCCTTTTAGAGGGGAAGAATTGTAAAACCCGCAGTAATACGATGTTTCAAATTCAAGGACGAATTATTCTTATTAGAGTGGTAGAATTATAATACTCCTAAAATAATTTAAGCATTTAAATGATACTGATAATAATATTTTACAAATTAACATGTACATCGTATGTTTTCCTTTTTCGTTTCAGTAAGTCATCTATATAGTAAAATATATGTTACCGACAATTGATGACTAATTTGAGAAACCGAATTCGGATTGAACATTTGATAGTAGAAATCGTTTAATAACAGTATGTAATAAGCAAATAAATGCTTATACTATCATCTCGTCATTTGTATCTTCTTGGATGATATTTCAAGTATGAAAATCTCATTCAAAGTTGTAGGCACATTGAATTCCTTTTAAAACATTAAACGATTTACTTAAATCTCACGCGGTTCTTGCGAAAGTTTTGATACAGCATTTTGTTTATTCTCAAAATTTCTCTACATGACTTTCGTCTCATTTGTTTTACGCTTAAACACGAGCTCTTATACATCTTTGACATTAACAAATGCACACAAGTAAAATCGCCCATGACGAATATGAATTATCAAATGTGAGTTTTGGCTTACTGCTTACACGGTACTAAAGCTTCAATGACGAGGTCATTTCGTTTTATGTTTCGCATTTTGGTTCCGTTCCAATTCGCGCGGGATTAAGACTTTGGATCGATAGATCGCGGGTTTTAGCTGGTCATTGTTACGCTTGGTTGATCGTGTATGGTTTGGTTCATTTCTTTGTCATTGACTCTATGTTCTTGTGTTCGAATCGGTGTTCACACTCGTTCTGGTTTCGGTTTCGATCTTTTCGTCTAAGCTAGAGGTAATTTGTTTTATCTATAAGTCATCTTGTTACTTGTTACTATTCCATGTACATGCATTCACGTAGACTAGAATTACATGGCCTAAAAAACAAGTACTATGTTTTTCTAAGGTTTAAGGTGATGTTTAAACATGGACAGAAAAGAAGTTATCTAAATATATTAATTTATTAATCTCACATTTAGATGGAATCAAGTATAGCATTAAGAATTCATATAACTAATTATTAGATAACATGTTATATATTAGTAGGCTTAAACAAGCTTATTACGATTTATGGAAACTTTCTATTTTTGAGAAACTTACTATTTTTAGAAAGTTACTATATATGGAAACTTGTTATTTTTGAAAAGTTAATATATATAGAAACCTACTATTTTTTTAGAAAGTTACTTGTTATGAAACATCGAGGATAATAAAATATGAAACAGGAAAACAAGACATGGAACAGTAAAACAAGACATGAACAAGTCAAGGACAAGTGAGACCAGTCAAGAACAAGTAAAGTAAAGTAAGAATCAATAAGTTATACATGAACATACAACTTATTCACGTCCTTTATTATGTATCACTCGTGAAGTCAAAGTGGATCTTTCAGCTATCATTCTTATTTCATTACTGGAAGCGAGGTACGGATTTTCCGTCCTTTTAGTAAGGACTTCCTTTCCTATGCATGATTAGGACTCCCCGTCTGCAGCCAAATGTTTTCCCCAGTATGTGTTTAAGCTTATCAGTTATCATGTTAATAACTAAATAAATTGCCTGAGCATTATATACAAGCATGACCAGTTTATGTACTAGTTACGGAGGTACCGTAACCATGGCACTAGAGGCACCGGTGTCGTGACTCACATGCAGGAGAGTGATATCATGCATCGTCCCACTCAGCTCAGTTTGGCTATTTTATCAGTATTTTTAGTGGGGCGTATGGATGCATCCTAGGCTTATCAGTTTACAAGTTATCAGGGTGAATGTGGTGTGTGCTCTACATCCTTCACATTGGAGCTGATCCCTCCACCCAGCACAGTATTTAGAGGTCACCCCTCTACAACATTTAGAGGTCACCCCTCTACAACATGACGAGGTCACCCCTCCAATTATTCATGCACCGTTGTTACAGCACATGACCTATATAAGCTCTGACAATTAAAATACAGTAAATGCATGTTTTCAGATTTAACAGATAACAGTTCAACTTTATTATTTATAAATCAGACCTTACAGATTATACACAGATTTCCGCTGCAACTTTACTTATCAGTTTTACAACTCTAGTATTTTATCATCTGTTTCATTCAGTAGTTCCTTATCATGCTTTATATCTGTTCACGGAGCGTTATGCTCAGCCGTAGTTCTTTCATGTTCTAACGGCAGGTACACTAGGACGCTCTTAGGATTAGGAGAGCATGTGCATTGAATGGAAGCTATCTGGACTTCTTACTCTATGCACTTCTTACATTATTCTGCTTATTTGGACATTGTTTAGTCATTTCCTTCAGTATTTTATTTTTTTCATGTTTTGATCTTAGGTTGGATTACCGATGTTTGATTCCGGTATTTCCGTTATGGTCAGTTGATGTTTTAGAACATTTACCTTATGCTTTGATGACACACCATAAATAAACGTAATGGTCCACTTATCCAAGTGCGGTGTTACAAGATCAGTTTGTCAAATGGTAATGAAATGAGACAATACGAAATCAGGCGTGTATGGATCGAAATTAGGTAACCCGGTCATGGATGCCCAACCAGATTTACAGTATGCGCAGTTAACTAACAAGAGGGGCCGGTGACCTAAAAACTAGAAAGATCCACAATGTCAAGTGGTTAAATCTGGATGAGATGTTGGACCTGCAAACGTAAAAGATGCATGTTAAAACTATAAAGGAAATCAAACGAGTATATAAATGTGCAGTATTTTTTTCTTATTTGATGGTTACAAAAGTAAACTTTATTTAAATGTTGTTTTACGAGTGATTGAATTCTAGTCGCGGTGACATGTAGAAACATAACAAAACTTGGAGACAGATCAGATAGAAAGAAAAACCAATGACAGTGAGATATAATTTATGGATGCATAGGGAACATTAAATGGAAAACAAGTGCGTACCAGTAGTAATTGATAGTGCAACATAGTTCATCAAACCGCCTGACGTCCACCCCACTGAGAGAATAGTTTATCAGCCTCTTCGTCATCATCGTCACTACTAGTCAGGTATTGTTCAAATCGCACAAATGCTGGCACCTGGTGTGGTGGTTGTGGTGGTGGTGATGCTGGTTGTGGTGGTGGTGGTGGTCTTTTTTCAGTTATTATGTTGTTGTGCTTCACCACCCTTTTACCAAAAAAAATAAAATTAGCCGGGAAGCAATTATGAAAGAAATCATGAATATATAGAAACTTGAGATAGGAAAATATACCAGTTTATACCAAAGGGTTTTCTCTACCCGTCCCTCATGATGGTCACTGAAGTCAAGATATCCAAGAGAATACCTTGAGAGCCTCTTAACAGTCGAGTTGTCCTTCTCCTTTATTTCCACCTCCACTTCCGCATCCTCCCCCCGTTCATCCGCATCACTGCTATCTTCATTGTAAAACGGGTCCTATAAAGGAAAAAATACATAGGTAAAATTAAGCTCAATAAAACTATACATAATTAAGAACAAGAAAGAAGCAGAAACTAAAATGTAGACGTCTAGTATTATATCGTTTGAAGAACAAAAAAGAAAAATGCACCTTGTTCATATTGACCGACGATGATGGTGACATTTTGTTATCGATTTGAGTAATATCAGCAGCAACCATGTTTATAGTGTAATTTTCTTTTGATTTCAGATTTCGAATAACATGTCTTGTTTTTGTTGTTTTTAACTTTTTATACACCAATTAGCGGTTTATATTTGTGTTGTATTCGTATCCAATCCAAACCAACCCATATATAAATGGGTTGTATCTAACGCACCTTGTGTTTTTGTCTTAATTTTACACCGCTAAATTTATAGAGTTAATTACATTAATAGTTCACGTAGTTTGTTAGTCTATGTGGTTTTAACATGTAATGAATTCATTTATTTTGTATAAAAAATAAATAAAAAATTGAAATGACCAATATACCTTTACCTTCTACTTTATATTTATTTTTTTGGTGAAGATATTTTCGTCATTTTATGTCAAAATGAACTGAATTCGATACATGTTAAAACTACGAAGATCGGATCTGTTACTGTTGATCCCAAACTTAGATCGATTAGCTTTGTGTTAACGAGATTGAATCAAGTTTAACACGTAGAGAAACTTTGTTGTTATATGAACAATCCAAGTGTTATGCGGAATTAACACTTAGATTAAAGAACAAGTAAAAACAAATAAACCAAACTTTCACTTTTGATTGATTATCAAACTTGAGTACAATGAAAGTCGAATACTGAATAATATTATCAACTATAAACCCTACGACCTCCTTTTATAACATAAGAAGTCGTGTACAACGGATAACCTATCAACTATTTTAGGAAAAGATAAATATAGAAAATACAATATTAAGTATATCTTTTCTTCAAATAATAAACGTGTTGACTAAGTTTTCCTATCAGTGCTTGGACTTCTTCTTGTCAGCGCTTGGATATCTCTTGTCAATGCTTGATCTGTCAGCGCTTGATTTCTTCCTATCAGCGTCCATTTTACTCTTGTCAGTGTCTCTTGGCTCATTTTATTCCCAACAATCCTCCCCTAAACTTGATATCTACTCTAGTAATCAAGTTTCTGAATAAAAACTAAGTACAAGGAGGATTCTTACAAATACAAATCACTTTTTAATTATATAATAAATAAACTTAATTAAGTCTTTTCCAACATCACTAGTGTAATCCATTTCCAGCTGTGTAGACACCATCTTCTTTAAAACTTCCTTGGACATAGGATATTGAGCATCCACAAGAAGATATTCTGAAAACTTGATTGTGCTCAAATGGTAAACTCCAGCTGCTGAATGTAGACGCCATTGTAGTCCACTAACATCATCCAAATCCAACCATATTGGATCTACTTCATCTGGTTCAATCATCCTTTTGAAGGATGTCCAAATCTTTATTCCATTGACTGAAGTAGGTGCTTCAGTCTTATACTTGACCTTCATCAATGTCCAAAGATCTACCAAGTCTTCTCTATCCAGGCTTGCAAACAATGAGATGAAAGAAGTAAAAGTATGTACCTTCTTTCCATATCTGGTGATCATCCAGAACCCACTTGCATCTTCTTCATAGTTAACTATTGGGTTTCTGTAATCCAAAGCTAATACCTCTACAACATGTGAAGCTTCTAATGGTGAGAGCTTAATGCTCTTTCTGATAACTGCTTCACTAGGATCCACTCTATCAAGAGCTGGGAACTCAATAGGAACTCCCTTCTTTACTGGTCTTGGTGCGATAGACGCCATTTGGATCTGCAACTTTTCTTCAATTTCTTCACTCCTTTCATCTGATAGACGTCTCATAGTGTTTTCATCACAAACTCTTAACCAAATTGGATAAGCCCTAAACTCCAACACATCAAAGGATAGCTTATTCAACTTGTCATAGGTCCACCCACCCTAATAACACCTAAGCAACATAAAATACAGCTCTCTTCTATCCCTTTTGATCTTAGAAAACACCTTGCTAGCCTTATTTATCATAATTATTTTGTAGTCTTCCTGCACTCTCAACAAGATCTCCAATCCCCATTGATAACGACCTAATTATACATATTCAACCTATTATTATAATGCCACTTTGTAGTATAAATAAGAGCTTCCGATACTTAATATATGGTGTTTTATATGCAGATGTAAAGTATGAAGGAGCAAAGTGAAGATATACAAAGAAGGGGCCTCAATATGCAATAAAGACAAAGTTATTAAAAGAAGATTCTGAATCGCCCAGAAGTGCGGCGCACAAAGTTATAAGTGCAGCGCACATTCGCATCTCCAAAGTGCGGCGCACTTGAGGAGAAGTGCGGCGCACATTTGACCCCAGACAACAGTATAAATAGAGGCCATTTCCATCCATTTTACACACACCTCTCTCTCTCAGTACTCCATAGCTCGAGTATTTTAGTCTTTCTAGTGAATTTTCAGTATTATCCACTTTTGGGAGATACATGTAACGAGAGTATTCCACTCTTCGATTCTTGGAGGAACGAGACAATCATGACACTTGTGTACTCATTTATTCAATCCAATCTAAGTATGATGTTCTCTAACTCTTTTCCAATTGTTACTTTGGTTACTATGTTAGACTGAGCTATTTGTGACTATATGGGTGTGTGAATATAATTAGTGATGATGCTATGATATGATCCTTTATAAATGAATTCAAGCTAATGTTGCAGAACCATTTTACCTCCTAGTTCTACAAACCATATTTTATCCAAGTTGATTTGTTACGATAGTTTGGCGCTGAGAAACGCAAATTGTTATAATAAGTTTTCTAGAACTTGTCTATGGTCATGAATCTTTGGTTGGACAAATCCGCTTAGGAACTTGATAAAATATTGAACTTGTTGGCAACTTGTTTTGAGCTTAATCGCTTAAATAACATAAGTCTTGAATCAACCCAAGTAAATTGTGTAAACGCCATTTTGACGAAAAAGGATTATCACACTTTACCTACACAAACAAATCTCGATCATTATTAGTCATATTTGTTATTATTGATATTACTTCAACCATTTATTTCTTCAATTGTTATCTTGATTACCAAAACGAAACTAAGTCTCAGCGAACGATCCTGGCTTACCACTACAAAGCTATATTACGAACGAAAGGGTATACTTGCCCGTGTTTGTCTTCTAGTCCCTTGTTTTGTCTAAACCTTGTAATATAAATTTAAGACATGCAAACGAACATCAAGTTTTTGGCGCCGTTGCCGGGGACTTATAATCTTGTTTTGTAACCAAATTAGTATAATCCTTGAAGAAATTGAACCATTGCTACTCATTTAAAAACCAAAATTTTTCTGCAGTACAGAAAGTACGCCGCACAAACCAAAAAGTGCGTCGCACTTCCTGTAACTAACCCAAGTGCGCCGCACAAAACCAAAAGTGCGCCACACATTTCTATTGAAAACACCAAAAACCTTACTGGATGCACACCCGTTCATCCGGAACACCACCAACATCACCGTTACCTGAACCTGAACGTACCCTTCACCGAAGGTTACGTAGACTCCATCGCAGTGTACCTTTATCTAGGAGACACGAACAAACTCAACCTCGCATAATTAACCAACCTTTTGAAAATCTTTCATAAATCCCATTTCTCACGAAACTCATCCACCGTTACGATCCAATGTCGGACACTGATGATGAACCTATGTGGTCAGCCGATAGAGTTGTCGCACCAACTCCTGGCTCTGCAATCGTTTTACCTGAAATTGCAAACGATTTTGCAATCAAAGGGAACCACTTAACCCTTGTCAAAAATAACCAATTTGATGGACAAATCAAAACCGATCCTCACAAACACATCCACGAATTTAGCAGAATTTGTAAAATGTTCAACTATGGAGAATGACAAGCCGAAGCCGTCCAACTCATGATGTTTCCATCATCTTTGACTGGAGAAGCCAAGTCATGGCTCGATGAACTTAACGAAGGAACCATTAGAACATGGGAAGGTCTAAGAACTGCTTTCATTAGCCGATTCTTTCCTCCTGTCCTATTTGAAAAAATCCTTGGAGAAATTCGAAGCTTTTCTCAACAAGAACGAGAAACTCTCACTGACGCATGGTTAAGAATGAAAGAACTACTCAGAAATTGCCATGGTCATGGACTTAAGAAAGAAGGAATAATCAAAATTTTCTATCATGGTCTTGACGATGTTACCCACGATGCATTAAACGCCACAGCGGGCGGAATTTTCCTTTACAAAACCCCTAACCAAGATTACCAATTATTGGATGACAAAGTCCTACTTAAGCTTGATTGGTCCAAAAATCACAAAAACAAAAACTCGCGAAAACCGTAGCTTTTGCCGAAGGAAGCAACAACCCAACCGACACCGAGAAAATTATGGCTCGAATGGATGCCATGTCTCTTAAGATTGAAGAGATTAAACACAAAACCTACAAACACTGTGGAGGAAACCATCCTTCTAGTGAATGTGATGACGATGACACACCCATGACGAAGGAAGTAGAAGCCAACTTTATGAATACCTTTCGTCGAACTCGATTTTATAACGATTATCGTAATCGCGACCGTGATAATTGGAGATCAAATGATAAACCAAGTTATGATCGAGACGACAAGAAACCCACTCAAACCAAAGACAAAAACAACCTCGAAAGCAAAATTGACAACTTTATAGAATCTCAAAGAAAAACCAACATTTTTGTTCGAGAAACATTCAATGACTTCAAAACCAAGTTCGAAACCACAACCAAAAACCACCAAGCTTCCATTCAAAACCTTGAAGCTAAATTTGATCGTTTGGCCGATAAACAATCGAATCGCGCTTCTGGTTCTTTACCAAGCAATACCAACCCAAATCCCAAGAACAACAACAAATATCAACCCCCACAAGCTCGTAACGAGCAAGTGAATGCCGTATTCACGCGGATCGGTTTATCTTACGAATCACCTACCAAACCTACTCAAGATACACCAATCGAAATTCCATTCGATAGTGATAATGAGGATGAAGCCCAACCAACCCATACCGGACCAACTGAAAACCCAACACCTAAACCATATAAACCAAAAGTACCATATCCACAACGCTTACGCAAGCAAAAGATTCAAGCTAAGTATGGTAAATTCCTCGACATAATACAAGAAGTTAGAATTAACATGCCTTTAGTCGATGTTCTGGCTGGAATGCCAAATTATGGCAAAATTATCAAAGAACTGATCAAGAGCAAGCATAAATTTGAAGAAGTCTCTTCAACTTTTCTAAACGATGAATGTTCTGCCATTATCCAAAACAAAGTACCACAAAAACTGGGAGATCCTGGAAGTTTCCTAATCCCATGTACTTTTTCTCACTCATACTCTTGCAACGCCTTGGCCGATCTTGGCGCAAGTATCAACCTCATGCCATACTCTTTGTATGCTAAACTTTCTAAAAACAATTTAAAACCCACAAAAATGAGTGTTCGACTCGCGGACCGTTCTTTCCAATACCCAATGGGGATAGCTGAGAACATGCTCATAGAAGTAGGAAAATTTGTTTTTCCTGTTGACTTTGTAATCTTAGAAATGGAAGAAGATAGCAAGGTATCCCTTATCCTTGGTAGACCTTTTCTACACACAGCTGATGCTATAACTAAAGTAAAGCAAAAACAACTCAACCTTGGAGTTGGAGAAGATAGAATTTCTTTCTCTATCGAAGAAGCTATGAAACACTCGTACTCTAATGACGATACTTGTTTTAGTATCGATGTCGTTGAAGAAATCGTTGAAGCCGATTTTGACGATCTTCTTGACGAAGGATGCGAAATTTTGCATTGTCTCGAAGGAACTATAATCGAAGAAGATCTTTTTGCTGAATTTGATGCCTTCATAGCCGACCACACCGATGATGAACCAATCATAAAAATCGAAGAAGAAATCGAAACCCCATTTGAAACCATAACTTTCGAAACCGATTTCAAAGTTCAGAAATCTGTTGAAGAACATCCTACAGATTTAGAAATTAAACCTCTTCCTGAACATCTGGAATATGCGTTTCTTCACGAAGAAAAATTAATCCCTGTAATTATTTCATCCCAACTTTCGGAAGAACACAAAGACGATTTAATTGACATTCTCAAGAAGCACAAACAAGCCTTTACTTGGAAAACTTCTGACATTCCTGGCATATGTCCATCGTTCTGTAAACACATAATCCAATTTTTGGATAACAAGAAACCAATTGTTGAAAAACAACGAAGATTAAATCCTAACATGAAGGATGTTGTTAAAAAAGAAATCCTTAAACTCTTAGACTCTAGAATAATCTACCCAATCACCGATAGCCCATGGGTTAGTCGTATTCATTATGTACCTAAAAAAGGAGGTATCACTGTAGTAACTAACGAAAACAACGAATTAGTACCAACACGAACCATCACTGAATGGCGAGTTTGTATTGATTATCGAAAACTAAATGATGCAATCGCGAAAGATCATTTCCCTTTACCCTTTATGGATAAAATGTTAGAAAGACTCGTAGGAAATGAATACTTTTGTTTCCTCGATGGTTTTTCTGGATACTTTCAAATCCCAAACCCTATGGATCAAGGGAAAACTACGTTTACTTGTCCATTTGGAACTTACGCTTATAGGCGCATGCCTTTTGGCCTATGCAATGCACCTGCTACTTTTCAGAGGTGTATGATTGCAACACGATATGATTGAAGAATCAGTCGAAGTCTTCATAGACGATTTATCCGTTTTTGGAAATTCTTTCGGCACATGTCTAAACAATCTCGATAAAATGTTAGCACGATGCGAAGAAGTAAATCTTGTGCTAAACTGGGAAAAATGTCACTTTATGGTTAAAGAAGGAATTGTGCTTGGACACAAAGTGTCTGGAGCTGGCCTTGAAGTTGAAAAAGCAAAAATAGACGTAATCGCAAACTCCCACCACCTACTAATGTTAGAGGCATTAGAAGTTTCTTAGGTCATGCCGGTTTTTACCGACGATTTATCAAAGACTTTGCGAAAATCGCAAGACCTTTAACCCAACTTCTAGAAAAAGAAAGAACGTTCGATTTTACCGACGAATGTTATTCAGCATTTACACTTAAAGAAAAACTTACATGCACACCCATTATTTCAAGCCCTAATTGGAACCTTCCATTTGTGCTTATGTGCGATGCTAGTGAACATGCCCTTCGAGCCGTCCTTGGACAAAAAGATGGTAAACAATTTCATCCCATCTATTTTGCAAGTAGAACTCTTAACGCAGCCCAACAAAATTATAGAATTACGGAAAAAGAACTCATGGTTGTAGTTTACGCGTTTGACAAATTTCGTTCCTACCTCGTGTTGTCAAAAACGATAGTTTACACCGATCATTCAGCTTTGAAATACTTGTTCAAAAAGCAAGACGCCAAACCTCGTCTCATACGATGGATATTGCTTTTACAAGAATTTGATTTGGAAATTAAGGATAAAAAAGGAGCCGAAAATGTTGCCGCCGATCATTTATCTCGCATAGTGAATGATGATTCTAGCGATGATGAAATCGACGATTTTCTCGATGAACATATAATGCAAGTAAGTACTAACAAAACACCATGGTTCGCATACTTTGCAAACTATTTGGCTATAGGTATTTTACGAAAGGGAATGACGCACCAACAAAAGAAATTTTTTTATTCTGAACTAAAAAAATACTTCTGGGACGATCCTTACTTATTTAGAATCTGTCCTGATGGAATAATCCGACGTTGTATTTCCGGATTCGAATCTCGAAAAATTCTCGATGAATGTCACTACGGACCGACCGGAGGACATTACACCGTGAACACCACCGCTAAAAAAGTGTTCGACGCCGGCTTTTATTGGCCAACTATTATGCGTGAAGCTCATACCTTAGTACGACTATGCGAAGCATGTCAAAGGACTGGAAATATTTCTAAAAGAGATGAAATGCCTCTAAATAACATCCAAGTCTGCGAAATCTTTGACGTGTGGGGTATTGACTTCATGGGACCATTTCCTAAATCTTAAAAATGTGAATACATTTTAGTCGCCGTCGACTATGTATCGAAATGGGCCTAAGCTCAAGCTTTACAAACAAACGATGCCAGAGTTGTAATCACATTCTTAAAGAAATTATTTTATCGTTTTGGAATGCCAAAAGCACTAATAAGCGATAGAGGAACTCATTTCTGTAACAAACCCATGAAAAAAGTTATGAAAAGATATGGAGTGAACCATCGATTTTCCACATCTTACCACCCTCAAACGAGTGGCCAAGTTGAAAACACTAATAGAGCTCTAAAACGTATACTTGAAAAGACCGTTCAGAACAACCCTGCTTGTTGGTCTAAAAAATTAGAAGATGCTCTATGGGCCTTTCGTACCGCATTCAAAACACCAACTGGAACCACACCGTACAAACTGTTGTATGGAAATACATGCCATCTGCCTATAGAAATTGAACACCGTGCATATTGGGCACTTAAAAACTGCAACCCAGATCTTATTGCAACCGGTGAAAAACGTAACTTTCAACTTCACGAGTTAGATGAATTTCGACATCACGCTTATGAAAGTTCACGATTATATGAAGAACGAACCAAAGTTTGGCATGATCGTAAATTACGACAAAGAAAAGAATTCAAAAAAGGAGACAAAGTATTTCTCTTTATCTCGAAATATAAATTCAAGCAACCTAAGCTTACTTCGAGATGGACTGGACCTTATCTAGTGAAACACCAATATCCATCCGGATATGTTGAATTACACGGTCTAAACAATACCACCTTTATAGTCAATGGACATAGACT
Organism: Glebionis coronaria; assembly: GCA_025667525.1. Lineage (NCBI taxonomy): Eukaryota > Viridiplantae > Streptophyta > Magnoliopsida > Asterales > Asteraceae > Glebionis > Glebionis coronaria. The sequence continues at coordinate 50,055,276 of CM046875.1, forward strand.
TAAGCTCTATCATGAAGAAGAACACTGTAACGAAATCGAAGGAGAAGAAATTCCTTTCTTCTTAAAATAGATCCGAGTAGCCGAGTCTGGCTAAAGACTCTAAACTTAGCGCTATTCGGAAGGCAATCCGTATTTTATCCCCACATTTTAACTTAAGTGTGGAAGAGGACCTGTAAATAAATAAAACCGTCCTTATATATATTGCATGTGTTTTGTTTTGTTTTATAGCATGCAGGAAAATAGCAAATTGGAGCTCTAGCTGGATTTATCTCTCGATGTCCCGCAATTTTCTACTAAGCCCCGGGAAGTTCTCGTTTCCCTTTGCATTTTTCCTATTTTTCATATTTTATCAGTTATTACCTCGAGGATGATGTTCAACTTAAGTGTGGAGGTGGTGACAAATAGACTAAATGAAATGATAAAAAAATATATAATAAAATTTCTCCACATAAAAACCTTTTTGAAAAACAATAAAAATATATATGTTTTGTAAATAAATAAGTTTTTAGCAAAGCAAAAATCTCATTGATTGACATTATAATTTAACACAAAAACCCACTTCCCAAATATGTGAGAAAAACTTAGCCTTATATTTCTCTATTTTGTGTGAAAGCCGATAATCTAGTATGCTTCAGAATTTGTGCTTGATCATCATTTACTAAACCGCAGTGAGGTTAATTTATAGATATTTTCGAAAGGAAGCAAAATAAAATCACCCTTATATCATTTTAGTTAAGCTACACTGGCTTACTAAAATATGTGGCACTCATACGCATATGTTATATTATCCATTGTGCCAATATCCTTATATGTTATGCCTAACCACTTGTCAAGTTATAAAGTTTATGATGTTCTCTCAATATATATATATATATATATATATATATATATATATATATATATATATATATATATATATATATATATATATATATATATATATATATATATATATTTATGAAAAAGAAAGAAAAAAAATAGTCAAGTATTCTAGTATAGTTTGTTCTATAACTCTGACAAAGGCATATACTTTTTGATCCTACACCCACATCATTTATCACGTTTTGCTTCTTTGAAAAATTTATCTGGTGCTCACGCCACAACGGTTATGTTTATGTGTCTTGTACAAACCTATGGTAGCTATCTATTTTATGACCGAGCTAATTGAGTGTTTCCTTACATTTACCCTTTTGTGAGTGACACTTGTGTGAACTTAAAATCCAAACACTATCCATGTGAGGTTCTGAAGTTATTTTGTCATTTGCTTTTGCTATTCATAAAAATTAAATCATTTTCCTATCATACATCACAACACTTAAAAGCATTTTTAAATTGAAATTATTTTCTCGCTTTGATTGCTTGAGGGCAAGCAATAGTTAAGTGTGGAGGAATTTGATAACGACCTAATTAAACATATTCAACCTATTATTCTAATGCCACTTTGTAGTATAAATAAGAGCTTCCGATACTTAATATATTGTGTTTTATATGATGGTGTAAAGTATGAAGGAGCAAAGTGAAGATATACAAAGAAGGGGCCTCAATATGCAATAAAGAAAAAGTTATTAAAAGAAGATTCTGAATCGCCCAGAAGTGCGGCGCACAAAGTTATAAGTGCGATGCAGATTCGCATCTCCAAAGTGCGGCGCACTTGAGGAGAAGTGCGGCGCACATTTGACCCCAAACAACACTATAAATAGAGGCCATTTCCATCCTTTTTACACACACCCCTCTCTCTCTCAATACTCCATAGATCGAGTATTTTAGTCTTTCTAGTGAATTTTCAGTATTATCCACTTTTGGGAGATACTTGTAACGAGAGTATTCCACTCTTCGATTCTTGGAGGAACGATACAATCGTGACACTTCTGTACTCGTTTATTCAATCAAATCTAAGTATGATGTTCTCTTACTCTTTTCCAATTGTTACTTTGATTACTATGTTAGGCTAAGCTATTTGTGACTATATGGGTATGTGAATATAATTAGTGATGATGCTATGATATGATCCTTTATAAATGATTTCAAGCTAATGTTGTAGAACCATTTTACGTCTTAGTTCTACAAACCATATTTTATCCAAGTTGATCTGTTATGATAGTTTGGCGTTGAGAAACGCAAATTGTTATAATAAGTTTTCTAGAACTTGTCTATGGTCATGAATCTTTGGTTGGAGAAATCCGCTTAGGAACTTGATAAAATATTGAATTTGTTGGCAACTTGTTTTGAGCTTAATCGCTTAAATAAACATAAGTCTTGAATCAACCCAAGTAAATTGTGTAAACGCCATTTTGACGAAAAAGGATTATCACACTTTACCTACACAAACATATCTCGATCATTATTATCATCATCACGAACTTATATGAACTATCCCATATTAGTCATATTTGTTATTATTGATATTACTTCAACCATTTATTTCTTCAATTGTTATCTTGATTACCAAAATGAAACTAAGTCTCAGCGAACGATCCTGGCTTACCACTACAAAGCTATATTACGAACGAAAGGGTATACTTGCCCGTGTTTGTCTCCTAGTCCCTTGTTTTGTCTAAACCTTGTAATATAAATTTAAAACTTTCAAACGAACATCACCCATATTTGTCTAGTGATGGACATTTATGGATGCTCTATTGTCTTCTTCTCCCATGCAAAGTACATGTCCCTAACTTCAGGCATATCAAAATCAAGTTTGCCCTTTAACTCTGTTAGCCTCTCCTTGGCTATATCATCCTCACCATACTCTAACCTCTCTGGATCCTCTATAATCATCACACTAGATCCAGAGCTCTCATCATCATCACTACCACCTTTTTCTTTCTCTGTGGTAGCCCAATCATGTTCTTGCAGTTGTGCAGCCAAAGCTTGATAAAATTGTATCCGGGCTTCACTCTTCTTTGGCTTCTCAACTTCCACTAAATCTGCTTTACCCTTGTCTTTTGCTCCGATAGCTGGTAAAGTAGTTGTTGGTACCTGTGTTGTAACATCCCTAATAATAACTGGTGGTTGGGATACACCAATCATACCTGTGGGTCTTTCAACGCCTTCTTTACTCTTGTCAGCGCTCAAACTATGAACATCAGCGGATGACTTTATAACCTGTTCCATCATCTCCACAAATGATAACTTCTTTGGAGTGATCAAGGAGACATCAATAACAAGCTTCTCATTCAAGCTAGCCAAAGCCTCAACAACTTCCACCTGTTTTGTACCAAAATAACCACCTTCTTCATCCTGTGATCCCTTGTCACTAAAGTTGAAAGGTTCTGTTGGTGCATCTTCCTCCCCTTTGTAAGAATCCTCTCCTGATGAAAGGACTCTTGCTTGCTTCCTCCTAGCTTGGGCAGTCTCCAAAACAACTAGTCTCTCACTCAATTGCTTGAGTTCAAGACCCTGACATGTGACAATCTGTATAAGGTCTGCATTTTGCTTTTGCAAGCTAATGCAGACCGCCGTCAATTCCAAAAGAGTGTAAGGTTCTGTTGGGACTTATATATCTTGAGTTGATATGACAAAAGAAGATGAAGGACTTAATAATAAATAGTTAGCTTAGTAAGTAAGCTAGAGTTGTGATGTAACCCTAGTACCTCTATTATATAAAGAGGGTTAGGCACACATGGTTATTCACTGATTCATATACAATGTAAACTAAAGGTGTGTGTGCGTTCTCCTGGTGTCAAGCCTATTAGGCACCAGGAATAGTAGTAGCTTATTAGTATTTTATGAATAAGAAAGCCTTGTTAATAACTTTGATTGTGTTCTTTATGTTCCGCTGTGCTTATTACAATCATTGTTATATATCCCAGATGAGTCTAGATCCTATGACTCAACAAGTGGTATTAGAGCTTGTTGGCTCTCGATCTGGTTGATCTACAAGGTTTTCATGTTAGTGTTATTTTCTATTTTTTAAAAGATGTTCCTCCTGATCTAGGGTTTTTCCCAACAAACCCTAGAAAATTGTTGCTGGTACTATTATGTTGCTGCTGTTGGAATGATGGTGATTGTTCTAGCTTTGGTGAGTTGATTCGTGAATCAACGATGAACCTTAGAATAATCTAATGTGATGAACATTTCTGGCTGCTGTGATTCGTTTTAGGATTTTCAAACCCTAGATCGATATGTTATCCTTGCTGCTTTGGAAGGACATAAAGTATGTGTGATGGCATAACAACGAATTTTGTTCTGAACACGGTTGTATGCTGAAAAGTTGTAACATGGTCACGATTTATCTTTGTACCGATTGGCTTCAACTCCTCACATATGATGTACGTAAGGATGTGTACAACAATTGGGTCGTACTATTCATGATTCATGGTATGGTACTTCTTATGATCGTTGGTCCCAACAAATGGTGTTGGTTGAATTATGGTCCCAAAAGATTTACCTTTGTTGAAGCAGACTATTCAGACTATTAATGATAAAAGCAGCAAGTCTGTAAGTGTGTGCGATGAAACAGAGATGTGTCATATTGCTCGCTGGTTTTATTGATGCTGCCAAAAGAATTGTTGTTGATGTCACGTGAATATGAACAAGACACGGACACTTTGTTCGTTTCGTTCATTGATCGAGGTGGTTACTGCTTAGCTTGTTTGATGGGATCAAAACGTATGGAGCGTTTATGAGGTATACATTGTATATTTTATTTTAAGATATGCATGTTATAATAAATCCCAAGTCTACAGGGATTAGAATTTTCTTTTACACGTTTTGGAAGTATTGATTGAACGTGATCTGTGATCATATATTTTGTTCATATCTTTGAATGAGATATACTGGTTCCTAATTTGTGGTAACAACAGCTAGCAAAGACGTGTGAGACATTGATTTCATTTTATTTCCATAAATTGACACGTGATATATGGAGTATAGACGTGATGTGATATATACATGCTGATTTTATAGGATACATTTTGATATGGTTATGTTGATAAGGTAAGAACAAAACGTATAGTTGGCTTAAAAAAGTAGGATTTATATATGGGATCAGTTATGGACGACGTGATTTGAGGGATCCCTTGTTTTTAGGGTTTTACATGAAGGCGTCTGATGATAAAAGGTATGGGATATATTTGGAATGAATTTCACTGCATTTTCAAAGTCAATGAGGTTGAATTGAAACTTTATAGGGATTATTGTTGAGTCCCTTAACTAACCTTCTTGATTAACTTTGACGTAAAGTTCCTAAAGTTTAGGTATTGGTTTATTTCCTTATTTATGCTGGCAAGATTGGACGTGATTTACGAATACTAATATGGGCCACATATGGATGGGCGTCACAAGTACAACAGTTTCAGCGACAGTGTGGTGACAACATGTAAAAAAAAAAGAAAAGAAGAAGGGTTTTTGATATGCTCCTGGTTGGTTATTTCTTGCTACTGGTCGGTTCCTCCTGGTTGATTCCTACTGGTCGGTTCCTTCTGGTTGGTTCCTACTGGTCGTTTTCTCCTGGTCGTTCCTACTAGTGATCTTGAACAATGAAGAGGTATATGGTTCGTTTCGAAAATTCAGTTTATGTTATAATTCTTGATTGGAACAGTTACACGCTCTCTTACAAATATTTGGGGGGCATATGATACCATACAGTTCATGATATGATCATCACAAAATTAGCATGATCATAAGCATCAAGTGGTTTCTGGTTGATCCGTCAGAGCTCACTGAGACTATCGGCCATTGCATGTGATCGCCATGCATATATTGATTACAAGAATTATACAAAGACATTTTATTACATGTTATTGTAATAAGCATGTCTTTTTCACACTGAAGGAGTGGATGATCTATACTACAGAGTTCTAAGATTCAAGAGATGGTTAACTTATGGTTCCTACTGGTGAGTTATGGTTTCTTGACGAAGACAGTTGATTATTGCTTATTTGATGTTGGAGTTGATTTTCACAAATTTGTTTTCTTCTTATAACTCATATAGGTGAGCAATACACCTTGTCTTTGGACTAAATATATTGTTACAGCTTACAACTGGCTCATAGTTGTGAAGGTTACTAGTTTCCATGTACCAAAAACTGTTGGTGAGCAATACACCTTATCGTTGGATTAAATATATTGTTATAGCTAACAGCTGGCTTATAGTTGTGGGGGTTATCAGTCCCATGTAATAAAAACTGAGATGATATAAGACACAAGTTTGGGATATTTCACTTCTTCATAAATATTGTTATACTTGATTTTCTTCATCAATGATCACTCCAAGGAAGCCTACTGGATTCGACATGCATTTCTTAAGGGGAAGACAATCCTTTTTGAGTTGATGTGACAAAAAAGGTAAGAATGCATGGATCGAGGGGAAGCTTAGCCTTCATCTATATTAGCTTCAGGGGAAGCTTTTGCTTACTGGTTTTGTCAAATCAACTAGGGGAAGATTGTTGGGACTTATATATCTTGAGTTGATATGACAAAAGAAGATGAAGGACTTAATAATAAATAGTTAGCTTAGTAAGTAAGCTAGGGTTGTGATGTAACTCTAGTACCTCTATTATATAAAGAGGGTTAGGCACACATACTTATTCACTAATTCATATACAATGTAAACTAAAGGTGTGTGTGTGTTCTCCTGGTGTCAAGCCTATTAGGCACCAGGAATAGTAGTAGCTTATTAGTATTTTATGAATAAGAAAGCCTTGTTTATAACTTTGATTGTGTTCTTTATGTTCCGATGTGCTTATTACAATCATTGTTATATATCCCAAATGAGTCTGGATCCTAAGACTCAACAGGTTCCAATCTGCCCTCCTCTAGAATAGGATTTTGTCCTCCCAAAGTAGATTCATGGGGCATAGATGGGGTCTTAATGATGTTAGGACTGTCTTGGCTTGCCTCTAAGCTAGAACCAATAGTCCCAGCGCCACCCATGTCACCAACCACACTTGTGGTGGTGGTTCTCTCTGCTACATGGCTAGGTACACCAGAGGAGAACACTCTAGCAGTCCTTGGGCGTTTTTCCAACCTAAAGTCTGGTGGTGTAGAAGAGGATGTGGATTGAGGGTCTGGTTAGGTGTGAGGGGGTGTTTGGGTTTATGGTAAAATGGTGTCAGCGTCTGGATTGAATGTGTCAAAGCCTCCACTATGAGTGTCAGCGCCTGATAGTTGTGGGTGAATATCCATTTGCTGGGGTGATGGAGGTTGTTCAGGCAATGGGTCTAGTTGAGGTTGTGGGTTTGCTGCTGCCTCAATGACAGCAACCATGGTTGGGGTGAGTGGTAGGTCTCTGTATGGTTCAGTGTTCATATTCCCAAAAATTGTTTTCTTTTGAACAAGGATCGTATAAAAATTGTCATGATCCCTATTGCAGTAACCTTGCAAGTCAACAACCATTTATAAAAACCTAGGATAAGCAAGAGTCATCTTTCTACCCTTATTGTGACACATGCCATTAAAAATCATTATTGAAAAATTATAATTTTGCCCAGTTGTAAGACACACAATTGCACTCCCAATGGAACGGTTGTTTTCATTGTGTGAGGAGCGTTTGGGACTCAAACATTGAAGGATGACATGTATAAGGTACTTCCAAGCAGGGGGAAATTGTTGTTTTGTATATTTATTTAAATGGCCCTCTGGGGGCAAATTATACCCCAAAGCTTGAAGTCCTTGCTCTAGCTCTACAAGGGGAAGGGTGGTTATACCATCTGCATCATTAAGATGCAAAGCTTGGCGAACCAAAGCTTCAATAACCACCCATGGAACCCCATGGACAGTAGCAGTCAATGTAATCACTCCATTAACTGTTGAGGAACTGACTGTGTTCTAAAATTGTTTAATGTGTGTGATACGGACAAGAGGAGTATGTGAAAGTGCATACCTTAATGGGGACGCATTCAAATACCCAAACATCTGAGTATATTGGGGAAACAGACGATGATCAGCTTTTAAATAAGCCACCATATTGTGTTGGCTTCTGAACCCCAATTCCAATAAAGCAGGTTTAAACTTTGGTGCCATGAAGATTTATGCAAGAAAACTGTGATAAAAGTTATAGACATATGAAGGTTTGAGAGAGTTTAGTTAGACAAGAAATAGTAGTTACCCTGTATGAAAGAAATAAGCCAAATTTATAGGAGAGGTGAAAACATTTGATTGGTCAAAACATGAGGCAGTTATATTCAAAAAGTAATAATGAAAATCTTGAAAATATATAACTTATCTCATGCATTAATAAAAAGTTACCAACTCCTAAAATTACGGCCCAAATTTTCGTCAAAAATAACAACTGGGTAGGACCCAATGTTTGTCAACGGTCAAAAATTAAACATCAGCGTGTAACGGCTATATTCTTGTCAACGTTGGAAAATTGCCATGTAAGCGTTCAAATTGGTCTTATCAGCGTTTGTAAAGAAAAATGACAGCGTCAAAAATAAAAATAATTGAAAATAAAAAGGACCTTAACAAAGCAGTTTACCCTAGTGAAGATAACTCATAGACTGAAAATCACTATAGGGTGGCAAGCACTGTCCAATCATGCACACTTGCTTAAGCAAGATAGGCATAATTATCCTCAAGTGTCCCTTGCTAACCGAAGTTTTTAACAATGAAGCTACCTCATATAAACCCATTGTAACTTCCCAGGTAAGCCCAATATAAATGTACCCAAGTCTCCCAACAGACCAAATCCAATTCTAGGCCAAAACGTCTTGGCAGCGTGCATAGTATATCAACTTTGCATGCTATAGTGCCTCACGATTTAGAAAACTAATTCGTACTCACCAGTGGACACAATCTAGAATTGTGATAAGAGTATTCTAAGAATACCCAAAAATCCTAAAGGTTTCCTAAACCTCCACTTAAACTATGATATACAAAGTTGCCAAATAAAATGTATGAAATAAAAATTTATGTCAAGATAGCAATGTAAACATTCCAACCATCATCCATAAACTTGAACACATTCCTAGTAAGCTCCAAAGATCCATAAGCAACTCTGTATCCAATTGTACAAGGCTCATATTTTCTGCATGATTAGATCAAAAACCACAAAACTAACATATTGTTGTCAGCATCCATTTTAACACTTACAGCGTTAAAATAACCTTTGTTTGTGTTAGAAAAATAAAGTGGAAAACCTAAGCTTGTTCAAAGACTAATAACAGCACACATCCTGTACAAACTATACAATGACTTCAAAAACACATTTCGGTGAGATTGATCATGCCAATACTTGTTACCAAGTACTAGAACCTCCTAACATCAAAATGTTTAGTTAAAAGATCAGCCACATTTTCTTCTGTGTCTACTCTATCTGGATGTATTAAACCTTTTTCAAAACAGTCTCTTATAAAATGATGTCTAATTTCTTCTTTCACCATATTCTCAATGTGTTTTTGCAGCCGAATGGATTCATTCGTAGAATGTCCCTTTTCCCTGTGATATTCGCAATATCTGTTGCCAGCGCGCTTTTCCACCGAAGTAGTCATTGGCAATGGTATCGGGAAGTTCGCACCTTCTGATATAAGGATTTCCCTTGGGGTCAATTTGAGGGGCGTGAACCTAAGATGACTGGTCCGCCCTTCCTTTTTGTTTCCTGGGTAGTCGAAACCTCCAGGTCTGCTTTGTCTACTATATCCTTTATTAGGCGCATCCCGGGTTTCGGAACCATAGGCATTTTGCATGACTTCTGAGGCCGCTGATTCTCCCTGTATGAAGGATCTCACTCGCCGCAGTACCCCGTCAAATGTTTCTGGCGTTTTTTCATTTAGCTTTCGTATTAGATCGCTATTGCGTATGCCTGCCATGAAACAAGATACTTTCAAAATTCTTGGGCATTCTTTCCTTTGAAGGCACTCGCCCTTGAAATGTTCTAAGAAGTCTTCCAGGTATTCGCCCTGGTTCTGCTTAACTCTTGCGAGTGACACAGCGCTTCTATCGGGTCTTCTATGTTGTACATAATTTCTTTTGAATGCCTTCCGCAATACTTCGAACCTGTTAATTGTTCGTGGTGGAAGACTATCAAACCAGATTCGCGCGTTTCCTACAAGCGTTAAATTGAACATATTGCACCACACCGGTTCTGGCATGCCTGCTTGGGATTCAAAGACTTTTAGGTGATCTTTTGTGTCTGAAGTACCGTCGTATGTCTTTACGTTTGCTGGCATGCGACGCTTCTTTGTATCCGGGTAATACTGTATGCGTCTTGTGAAAGCAATTTTTCTAGCTCTTCTCCAAGGCTGGGAGAAGTCTAGGTCGTCTGAGGGGAGATACTCACGTCTGTGCTTTGCAGGGCGATTATTACCTGATCTCGATGAGTCGCTTTCAGAGGACCAACTGCGCTTTGCGTACTCCTTTCCTTTTGTCTCCTTCTTATTTTTTATGTGTTCTACGACTAAAGAAATGAGGGATTGCAGATTATTCGCCACGTATTCCTCCATTGGCCGCGCATTAGTGGCGACTATTTCCTCGCTTTCCTCCAAAGCGGCGGGCGTCCTCTTTTTGTGTTTGTTAGGAGGAGGCTGAGCTGACTCTTATCCAACATCTCTTTCTCCGATAGTAGGTAGGGAGTTGAGAATAGGATCCTGGTTCCTCTGAGAGGTGGATTCGTTATGTCCTGACTGTTAGCCTCGCTAGCGGACCCAGGAGTAACATTCGCATATGCGATGTGACCATCAATCGTTGAAGATCTTCGATGGATTTCGTTCGCGACGTTCTTTGTCATTGCTTAAAGCTTAGTGTAAGTCCCACAGATGGCGCCAACTTGTTGATACAAAAGTTGGATGGACCGAGCTTGACCCAAATTAGGCTTAATTCGGGGTCTTGTGGACTCCGGCTCTTGCACCAAGTGAAACTTTGTTTGAGACACTACGCACTAAAACAGACACCGTTAGGCTTACCGTGGGTTTGCGACCTACGATTAGACTCTGATGTGAGGGTAATTAATCGGTTTGAGTATGTTAGGGTTTAGAGTATTGTGTGTATCGTACCTTTGTGGAACCGTGGGGGTTCCTTTTATACCCGAGAGAGTCCTGGCTAGGCTCCCTATTCTTGCAGCTGAAGGAATGGATAATGACTCAAAATAGATTGATCTTTATCGGATAAATAAGGTTAGTGTATATCCTCTTTCCTTAGGCGAATATAATCATAAGATAGATTATATCCTCGTCTGATCCTATCACAGTGCGACAAGGACACGGTTAAGTAATTAACCGCATGCGCGACATCGGCTTACCGGGCCTCCTGGACTGTGCGCGCGTTGTATAAGCATTTAATCCAATCTTGATAGATACGGGTAGTACCCATGAGTCGGACTATCCAGCCCGACTAGGGACTATACGTCATCAGGCATAATTTATAAATATACTTGGTAAGTAAGGTAATGTAATTTTGCATCAAAACTAAGAAAACCAAAATGATAACAATACATGTTCTTCTATTTCATTCGTAAAGGAAAAAACAAAAAAAGTGGCAACTAAATCTTAGGTAGTTGATCTTGCTTGATTAGTAGCTCATTTCTCCAGCCCTTGTGTTTTATCAACCCTCTTACACCGAGTCAGAACCTGTTGCTACATAGCTGTAATCACATTACAACCACTAAGTTAGATTAAATCTGATTAGAGGAAACCATAAGATTTCTCATTGAAAGAAGGGAGCTGTTTTATGTAGACTGATCGGCACTTGCTTTTTTGCTTAACTGAATCATTGTTGGGGTATTCCTTAGACGATGCTTCGGTGTCAGAGTCATCAAGATTAATGCTATAGTAACGTGATTACCAAAAAAGTTAGAATTAACACGAATGAAGTTGATTCCTTTAAATAATTCATTTTTAGTAGACAACACAAAACATGCCTCTTATTTTTCTTCTTTTCAGATGTCTTGGCGGGTGTTGACACCGAAGGTTGTTCTTCTAACTTCTTCAAATGCTTGCTTTTGCGGGTAGACACTTCCACTACAGGTGTAGGGATAGGATCCATAGTTCCTGAGTCAGTACTACCATTGGTCGCTTCACCTTCCTTTGGGGGAATGATTGCCAGGCATGTAAAGCTTTCAAAGTTTGAAAACTTATAGTAGGTGTGTGTTTTGGTTTCCAGAGTGTGAGTTTCCCGAAGATATTGGTTAAACCATGATACAATTCTGAATCGTCTTTAGGATCTCCGTAATCTATGCTTTCAGCTGAGCAGCCCGTCAACTGTGTAGCCGTCTCATCAAAAAACAAAACTACAGTTGTGGCCGTTGCGTCAGCAACACCAAGTTCAAGCTGATACCTCCAAGTATGATGAAGCATAAGCGCAGATAAGTAGATGTTGGGTTGGTTTTTATTTCAATGTTAGAACCACATTAAAGAATATATACGAACCTTAATACAGGATAATCCACATGTTTCATACATGCTTCGCAAAAAACCCTATCTTGGCGGGTTACTCCTTTCTTGCAGGAAGCAGGACCACATGAAGGGTAATTCCAACCTTTTCTTGTTCGCACATGGTCAAGCCTGACCTTACAATGGAAAACCGCAAACTGCATATAAAGATTACTGTCAGTATAGATGTAATACACTCCCAATGTATGGTCTTCTAATAAAAAAACCTTACATCATTACGACGATTGCGTGCCCACATCAATAGGTTCTCCTGCGTGCCTGCCCGTGGTTGTGTTGGATCAATCAAGTCACCCCCAATTATAGTTTTAGCTTCGCCACTGGCATTTAATTAAAGGTGATGCCATAATTTATATACAATGTATTATAAACTATTAACGCATACTTACCCATTGTTTCTTTTCAGTTCTTCGATAATAGGTTTAGCCGAGTCATCATAAATAGCTGTCGAGGAGCTATTGGATAAGCATAACTTATCTGAAAGGTAATCCATTGTTGATTATTATAGTCTCAAATATGAATACTTTATATGGGTACAAAGGACACCTACTCTGCCAAATCTTAGCTGATAGGGAAGTTAGAACAATTGGACAGTCACCAAGATGTTTGGTTTTCTTTTCTATTAGAACCTCACCAAGTCCACCCTATAATGTAACTTTAAGAGACTCCCCACTGTTTCATGAAAACATAGTGTATACTAAATTTACGTAAATTTACAAATAATTCTGGATAATGTAAATATAGGAAAGGCAAATAAAAGTGAAAGAACCTTGGACTATTTAGGAAAAAATCCAACGCTTTAGCTCGTAACTTTTTAACGGAAGTTCTCCCAACATTTGTAACATACCCAAAAATCTGCAATTTCGAATCACACATCCATAAGCGGATAACTAACCTTGATTACCAACTAATGTCATAATTATTATTATTGCAGGGAAAGGGGGAAACAACTGACCTTATAGAAACTTATTGTTTGTAACTTGAACGCGATCCAAAGGAATTATTCGAAAAGGATATCTAACAAAGCCTTCATGTGGAACAGAAACCTTTCGCGCCACAGTCGCACCATCAAACTCCAACATGAAGGTATCATCTTTCAAAATTTGATACTCTTGTTTGTTTTGATGAACAACAAAGTTCTTTATTGAATATATACTTCCTTCTTTTACCCGCATAAAATTGTGAGAAACATTGGCCTTGGCACTACAATGGATGAGCTTTCCCTGTAAGAATAAACGTTAACCATGACAACCAAAACCCCAAAAAACAAATTAAAAAAAAAACAATTTTATGTTAATGCTACCTTGCTATCAGACACTACAAAATCAGTAGATAAATAATGACCATTTGGAGCATTCACATCCTATATCCTCCCAATCATGACAATAATAAAACCTATGATATTCATATCCAATTGGCTCAAAAACAAAGGCTTTGCTGTTTGCAGGGTATTGGTATTTGATTTTACGCTTCCATCAGCATTTGATGTTTCAATAGCCTTGGGCGTGCTGCATACAGGCTTAGCTTCAGGTTTTTTGGAGAATGCTTGGAAGAATTAGCAGCAGACATGTCATCAACCTTAGTTTCTGACTTTTAGTTTTTGGTTGAAGATTCAACATTCTTGCCTGAACTACAGACGGTCTTGTTGTCCGACATCTTTTGGGATTCCTTGGGCGGATAAGCAGACATGGCAGACTGGGAAGAATTGTAAGACATGGCTGCTACTTTATTAGATTCAGTTACGATGTGAGGAATACAAAAACTGCCGCCATACATTTATACACACACACATTAATGAAGGCTTTCAATTATAATCTCTGTAACTGCTTGATGTTTTACATTCCAGAAAGTTAATACTTTTAAAACCCCTAAGATGTTCTGCATTCTTAATAGTGGATGCACAACCCGCCCAAAACTTGTTTTAACCAGTATGTACACCAAGAGCGTGTTTAACCCGTATGTATGTATTTGAGCATTCTTCACTTGTACCATACTTAACATAGCTTAGCCTAATTGTACTGGCATTAAATGTACACCTCAATTTCAAGCTTAAGGACCTAAAATTTAGATATAATAGATTCACACCATGTATATATGTTAAATGGATGATACTGTGTGTACATACGGCCATTGCGTAATTCTCGGTAACATACTTGTAAAACCTATGATTTTACCTATTTGACATTGTCAATTATTGTACTCATCATTCCTGGAATCTACTTATTTCCACTTTTATATGATTATTTGAGCATTATCTTCATTTGTCATACTACCATTTCATATTTATTTATAATATATATATGAACCTTTAGTCTTTTATGACTACTCTGGCAATTGAATGGCCACATAATAAACAAGGACTCACCACCTCAGTACATATTTTTGGAATCATGATCTTATATACTTAATTTTACTAAGTTCCTGGACTTAATATTATATGTACATATTTACATATACCTTATACTATGAGAAATCATATGTCTTCATAAAAACAACATCTATTACCTCACCTTGACATTTTATTTATTTTCAACAAGTATAATACTTTTAATATTATACACATTATATACTTTCACCAAATTATCTAAAAGCTTAACCAAAATACCTAGAAACTTCACAAGTGCCTACAATATATTACCTAGACTTATATTAACTCCCAAATTAAGACAAGTCAAACCTAATTCTACCCTAAAACTTATATCTAGCCGTGTATACATATATATGTTTACATACACTTACTTTGCTAACTTTGAACCATTATCACTTGCTACAAACTTTCAACTAGCACCATACTACATACCATACACATACTACTATGCTTGTCATTCTTGTCCCCCCTTTGACTTCACTTATACACGGCAAAAGAAAAGAAGTAACCAAGATTGCACATGTTTTTTTCCAAATGGTGGAAATAGTACTTACATATCTTACAACATATCCCTATATATCTTGCAAGATATCCTAGTACCACTTTTGGATACCCAAATCTTCCATAAATCTTGCCTATTTTCGAATCTCACAAACACACAACATAAAACATTTCCAAATCTCTCCTACACTCTCTCAACTCACAGCTTGAATTAAATATCCACACCAAGAACACATTTACTTCATTTCATAGCTCAAATCTATGTCTCATTCATCTTAAATACTAAGAATTCATTGTTACACTTACAAAAGCTTGATCTCCGAGACAACTCCAAGAGCTTATATAAGCAAGGAAGGTCACTGCTTATTTTTATAGGCTAGGGTTCACCATTGTTGATTTATAAACTTAGTTCTCCCTTGGTTCTCTTGTCTTCCTTAACCTCATTTAACGAGTAAGCTTCATGAAAAATAATTTTACCTTATTTACTTTCATTTTTACATTCACTATTCATTCACATGAACATATACTATAAACATGTTAAAACATATACTATTCATTCACATGAGCATATACTATAAACATGTTAAAACTCCAAAACTAGCGAATATATACCAAAAAAAAGGGTCACGAAATATTATTATTTTCACAAGGAAGGATATAAAATTTACTAGGTTATGAACACATGAACATATACTCCTATTTAAACCTAGAAAAATCATGAAAACTCTCCTATGTATATATATAGCCGTGAGCTATAAGCTCATGTTGGAGCTTGTGGTTAACTTTGTTAAACTTGTAGTAAACTTAGAAAATCCTTGGATCTATGTAATCCCTTGAATAATCACTAGCTTTCTTAGTGGACTTATTAGGCCCAATGAATAGTACTAAGCTCATTAGGCCCACATGTGGTAGATAAGCCCATTAAGTTAATGTTAGTGGACTTAATAATGTAGTTAAGCCCATTTAGAAACCTTTAGCCCATGTAGATCTAATAAAACGAGTAATGGGCCTTGTAAGCCCAATAAGAGTATAGAAAGCCCCTTAGCTCACTTGACTTATCTAATAAGCCCATTTAATGTTTTTTAAACTTAAATAAACTTTTTGGTACTAAAAATATAGCTTATAAACTTTTCGGGCCAAAAAGGTAATTTTATAAAGTCTAGGGGTAAAACTGTGACATTTATAACTTAATATGTCAAAACATTAAGTGCAAGGACTAATATTGTAATTATCCAAAAGTTTAGGGGTTAAATGAATTAAATTCAAGACTTAGCAAACTATAAGGACCATTTTTGTAATTACCCGTAAGTTAAATACATGTTTTGTAAACCTAGGGACTATTTATGTAAATAGCCGAAAGATATTACAGACCTTGGGGCTATTTCGTAAATTGATGTATACTATAACCATAATTCAAAACTTAAGGGACTAAAAGTGACAATACATGAAAGTGTTACAAGCCCTAACCCTAAATTATACACGAGGGACTAATTTTGCCATTTACCTAATCTTAAAGAAACCCTAGGGGTATTTGTTGTAAATGCCGCGTATATTAATAATATGGAGGGACTATTATTGCAATTTTATGAAACTTAACAAAACCCTAAACCTATATATCATTTTTAATATTAAAATTATGACTAAAACCCTAATTATGAGGACTAAACCGTCATTACCTCAAACTTTTAAATTAAGGACTATTTGATAAATTATAGAAACTTCGGGGACTTTAATTTAAATTAAATAAAATGATATACATTTTGTAAACGTCATTTATATAAGTTATGTAAATTGAACGCAAATAAATTATAAAGGTAAACATATTAAACCTACATATTAATTTTTCCTATCCTTTCAGAAATATATAAATCATTCTTTTATAAATTATTTAAACTAGTTTACGAAAGTAAAAGCACGAGAATATTAAGTAACGAATTAATTACTTAAACGATACTATTAACTACGTACTTAAAACGGATATTTTATTACTTGTACAATGAATAATTAAAATACAGAGATCATAATAAAATGCTTAAAACCAGTATAAGCATACACATAACTATTCTAAGACTTTTATGCATTATTGTATGCATATAGTGAGACTATATAATTATTTAGGCAGTTGACTACGTCGTGAGCATTACGTTGGATTACTTGTGATTTATTTGTTGAACTACCACTGAGGTGAGTTCATGGTCCCACACTGTATATTGACAAACTTTTAAACCTTTTGTGGGGGAGAAAACATGCAACATACTTTATGGACGTAAAATGAACTACGTTATACTTTGATTACATTTGCCTATTATAGAATGCCTCCCTTACCCGGGAACTGAAACTGTTAAAATATTGAATTTCCTGAATGTATAAATAGATCTATTTGGGATTGACCATCCCCATCTGGGTGAGTAGCGCTCACTGTGCCTGGGCCAGGACAACAGATGTTTATCATGTCGGAACATATTATTGGGTGCATTTTTATTAATGCGAAGGGTCCTCATTTGTTGTGGGCTTAACGAGTCAAGTATTAGCTTCGGGCGATAGGAAATGTAGTTACCTTTAAGTATTGATGCTATATGCATTACTACTTCAGTGAATGTTTACCGTCCAAACTTATTTTAATAAACCTGTGAATTCACCAACTTTATGTTGACTCTCTAAGCATGTTTTTCTTAGGAAACTGAAGCAGGTATTAGATGTGCATGGAGTCAAGCATCATGATAGGCAACATTTATAGAGCTCATCTGGGGTTTTATAAACTTGGAAATAAACAAACTGTTGAATAATGTTTAAGACAATTTTTATGAAATTTGCACTCTGATTCATGTAATAATTGTATTGATAATCTTTTATCGGTTTCTCTACATACTATCTGTTGTTAATCCACCTATGTCACACCCAATTATTATTTCCACTGCATTTGACCTATTTGGGGGAGTGACAGAATGATATCAGAGAGATAGTTATAGAGAACCAGACCAAAAATTAAATTAATATAAAAATAATTTTTTTATATAAACTGGACTATAACTGCTTTAAAAATATTTTGGGATTTTCGGGACTAGAATAGTTGAGCATGTAGAATGTAGAGCATACATTATTATGTGGACTAAGTGTGCATTGATTATTAATATCCGGTTGATTAATCTTATAAGTATTAATGTAACCTTTAACTTGCGATGTTAAACGACACTTAACTTATAACTTACAACTTACAACTATGATTTCTAAAAACCTTTAATTTGAGTAAGCTTATGCTTACATCAATTTAAAATGGTACTATTTTTTAGCTCTCATGACATCACCAGTTTCATCTCTCGCTGCTTTATCACCGACGTTAATGTTACCAGGATGGTTGTCGGCCAGCGAGTCCGATGACAGTCAGTCTGCCAGCAATACCGCACTTGTCGATTCTCTCATTGTCTCTCCACCTGCTACACCTGTATCCCCTGCTGCGGAGGAGGATCAGCTGACTTTCGTCCTACCACCTCTACCACCAGCTTCCTCTTTTCAGGGCTACGCTCCTGGGTCTCTGCCACCTCGTAAGAGGAGGTATGAGGCACCTCCTGACTCTACTTTTGAGATCGGTGAGGGCTCCGGGGCTGGACGTGTTAACCCCGTCCAGGCCCAGATTGCTGCTTTGGCCGCACTCTAGGCTCAGGATATAGCAAATATCCACACTCTACTTTCAGCTGGACAGGCTGTACGCTTTGTTTTACAGGAGCGTTGTGGAAACCTTGGTTTCCTCGATCTTTTAGCTACTAGGAATGAACATTGTTCATATGATTAACATAATCAAAGATGAATTAGAATAATAACCATTAACAAGGTGTTTAGGCACAATAACACAAGAATTAAACAATTGGGTTGCTAATTATATTAATAATCAACTACCACTAGACGTGTATACATTAATCCCACGTCTAGTGCAACACACGCTTTAGGTTTACATTTTATATGAATGATATATATAAAACCTAAGACCCGTGATCCTTTTATAGACTAAGGATTAGGGTTTACAAGATATAACTATGAATAAACATGAATATCTTCTATTTAAATAACTAATACAGAATATTATCAAATAATAGTCTGAATACTTATCCTAAATAGACATTCCAACAACGTTTGACTTTTGTTGACTTCTGTCAACGCCTAATTTACTCTTGACAACGCCTGATTTACACTTGTGAACGCTTAGACAAATGCCTTCATGTTTTCTTCGTTTTTTAGTTTCTGCCACATCAACTTTTTGACCCAACAATCTTTCCCTAGTTGATGTCGGCAAAACTCTTTGTGTATCTCTTGTAAGTGGTACATCATCTTCAAATTGCTTCCCCTTAAGTGTAGCATGTATGTCTTCTCCTTTTTGTCACATCAAGAGGGAGATAAACAATGTATGCAATCTTGAAGATTCTCCAAATGTAGGCTATGTGTAATGATCTTGAAGAAAAATGAGTACAATAATTTTGATGTAGAAGCAGAATAACCCAAACTTTGTATTTATTTCACCTAATTGCTCACTAGTTGATAAACTCTTCCCCTAGTTGCAAAACAACTAGAGAAAAATGCAAATCTTTCATTGCAAAAGGGGGCTCGGTTTATTGGTACGAACTGGAACTGAAACCAACAAAAACCGCACAACTATAAGCCAGTTGTTAGCGATAACAATATATTTAATCCAATGAAAAGGTGTATTGCTCACCTAACAGTTTTTGGTACATAGGTACTGGTAACCTCCACAACTATGAGCCAGCTATTAGCTATAACAGTATATTTAGTCAAAATGACAAGGTGTATTGCTCACCTACAGTTTTTGGTACATGGGAACTGATAATCTTCACAACTATTAGCCAGTTGTAAGCTGTAACAATATATTTTGTCCAAAGACAAGGTGTATTGCTCACCTAAATAAGAAAAACAAATTTGTGAAAACTAACTTCAACATCAAACTTACTATAAGAATTCTTCCCCTTAATCATATCCGATCCATAAATATCAAATTGATATTCTATATAAAAACGGAGATTCCATGTACCTTTGCGTGCAAATTCCTCTTATTGTGTGCCAAAATCGTATCAATTTTCCAAACAGCAGCTATTCCTTTTGTTGTTCAATATCTTCCTTTGTCCAAGATATCAACACTGTGTGTTGCCCAATATCGGACAACACTTGTCAGCGTTTGAAAATGTATATATCGGACAATAAGTGTTAACGCCTCCTGTCAGCTTCAACTTTATTCCTAACAGCGCTAATATATTTTTACCTGTCAGCGCCTGACCATCAGCGCGTCATCCATGCCTTGGCAGCATCACACCAACATCTATCAGCGTCACACCAACATCTATCAGCGTCTAAATAACATACATCAGCGACTAATTGATCTAGGGTTTTATAAACCCTAAATCATGATTTTATGTGAAAACCTTAAACTGTAGTGAACTTCGACATCGAATATCTTCTTCATGAGAGCTCAGATCGAAGATCCCTTCAAGGAGATCCTAGACACTAGTGTAAAGAACCTACATCGCGAATTTCACGACGATCCAACGGTTAACGACGGAGAAATCGCGTTTTTACTATTACTGTTCACAGAAAACAACATATGACCACTGCTGACTTTGACGCTTAATAACGTTTTCTTGGGGATGGATCTCGATAATCCCTCTGGTAGATATCTAGATATATGTGTGTAGAATACACACAAAATATTTTGTGGGGATCCAACGGTTCAGTAAAAAGTTATGGCATTCTGAATCCTGCTGCCCACACAAAAACGCCCAGAAAAACGCCAAGAAAAACCTATACGGATTTTTCTTTTCTTCTCAAAACACGAACACCTTGTTGGTCCTAGCATCACGAGCCACGAGGCTCTGATACCAACTGTGGAAACCTTGGTTTCCTCGATCTTTTAGCTACTAGGAATGATCATTTTTCATATGATTAACATAATCAAAGCGGAATTAGAACAATAACCATTAACAAGGTGTTTAGGCACAATAACACAAGAATTAAACAATTGGGTTGCTAATTATATTAATAATCAACAACCACTAGACATGTATACATTAATCCCACGTCTAGTGCAACACACGCTTTAGGTTTACATTGATATATATATATATATATATATATATATATATATATATATATATATATATATATATATATATATATATATATATATAACCTAAGACCCTTGATCCTTTTATAGACTAAGGATTAAGGTTTACAAGAGATAACTATGAATAAACATGAATATCTTCTATTTAAATAACTAATACATAATATTATAAAATAATATTCTGAATACTTATCCTAAATAGACATTCCAACAGCGTTTAACTTTTGTTGACTTCTGTCAACGCCTAATTTACTCTTGACAACGCCTGATTTACACTTGTCAACGCTTATACAAATGCCTTCATGTTTTCTTCGTTTTTGAGTTTCTGCCACATCAACTTTTTGACCCAACAAGCGTCTGGACCTACTTTCATGGACTGTTTGTGCCGAGGCTCACGCTGCTCGGGGAGCATGGTCTACATCCTACCACTCCCTGCAGTGGCTGATGGAGGAGAATGATTTTCTCCGTCAGCGAGTTTATACCTTGGAGGGTCAGCAGTACGAGACCCATACCGCTCTCATGACCATGGAGAAGACACTCACAATTTTCTTCGATCTGGAGGAGGTACGTGATAGTAGTAAAATACGTCTTTTAGGAAAAAGAGCGTATAATGGGCAAGTATTAAGCGTTACGATTTAATTAAAAACCGTAACACCGAATAAGTGTGAGTTCGTTCTCGAAGGAGGTGTGTGATTATGAGTGCCAATGTGTAAAATCAAATGTTTGGATTAGTGTCGTTTTTGAGATAGAAAGATTTAAAATAAAGACGATTTACGCTAAAAATTACACTACGACGTAAAAAACGCGAAATCGTAAAATTCGACGAAAAATTAAACTCATCTAAAAATCATCAAATATTAAATCTAAGTTAAGAAAAGTCTAATTAAAACAAAAGTGAATACCAAATTTTGCAAAACCTATTTAATTAATTTATATTAGACTACGACGATAATTAAACGTATACGTAAAACGTAAAACGCGACGAAATTAAAAATTAAAGCTAAAAAAAAAAATTAAGACTAACTTTAAAATAATATAAATAAGAATAAAAATTCAATAAATAAATTTTAAAACCTTTTATTATTTAAATATTCAATTTTAAATGCTAATTAAAGCCCTAAAATTAAATATAATTAAGAAAAAGCCCAAAATATTATTTTATTAAACTAGTATCTCACTTATATTATTTAAAGACTAAAAAGTATTTTTCTTAAATTTTAAATACTATTTTTCTATTTATAAACACTAAAAACAATTTTTAAACTAAAATAATGATTAAAATTAATAAAATAATGCTAAAATTAATTTGACTTTTTGAAAAACCCTAATTTATATTACTAAACTATAGAAAAATTTAAAAAGTTGAAAACAATATTTTTTACACTAAAAGACAAAACAGATTTGAATAAAAACTATTTAAACTAAGATTAAATCTAAAAAATAAATAAAAAGAGTGAACAGTAATCTTTTTTAAACTAAAAATCTTAAAATAAAATTTTGAATCTAAGAAAATTTAAAAATCGAAAAAATATTAAAGTTTTGCACTAAAAGACAAAAATCAGAAATTAAATAAACTAATTAAATTGGAATTAAATATAAAAATACCAAATGAACAGTAATTTAAGATTTAACTTAATGAAAAATCACAAAATAAATAAACTGAAAAAGGAAAAATGAAAATCTATCAAAAGCTTAAATAAAGCCACTAAGGACAAAAAAGATGAAAGCTGATAGTGATTGCTGACTGGGCTTTTGTCTTTTAGCCCAGTAGTGGGAAAAATAACACAAGCAGGGGGAACTTTGTTCCCACTGCTTTAACAAAAAAACAGGTCTGGTGCTTAATTGACTTGTAACTTCTTTGTTTGTTGGTTTTATTGGGAACCAAAGGCACCCCTACACTCAGTGGAGTGTAGGGAGTCAGTTTAAGCAATAAAAAACACAAGTTATTCACAAAAATCACACACAATAATACATATTGCAATTACTGGTATTTAGAAAGATGTATAGGGCAAGTGTGCTGATCTACTGTGCTTCTAGGTGAGATTTAGCAGGGCAAAGCTTGGGCTAACCACTACCAAATAACAAGCAAACTAAATACAACCCTAGATTACACTAACTTCTAACAGTCTACAAAGATTTAGTGAACAAAATACCTAAACCTACTGATTTTTAGCCTACTGATTATCTTGGTGGTTTATACCAAAAATTTATCATGCAACTTCTAACAAAACCTTACCAAACTTAAAACTAGCTACCAACTAGACCTATTACTAACCACAAGAGTATGCTAGACCTGGTTTTAGTCCACCTACTGTCACATAATCAGCTTTAAACCATACACCCAAACACCCTCTTAACTTCAGAAAGTGAACTTTTTCAAATCAAAACATGTCAAATCAACTCAAGACCGATTACCAACTATAAAAATATGTATAAAATACTGAAATAAGCATAAACAAACAGGCAAGCTAACATTTAAACATCTTAACACACACAATCATCAAATTCATGAAAAAATCCACAAAAACACATAAAGAGGGTTCTAAGCCAAACCTAGCTGATGCTTCTCCAAATGGGATTTTGGGAGCTTGTATGAGCTTATAGACGTGTAGAGAACCCTTGTTGGTGGAATCTCAAAGAGACCTAAGGGGAAAATATCTTCAATATAGAAAAATGATGAAAATGCAATGAAGATGGCTTGTTTCTTCTAAATTCCTGCACAATCACCACCAAACAAAGAACAAACTTCAAGCTTGGATAAGCTGAAATCACAAGCTTGTCAGGCTTGTGGTGAAGGCTTATACAAGTAGTAAGGATAAAAAAAAGACAAATGATTTTGATAAAATGTTTGAAAACTAATTTTGAAACCAATAAAACTTGACAGAAACTTAACTCAGAGCTGAATCAATATCTTGAATCCACTATCACTTCATCAAGATATTGAATTCAGAATATTGAGAAACCTTTTTCCAAGAACTAAAAAAAACTGATTTTCTGAAAATTCCTTTGTGAAATAATGAAACTTTGTAAACACTTAAACTAAATTTGCAAATAAATGAAAATGATTAAACTAAGAAAGCTGATAAAACTGGAACTCAATATTTGCATAAAACTTAAACATTCATTTTCATTAATAATATTTTTTTTACAAATATTGGAACAAGGAAAATAAAACCCTACAACGCCTTATATACGGCTTACAGAATTTTCTAGAATGCTTGAAAGTATAAACCCTAATCGATTGATCTTCCAAGTTTTCCCTTTTGTTTGAATCTTCAAAATCAGTCAAAGGAGTACCCATGTGATTGAAAGTGATGGCCAGCTGTCCTTGTGTAATCTGAGGCGTCCAAAACTCCTTAGGGACCAAGTCAATGAGCTGGAGCGTTGGATTTCTGAAGAGATACCATTTTTGCTATTTTGGGAGGAGCAGGGGACACGTGGGGACCCACTTGTGGTCACGGGGAGGAGAAAAAGTGAGTGGGTTTGGTTTAGGGAGGTTTGAATCATGGTTCTGGAGGTTTAGAGGGGATAACCCCTTAATTTAAGGTAATTATAAATTAGGGTTTAAGGGGTTCGGGTAAGATAAACAATATGTTTAATCTGATTTTGGGGTTAATTAGTTTTTTAAAACATGTTTAAGGAGGGAAAAATTATAATCAGTTTAATAACTGATTATATGGTGGGTGGATTTGTAACATGGCGAAGGAGGGAGCTGTGATTGGTTGATGGGTTATATTGGGACATGTGGCTTTGTTTGGTTGGGTGGTGATTTTCCTTGTCTGCCCCAAATGCCCCCTATACTCTCTTGTCTTTGTCATTTAAGTTTTAAACAACCCAAAGCAAATTCCCTTTGTATAAAACTTTTATTTTTTATACTTTGGCCACCAAATGTTTTGCAAAACTTTTCCAAGGGCTTAGTATGCATTTAATGCATACTTCAAGGACCATAAATGTAGAATCTCATCATTTTAGGGACCCAATGTGTAATTTTGAGTTTTACAAGGGTTTAATATGACAAGTCTTCAATTATTGAGGGACCATTCTTGCCAAATCTTCAAACTTCAAGGACTTCAAAGGAAAATCATCATTCGGGTCCGGTTCTTTGTGCGGGTTCGTTTCCCGTGTTCGTTTTTGCTTGATTCTTGTGTCTTTTGTTGATTTCACGATATCCGTACCTAAAATACACAATGAACAAACACAATCATATTTTGGGGTATTTTAATAATATTTTAAGCGTTTTAAGCCCGATTTGGTCGATGAGACTATGTATAATTGTAGTCTCATCACTCCCCCATACTAAGCCATTGTCGTGCCCTCACGCAATGCTAGAATTAAGTATCGTAGCACTTCCAAAATTCATTTTTATGTGACATTTATTAAAACCGTAAACTTAAATAAATTTCTACACGTGTTTTAGACATAATGTATTGTTTTCATCACGATAAAGTGACTTTTAGGGTCAAAGAATAAGAACATGTGAATGCTTCGTTAGAAATAATTTTGTCATCCTCGATTTTCACTCTATTCCATGCTAAGCGTGTAACGAGATCATTGTTATTATAAGTTAGCAACACGGCCATATCTCATGAGTGTTAATTATGAACCTAAACTCCCTTATTCCTACTTGTTATCTCTTATATTTTATTTTTGGCTTAATGATCACGAGGATACATCATTGAATTATGCGTGAATAGAGATTAGGTCTAAAAATAGAGTCTTAACGGTGTAACCAAAATCATCGAATTAATAATTCACCCTAATAGACAAAGATGTCAAAAAATTAAGTCAACAAGAAGGATCGATAAACACGATTTTAGAACGGTTTTGAACATGAGACTTATTACCATGACTTTTATTATCCTCCATCATCGGTGGTTTTATTATCATGGTTTACCTCCATCTTTTATTTAACTTCGCCATGAAGCTTTTATTATGACTTTGGTCTTGCCCTTGTCTTTTATTATCCGCCATCATCGGTGGTTTTATTATGACTTGACGTATATCCTCAGGCTAAGGCGAATTTTAGATCTTTAAAGCTTCAAAGATTAAGGCTTCATTCACTTTCAATTTGGGCATAGATTTTTCGGCCTTGTGAGCTTCAAATTTTGCTTAATTTAGGTGTGCACTTGAAATCTTATTATTGGGTGAAGATTTTGATTATTCGGGTTGCCAATACTTCAAAACCGTGACGCTGGCGATACCTTAATGTTTTCACAATTTAATTACATGGAAGCTACTAAAAAAATTAGAAACCAACAATAGTGACTAAACCGCTAAATCAATATTTATTAACAATTTATTATATAAAAGCGTGGGGAGAATAAGCTAATAATTACTACACATGAGATCTGAAAGATTACGAGACTTATAAATAACTCTATCATTTCTCGTCCTTATTTAAGAGACTTAGCCTAAAAAGTTAAGGAATCGAA
Source organism: Glebionis coronaria (assembly GCA_025667525.1). Taxonomy (NCBI): domain Eukaryota; kingdom Viridiplantae; phylum Streptophyta; class Magnoliopsida; order Asterales; family Asteraceae; genus Glebionis; species Glebionis coronaria. Next base: position 50,082,024 of record CM046875.1, read on the forward strand.
GCTAAATGCTCAACACGCACGGTCGAGTCAAAAATTACTCTTACTCTCAACATCGGAAAACCTACATTCGTGTCATAAACACTTATGAAAAATACGAAAATTTTTAAAATTTGGCCATTTTTAGCCTTATTTTGCAACAAAACGTAACAAAAAGATGAATATTGTATTGCGTGGTGACGTAAGCAAGGTGAAGTATTTACTCACCCCCCATACTAAAACTAAACATTGTCCTCAATGTTTCGAGTCTAGGGGTGAAAACACCCCCATACTAGAGACGAAGTCGAATGCTTAATCTCAAGCATGGAAAGGGTAAAACGAATAACCTAAAAGCCGTTTATGAATTATGCTAATAAGATAAACGTTAGAACATAAAAGGATATCATCGGATATCAGAATCTCCAAAGGCAACGATCGAAGCTCGAGTGATCCGTAAAACGAACACGAGAGGCTTCAATGATGACGATGAACCTAATGAATCACAATCACAAACAATCACGGAACAAAGGTTGGAAGAGCACAAGTCCCCTCGTTACACTAATTAGAAATCAATAATATTTACAAGGATAATCATGAGAATCTCCCACGAGGCACCTTATTTTTGTTAACCGAGTCAAAAGCTCGACTCGAATCCCCACAAATGTGATCATTTAGGGATAATCATGGTTTGGTCATTTTTGGTGGGGCTTACATGATATACAATGCCCAAAAGCAACCGGTACTAAAGACTAAGTCCTTTCATGATGTAAAATACCGGGATCGAAGATGGTGTCTGTTAGGACCATTGGAATAGTTAATTGTAGTAGGTAGATTAGGAGGTATGTAGTTCCTCCTGGTCCTAGTAGTAGTCGTGCTCCTAATCCTAGTTAAAGTCAAACTTTATTATTTATTTATTATTCTATTAGGATATGCATGAGATATGTTAGGAAAGGATATGCATATCAGTTTTACACGTTTTGTTTAATGATGTATTAGGGTTTCCTAGTATAAAAGGAACCTTAGGTAGAAGGGTTACACACACCTTCATCAAACGTAATTCTAGTCATTATCAATATTAGAAATCCTTAGAAAGGATCAAGTCTTTACAGTTATTCTGTTCTTCTTTATAGTATTTGTATTCCGCACCTGTATTGTGTATAGAGTCTCTCTATGAATAGACTTGTGATTACAGAAGTCGTTCACCGTTCCTGACAGGCTACAAGATCCACATCTAGTGGACCCAACAAGTGGTATCAGAGCCTGGGAGAGTCTCTGTACAAGAAGAATCAATTTTTCTTATAACTAACACTTCTGTTTTATCATGTCTGCCTCAAGTTCTACTCAAACAGGAGAAGATAGCACTCCTAAAACACTGCAGCCTCAGCAGATCGTTGCTACTGTTTCTAACACAAATGGTAAATTTCCTCTTCTGAAAAAGGACGAGTATGATAGTTAGGCAATGAAGATGGAATGGTGGATCACCAACACTGATCAAGACCTTTGGAAGGTTATTCTGAATGGGAACAGCAGGAAGCTGACTGGAAGAGACAAGAATGGTAATATTACTCTTCTTGACCCTAAAACTCATGAAGAAATCATAGCCATTCAGAAGGAGGTCAAAGCAAAAACTATTTTGCTTCAATCTCTTCATGATGATCACATGGGTGACTTCTACCATTTGGATGATGCTAGAGAGATCTGGAATGGAATAAAAGCAAGGTTTGGTGGGAATGAGGAGTCAAAGAAAATGTGAAGATCCATGCCGAAAGATGAATTCACAGAATTCAAAATCTCAGAAACTGAAGGTATTCATCAAGGGTATGACAGGTTCCAAAAGATATTGAGCCAGTTGAATCAACTTCGGTCAAAACCTGATGATGGTGACATTAATGCAAGATTTCTTAGAGCCTTACCTTACTCATGAAATCAGGTGGTAATCTCTCTAAAAGCAAAAGGTGGGCTTGACTATCTCAACTTTAATGATTTATTTCATAAGCTCAAAACTTTTGAACCTCATGTGAGAGGATATTCAAGTGATTCTTTTCCCACTCCTGCTAATTCTGCCTTTTTGAGTTCTATGGCATCCAGTCCCATGTCTTATGCTAGTAGCCCAAGCAATACTGTGTCTTCTCAACATACTTTTCAGCATACTTCAGCTCCTGATCCTATAGCCAAGTCTGGTAGCATGGTAGAAGCCGTTCTTCATTCTTTTGTTGCTGACGTTGATGCTCAACAACTCGTTGCTTTTGATGACTTCAAACAGGTTGATAAACTCGACCTAGATGAAATGGATCTCAAATGGCAGATGGCCATGCTCACTCTTAGGGTTCACAAATTTGAGAAGAAAGCAGGTCGTAAATTTAATTACAATCCAAGATAGCCAACAATGTTTGACAGAAGCAAGGTTTGATGCTATAACTGCCAGCAGCAAGGTCACTTTGCAAGGGAATGCCCTAACAAGAATGACCAGGAGAAAAGCAGATATTCAGCTTTTAAGGTTCAGGAGGTAAAGGATGACAAGAAGGCATTGGTATCTGTTGACTCTATGGTCAACTGGAATGATCATCAGACTACTACATTGGAATCAGCTGAGTCCTCTACTGACGTGTTTGCAATGATTGCTGGGAATCTATCTGATGCAGTGGAAGCAGACGAGTTTGCTCTTATGGGCATCTCACCTCAGGTACAACATTGTCCTCTTGGTTGTCATGATAAATATTCAGAATTGTTGTCCCAATATAATGACTTAAATGATCAGAATGATAAGTATTTTTTAGAGGTTCAAGCCTATAAGGATTCTTTAAACACATTGGAACAACAAAAGAGGTGGCTTCAAGATACTCAACGTGAGTATGAGGATAAAATTAGGATACTGAGCATCGATTTAGAAAACACAACAAATATGCTTAAATATACATAAAAGGTAAAAGATGATAGTATCAAAGAAAAACAGGAGATGAAAGAAAGATTAGATGCTACAATGTTGAGATTTGAAAAATGGCAAAAGGCACCTAAAAATCTTTCAAAATTAATCAATAGTAGCATGTCTGGTAGGACTAAAAGAGGGTTAGGATTTGATAAATATATTGATTCAAAAGATGTGTTTGATTTATCTTTTTTGAGTGTCTTTGATGCCGACAAAGAGGAAGAGGGAGAACCTAGTTACAATAGGTTTAAACCAGCAGCAGAAATGCATGCTGTCCCTCCACCTCTTACTGTAACTTTCATGCCCACTTCTAGGCATAATGACTTGGATGGATCACAGATGCACGAGTCCCCAAAAAGTTCTACTAATTCTAATGACTTTGTATCGTGTACTTTCAGTGACAAAGCCAGTGACTCTACATCAAGTGGTTCAAGTGAAGAGTCGAGACCTACAAGTTCCAAGTCGAATGATCATGCTGCTACTGGTGCTAGGAAGTGTGAAGAGAGAGTCACTTTTAATTCAACAGTGTCTAGTCCTGGTTTATTGAGTCCTAGGAAGATTGATTCTCCTAGAATTGTGTGTAATAAAGTTAGTAGTATGAAACAATGTCATTCTAATAAAAGGTCGATTAAAACATGTTTTGTTTGTGGAAGTGCATTACATTTGATTAAAGATTGTGATTTTTATGACAAATATTCTTCTGTTCATCAAGCTTTTCCTGCTCCTGGTCCACCAGGAGTTGTTCCATATTCTTTTAGAAGACTCAACCCAAGTGCTCAATCATTTTCTTCTTCTAGAAGGACCTCTCCATTAGCTTCTGATCATTGGAGAAACATTGGATTAACCTCAAACAGAACAACCAGTAACTTCTTTCAGCATTTTAATCCAATTTATCCACATAATTTTGACCTCATGTATTTTGGAATGGGAAATTTGGGAACTGCTGTTAAGCCCTCAGCAGGTTGTTCTTGGTCAAACAAAAATACCAATATGATGCATAGGCAACCAAAGAACAACGGTGGATCTCATCAATCTTCTTGGCTATCTACTAAAGATCCACAAGGCATGCTCAAACCTAAAAAGGTTTGGGTCCCCTTAAGACACTAACTTTTTCATCTTTATTATCTTGTTGTTGTAGGTTACTCCATACCAAGATCCTACTCTAGGAATTGTTGATAGTGGATGCTCTAGGAGCATGACAGGAAATAAAAGTCTTCTATCTAACTTTGTACCATTTCAAGGCGGCAAGGTCTATTTTGGTGGAGGTGAAGGCATGATCACTGGTAAAGGAAAAATTTAGACACCCAATCTTAATTTTAAGCAGGTCTACTATGTGGAAGCACTTCAACACTTCAACTTGATATCTGTCTCTCAGATTTGTGACAAGAAGTAGTTTGTTCTCTTTACGGATACTGATGCACTTGTGCTATCCAAAGACTTTAAACTTCCGGATGACTCACAGGTTCTGCTCAGAATCCCTAGAAGACACAATCTCTAGAGCATCAAGCTGAATGAAGTCAACCCTACTGGTCAACTAGCATGTTTGGTTGCTAAAGCCTCAGAAGATGAAGCCACTCAATGGCACAGAAGGATGGGACATGTGAACTTCAAGACCATTCACAAACTAGCAAATATGAACCTGGTCTCTGGTTTACCTCCCAAGTCATTTAGAAATGATATTAATTGTATTGCTTGCAGCAAAGGCAAACAACATAAAGCATCCTTCAAGGCCATTACTGCTCTCAGCCTTATAACTGAACCATTGCAGCTACTACACATGGATTTGTTTGGTCCTACCTCTATTAGGAGCATTGACCACAAACAATTCTGTCTGGTGGTAACTGATGGATATAGCAGGTTTACGTGGGTTTTCTTCATGGCTGCCAAGAGTGAGACCTACTCAATTCTTAAAGACTTTATTACCCTTATAGAGAACCAGTTGTCCAAGAAGGTTAAAGGTATTCGTGGTGATAATGGAACTGAGTTCAAAAATAAAGATCTCATAGCACTTTGTAATTCTAAAGGCATCAAAAGAGATTATAGTGCAGCAAGAACTCCTCAACAGAATGGCGTGGCGGAAAGAAAGAACAGGACTCTAAAAGAAGCAGCAAGAACAATGCTTGCCGATTCCAAGCTTCCAACCATGTTCTGGACAGAAGCGGTTAATACTGCAAGTTATGTTTTGAATAGAGTTTCTATTACAAATCCTCACAAGAAGACTCCTTATGAGCTCCTAACAGCCAAAGTTCCAAATATTGCTCATTTGAAGCCTTTTGGGTGTCCTGTCACCATTCTGAATACTAGTGACTATTTGGGGAAGTTTGATGGAAAGGAAGATGAACGATACATTGTGGGATATTCAGCTCACTCTCGGGCTTATCGTGTCTACAATCTCCAAGCCAAGCGAGTAATTGAAACTATAAATATCAGGTATTTTGAAGAGAAGTCAAACATCCAAGGCAAGGGTCCTGAATGGTATTTTGATCTTGATTATCTTAGTGATTCATTAGGATATTTTCGTTTCAAAACTAACCATGATGCAGGTCTACAAGTGTTTGCAACTTCTAGTACAGGTGCTCACTCTAGTCTTTCCGACTCAGATGACGAGGATGATATTTTTGTTGTTCCATCCTACTCCACCATAGTCTCTCCTACTCCTCCTAGTGATGCAACTCCATTGGATGTATTGGATTCACAAGTAGCTCTTGACACTCTACTCAAACAACAACAAGAAGCTACTACAGCAGCTGCTCAAGGTGGCTTTGAGTTTCCCTTGAATACGCCTACTGACAAAGCTGCTCCTAGTACTCCAACTACTACTCCTAGTGCTAGTTTAACACCTATTGGTAGTCCGGCTAGTGAGTCTGCTTCCCATACTCGATTCTCCAGTCTTTCTGATCTGGGGAACCATCAAAAGAAGTCTTCTACCAAGCTGAATGATATTCATAAACAACCAATAGATGGCATTTTCAATGCTGCTTCATATGATGATGACTTTGTTGGGGATCTTAATAACTTGGCACCAGAAGTGGAGGTAGCTTCCAATCCAGTGTTGCAATCACACAAAGATCACCCTACTACTCAAATCATTGGAGATCCTGGTTCTACTGTCAAGACACGCAGAATGCATAAGAAGGCATCGTCTGATCATCATGCTCTTGTGAGCTATATTGAAGATCAAAAGCGTAATAATCATACGGACTTTCAACACTGTTTGTTTGCTTGTTTTCTTTCACAGGTGGAACCTAGATTAGTCACTCATGTTCTTGAGGATCAAAGTTGGGTGGAGGCTATGCAGGAGGAAATGCAGCAATTCTTGTTTCAGAATGTTTGGATTCTAGTTGACTTACCAGATGGAAAGACAACAATCAATACCAAATGGATTCTCAAGAACAAGAAAGATGCACGGGGAATTGTAGTAAGGAATAAAGCTAGGCTTGTCGCACAGGGCCACCCTCAAATTGAGGGCATTGACTACACTGAAGTTTTTGCTCCGGTTGCTAGGATTGAGGCTATTCGTCTATTTTTGGCTTTTGCTTCTTATGTGGGCTTTACAGTTTTTCAGATGGATGTCAAGAGTGAATTTCTCTATGGCAAGATTGATGAGGAAGTTTATGTCACTCAACCTAAGGGCTTTGTAGATCCACTTCATCCCAAGAAAGTTTACAAGGTGGTCAAGGCACTTTATGGACTACGTCAGGCTCCTAGAGCTTGGTATGAGCGTCTCTCAACTTTCTTGTTAAAGAATGGCTATAGAAGAGGTACAATTGATAAAACACTATTTCTTAAGAGGAACACTAAGGACATTATCCTTGTTCAGGTTTATGTGGACGATATTATCTTTTGTTCTACTAAGAAGGAATGGTGTGATGAGTTTGAACAACTGATGAAAGGCGAATTTCAGATGAGTGCTATGGGAGAGCTTTCCTTCTTCCTTGGTCTTCAAGTCAAGCAACAGTCGGATGGGATCTTCATAAGTCAAGATAAATATGTTCATGAGATCCTTCAGAAGTTTGACATGAATCCTCTTAGACCAGCAGCAACACCTTATGAAGTTGCTAAAGTCAAACTCAAGAATGAGCCACATCCTCCGGTAAATGTTCACATGTACAGGTCTATGATTGGCTCACTCATGTATTTGACTGCATCACGTCCATATATCATGTTTGCAGTAAGTGCTTGTTCTAGACATCAGGTGGCTCCAACGGTTTCTAACTTGAATGCCGTCAAGAAGATTTTCAAGTACATCAAGGCTCAACCCAAGCTTGGCTTGTGGTATCCTAAAGAATCACCTTTTGTTCTTGAAGCATATAGTGATAGTGACTATGCAGGTGCTAATAATGACAGAAAATCTACTACTGGTGGTTGTCAATTTTTGGGTCGAAGACTTATTTCATGGCAATGCAAGAAACAGACGATCGTAGCTACTTCTTCAACAGAAGCTAAACACGTTGCTGCTGCTAGCTGTTGTGGCCAAGTTTTGTGGATCCAAAATCAGATGTTGGATTATGGGTTCAATTTTATGAACACCAAAATTTTCATTGACAACCAAAGCACTATCTGCATTGTGAAGAATCCTGTTTTTCATCAACGTACAAAGCATATTGAAATTCGGCACCATTTTATACGGGATGCCAATGAGAAGAGGTTGATACAGGTTTTTAAAGTTCATACGGATGATAATGTTGCTGATTTGTTGACAAAAGCCTTTGATGGTCCTCGGTTCAATCACTTGGTGGTTCACATTGGGATGGTCAATCCTTGAGAACTAGGATTGAGGGGAGGCTAATCCTAAGGTGAGGCTTAGTGTACATATTTATTTGCACAGACTAACATATTGGTAGATTTTAACAACATATTGAATGGGTTCTGGTGGTGTGTGTTACTCCTGGTGGAGGTTTTTGCTCACTTCTGATGGTTGTCTTCATTCATGACTGGCTTCTAGTCCTTATTGGTTAGAATCTAGTCGTTTCTGGTTGGCTTCTAGTGGATAAAAATACTTCTTTGTCAAGTGATGGTTGACTTCTGGTATTGGTTTGGGACACTGTTCACTTTGTTGACTTCAGTTGACCACATTCTGCTTCTCGTGGTGACCATTGTGCGCTTTGACTTTTAGTCAACGCATGCAAATTCTGGTATATATCCTCTTATTTAACTTTGGTAAATTGGAATTGCAAATAATGTTAAAAGGGGCAAGTGGTTACTTTGCATTAACTGCCTAATTTGAAAGGGCAACCCCCATTATTAGGGGTTAATGAACAGTTACTCACACCATTATTTATGGTCAATTAACCCCCCTGACTCATTCATCTCACTCATAACACAAACACATCCGCTCCTACTCCCTCAAACCCTAACAAATCATCTTCCATTCCTACTAATCAACATCCATGGCTGCCCTGGTATACCAACCTGCTCATAATAAGGTCGCTTATCTAGGAGATGGTCCACACTGTGATGATTTCACTGACATTCTGGAATTCATTGAGGCTTCTAACCTCAAGTATGCTTTTACTGTGTGCCCCATTGTTTATGATAGTGTCATTCGTCAGTTTTGGGCTTCTGCTCATCTTGTGGCTGTGGTTGGTCGTCCACGTGAACTCCATGCTACCATAGATGGACGTTCATACGTGGTTACTGAAGCTTCTATTCGTAGTTCCCTTCATCTTCAAGATGAAGGTGGTGTTGTTTCCATCCCTAATGCGGAGGTTTTAGAGGGGATGGCTGCTATTGGGTATAATCATGGTGGGAAGTTTAACTTCCAAAAGAATCGGTTTTCCCCCCAATGGAAGCTTCTAGTGCATTTTTTGATTCATTGTTTAAGCCCCAAGTCTGGGAGTTAGGATGCTTTTCCTACTCCTTTGGCTACTGGTCTAATCTGCATAGCACATGGTAGGGTATTTAATTTCTCTCGTTATTTGTTTGATGGGATGGTTAGCAATCTGTCTAGTGCTGGTTCTAGGAAGAAATTTATGATGTATCCTAGGTTTTTACAACAGATACTTGTTTGTCTACCTCGTGATAGGGCGGAGCATGATCCTTCTAAGCTTACTGCTAAAGTATACTATAACATGGCTCATGGGTTTAGCGGGGAGTGGAGGCCCCTTACTGATGCTATGATGGGCCTTGATCATGGTCCTCCTGATGTTGTTCCTCCGGTTGAACAAGCCGAGGAGGAACCTCAATTAGGTGATGACCCAATGGAGGAGGAGCATCCTGCTGGTGGTGCTTCTAATGTGGTTGTGGAAGAGCCGGTTGAGGAGGTGGTGGTTGAAAGGCCATCCACTTCCAAGGCTGCTCCTTCTTCAATACAACATTCGTCTCCATTTGTGGATACTCCCCCTCCTAGTCCTGCTCCACACTCTTTTGATAAGCCTTCTGGTGTTGGTGCTCATAATGATGACCCTTTTCTTGCTCCTGGTTCCAATGAAGCCTTCTCAGACCCAAGTCCTCTTGGTGGGAAAGCGGAGGAGCCTATTACACTTACTTCTTTACTTGATCTCATGCACAGGTACCATGCACGGATTCTTTCCTTGGAAGCAGATTTGAATCAACACCGTAAGCTTACCCGGGAATTTGTTCTTCCCATGGCTGACCGGATTAAAGCCTTGGAGACACAGCAGAGGCGAAGGAAGAAGCATGTGGTTCACTCTGATTCTGATGAGGAGGTTGCGGATCGTGTTGAGGATGGTTTGACTTTGTTGGCGAAGGCTACCTTTGCTGATAAGTTGATTGATGATCTGCCAATTCCTCCCACTTCCTCCAGCATTCCTTCTCCTGCTGCTGTCCCCACACCAAAGGAAGATGTTGCTGGTCCTACTGCTGGTTATACTACTGGTCCATCTCATGATCCCAAGGGGAAGGCACCCATGACTGATGCTCCCTCACCCCCTCGCAAGCGTACACGCAGACAACTTGAGGAGGATAGGTTGGGTGAGGAGGCTGCTCAAAGGATGCAAGCAGAAATTGATCAAGCTGCTCAGGCTGAGGAGGAAGTGCTTCAGCAGCAGAGACGTGAACAGGTGCAGCATGATGCTATGCATTGGAATGATAGCGATTGGATGCGGGTGTTGACTATTCTTACCACGGATTATTCCCAGTTCACTGATCTTTTGGGTTCTGATGTGAATGAGCATAACTGTATTCCTAGAGAAATGGTGTTAATGCGCAAGCAACAGTTGGCGCTTGCTGCACAACTTCGTGAGTAGCGTAAGAACAAACCTTTGTCGAAAGCTGAGGAGCGAAAGCAGATGCAGCGGTATGTGAATTATCAGTCGGCTGCCTATTTCACTACTGGTTGGACGTGGGAACGGGTTCGGGCATTGTATTTTGATGAGCTTAAGGCGCTCTATGAACGAATGATCAAGCATCAGAGCACCCCAATTCCAGAGCGTTTCATTTATCGTCCTCCTCCACGTGTGGTGCCTACTTCTCAACCTGCGGTTGCTACTGGTTCTACATCTGATGCTACTCTTGGTTCTGCTGCTATTCCATCGGTTGTTGATGCTTCTACAGTTGGTACCACTCCTAATCCTTCGGTTGCTCCTCCTGTTTCTTCTCTAGGTCCTACTACCACCACCACCTATGCTACCACTACCACCACCACTGCTACACCTGCTATGGCATCACCATCACCACCCGCGCCTGGTCCTCAACCTATTCCTTCTACTGGTGCAGCTCCTGTTGATCCTTTGGATGGGAAAACTATTGATTCTACTTCTACTGCTCCCACTCCTGCTGCTCAGGTAACGGTAAAGGTTGAACCCTCGCCTAGTGATCCCACTCCTCGTCGTTCCATTCGCAAGCAATTGGCTAGACGTGCTAGACGCGGCAAGTCTGTTCCCTATGAGAAGCGTGCTCCCGAAAATCTTATTGATGCAGCTTCCGATAGTGACTCCGACTTGCCATTGGGTAATGGATCTATTACAGGTTGGACGGTTACGCCTTCCACGATTCTACCTGGTGCTGTCTCTCATCGGATTACTCTTAGAAATGGTTCTGTTCGATTTGCTTCGGGTTTGCAAGGTATTTTGTCCTGGGCGGATCGTAAAGATCTTATGGCTTTATATGGGTTTGTGGATGCTGGTATGCCTGTTCATGCTAATGATGTGCCCTCCTGGCCTGGTCTGCGAGTATGGGCTGATTTGAAGATGATGCTTGATGCCCCTCCCCATGCTCCTGTTTCTGGTGTTTGGAAGGATCAGCCACAATGGGTTATTCAGCGATGGAAGTTATATGCTGGCTGTGGTGTGCATGTGTTAGAGTTGGAGTCTGGTCTTATGGTGTTCATGCTCACAGATTTGGATTATCCGTTGACGATTGCTTCGATGGAGGCCATGCTTGCTTATCACTTGCAGATTTCTAATGCCCCTTCCGGGAATGAGTCTTCTATGGCAACTACACTGGTGAAAGGGATCCAAGCTTGTTTGCAAGCTGATAAAGTGGCTGCTTCTGGTTTGTGATATGGTTGGTTTGTAAGTTTTTATGTTTTGTGTTTTTTGTTTATCTGTTAATACTGAAATTCTTTTCACCAATATGTATAGTGATTGGTGATTTTCATTCATTCTAGTTATAGTTAAAAAAAACAAAAAAAAATAAAAAAAAATATACTTTTTATATAATATCTGCTTATACTTTAAACAAATCATGGATTTTACACTTGTACATAATATACCATCTGTTGATTCAAACTTTGGGTTCCTGTTGCTGATTCCTACTTGTGCTGGTTACTGGTTTCATCTGGTGTTGGACTTGGTCCTCACAACAAATGGTCCTCAACTCACCATGTCTAATCGACAAGAAAGAGTTGATTCACCTTGAGGGTACGGCTCCTGGTGTGATTCTCAAATCCGTTGATGGTTGCCAGGTTACCCAAAACTGGATGGTTTTCACTTGCCATGGTCCTAGACTGAAAAGTGGCTAATCCAAGGGGGTACGGCTCTTGGTAAAGATTTTATCAAATCCGTTGAAAGCTGTAATAGCTTGCTTAAAGCTATAGGGTTTTCAACTCACCGATGCTTCATTGCTAAGAGTTAGCGAGTCCAGAAGGGTACGGCTTCTGGTAAAGACATATCAAATCCGTTGACGGCTGTGATGGTTTGCCTAAAATCATCAGGGTACCCCACTCACCATTGATTCACGTTCTAAGAGTTGGGTTGGGTTCTGGTCTCCCAGGGTGATGGTTATTCCACCAGAAAGACTGGCTAGCCCAAGAGCGAGCAGCTACTTGATAAAGGCTCATCAAATCTGCTCATGTTGCTGTAAAGATTCAACACGATGCTGATTTGTTTTAAGCTTTGGAGAAGCTTCTAGTGTTCCATGTTGCGGCAGTTCTTGTGTTTCTTATCTTGCTGATGCTGCTGTTTCTTTTGCTGTTTCAATCCTCAAGCTTTATTGCACGTTTTACCAGGAAACTTGAACTCAACAGGTCAAATTCAAGTTTAGGGGAGGATTGTTAGGACCATTGGAATAGTTAATTGTAGTAGGTAGACTAGGAGGTATGTAGTTCCTCCTGGTCCTAGTAGTAGTAGGAGCAAGTCGTGCTCCTGGTCCTAGTTAAAGTCAAACTTTATTATTTATTTATTATTCTGTTAGGATATGCATGAGATATGTTAGGAAAGGATATGCATATCAGTTTTACACGTTTTGTTTAATGATGTATTAGGGTTTCCTTGTAGTATAAAAGGAACCTTAGGCAGAAGGGTTACACACACCTTCATCAAACGTAATTCTAGTCATTATCAATATTAGAAATCCTTAGAAAGGATCAAGTCTTTATAGTTATTCTGTTCTTCTTTATAGTATTTGTATTCCGCACTTGTATTGTGTATAGAGTCTCTCTATGAATAGACTTGTGATTACAGAAGTCGTTCACCGTTCCTAACAGGCTGCAAGATCCACATCTAGTGGACCCAACAGCGTCCTCGTTTTTGTAGGATAAACGAACCAACGCCACTTTGACACGTGCTAAAACCAAGACCCCAAAGGGGCCTAAGAAAATAGAAAGAAGATAGAAGGGTGGGAAAACGGGTAAGTCAACAAAATGAGCTACTCGAGGTAGACTCACACCAAGCAAATGAATATATTTTCCATTTATTGCTTCGGTGGAAGACCGAGATTTCCGTTTACAAGGAACTCCGGGATCGTAAATCTCGTCCTTGGTGGAGAAATGTGAGGGAACATGAGGGGCTTCCCCCACACTAGATCCACACAAACCATCGTCAAAAGGAGTAGACGAGGTGGTAGCACTCATAAAACGATGTGATGACGGATTTAGACATGTATAAAAATCTTTTAAAACATTTTTAAAATCCTTTCCTTTTTCATATTTTAAAAACTCCTTATGAAAAACCGATTTTATGATGTCGGAAATATTTGGCGTGTCAAATTCAAAATTAGTCGCGCTAAAAATTCTCACATTTAAGTCATTGGTGGGAGGGGGTGGTGGATTGTATAAATTCTCAAAACGTCGATCAATAAAGAACACCGCCCCCTCGGGGTCTACATACTCGTCATCCTCATGAACGTCGATCTCATCGATTTCTTCATCAAAAATAGGCTTGTCAAACCAAGGTTTGTCATTCCCCTCCTTGAGTATCTTAGAAACTCTCTTGAAACGATCACGATCAAGCACGAAACCATCATTCATTTGTGGGGATTGTTGATAAGTTAAATCCTTATGAATGTGGTAAACGTAATTCTCATTTGAGGAGTGTTGATTAGGTAACTCCTCGAGAATTAGATTTTTGGTGGTCACATGAGTTGGTTCGTCATCGAAAATAAAAAGTTCCAACTCATTAAGTTCATCGTCGATCTTGGAAAAATCAATCTCACTTGTAGGTGGAAGTGGAGGCAAAAGAGCTAGCTCTCGTTCGATAATTTCCTCAATCTCGGGATCAAACTCGTAATCATCGTACTTCACATGTGACGAGGTCTTTTTGGGAGAAGCCTCAAAAATGGCATGTAGATTTCGAAGTACGTGATCAATCTCGGCAAAATCGCCATCGTCAAAGAAAGAGTCTATGTGAGAACTCACAACCATGGTCTTACAAGTCGAATGACTATGCTTAGGTGACTTTTCTAAGACGAGAGGATCGATGTCGATAAAACCTTTAGCTCAACGGGTGTTGGGCTAGGAAATGGAGACACTTCGTTGGAGTTAGAAGTTGAAGCCTCAAAGACGTGGTCCTTCGAAGGTGGTGAAGACGAGTCCATTTTTGTCATTGTCGTGATGGCACTAACGTCACCCTTCGGAATTGGTTGTTCACTTGTTTCATCGAATACATCCCAAAGTGATTTTTCATTAAAAAATTTACAAATACCCTTTTAAATTAAGTGCACGTATTCTTTATCATTAAAATCATCATCTTTAAAACCATTCTTCTTAATTCTTTCAAAACATGCGTCAAGCCTCATATTTTCCGCTAAATAAACATTTTGAAATCATTAGAATTTGAAACATTAGGTTTTGAAACCTCGTTTTTTTCATGATCATTAGACACTTAGGATTTACTCGTGAAAAAGTCCATTTTATCCTCCCCGTATCTCATAGTAAGTCTCCCCTCGTGAACGTCGATTACGGTTCGAGCCGTCTATAAAAATGGTCGGCCTAAAATAATGGGACATTTAGGGTCACACTCGTAATCGGATATGACGAAATCCGCGGGTAGGGATGGCACCCGTGGGTAATAGGTACGGTTATATCAAACCCGTCACCTACAAGTGGGTATAGATTTCTACCCATACCCATACCCGTGGGTAAACCCATGGGTTAATGTATTAAAACAAAATTCCAAAACCTTGATTTTTATGTAAACTAGGTATTAAAATGAGTAATAATACATCAATCATTTTTACAAGTATCAAGTTCACAAAAGATTTAAACATGTGTCTCAAGTTCACTAAAGACTTAACACGTATATGTGAATCGTGTATGCCTATGGAAGAATTACAATTTCTTAACACAAGGGAGGAACTAGGAAGCGTGGATTAGACATAAATATATATTTGATTGTTGGATTATTCATATTCTCTTTTTAGTCTCGAGACACCAACAAACTTTTAGTTTTTAAGTTTCATTAAAAAATGATAATTATTAAATATACATTTATAACATCATAAATATCGTTTAACTTTCGATGGGTTAATGGGCATACCTAGGGTATTTTAATGGGTATACCTACGGGTATTTTGACGGGTATACCCGTGAGTATTTTAAATGGGTATCATGGGTTTAACCGTGATGGGTATACTTTACCCGTCACCCACCCGCCACCTACCAACGGGTATAAGTTTCCACCCATACCCATACATGTGGGTAAAAATTGAAGAAATTACCCGCCCATTTTGGTGTGGGTACTCATGGGTTGTGGGTTTTTTCGCACCCACTGCCATCCCTATCCGTGGGAAAAACAAACTTTCCAGCTCTAACATAGACATCCTCGGCTATTCCAATTGGTATAAGTGGTGTATAGTTTGCAAGCTCGATAGTCATGTTCGTGGGGGTAAGTGAAGGCAATCTCATCAATTTCCAAAGAGAATGAGGCATGAGATTCACGCTAGCACCTAAATCGGCAAGGGCTAAACATCCCTCAATCTCGGAAAAATCACAAGGTAATAGAAATTGCCCGGATCCTCTTTCTTTCTTGGCATATGCCTTTTAGGTTTTTTAAGAAGGATTGAAGCACAAGTTTCTTCAAGGGTTACTTTGGTTAGGTCGATAAAGCTCTCTTTTTGAATCGTGGATGGAATTTTAGGTACACTAGGGTGTGCACTCTTTTCCTTGGTCGCCATGTTCACCCCATCGACTTTAGAACAATAAGACGTCTTAGAAGTCGAGGGTTGAGAAGAAGGAAAAACTCGAAATCCATCAAGGGTAGGGGTAATCACACGACTTTTTCCATGAGACGAGACGGCTTTACACGTTTCCTTCGGATTTGCAACGGTGTCACTAGGTAACGAACTCGATGAAGCACCCGAGGTTTTGTTCATAATAGCCGAAAACACCTTTTTAATGTCAATTTGTCCTTGCTCAATCTTCGTGTTTTGAAGTTTCAAAGTATTTGAAAAATCGTTTTTCAAAGTACCAATTTCTCCCTCTAATCGTCTCATATTAGCCTCATTCGTTTTCATGTAATTTTGAAAATCGTTAGACGAACTATTTTGATTTGAATTAAAGTTCCCTTGGTTTTGATTGTTTCTTTGAAAATTGTTTTGATTCCCACTTGAAAAATTGTTTCCTTGATTGTTGTTGTTATCTAGGTTTTGACAATTCAAATTACGACCTTGATTATAACCTTGGTTTTGAAAATTCCCTTTCTGATTATTTCCTTGAAAATTTTTACGATTTTGATTCGAAAAATTGTTGCCTTGGTTATAATTGCATTGTTGCGATGGACCGGTGTTATTTTGATTTTGATTAGAAAAATTGTTGTTTAACACACTCACATTCGACATTTGGCCATCCGTAGCCGAACACTCGTAATAATTATGAGGTCCACCACAAAACGTACACGAAGTCTCAACCGCTTTCACCGTAGCGGGAGCGTCTTTCTTTTGCATTTCGACTAGAAAAGACGTAAACACATTCGTTAGCTTGTCGACTTTCGCATCAACCCTCTCAATTTCGCGATTAGAACTACTAACATTGGTGACATTGGCAACACTCGGTGCGTTGCGGAGTTGGTAAACCTTGGATCAATTCTCGATAATCATTAATGCATCTTTCGGAGTCTTACACAAAAAGTTGCCACCGGCGGCAGAATTCAACGAATCTTGTTCTTGAAAACTAAGACCGTTGTAAAACGTATCGATTTGGTGCAACTCAGAAAATCCATGGTGAGGACATTGCCTAAGCAATTCCTTAAAACGATCCCACGCGTCTCAAAAAGATTCATTCAGTTTTTGCTCAAATCTCATAATTTCGTTTTTGAAGAACGTCGTCTTAGACGGTGGGAAAAAATGATTAACGAATTTGGAAACGAGATCCTTCCACGTAATTATCGAATTAGGTGGCTCTTTCTCGTACGATTTAATTAAAAACTGTAACACCGAATAAGTGCGAGTTCGTTCTCGAAGGAAGTGTGTGATTATGAGTGGCAATATGTAAAATCAAATGTTTGGATTAGTGTCGTTTTTGAGAGAGAAAGATTTAAAAATAAAGACGATTTACGCTAAAAATTACACTACGACGTAAAAAACGCGTAATCGTAAAATTCGCCGAAAAATTAAACTCAACTAAAAATCACCAAATTTTAAATCTAAATTAAGAAAAGTCTAAATAAAACAAAAGTGAAAACCAAATTTTGCAAAACCTATTTAATTAATTTATATTAGACTACGACGAGAATTAAACGTATACGTAAAACGTAAAATGCGACGAAATTAAAAACTAAAGCTAAAAATAAATTAAAAATTAAAACTAAGTTTAAAATAATATAAATAAGAATAAAAATTCAATAAATAAATTTTAAAACCTTTTATTAATTAAATATTCAATTTTAAATACTAATTAAAGCCCTAAAATTAAATATAATTAAGAAAAATCCCAAAATATTATTTTATTAAACTAATATCTCACTTATATTATTTAAAGATTAAAAATTATTTCTCCTAAATTTTAAAGACTATTTTTCTATTTTTAAAACACTAAAAACCCTTTTTAAACTAAAATAATGATTAAAACTAATAAAATAATGATTAAAACTAATAAAATAATGCTAAAATTAATTTGACTTTTTGAAAAATCCTAATTTATATTACTAAACAGTAGAAAAATTTAAAAAGTTGAAAACAATAATTTTTTACACTAAAAGACAAAACAGATTTGAATAAAAACAAGATTAAATCTAAAATATAAATAAAAAGAGTTAACAGTAAAAAATTTTAAACTAAAAATCTTAAAATAAAATTATGAATCTAAGAAAATTTAAAAATCTAAACATATTAAAGTTTTGCACTAAAAGATAAAAATCAGAAATTAAATAAACTAATTAAATAGGAATTAAATATAAAAAATACCAAATGAATAGTAATTTAAGATTTAACTTAATGAAAAATAACAAAATAAATAAACTGAATAAGGAAAAATGAAAAATCTATCAAAAGCTTAAATAAAGCCACTAAGGACAAAAAAGATGAAAGCTGATAGTGACTGCTGACTGGGCTTTTGTCTTTTAGCCCAACAGTGGGAAAAATAACACTAGCAGGGGAACTTTGTTCCCACTGCTTTAACAAAAAAAAACGGGTCTGGTGCTTAATTGACTTGTAACCTCTTTGTTTGTTGGTTTTATTGGGAACCAAAGGCACCTCTACACTCAGTGGAGTGTAGGGAGTCAGTTTAAGCAATAAAAAACACAAGTTACTCACAAAAATCACACACAATCATACATAATCAATTACTGGTATTCAGAAAGATGTATAGGGCAAGTGTGTTGATCTAATGTGCTTCTATGTGAGATTTAACAGGGCAAAGCTTGGGCTAACCACTACCAAATCACAAGCAAACTAAATACAACCCTAGATTACACTAACTTCTAACAGTCTACAAATATTTAGTGAACAAAATCACCTAAACCTACTGATTTTTAGCCTACTGATTATCTTGGTGGTTTATACCAAAAATTTATCATGGAACTTCTAACAAAACCTTACCAAACTTAAAACTAGTTACGGACTAGACCTATTACTAACCACAAGAGTATGCTAGACCTGGCTTTAGTCCACCTACTGTCACCTAAGCAACTTTAAACCATACACCCAAACACCCTCTTAACTTCAGAAAGTGAACTTTTTCAAATCAAAACATGTCAAATCAACTCAAGACTGATTACCAACTATAAAAACATGTATAAAATACTGAAATAAGCATAACCAATCAGGCAAGCTAACATTTAAACATCTTAACACACACAATCATCAAATTCATGTAAAAATCCACAAAAACACATAAAGAGGGTTCTAAGCCAAACCTAGCTGATGACTTCTACAAATGGGCTTTTGGGAGCTTGTATGAGCTTATAGACGTGTAGAGAACCTTTGTTGGTGGAATCTCAAAGAGACCCAAGGGGAAAATATCTTCAATACAGAAAAATGATGAAAATGCAATGGAGATGGATTGTTTATTCTATATTCCTGCACAATCACCACTAAACCAAGAACAAACTTCAAGCTTGGATAAGCTGTAACCACAAGCTTGTCAGGCTTGTGGTGAAGGATTATACAAACAGTAAGGATAAAAAAAAGACAAAAGATTTTGATAATCTTTGAAAACTAATTTTGAAACCAATAAAACTTGACAGAAACTTAACTCAAAGCTAAATCATTATCTTGAATCCACTATCACTTCATCAAGATATTGAATTCAGAATATTGAGAAACCCTTTTCCAAGAACTAAAAAAGCTGATTTTCTGAAAATTCCTTTGTGAAATAATGAAACTTTGTAAACACTTAAACTAGATTTGAAAATAAATTACAATGATTAAACTAAGAAAGATGATAAAACTGGAACTCAATATTTGCATAAAACTTAAACGTTCAATTTCATTAATAATAAAAAAATTTACAAATATTGGAACAAGGAAAATAAAACCCTACAACGCCTTATATACGGCTTACAGAATTTTCTAGAATGCTGGAAAGTGTAAACCCTAATCTATTGATCTTCCAAGTTTGCCTTTTGTTTGAATCTTCAAAAGCAGTCAAAGGAGTACCCATGTTATTGAAAGTGATGGCCAGCTGTCCTTGTGTAATATGAGGCGTCCAAAACTCCTTAGGGCCCAAGTCAATGAGATGGACCGTTGGATTTTTGAAGAGATACCATTTTTGCTATTTTGGGAGGAGTAGGGGACACATGGGGACCCACTTATGGTCACGGGGAGGAGAAAAAAGTGAGTGGGTTTGGTTTAGGGAGGGTTGAATCATGGTTCTAGAGGTTTAGAGGGAATAACCCCTTAATTTAAGGTAATTAAGAAATTAGGGTTTAAGGGGTTGGGGTAAGATAAATAGTATGTTTAATATGATTTTGGGGTTAATTAGTTTTTAAAAACGTGTTTAAGGAGGGAAAAATTATAATCAGTTTAATAACTGATTATATGGTGGGTGGATTTGTGACATGGCGAAGGAGGGAGCTGTGATTGGTTGATGGGTTATAGTGGGACACGTGGCTTTATTTGGTTGGGTGTGGTGATTTTCCTTGTCTACCCAAAATGCCCCCTATACTCTCTTGTCTTTGTCATTTAAGTTTTAAACAGCCCAAAGCAAATTCCCTTTGTATAAAACTTTTATTTTTTATACTTTGGCCACCAAATGTTTTGCAAAACTTTTCCAAGGGCTTAGTATGCATTTAATGCATACTTTAAGGACCATAAACATCATTTTAGGGACCCAATGTGTAATTTTGAGTTTTACAAGGGTTTAAAATGACAAGTCTTCAATTCTTGAGGGACCATTCTTGCCAAATCTTCAAACTTGAAGGACTTCAAAGGAAAATCATCATTCGGGTCCGGTTCTTTGTACAACTTCGTTTCCTGTGTTCATTTTTGCTTGATTCTTGTGATCTTTTGTTGATTTCATGATATCCATACCTAAAATACACAATGAACAAACACAAGCATATTTTGAGGTATTTTAATGATATTTTAAGTGTTTTAAGCCCGCTTTGGACGATGAGACTATGTATAATTGCAGTCTCATCAGTACGCCACCAGGGCTTGACTGCAGAGACTGCCCGTCTTAGAGGAGCCGATGACACTTTTAGGGCTCAGTTGCTAGAGGCACTCCGACTCCTTCTGGAGACCCGAGTCGCCATGGTTTCGATGCAGTATGCCATGGAGGCACCGGTTGTTTCAGCACCACCAGTCGCACCAGCCATTTCTGTGGAGTCTGTTAGGCCTGAGTAGACTAGATGTACTAGATATTTTGTACATCATGATAAGATTTTGGGTTTCATCCTAGCTATCATGATATAGGACCTCATGTAATTTTATTTCCGTTCATCTTTTGAATCATATCCTTGTACTATACTATCCTAGGTGTTGGTAGATGATGTACTTTAGGCTATGTGTACCACTATCCCAGAAAGTTGTGCTGTGATTCTATCTTGGATTGGTTGTGCATTATGTTATGATTGTTCTTTCTTAGAAATATCATGTACTCTTTACCTTTTGTTATATCATGTTATGTACTATATTATGAAATCTTGACAGGTTATCCAATTTGTTATGAATTTTATGCATGGACTCTCTCATGTAATTTAATATAAAAACTGTACTAACATAAGAATTAATGATCTCATTTTGTGTATGAATATATACAAATGGCAATCACTAGAACGAACCCCAACAATGTCGATGCTACCCACAACGTCAATGCTGCCCAACTAAGGGAAATGATTGACCATGGCATCGCGACTGCAAAGGCCGCTAGTAGGAACATGGACGATAGCCAAAACTCCAATGCCTGGAGAAATAACCAGAACACCAGGGGTTGCTCTTATCCTGACTTCCTGGAGTGTAAACCTTCATACTACAAAGGCAGAGAAGGTGTTGTGGAGCTAATGCAGTGGTTTGAAAGGTTGGAGACTGTGTTTCGTATCAACGATTGTGCAGAGGAGAACAAAGTCAAATTCGCCACTTGCACATTACTCGAGAGTGCTCTTACATGGTGGAACTCCGTAGTTGCTACTCTTGGACACGATGCTGCCTATACTCTCAACTGGACTGATCTGAAGGAGAGGATGACCGAGAAATACTGTCCAATAGGTGAATTGAAGAAACAGGAAATCAAATTGTAGGATCTCAGATGCAAGAACAATGACATCGTGGCATACAACCAGAGATTCCAAGAATTGACCCTGATGTGTACCAGAATGTTCCCTAAGAAGGAAGAAAAGATTGAGAAGTATATTGGTGGAGTCCCAGACGCCATTCATGACAGCGTGCTTCCATCTCGACCCACTACTGTCTAGAGTTCCATTGAGTTCACTATTGAATTGATCAACAAACGAGTCCGTACTATGTCTAAATGGCAAACTAAAAGCAAACGGAAGGCAGATGAAAATTTCTGTAGTCAACACCAACAGCCTCCCAGAAGGCAAAATGCTGGACAGTGTAACACCCCCAAATTTATACAACTCAGTACAGCGGAAGAATCGTTGGTGTTACGGGATAACATATTACTCACATCATAGACAACGCATAAAAATCGTGTCGTTTAATAATAAAACATTTCCATTCATAAATATCAAAGTTACATAGGTCCCAAGTCATATTATTTCATACAAAGTTTTACAAAGCATTTGAATGGAAATTATTGTTTAAGTGCGGGCCATGAATTCTTGTCGTCTTCCCGAGAATTACCTTCAAGTACCTGAGACAAAACATGTTAAAAGAAAAGGGTCAGCGATAACGCCGAGTGAATTCATAGAGTTTAATAAAATCCATCAATATAACATCGGTATAAAATTATTACCGAAAATCATTTTGTACAAATCTTTGTAATAGGCCATAAAATATCCAAAGTCATTTTATACAAATCCTTATCAAAATCATAATATAGGCATTTGCCTTCAAAATCATTATACGAATCATTGTCGTAAAAACATCATACAATACGTTTTATAACGTTGTATTAATTAAATAAAAACTGTTATATGAATATGGTTATATAAAACCAAAACACGAATATAATATCAATAGTAAGACCCCGTATTGCTAGTCAGGCAATATATTGTAATTCAATGCATAAAGTAGTATTTTCGTTATTTTTGGATTATTATAAGCCGCATGACATTGTTACCTTACTAAACCAAACAACGGGTAGCTAGCCCGACAATCATTTGCCCATCTAAAACAGCGTGTCGTCACAATAATCACGCTTATAGAAATCTTCTCATACATAAATTCGCTTACCAATCAATGTGGCACGACGGGGATCAACCGTCAAGGCGCGAACTGGGGTGATCGTCCCCAAATAGTACTATTATATGCATAAGCGTCTACCAAATCTCGGTAGTTCACAATTCATGCTAATGGGACTTTTAGTGACATAACCTAACTTTAATAATCCATTTTATTTCATCTATCGGGTCATTTAATCATTCATAGGGTCATACAATCATCCGGGTCCAAATCAATAAACAAACAATCGGGACAACTAGTGTCCTATTTCATAAAAACTAACATGTTATCTCCCTCGCGGGTTTATAAAACATTTCATAAAAACATTTAAAAGAGTGCGAGGCTATGAACTCACGTTGATGTGGGAAAGCGGGTTATCGGCAATTCGGATGTACGGTACGTGCTTCAATCACGGAAACCTAGACAAATAATACTCGTCTTAGACTCATGTCCAATGACTTTATAAAAATAACAATTATGTATACATATGATGATTATATATATATGATGATCAAGTGGGTTTACATATTCTCATTTACTCATTTTAGTGTTATGTGTTGATAATTTTTATATTAGTTTTCTAGTTTTACCTATTTACATATTTTAAGTCCAATAAACTTATTATAAGTTCTTTAACTTGTATTAATCCATTTTATACTTGTATTATCAGTATTTACACTTTACATGTTGGGCGCAAAGGGGTTAAGCCCAATAAGTACTTTTTATAAGTGTTTAACTTATTTAGTTAAATTATTAGTCCAATATGCTAACTTAGCTCGTTAATGTCCGTATGTCCTATAGTTCGGGTTTTACCGGTTTTTACTTGTATTAGATACTTATATATCAGTATATGACTTTTAAAAACTTTACATTAGATGGGTTTGGTCGTCTAAGTTTTAATTGGCGAAAAACGTTAATTTTACGGTAATAGCCAAAAAGTCGTAAAAATCATGTTTATAGTTTTTATAACTTATAAATCTTATTCAACTACCATTTTTATAAAGTTTCTGTTTATTTAACCTTATACATATTTATATAAATGAAATTTATAAGTTAGTGGGTTTCAATTCACATTTTATACTATATTAGTTTGAGTGCTTATATAATACTATTAAAAATTAATTCTTCAAAATCTGATTTTTAGTTTCATCTTCACCATTTTTATCATATCTTGAGCTCTATAAGGAGATAGAAGCTCATTTTTGGATGGCATAAACTTCATATTATGTGATACAAATAAGTTTGTTATAGCTACTGCTCATTCTATGTTTAACTATCCTTAACAGTCCCTACAAAACAGACTATTCAGATTGGTACACTCATCTTGTTTTGATCATATCTCACTCATTTTGATGATTCCATTGCATGGCCAACTCTCACATGTGTAAAACACCTAATACTTACTGTATATTGATTCTACTTTACCATTTTATCAGTTTAACATTTGGTTACTTACTGTTTTTATACAGTCATCACATTTAAACAAGATTTTAACCATTTTACCTATGGTTTTCCATCTTTTTAACCATGTTTATCAAATCTATCAACACCAAATCCCCACATAATATTTTTAATCATTATTCATCATAATTTACATATAAATAAATAAAGAAATTACAATATTACATAATCAAAATAACAAGAGGATAGGAAGAACAATCTTTATACCACCATTAGTGATGAAAAGATGAGATTTTTGATGAACAAGACTTGGTTCTTGTTATCAAATCTTCAACTTTAGCAAGAAAACTTCTTGGGTCCTTTGGATAGACGAACACCTCCATGAATTCAGCCCTTTAACCTCATGAAAACTCCTTTTCATAGGTTAAGATCACCTCCAATCTTCATATCTTCAAAGGGTTTCCATCATATGTGTGAATAACACAAGTTTTAGTGGTTGAAAATTGATCAAATGGGGTGTTTAAGGTGAGGATGGGACGAATTTTAGAGAGAGGGAGGAGTGTTGTGTGGTTTTTGCATGTAAGAAATGAGTTAGTTGTTTAGAGATGGTGGTTTTGATGCATAGTTGCTTACTTTGTAAGCTTGAGACAAGTGTAAGTAACTAAGTTACTTACAACTTGACACCTATTTGGCGTTGGCTCACACTTGGCCATCCCATATATTGGGGTGGGGCTAGTGTAAACTTGTCTCATCCCACTAATTTACGGGTATTCCTTGATTCTAGTTTCCTCGATTTGCGTGCCCTCGGGTCGTTTTACGAAAAACGTTTTTATAAATTATGAATCAACGGCACAAAACGAATCTAATTAAAATTGTGTCATCAAAAACGGAGTTCGAAAACGTAAATACGTAATCCTAAGGTTTCCGGTTTAGTCGTAAAGGACGTTAAATTAAAATCGTAAGTCCTAATCTCTTATCGTAAATTTGTTAGTTTATGAACCAACACAAATTTTAAATATCAAAATAATATTCACAGACAAATTTATTTTCTAAAATGTCAGACTGTCACCAAAACGGTGTATGTAAACGTAAGCACGTAACGTTGAATCCTCCTGTTTAGACGTAGTCGATGCTACTTCAAGACGTAAATCCAGATTTCTTCCCAAAAATAAGTGAGTTCATAATATAACATTAAAATAATGTTTTTAAATAATATTTGAGAATAAAATATCAACCATAAATTGATGGATTGTCACAACATTTACCCCTAAACAGGATCTTTGTCCTCAAAGATCATCTTACCTTACTACTCGCTTCTTATAGAGTTAAATCCATGTGGGTATTTCCTCCACATTCGGTCTTTTCTCATAAGTGTAATCCATTACGATATGCGAGTTTCATCAAACATAACTACGGGAATAAGATTAGGCTTAATGTTGACTTACTTTCTCTATCCATGATGTTCACGGGTTTTTGATGAATGCAACTTTTCGACGATCTAAACATTACTAAGAAACAATCAGATTTTCACTTGATAGACATTTTATCAAGTTCGATATACGAAACATAATTCACGCAGCTCTTGAAGTCCTAGGGTAGATCCAGCTTAGATGCCTTTCAACCCAATCTTTTACATCATCTCAATGGTCCCATACAACGGGGACTTATATCCCATGGTCTTTCAGATCATCTATTCATTTTTTTCCAAGGTGAAAATTTTGGCATTACTTCGCTACCCATCCGACACTTCAAGATCTACATTTCATATTCACATAACCTCATGCCCACTACTGGCAGTTAATAATCAAATCCTAATTTCAACAATCATTTCAGGTCTCGCGGGTTGGGTATTTTGTAAGGTTAGGTTCGCCATCATAGGAAAACTTAAACCTAAAAGACATGTCCAACTCACAATAGGTGTATGTCGGGTATCTTCATCTCAACTCCAGCTTATAGATGCTCTAATATATATCCTCACAAGATTCGATCTCGATCCTAATACGATAATTATCAATGATAATCTCTCCAAAGGAAAACGATTTTACAGTTTACTACCAAAGGTTAATCATTCAAACATAAAACAGCACTTATAGTATTTTGTATCGTTACTTTACCTCGTCCCTTTGATTGGGGTGGTAAACAGTACTCTCTTCAAGATTCGTTCTCAATGACTCCTGAGAAAATCTCTAGAAATTCGATGCGAAGCGAGGATCTTGATAGAGATGATCGATACAGGCACACCACGTTTACACAACTCCTTTAAATATAAAAGAGTCAATTTCTTCATCAAGAATCTATCATTAACAGGAATGATATTAGTAGATTTGGTCAGTCTGTCGACGATGACCCAAATCGAATCAAATTCAGATGATGACCTTTGCAATAGCTAGACGTTTACTAATGTATGAGGCGGTGTATGCCTTCATAATTTTTCATTAGTACAACTTCTTCAGACAAAGATACATTTAGTCAAAATATCATGAATAGAATACTTATACATACGAGATGACTACATCTCAAAATCTCATAATGTGTTACGGTACAATTTGACTTGTTTGTGATTAACGAAAAGACTACCATTGATTGCTAAATTGTACATGTACCGATATTATCTATCTTTTATTGCTTCATTCTAATGCTCGCATTAGTGATGCAACCATTGAACAAGTACTCATCTCGATTTGAGTTACATTGTGGATTATTCTTTTTGAGTGCCATCGAGGTCATGAACCTCATGATTATTTGGCTAAAGCTCATTTCCTATTATATTGTAGTTAGTTCTTGGTGAACGACTTTTCATCACTCTTTTGCAGATCACTTATTGTTTTTATAAAGTTAAAACAGTATCCTTTGAGAAAAATTGAATTTTCATCACTATAAGGATTATTTAAAGTGAGATTTATAAGTAATCGTTATCGAAATGAAGTTGATTGTGAAATACCTTGGAAAACTTAATTGTTTTCATAACAAAGAAAATCTTTGTAAATTTATTCTTGATTCTTATTTAAGAATTAAGCATGAAAATGTTTTTATGATGATAAAATTTTGACGAACTGAGTATTGCATCGTTAATATTGAAATTGTATATAGTTGCGCGCCTACATACAATTTGGAATGAACCATGCAAGAATGATTAGTAGTCACCATAAAACTAATGAATAAGCACTAAATTTTCTTTGAAGATTGTGAAAGAATAAATTTTATGAGATCTGCAAGAAGTAAAAATAGGGACATAGTGTTAGGGACACCTACATATGTGCCTGTAGCATCTATTCTTCTGAGTTGAATTTACTCATCTCTGGAATTTGTCTTATTTGACAATTGATATTCCCTTCTTGTCCAATTCTCCCGTGGTGAGATTCTTAGGAAAAGTATTTGATTACCGAGTGTTGATACCCGACTGGATGTATCGACGTTCCTATCATTTCTTTTGATTAGATTTCATTTGAATGACCTGGGTAACGATCTGAGGAGCTTTCGAATGTGTACTCAAATTATGAAAACATGGGATATATTTATATTCATTAAATGTTTTCGTCTGTATCTGATTTGAAATTATCTCCCATAGATTATGCTTTGACCTTACTCTTTTAATAGTAGTTGTGTGTAACACCCCATTTTGATAATGGAATGTCACGCTTAATTATGGCGTGTCATCAAAGCATACAAGGATAAATGTATAAAACATTACATGACCATAGGGATAACCGGAATCAAACATCGGTTCCCAAACATAAGCCCAAAACATAATAAAGCAAAAGAAATGAATGAAAGACTATACAAGCATAACTATATGAAGGCAACAGGAAAAGAAGTCTCTAGCAGCTTCCATCCGATGCACGTCCTCCAAATGCTCGAGTCTTTCCTAGGGTACCTGCCGTTTTGGGACATGGAAAGGAAAGTAACGGCTGAGCAAAACGCTCAGTGCACGGATATAGACATAGTATGAATGACTAAGCATAATAAAGACTTAATAGCAGCGGAAATGTATAAGTCCTGGAAAACCTGGAACATGTTCATAAAACTGGTTTTATAGTTTGAAAAGCCTTATGTTTATCTTATGAAATCTGTTTAACATATTTTACCATTAGCCAATATAGGTCATGAAAATCCACCGTGCATCAATACTTGGAGGGGTGACCTCATCATGCAAATTAGAGGGGCTGCCTCTAATTTAATATACTGGTTTTATGGGTAGGAGGGATCAGCTCCTTGTGAAGGATGCAAGGCACACACCACATTCACCATGTAATCCTGAATAAAAATGTGTAACTAGGATGCACCCATACGCCCCACATGATAAATATAATATAAATGGCCAAAAGCTGAAGGGACGCCACGAGCAATCACTCCGCCGTGGTGAAGTCATAACATCAGTGCCTCTAATGTTATGGTTATGGTACCTCCATAACTAGGTGAAACTGGTCATGCATGTATATGGCTATAGGTAATCATATTTAAACATAAGCAATCAAACTCATACTTATACTACGGGAAAACAGTTGGCTGCATACGGGGAAATCCTAATAAGGAAAGAATGTCCATACTGAAAGGACGGGAATCCGTACCTTATGTCCAGTGAACGAGAACGATGAACTGCGAGAATCCTACTTCCGAAACACTAGTGCTACATAAATACGTACATGAAATAAGTATCTGCTTACTACATACATAGCTGGTTTTATATCATGTCTTAGCTTATTTTATGTGTTCTTACTATTTACAATGTTTAAAGCCTTAAACTGTGTTAAATCTTATATCCGATTCATTCTGATTAAGTACTTCTGATATTTCATGTGTTATTATACTTACTGTGTAATAATAAGTAACTTTCCAAAAATAGCATGTTTCCTTAAATAGAAAGTTTCCAAAAATAGAAAGTTTCCAAAAATAGAAAGTTTCCAAAAATAGAAAGTTTCCAAAAATAGAAAATTTCCAAAAATAGAAAGTTTCCAAAAATAGATTTACTGCTTAAAATAGATAAGTTTCTAAAAATAAAAAGTTTCCATAAATAGATTAGCTGCCTTAATTAAATAAGTTTCTATAAATAGATTAGCTGCCTTAAATAAATAAGTTTCTAAAAATAGCTGGTTTCCATAAATAAAATAGCTGCCTCATTTAATTAAGTTTCTAAAAATAGAAAGTTTCCATAATTAGAAATAAGCTGGTTAAATAAGCTAAGTAAATAAGCCTAAGTGTTTTCATGATTATTTCCTAAGTCATATGATATATTATATAGTTTAATAATTATTTCATGTAATTTAATTAAACTATAGGTTATAATATTTAATTAAAGTATGACATGTTTTAATTAAATATATTAAATACTTAGGTTCAAATATGTATTATTTAATACTAATAATATAAGCTAAGTCATGTTTAATTAATTAATTATATCCATGGTTTTTAAAATAATCAATTAATTATAAATCTTAATAATATAAATACTTAGGTTAAAATAATTCATGATCATTAATAATTAGTTAACCTAAGTCATGTTATTAAATTAATTACATCTTATTAATTTAATTCTTAACATAAGTTATAACATAAACAACTAACATAATCATGATCCGGATCTAAGCCTAAAAACATGGACCGGATATGAAACAACACCGTACCCCGAACCAAATCGGGGTACCCCCTTGCTGCCGTGGGACCCACACGCACCAACCAAGACAAAAAAGGTCTTGGTGGTGGTCGGCTAAAACAAACCGAGCCCCCTTCGGGGTCGGTTGTACCTCGTGGCCCAAAACAAACACCCCTTAGATCGACCCCTTTTGATTAATTAATGATCAAACATGTTAGATCTAGGTTTAATTAATGTGTTTTTATAAAAACATCACGTGTTCTTAATTATTAAAAGATTAATTAAAAAGAAAACAAGTTAAAAAGGTTTTACCGTATTCGTGGATCAAGAGGGTGAAGAACAAACACGAACAACCAATAAATCAACAAGATCCAAGATCAAAATCACCTTCCATGGTGGTTGTAGGGTGGCGGCACAAAGGAGAAGAAGAAGGAGGGTTTTTAGGTTTTCTTAAAAATCTTCTGTAAAGATTAAATGAGTAGTGAAAAATCCCTTAAACCCTTTTAGTAAAATTTTGATGGGCTAAGCCCATCCTTCCTCCTAAATTTCGTGGGAATGGGGCCCACAAGGGGTAACCCGAATGTTTTCCGTGTCTAATTAATAAGTTACACGTTCGTGATTATTTGTGTTCGCGTTTTAAGTGTTCTCGTTACGTAAATATCGTGATCTAATATATTTAATTACGCTCGTAACAAATATATATAAGTAATTAATAATAGTTCGTGTTTTAATTACGCTCGTGATTTCGTGATCGTATGTTCGTGATTAATTATTGCTAAATAATTATTACGTGATCGTTCATATAAAATACTTATCGTGTTCTAACACGTACGTAATACGTAAACTCCTAATACGTAATCGTAATCATGCTATATTAGGAAGGTTTTAATCTAGTACGTACGATCCTAAGGGTACTATTCATGGTAAAAGCATGCGGGTTTTACAACTCTTCCCCCCTAAAAAGAATAATTCGTCCCCGAATTATAGATAGCGTAACTGAAGGAGAAACATACCCGAATCAAACTGAGAGGGTATGTAAGATAAATTAACGTGCAGGTGACCTGGCAGAAAGAACGCGGAACGTGACATGTCTTAAAAGGACATGGAACGTGACGTGGCTGAAAGGACATATCTAATTGATAAGAGAAAACGGATAAGAAGTCCGGATGAACTTGTCCGTTTCCAAGTGGCTTCCCTCTTGGAACGGTTCCTTTATAAGATCTTGACACGAATGATAAGTCTTGGTCCTCCTTACCTTGACTTGGAATACGAAGAAGTTCCTGGTTATCAACGTAAGGTAGATCCCCTAAATTCGATCGAGGAATAAGAATTAACATGTAAGAGGAACTGAAACATTAAGGTGCAAGACAATCCGACTTAACTGTTAACTAGAAACGATGCGCGAGACATAAAGAAACGTAGTTCGTGAAAAATTTTGAACGTGATACGTGAAATTTTTTGAACGTGCTACGTGGAGATATGGCGAGTGTAGTGAGAGTAAACATATCGTGATCCATGATACGTGTAACCTATCTTGATCATGATATGAGGAACGTAGAATGAACATGATATGTGAAACATATCGTGAACATAGAATATAATGGCGGTAACGATAAACACTAGAAGGTGAGACATAGATTATGACGAGAAACGTCTATCTGAGGATAGGGAGTTATACTAAACTTGGGTCTGGTCTCTCAATTTCTTGCAAACTACCCATAATGAGAAAAGAAATGAACGTAAAATCGTAAACCAAAATACGATCATGAACATGAATAGTGTCATGAACGCGAGCGCGAAAGCACGGCGTGGAATTAGAACAAGGACGTAAAGTATATTAGGAGCATAATTATGAATATTTGTCTGACCCGATAACTGAGGGATTGCCAAGTGATCGGATGAGCCTTGGCTGGAACATGTCCGATCAATCTATTGGTTCTGAAATCCATACGATGTAAGGATTCTGCAGACTTGATCAAACTGTTGACAATAAACCAGATAGCATCGTGCTTCTTCTAAGTTTGCGTTAATCTGGTAACCAAAATCCGTGGAGATCTTGTCACATTTCAATTCGCAATTTCAGATGATGAAAACATCCCAGTTTGTTGGTGTCCTATCTTTAACTTGTTGGTATGTCAGGTACCTAGATATAAACGTAACTGTATCTTGTTTCGTAGAACTTGATACATAGGAGTTTGCGAAATTCTGAGTCTCGGAATCTAGACTTCTCCTAGCGTAGGAATGTCTAGAACACCTACTATAGTGTAGGGTTCTATCCTTTACGCATAAGCTGAGTCATGGTAAGATTAACCATAGAAACCCATGTGATTCAGAGTGTTACTGTAATCAACCAGAATTGATATTGGAAAGAAAATTTCTAGGGTAGAATTTCTCTTGTCATAGAATTTGCAACATACTGCAGATAGGGTCTTCCTGTTCTTCCCTAGGCTTAGAGGAAATCAGGTTATCCTCAATGAAAACACTGATGAATTTGCTATGAGTTCATGGAAACTCATTCTTATAATGCCGTTGGAGCATTGATGAGACTAATTCAAAATTATAAATCTAGCATGACCGAGTCGTGTACGAATAGCAGTCATGGACATGTCCTGCTGTTTCATTCGTCACTGTTGGCAACATGATCATGAGTTCGATCTTGGAAAAGTGATTAACACCATAGGGTTGATTGGACATGTTGTCAATATGTGGAGGAGAATAACGGTCATGAATGGTGATTTGTTTAAGTCGACGGTAGTCGACACATAATCTCATGGTACCATCCTTCTCGTTGTAGGTTCTCCTGGAATGTATGGGAAGATTTTGGAATAATCAACTGGCTATGCGTAGAAGACTTAAGTGGTCGTGTCTTACTGGCAGCTAGTAAATTTTAGCGACCATGGCAAACAACGCACATGCTTGTAAGCATAGATAATTTGTACCGATTTTTCCGATGGAAAATCAAGCTGAATGTATTCAGGAGCCTGAACATTACTGTACATAATTATGAATCGTAGCATGGTGTGCTGTTCATAGTACATAATTAGGATAAAATTCATCTCGTGTCTGTCCGAGGGAATGCGTTAGAAGCTTGGATCTCATCATTAAGCTGAAGGAAAACCTTCGTATACGTGGGAATACGAAAGGCGTCCTTCATGGTCATGAATATATGAAGTATGGTGAAAGAATGAAAGTGACATCGGCAACGTGACAGTTCTCACTGATACACTGATAATGGTATTGAAATTCTTGTGGCCTGATTAATACATGCCACAACAAAATGGACATACCCTTGGAGGGTACCCTGAATTTCTTAGAAATAATCCATAGTTGGACGTGAGTCATGTGTCTTGACTCGTGTCTTGGAACTATAAGCATTACATATGTCTTGACTGGTGTCTTTACATGTGTCTTCAGAAAGTATACGTGAGACATGTGTCTTGACTGATGTCTTGACATGTGTCTCGAGATGTGAAACAAATATAACCACAATATAAGGTTATTATGCCAGAATTGGCGGATCGGTTGGACTACTGATCATTTGTATGTCTGATCACGTCTGCGGCCGGAGCCTCGGTTGCGATTTCTAGGATAGTTTCTGTCATAGTAGTGGTTACTATCGTCCTGTCTGTCAGTTCTATGACGGTCATTCTCATGACCGTGATTCATGTAACTATTCAGCTGAGTGGCCGGCTGGTACCGGTTTGCACTCATATGGCTGAAATGACAGCCGAATGACGTGTGACATGTAACTAAGAATTAGGGACAATGATTGATGGAAATTGTCTGATGGTGAAGCATCTTCTCGTCCAATTGCTTTGCTCCGACGCCTTTGTCTTCGTCTTGTAGGATCTCCAGGTTGTGAACAGCATCCGCATCTCGTAGCGTCTCCGAACGTCAACAAAGTCAATCTTTAGTAACATCTTCCAGTTATGAGCGGCATCAGCAATCTTGTAGAATATCAACAATTGAAAATACGCCTGAGGTGATTCAGAATCGACCAGCAAATACTCGTGAAGTATTGCAAGTGGAATATACATGGATTAAGGTACGTGTAATACACATGAAATACGGTACGTGGAGTACACGTGGAATGCACATGAAATGATCGGTATGGAGTCGATCATTTATCATGATCTAAAGAAAGTATATCAGTTAAACGGTTAGGAAAACCATCATGATAACCTGGCAATGCCAGTATATACCTCATTCTGGTTGCATAGAGAAACGCTAAAGTGTGGTTACACCAAATTCAACGATGATTTGCCTGACAGCATGATCAATGAAAACCAACCATGACTATCATGAAAGCAGAATTCAATGAAATCCAACAATGTCTTGCAGGACAACGTAAATAACAAAAGAGGCGTAAAACATAATCAACATGAAGACGGAATTATAATGAAGGAACATGAAACCATCTATCACGAAGAAGTGTATAACATAAGCAGCATGAAACTAAAGTTAACCATGACAGTATGAAAACATACTTGAGATAAAAACATAATAACTTATGAGGGGACATGAAAAAAAAATTTATGCCAATTTAAATCATGAGAAAAATTTTATGCATGAAAAACAGTGCATGAACGCGTAATGTAGTTTATAAAACCTTTATATGTGCGAGGGAACGCCTATGGGTCGGTTCCAAAACAAAAGACATGGCGAGGGGACGCCTATGGGTCGGTCCCAAAGTTAAAAGTTTCGATAAAAGCACATGCGACTAAATAGGGCCAGTCCTGTACCAACCATTACTTAGTCATAAATCCCTGCAACAATGATACATGAAACATAAATTAATGAAACTCGTTTGTCAAAACTTATCAGAAAATTTTTTATGTGACTAATTATGAAC
The DNA here is from genome assembly GCA_025667525.1 of Glebionis coronaria. Lineage (NCBI taxonomy): Eukaryota > Viridiplantae > Streptophyta > Magnoliopsida > Asterales > Asteraceae > Glebionis > Glebionis coronaria. The sequence continues at coordinate 50,116,665 of CM046875.1, forward strand.
TATTGGGGTTCAGTCCACATAGTCACAGTTCACGAGGAACATTATGCATGAAACAATGACACATAAATAAATATGAATGACGGTTGTCCATCCATATTAGTAAAACAATATCGATGAAAACATCAAGGTTAAAACCTCAAGGTGCTGAAAACATCATGGTTAAAACAACAATGCGATGAAAACATCAATACGTAGAATAACAGACGTTGGCTTAGGAAGCTCCTAGTGACTACCCACTAGTCACAGGTCGAGTTTTAGAGCCTACAGGTCGAAGCCTTGGCTCTGATACCATAATTGTAACACCCCATTTTGATAATGGAATGTCACGCGTAATTATGGCGTGTCATCAAAGCATACAAGGATAAATGTATAAAACATTACATGACCATAGGGATAACCGGAATCAAACATCGGTTCCCAAACATAAGCCCAAAACATAATAAAGCAAAAGAAATGAATGAAAGACTATACAAGCATAACTATATGAAGGCAACAGGAAAAGAAGTCTCTAGCAGCTTCCATCCGATGCATGTCCTCCAAATGCTCGAGTCTTTCCTAGGGTACCTGCCGTTTTGGGACATGGAAAGGAAAGTAACGGCTGAGCAAAACGCTCAGTGCACGGATATATACATAGTATGAATGACTAAGCATAATAAAGACTTAATAGCAGCGAAAATGTATAAGTCCTGGAAAACCTGGAACATGTTCATAAAACTGGTTTTATAGTTTGAAAAGCCTTATGTTTATCTTATGAAATCTGTTTAACATATTTTACCATTAGCGAATATAGGTCATGAAAATCCATCGTGCATGAATACTTGGAGGGGTGACCTCATCATGCAAATTAGAGGGGCTGCCTCTAATTTAATATACTTGTTTTATCGGTAGGAGGGATCAGCTCCTTGTGAAGGATGCAAGGCACATACCACATTCACCATGTAATCCTGAATAAAAACATGTAACTAGGATGCACCCATACGCCCCACATGATAAATATAATATAAATGGCCAAAAGCTGAAGGGACGCCACGAGCAATCACTCCGCCGTGGTGAAGTCATAACATCAGTGCCTCTAATGTTATGGTTATGGTACCTCCATAGGTAATCATATTTAAACATAAGCAATCAAACTCATACTTATACTACGGGAAAACAGTTGGCTGCATACGGGGAAATCCTAATAAGGAAAGAATGTCCATACTGAAAGGACGGAAATCCGTACCTTTTGTCCAGTGAACGAGAACGATGAACTGCGAGAATCCTACTTCCGAAACACTAGTGCTACATAAATACGTACATGAAATAAGTATCTGCTTACTACATACATAACTGGTTTTATATCATGTCTTAGCTTATTTTATGTGTTCTTACTATTTACACTGTTTAAAGCCTTAAACTGTGTTAAATCTTATATCCTGTTCATTCTGATTAAGTACTTCTGATATTTCATGTGTTATTATACTTACTGTGTAATAATAAGTAACTTTCCAAAAATAGAAGGTTTCCTTAAATAGAAAGTTCTCAAAAATAGAAAGTTTCCAAAAATAGAAAGTTTCCAAAAATAGAAAGTTTCCAAAAAAAGAAAATTTCCAAAAATAGAAAGTTTCCAAAAATAGATTTACTGCTTAAAATAGATAAGTTTCTAAAAATAGAAAGTTTCCATAAATAGATTAGCTGCCTTAATTAAATAAGTTTCCATAAATAGATTAGCTGCCTTAAATAAATAAGTTTCTAAAAATAGCTGGTTTCCATAAATAAAATAGCTGCCTCATTTAATTAAGTTTCTAAAAATAGAAAGTTTCCATAATTAGAAATAAGCTGGTTAAATAAGCTAAGTAAATAAGCCTAAGTGTTTTCATGATTATTTCCTAAGTCATATGATATATTATATAGTTTAATAATTATTTCATGTAATTTAATTAAACTATAGGTTATAATATTTAATTAAAGTATGACATGTTTTAATTAAATATATTAAATACTTAGGTTAAAATATGTATTATTAAATTCTAATAATATAACCTAAGTCATGTTTAATTAATTAATTATATCCATGGTTTTTAAAGTAATCAATTAATTATAAATCTTAATAATATAAATACTTAGGTTAAAATAATTCATGATCATTAATAATTAGTTAACCTAAGTCATGTTATTAAATTAATTACATCTTATTAATTTAATTCTTAACATAAGTTATAACATAAACAACTAACATAATCATGATCCGGATCTAAGCCTAAAAACATGCACCGGATATGAAACAACACCGTACCCCGAACCAAATCGGGGTACCCCCTTGCTGTCGTGGGACCCACACGCACCAACCAAGACCAAAAAGGTCTTGGTGGTGGTCGGCTAAAACAAACCGAGCCCCCTTCGGGGTCGGTTGTACCTCGCAACCCAAAACAAACACCCCTTAGATCGACCCCTTTTGATTAATTAATGATCAAACATGTTAGATCTAGGTTTAATTAATGTGTTTTTATAAAAACATCACGTGTTCTTAATTAATAAAAGATTAATTAAAAATAAAACAAGTTAAAAAGGTTTTACCGTATTCGTGGATCAAGAGGGTGAAGAACAAACACGAACAACCAATAAATCAACAAGATCCAAGATCAAAATCACCTTCCATGGTGGTTGTAGGGTGGCAGCACAAAGGAGAAGAAGAAGGAGGGTTTTTAGGTTTTCTTAAAAATCTTCTGTAAAGATTAAATGAGTAGTGAAAAATCCCTTAAACCCTTTTAGTAAAATTTTGATGGGCTAAGCTCATCCTTCCTCCTAAATTTCGTGGGAATGGGGCCCACAAGGGGTAACCCGAATGTTTTCCGTGTCTAATTAATAAGTTACACGTTCGTGATTATTTGTGTTCGCTTTTTAAGTGTTCTCGTTACGTAAATATCGTGATCTAATATATTTAATTACGCTCGTAATAAATATATATAAGTAATTAATAATAGTTCGTGTTTTAATTACACTCGTGATTTCGTGATCGTATGTTCGTGATTAATTATTGCTAAATAATTATTACGTGATCGTTCATATAAAATACTTATCGTGTTCTAACACGTACGTAATACGTAAACTCCTAATACGTAATCGTAATCATGCTATATTACGAAGGTTTTAATCTAGTACGTACGATCCTAAGGGTACTATTCATGGTAAAAGCATGCGGGTTTTACATTGTGTCTCCATATATCCCTGAATTTGTGAAGGATTATGAGTTATTATTAGTCTTTTGAGAAGTTCACATCTTATCAACGGCAATAAAACTGGAAAGTTGATAGTGCCAGTAGAATGGATTGATTGATTATGACATGACGACATTGTCTTAACTGATGGGAACTCGAATAAAATTCCCCTAAAAGATAAGATGTTGATTATAAAAAATGATCTAAATAATTCTTGACGGATGACCATATCCTGCATTTAGACTTGAAATTTTACCGTGAATGGTTATGAATTAGTCATAGATATTATAATCTAGAAAGAATCTAATATGAATTTATTAAAAGATGTTTTCGTTATCTGAAACTTTAGGAGGTATATGATGGTGAATTATCTAGACTTTGCCATTAAGGCAAGTTGAATTTGGTATTGATTGTAATCTCGGTGCTGCACCTGTGGCTTGTGCACTGTAAGTCAGCACCATCTGAATTAAAAGGAATTACCATCCAACTGAGAGAGTTGTCGGAGAAAGATTTTATTCTACCAAGCTCATCATCATGAAGAGCTATGGTGTTATCCTTCCTTATATTTATAGATTACTGTGAACTGAGTAAATTGACAATCGAAAACGATATCCATGACTCGAAATGGAAGATTTTTTCGATCATTTACAAGGTTCTAGCGTATGTTTTAAAGATTTGATCCATGGCATGGTTATTATCAACTTCGCGTCCGCGAAGAAGATTATCTATTCCAATCACTACATCCGGTACTTGTAATGAACAATATGAGTTTCACGTGATGTCGTTTGGATTGACTAATACACATGTAGCATCCATAAATTTGGTGAATCACGTGTGTAGGCTGTAACTTGATAAATTCATGCTCGTGATCATTAAGGGCCATTTGTTTGTTTATAAGAATAAGAATGAGTTAATAATTATTTATAGATTGCCCTGAATTGGCCGAACAATAAAAACATGTACCTTGAATATTTAACATGTGATTTAAGACTTAATCATTTACATTATTTGACCGTGTGATTAAAAGATAATGGAATCTATATTGAATCTTCAAAATTAATAGCCCTTTTAAGACTTTTGGCTTTACCAAAAAGAAAGTGCAAATGTGTTTTGACAAATGTTTTAACAAAGAACTTTTTAGGGATTATTCCCTTATACCCAGAACATTTAACTAAACTCCTGTTTAGGGGTAAATGTTCGTGTATACCTCAAGACAACATGAGAGGGATTGAGGAAACCATTTAAACCATGACTTGAAATTTGAAACGATAATTTACGCTTTTCAACTAAGAAAATTTTGACCAAAATATAAACAAAGATTTTTCGAACATTTACGAATCCTATTAATTATTTTTGATAAATCAACAAAAATCGTGTTAATTAAATAAAAAATTATTATGAACATTTTCATATAATTGGACGGACTAAGAAATTTAAAATCTTTACGTTTACGTTTCATAAAAATTGAATATTTATTATTTAATTAGTCGTAATAATTATCGACGCTTTAGACGTCGGATTGAGTAAAACGGATAAAAATAATAGTTGAGATAGAACTAAGACTTAGAAAATGTGAAGAAATAATTTTCGAATAAATACGGTCACGATAATTATTCCATCTAGGAAAGTGAACGTAATTACTGACACAATATGTATAAAAGATAAAGAACCAATTAGGACACGTTCCTTAATAATGACGGTGCAAAATAAATTTCCGAACAATTTAAAAATAGCCGATGATTGTAAAAAGGATAATATAGATAATAAAAGGGGTTCGCGGCTAATGTGAACCATCAAAATGGAGAAGCCGATGGCGCTAAATGATTAAAAGGCCACTTGTTATTGTCTTACGATCCTTTTCACTTCAACAATTTCACGTTTCTCGACATGGATTCTACTCAAGAGTATCATGTCACAAACAACAACATCATGGTTGCGAGTAATAAAGAGAGACCACCAATGCTTGTGTCTGGTCGGTATGCTCAATGGCAATCACGTTTCATACGATACCTTGACACAAGACCTAATGGTGATGCCTTGAGGAAATGTATTACTCATGGACCATATGTCTTCAAGAAGATCTCAGTTCCTCTAAGACCAGCCACAGATACTACTGATGCAGTACCCGCAAGTGAACGTGATGAAATAAGATCCGACCTCACACCTGAGAATTGTGCTTGGCATGATGCGGAGAAGGAATCCACTATATGGTTCTAAGTGGGATTGGAGATGATATTTACTCCACGGTTGGTGCATGTCCTACTGCACATGAATTGTGGACTGCTATTGAACGCTTGCAACAAGGAGAATCACTCAACAAACAAGATGTCAAAACAAACTTGTTTTGGAACTTCGGCAAGTTTACTTCAAGGGATGGAGAATCAATTGATTCGTACTACTCCAGATTCTACAAAATGATGAATGACATGACAAGAAACAATCTGCAAGTCTCCACCATGCAAGTCAATGTTAAATTTCTACAATAACTTCAACCCGAGTGGACACGGTTTGTCACTTTAGTGAAACAACAAGAAAAGTTAGACGAGGTTTCATATCATCGACTCTTTGATATCTTGAAACAACTTCAGAATGAGGCAAATGAAATTCGAGCTGAACGAGTTGCAAAGATGGCTAATCCACTTGCTTTAGTGACTACCACTCAACATATCCAATATCATCGCTCTCGTGCTCCAAAGCCATACTCCATTCAATCATCCTCACCATGATATTCCACATCATCCAAGTCTTCATCATCCACAAGATCACGTGGCAAAGAACCAAGAGCACCATCACCACCATCTGAGTCATCATCTGAAGAGGATAGTGATGAAGACCAAGCTCAGAAGGATCAAGAGATGAAACAACAAATTGCTTTCATTATGAAGACCTACCAGAAAATCTACAAACCCACAAACAAGAATCTTCGAACATCATCTAACACAAAGAAACAATATGTTGAGAGTCCTCCAAGGTATGACACACGTCGACGTGGTGAAAATCATTCTAGGTATGATCGACATAATCCAACGCATGTTGAGGGTTCTGCAAGGTATGATCGACAAACTGCCAAGCATGATACTCAAAGGATTGCTGCTGCTACTGGGAATAGGAAACTGTTGGAACTCAAGTGGTTCAGCAAAGTGGGATTCAATGTTTTAATTTACAAGGTTATGGGCTCACTATGTCATACAATTCCAAGAACTCATCCTACCAACTAATGTCTCAGTTAAGTTAGGGATTTTTAAAAGATACCATAATGAATACTAATCTACAAGAGTCATTTGGTGTTCCACATGTCCCGGAAGATCCATCGGTCCCAATTCAGAAGAAGATTTCTTCAATTTATTTCTTGAACACTGGGCATCCTCGTTAGTGGACAATGGCCTAGGAACAACCCTTAACACAAATCAACAATCAATTAAAACCTTATAATTCAATCACAAAACTTAACGACTTCCTCTTAACAATTTTTTATTCCATATAGGTTAAATTTTTTCTTCATTCAAGTTTCAACCAATTTTATACTCAATTGGATATCCTACCTCATTTTCCAATACTTCAGCTTTATTTTTAAACCTTAAAAGGGCAAAAAAAGCTCGATATGATCAACACTTAATTTCCAATCCTATAACTCCTTCATCAATAGTTATCAAATGAGTCACTAGTATGAAATGACTCTCACATTCAATTAGACTTCTCGAAAAGGTACTAGTGGCATGAGGCTTTTGGGTAATGGTTCCAATAACAGCCTCAAGTGCAACATTCACCCTTTCGATTTCAATTTAAGAATTGGATGACACCAAATCAGATGACATCTTTCTAGGTGGTAACGTTTTGTCAAACTCCACTCTATAAGGAAAGATCGTCATGACATCGATATCAGATTTAATCTCGCCAATTCTTTTTCAATATCACAATCAACTAATATCTAAATTTCTACGAATATCAACCATTTTGTTGGGATCATAAATATCCACAACTTGGTTTAGATCTAGGATAGCTAGAATTCCTACGAGAATATCTTCGATTAATTTACTAGGGGATTTAGGGTTCCTTGTGACAATCTACGTCGTATAAATACCTCGTATAAATATCAAAATAATCATCAAACAATCATGTAATAAAATTACATCACATATATATATATATAATCCAAGTTATATATATATATATTAAAATAACACTTCTCAGTCTGGCCTTGTCGGTAACTCGGGAATTCTTCGGCACCGTTATAGTCAAAAGATTTTAGACATTTTTAGAAAAATGTTTATAGTTAAAAGATTTTGAAATGTTTTATTCAAAACCTTGGTTTTAAAAATCTTTCGTTCTCTATAACGAGAGCTCTGGTACCAAACTGTAACACCCCCAAATTTATACAACTCAGTACAGCGGAAGACTCGTTGGTGTTACGGGATAACACATTACTCACATCATAGACAACGCATAAAAATCGCGTCGTTTAATAATAAAACATTTCCATTCATAAATATCAAAGTTACATAGGTCCCAAGTCATATTATTTGATACAAAGTTTTACAAAGCATTTGAATGGAAATTATTTTTTAAGTGCGGGCCATGAATTCTTGTCGTCTTCCCGAGAATTATCTTCAAGTACCTGAGACAAAACATGTTAAAAGAAAAGGGTCAGCGATAACGCCGAGTGAATTCATAGAGTTTAATAAAATCCATCAATATAACATCGGTATAAAATTATTACCGAAAATCATTTTGTACAAATCTTTGTAATAGGCCATAAAATAGCCAAAGTCATTTTATACAAATCCTTATCAAAATCATAATATAGGCATTTGCCTTCAAAATTATTATACGAATCATTGTCGTAAAAACATCATACAATACGTTTTATAACGTTGTATAGATTAAATAAAAACCGTTATATGAATATGGTTATATAAAACCAAAACACGAATATAATATCAATAGTAAGACCCCGTATTGCTAGTCAGGCAATATATTGTAATTCAATGCATAAAGTAGTATTTTTTGTTGATCCCAAACTTAGATCGATTTAGCTTTATGTATACGAGATTAGATCAAGTAATACACTTAGAGAAACCTTTGTATATGCTTATGATAATCTAAGTGTTATGCAGAATTAACACTTAAACAAGAACACACAATGATATAAACAAACTTTCACTTTGAATAATGTTATCAAACTTGCTTACAATGAAAGTAGTTTTACGAATGAAAAACTTATATGAAACATTAACCTAAAGGTCTTCTTTTATAGACATAAGAAGCCTTGTACAATAATCTACGTATCAGCTATTCTAGGTAAAGATAAATATAGAAAATACATTGTTGTTCCTATCTTTACTAGAAGTAATCTAGATTACAATAAACGCGTAGAGTATATCTTCCCATCAGTGCTTGTCTTCAATGTATCAACGCTTGACGTTGTCTTGTCAACGCTTGAGCTGTCAGCGCTTGTTTTGCTCCTGTCAACGCTTGTTTTACTCTTGTCAGCGCTCAAGTGATCTGGCCTTAATTTATTCCCAACAATCCTCCCCTAAACTTGATATCCACTCTTATGATCAAGTTTCTGAATAAGCATTAAGGACTAGGAGGAATCTTACAAACCTTCTCATATTGGTAATGAAGAAATCTGATCAAGTCTTTTGCCACGTCACTTGAATAATCTATTTCCAGCTGAGTGTTCTTCATCTGTTCCAAGATAGCCTTGGATATGAAATACTGACCATCCACAAGTAGATACTCAACAAACTTTGTAGAACTCAAATGGTAAACACCAGCAGCTGAATATAACCTCCATTGAAGACAACTGAGGTCATCTTCAAGATCCTTCCAAACAGCAGGATCCTCATCTTTTGGTCCACACATTCTCTTGAATGTGGACCACAACTTTATTCCATTAGCTGAAGTTGGTGCTTCAGCCTCATACTTGGTTTCTAGCAACCTCCATAGGTCTACCAAGTCTTCTCTATCACAACTTGCAAACAAAGATATGAGAGTGGTAAAAGTTTGTACCTCTTTTCCATATCTGCCAATCTTCTAGAATCCACATGCATCTTCTTCATAGCTCACAATTGGATTCCTGGAATCTAGAGGTAACACTTAGACCATGTCTGAAGCTTCTAATGGTGAGAGCTTGAGACTCTTTCTTATGACAGCTTCACTTGGATACAATGGATCCATATCTTTGGGAAACTCAAGAGAAACTCCCTTTTTCACTGGTCTAGGAACAAACATAGCTTTCTTGAGTTCCATTTCTTCTACAAGTTATTCTTTCCTTTCATCAGAAAGAAGTCTGAGAGTGTTTGCTTCCTGTACTCTCACCCAAATGGGATAAGCCTTGCATTCTAACTCATTAAATGTCAATGCCCTTAATCTCTGATAAGTCCATCCTACTCCATGACATCTGAGCAACATGCAGTATAGCTCCCTTCTATCCCTTTTCAACTCTGAGAGAATATTGCTTGCCTTGTGTTTCAAAATTACCTGGCAATCCTTCTAAACTCTGAGGAGAATCTCCAAACCCCATATTTGATCTGAAGTGGTCAAGTGTGGATTCTCCATACATCTTTCTTCCCAAGCATTATACATTTGAACCACCTCTGGCATATCATAGTCAACCTGCAATTTCAACTCTCTCAATTTCTCCTTGGCCAACTCTTCTCCATACTCAAGTCTTTCTTGTTCTATAATCATAATACCTGAGTCTGAGCTAGCTCCATCACTTCCTTCTTCTGAAGTAAAAACAAATGGTGACTCTTTCACCTCCTTTCTATCTTGTTCCATGATTTGTGCAGCTAATCTTCTATCAAACTCAACTTGAGCTGCATCCTTTGGAACACTCTCTTCTACCATAATACCCTTACCCTTATCTAATGGTGCAATTGTTGGTAAGGGATATGGTGATACCTGTGAAGAAACCTCCTTGATGATGGATGGTGACTGGGATACATCACCCTCATGTGCAGGTCTATCAACGCCCAATTTTGTTCTATCAGCGCCCAAATTCTTCTTGTCAACGCCCAAATTTCCTGCCTCAACGCCTTTTGCAATCTCTTCCAACATGGCTGTAAATGATAAATTCAAGTTGGTAGGAGAAACTAAGGACGTATCAAAACCTGTTTGTTTCTTCAATGTTGTAAGGGCCTCAACAAAATCCAAAGATTGACCATCATGGCTGCCCTTATCACTCAGATTTATTGGATCTTCCTCCCCTTTGGAAGATTCCTCCATACCTCTCCTTGTACTTGCAGTCTCCAAAACAACAATCCTCTCCCTCAATTGCTTGAGTTCAAGGCCTTGTGAGCTGACAACTTGTACTAAGTCTGCATTTTGCTTTTGCAAGCTCATGCAAACTACCGTCAATTCCATAAGAGTCATTGGTTCCAGTCTGCCCTCTTCTAAAATGGGGATTTGACCTCCCAAGTCAGATTCATTGGGCATGGATGAGGACTTAATGATGGTGGGACTGCCTTGGCCAGCAGCTAATCCAGAACCAATAGTCCCAACCTCATCCATGTCACCAGCCACACTTGTGGTGGTGGTTCACTCTGCTACATGGCTAGGACCACCAGAGGAGAACACTCCAGTAGTCCTTTGGCGTTTCATCAACCTATATTCAGTGTGTGTGGAAGATGGTGTGGAAGAGTGGGTGGATGTGGGTTGGTTAAGGGGTGTTTGGGTTTGTGAAGGTTGTGTGTCAACGTTGGAAATAGGCACATCAACGCCAACATTTAATGTGTCAGCGTTGAAGGGATCTTGGTCAATTTGCATATGTTTAGGTGAAGGTAATGGTTCAGGTATTGGGTCAATTTGTGGTTGGGGGTCTAGTTAGGGTTGAGTTGCTGCAATAACAGCAAGCATAGCTTGGGTTAAGGGTAGGTCATGATGGGGTGGTGAGTTCATCTTCATAAAAATAGCTTTCTTTTGCACAAGGATCTCATAAAAATCATTATGATCCCTTGTGCAGTATCCTTAAACATCAAAAACCATTTGCAAAAATCGGGGATAAGCTAAAGTCATTTTGTTCCCCTTATTTTTACACATGCCCTCAAAAATCATTTTAGAATAATTAAATTTTTGCCCAGTTGCAATACACACAATAGCACTAGCAATAGATCTACTGATTTCATTGTGTGCAGTGCATTTGGGACTCAAACATTAAAGAGGACATGTATGAGGTACTTCCAGGCTGGGGGAAATTCCTACTTATGATACTTGTTTAGAGTACCTTCATCAGGAAAAGGATATCCCAAAGCCCTAAGTCCTTGTTCTATTTCATTAATGGGAAGGGTGGCTATACCATCAGCATCATCAATATGCAAGGCTTGGCGTACCAAAGCCTGAGTAACCACCCAAGATCTCCCATGAACAATAGAAGTCAATGTAGTCACTTTATTAACTGTTGAGGAACTAACAGTGTTCCAAAACTGTTTAATATGTGTGACTGGAATGAGTGGTGCATGAGAAAGAGCATACCTTAAGGGGGATGCGTTCAAATATGCCACCATTTGTGTGTATTGGGGAAACAGAGTATCATCAGCTTCAAGATACGCGATCATGTTGTGTTGAGTTCTGAACCTCAATTCCAATTCTGATGGTTTAAACTTTGGTGCCATTGTTGAAAGCTGTTAAAATTGATTGAGGAAGATGAAGTTGATAAGAGAAAATTGTGTTAGACAAGAAGTATAGATACCCTGTTTAAAAATAGGAGAAGAAAATGCATGTGATTGGCCCAAAAATAGGCAAGTATTTTCAAAATGTAATCATGAAAATATTGAAAAATTATAAGTTTATCTCATGCATTAAATGAAAAGTAACAACTCCCAAAATTACGGCCTAAAAATATGTCAAAAAGTAACAACTGGGTAGGACCCATTGAGTGTCAACGGTCAAAAATAACCTATCAACGCCCAACGACTATAATCTTGTCAACGTTTGCCTATAGCCATGTCAGCGTCTAAATTGGTCACAACAACGCATGGAAAATTCTTGTCAGCGTCCAAAAAAAAATGTTTTAAAAATGAAAAATGACCTTAACAAAGTAATTTATCCTAGAGAAGATAACCAAAAAGCTGATAATTGTTATAGGGCGGCAAGCACTGTCTAGTTATGCACACTTGCTTAAGCAAGATAGACATAACAATCCTCTAGTGTCCCTTGCTAACCAAAACTCTTAACAACCAAGTTACCTTATAAAATTCCTTGTTACTCCCAGGTAAATTCCATAACAAAATTATTCCCAAGTCTCCCAACAGACCACAACCAATTCTAGGCCAAAAATGTCTTGGCAGCATGCATAGTATATCAACTTTGCATGCTATAGTGCCTCATGATTTAGTAAAACTAACTCATACTCACATGTGGACACAATCTGGAATTGTGATAAGAGTATCATATGGATACCCAAACATCCTAAAGGTTCCTAAAACCTCCCCTTAAACTATGATACATAAGTTGCTAAAAACATGCATGAACATAAAAATTTATGTCAAGATAGGAATTTAAAATTCCAACCATCATCCATAAATACAAACTTGTCCAAATGCTTCTCCATTGATCCATAAGTAACTCTGTATCCAATGGTATACTGCTAACACCATCTGCACATTTAGATTGAAAACAACAAAACTAACATTGTTGCTGACAACGCCCTGATAACACATGACAGCGTTGAGGGAAGCTTTGTCAGCGTTAGACAATTATATTGCTGACAACGTTACAAAAACACTTATCAGCGTTCAAGCAACCTTTGTCAGTTTTAGAAAAATATAGTGGAAAATCTAAATCATCAATAAGACCAATACCAATGCATCATCCTGTACATATTTTTACAAAAAGACTCCAAAACACATATTATGTGAGATTGACCATTCCAATACTTGTTACCAAGTATTGAAATCTCCCAGCATCAAAAGGTTTAGTAAGTAAATCTGACACATTTTCCTCAGTGTCAACCCTATCTGGTTGTATTAAACCTTTTTCAAAGCAATCTCTTATAAAATGGTGTCTAATTTCTATGTGTTTAGTTTTAGAATGATGTATAGGATTCTTAATGATGCATAAAGTGCTGTAATTGTCAAAAAATATCTTGGTATGCATGAAATTATACCCATAGTCCAACAGCTGGTTCTAAATCCACAACACTTGTCCACAACAAGCAGCTGCAGCAACATACTCAGCTTCAGTTGTAGAATTAGCCACCACTGTTTGTTTCTTGCACTGCCAAGATATCAACCTGATCCCAAGAAACTAACATCCACCAGTTGTGGATTTCCTATCAAATTTATCACCTCCATAGTCACTATCTGAATATGCAATCAGCTCCAATAGGGAATCCTTTGGGTACCACAAACCAAGACCAGGATAGCATCTTAGGTACCTAAAGATCCTCTTCACAGCATAAAGGTGACATTCTTTAGGAGTCACTTGATGGCGTGCACAAGCACACACAACAAACATGATGTCAGGTCTGGAGGCAGTAAGATACATCAAGGATCCAATCATGGATCTATAGTGCCTGACATCAACATCTTTCCCATCTCCAGTCTTTCCCCAAGGGTGTTCTCTATCCCTAGGAGTAGTTGCCCTCTTTTCATGTGGAGAAAAGCCAAACTTCTTCAAGATCTCAGCCACATATTTATCCTGGGAGAAGAAGATACCATCTTCTTTCTGCTGAACTTGTAAACCAAGAAAGAAGTTCATCTCCCCCATAGCACTCATCTTGAATTTGTCTGTCATAAGCTTAGAGAAATCCTCACTCATCTTTGGATCAGTAGACCCAAAAATGATATCATCAACATAGACCTGGACAAGCAACACATCCTTGCCTTTATTCTTTGTAAACAATGTCTGATCTATGGTGCCCCTCTTGAATCCATTGTCCACCAAATAGGTAGACAAAGTACCATACCATGCTCTAGGGGCTTGATGAAGGCCATACATAGCCTTTTTGACTTTATACACTTTATCTGGATTCTTTGGATCCTCAAAACCAGGAGGCTGCATCACATATACTTCCTCAACAATAGTTCCATAGAGGAAGGCACTCTTGACATCCATTTGATAGACAGTGAAGCCCATGCAAGATGGATAGGCTAAAAAGATCCTTATAGCTTCAATCCTTGCAACTGGTGCAAAGACTTCCTCAGAATCTATCCCCTCTTCTTGTGTATATCCCTGAGCCACTAACCTTGCCTTGTTTCTGACCATAATGCCTCTTTCATCTCTCTTGTTCCTTAGAACCCATCTTGTCCCTATGGGTCTGACATATCTGGGACAATCAACCAGCTCCCAAACATCCTGAATTGCAAATTGGTGAAGCTCATCCTGCATTGCTTCCACCCAAATTGGTTCTTTGAGAGCATCAAATATTTTCTTGGGTTCCTGTTGTGACAGAAAACAGGCAAACAAACATGCTTGCACAAGAGGGGTATCAACCTTCTTGAGTATATTGGCAATAAACCCACCAAGACCTTGATGAGATCTTCTAGTCTGAACTAGAGTCATAATATCACCAATGATTTGAGAAGTGGGGTGATTCTTCATAGTGGAAGTGAGAACTCCTCCTTCAAAAAGTCTAGTGTCCTCAACTTCATTCTCCAGGTTGCCAATGTCTTCTTCATCAGACTCTCTTTCATCAACATGTGGATTAACCTCCTCATATAGATTAGAAGGTTCACCTTGTTCAAAAATGAAAGAGAAAAGGTGTGTAGAAGTGTTGTCAACGCCTGAACCTTGTTTGTCAGCGTTTGGGCTAACAACGCTTGATCTGTTGTTGTCAACGTCTGAACCATCAACGTCTAAAATGGTCTTGTTAGCGCTAGATTTGCCTTTGTCAGTGCCTGATGGACCATGCATGTTTGTATCTGGTGGTACCTGGAGTCCACCATTATCTTTACCAGCAGCAACAGCAGCAACAAAAGCATCTGTCCAAATGGGAATTGTAACATATTCTTGTATAGGATATGTCTTTTCTGCTTGTGATCCAATCTTTTCATGAACCTGTGTACCTGAAACATCAAAAACTTGTTCCTCCACAACATTTGAAGTGACCTTCACAATGTCTGGATTAGTGACAGGCATATAATTTAAAGTTCTAGACAAAGGTTCCAAGTCAAACAACCAATTTGGACCACTTTCAGGATCACTAGGTTTATTCTCTAAAAACCTAACATGTACTCTTTCAAGTATACGTTTTTCTTCTTTAAGATAAACCCTATATCCCTTGCTCTGCACTGAATACCCCATGAAGTAGCCTTCATCACCTTTTGCAATAAATTTACCTAAGGCATCACTAGTGTCTAGAACTACTACATGACAACCAAAAGGTCTGAGAAAACCAATATTAGGTTTTCTTCCCCAAAGTAACTCATAAGGTGTTTTGTTCTGAATTTTGTTAACCAATGCTCTATTTTGAACATAACAAGCTGTATTAACAGCCTCAGCCCAAAAGGCTATAGGAAAATGAGCATCAGCCAACATTGTTCTGGCTGCTTCAATTAGGGTTCTATTTTTCCTCTCAGCAACCTCATTTTGCTGTGGGGTTCTAGCAATACTAAATTGCCTAGTAATTCCTTTCCTGGCACATAAATCATCTAGCTTCTTATTCCTAAATTCACCACCATTATCACTCCTAAGCATTTTAACTTCATTGCCAGATCTCTTCTCAATCTAAGTGATAAAATCAATTAGAATATCAGCTGTGTCACTCTTCATAGCTAGAAAGAATGTCCAAGTAAACCTAGAGAAGTCATCTGTGATGACAAAGCAATATGACTTACCATTCAAACTTTCTATATTGGTTGGACCAAAGAGGTCCATGTGTAGCATATGAAGAGGTCTAGAACTAGTATGCACCTGTTTGGACTTGAATGAGACCTTGTGCTGCTTGCCTTTAAGACATGCAACACAAGATGGTCATTGTGGAAAGCCTTTTCAGGCAGACCATCAACTAATCCAAGTCTCACAAGCCTATTTATATTCTTAAAATTTATGTGCCCTAGTCTCCTGTGCCACAAATTACTCTCATCTACTGAAGCTTTAGCATAGAAACAAGACATATTGTTATTCATTTTAATCCCATTCAAATTCACATTGTATATGTCTTTATGCCTAGGTGTTCTATACTCAATATATTTCTCATCAGGGATCTTATAATCCTTGCTTAACACCAAACACTCAGTATCAGTAACAGAACTTTATTTTTGTTATCACAAACTTGTGATACACTAAAAAGGTTGTAATCAAGTTCTTTTACCAAAAATACGTTTTCAAAACGTAAATTCTTGGTGAGAATGGTTCCTTTGCCTGTGATAGTACCATATCCGCCTCCAAAGTAAACCTTATCACCATCCTTAATGGGAGTGAAGTTTGTCAGATAATCTTCCTTCCCTGTCATGTGCCTTGAGCATCCACTATCCCAATATCCATAATCATTGACCTGTTTTTGAATGCCCTGCACATAAAGAAAACAAATTAGTTTTCTTTGGGAACCCAGGTCTTAAAAGACTTGGATTCATCTGGTTGTTCAATAAGAACAGACTTAGTTCGCACAACAACCCCATTCTCATCCTTCTTAGGTTGAAATACCCAGTTAATCCCAATAGGTTTTGTAATGACCTTTGAAATGTAATTAAATCTGTTGCAGGTCATTGAGATCCTATTATCATTAGGGTTTTGATCTTTCTTGGGTCTCCATGTTAAGCTTGAAGAAGCTTTGGACCCCTTACCTTGTGGTTGCAAATATTTATGTCTGGTCACGTTTCTGTCAGCGTTGGAATTGGTCTTGTCAACGCTGAGATTACCCTTGTCAGCGTTGAATCAAGGGTTTGCTATAGAAACCCATTGCCTATTAGACCAGGTGTTTGTCTTTTGAAATGGCCTTTGTCCATGAGTGTTAGACCCTCTAGTAAAGAATGGGGCAGGTCTAATCACTTGTGGACTTTGCTGCACACAAGGTTTGGGTCTGACAACGTTTGACTTCCTAACAACGTTGACTTTGTTCCTGTCAGCGCTGAATTTGTTCCTGTCAGCGCTGGCTTTGGGAGCGTTGACACACTTATATGCCAAGTGTGAAAAGCTACCACAAGTATAACAAGCTTTCTTAGACACAACCCTAGGTCGAGAAGAGAAGAAGCCTGTTCCATTATTGCTAACTTGGCTCTTGGGTGACCTAGTATTCCTATACATCTCAGCATATTTAATGCTAGGTTTTCTATCAGTGTTTGAGCCTAGGTCAATAGCTTTACCAGTGATTGGGTTTGTAACCTTAATGGGAGTTGACTCATTGGGACTTTCACATAGCAAGCCACCCTTAACAAACAAGGTAGGGTTAGCTTTCTTCCATTCATTTAGATCAGTCAACTTTTGTTGGTACTCTTCAACTGGAGTGATAACTCTTGGTGGAGGAATGAATTCCTCCTCTTGGAATTCTGGCAAACTAGTCCAAGATAGGTCCTTTTGTTGGACATCATAAAAGTCACCAGCTGGTGGTGGAACCACAGAGTAATCATTCATCCCAATCCCAGTCATGTCCTTAGGATCCCTTTGTTTACCCACACAGTCTCCTAGGGTTTGAGTGGCTCTATCAAATCTTTGAATTTTAAGGCTAACATTATCTTTATTCTTAATGGCCTCATCTAACTTAGCCTGTAACTCACCATTAACCCTTTCCATGATGTTTCTAATATCCATACTAGCATTTAACTCATTTTTTAAGATATTTATTTTATCTTTTAAGTCAAATTCCATTTTCTTGTATTTAGAAACGGTTTTCTTAGTTTGAGTGAGAGCTACTTGGTAATTAGACAGTTTGCACTTTTCAGTACTCACATCACTTAAGAATCTTAACACCTCTTTGTTAAGTTTCTCAGTGTTTAACCTACAACCTTTACTACAAAAAGCATCATTGTATACCTCATTATCAGATGAAGAGGAGGAGTATGCCATGAGAGCATATTCAACATGCTCTTCTTCTTCAACCTCAGCAACCAAAGCTTTATCCTCTTCAACATTCTTAGCCAGATAGCTCCAATCCCATCCCATACCATCAATTCCTTGAACTGCAACATGGCTTTGGAATCCTGAGCTTTAACAACCTGACTTGAGGGTTTACCAGCATCAGATATTCTAGGAGATCTGCATTCCCTCATGAAGTGCCCCATACGATGACAGTTGTAGCATTCAACTTTGGATTTATCAAATCTATCTGTGTCTTTTGCATTGAAGATCATTTTCTTCTTAAACCTTCTGTTCCACCTATTTGCTCTTATACTAGCAAGAGCCATGTTCTACTTAATGTCCATCTCTTCCAAGTGCTCATCACTTATCTGCTCAAGGTCCTCATATGTAATCACTGAACCATTAGGCAAAGAAGCAATATAAGCACATACAGTATCCAAATCTAAACCATCAGGTTTAACTCTTGGTGAGTCACTTTTGAATGTGTCAGTGTCTGAAAAGGAGACGTTGACAAGACATGCTCCAGCGCTGACACAAGATGATCCAGTAACTGGATGTATGAAAGAGTCCTTCTGATTGAATTGACCTTCACTATGAGAGAAAAAGGCCATGTTACTGTTGGTAGACTTGCTTCCTTGCTCTAAAAGAGTTTCATCTTCCAACAACCTCAGTTTGTTGTAGATGTCATCAAACGTGGAACTCTTGTAAGTATTGTTGGCAATAATAGATGTTGCCTCAATCTTCCATGCCTCACCAAGACTTTTAAGAAAGGTAGCATTAATGTCAACATCACAAAGTTGTGTCCCCATGTAGGACAACTTGCTTGTAATGTCAAGCAATCTGCTTCTCACACTACTCAGTTTCTCATTGGGTTGAGCCTTGAAGACAGCATAATCATGCATGAGTTGCTTTTCTCTTCCTTAGTGTCTGCATTGCCACCATATGCAACTTCAAGAGCTTCCCAAAGGTTTTTAGCAGATTCATAGCCTCTATATTTATGTTGGTTCTCTTGTCCCAAAGAGACTTTCAGAATATTTAGGGCTTTCATGTCGACCCTTTTCTTTGCTATGTCATCAGCAGACACAGCTCTACCATCTCCAGGTTTTTCTTTCTTATCTTCTTCAGAACATCCAGCAACAGCTGATCTTTGAGTAATAGCATCAGCAATCTTTTGGGCTTTGTCGAATGTGTTTCCATATTCAATGATCTCCTAGAGTGTGTAGTCATAGATCCCCAGATATTGCTCAAAGTTGAATTTCCACAAATCAAAGTTGGTTGCATCAAGCATGGGAATCTTGATGTTTGGTAAAGCTGAGGAAGAGGAGGTTATTGCTTCAGACATGATGTTGTTAGGGTTTTTGAGAAAATTAGGGTTTTGGTGATTTTTAGGGTTCTTGTGTTCTTTAAGATCAAAAGTTCCTCAACAAGCTCTGATACCACTTGTTGATCCCAAACTTAGATCGATTTAGCTTTATGTATACGAGATTAGATCAAGTAATACACTTAGAGAAACCTTTGTATATGCTTATGATAATCTAAGTGTTATGCG
The DNA here is from genome assembly GCA_025667525.1 of Glebionis coronaria. Taxonomy (NCBI): domain Eukaryota; kingdom Viridiplantae; phylum Streptophyta; class Magnoliopsida; order Asterales; family Asteraceae; genus Glebionis; species Glebionis coronaria. The sequence continues at coordinate 50,136,369 of CM046875.1, forward strand.
GAATTAACACTTAAACAAGAACACACAATGATATAAACAAACTTTCACTTTGATTAATGATATCAAACTTGCTTACAATGAAAGTAGTTTTACGAATGAAAAACTTATATGAAACATTAACCTAAAGGTCTTCTTTTATAGACATAAGAAGCCTTGTACAATAATCTATGTATCAGCTATTCTAGGTAAAGATAAATATAGAAAATACATTGTTGTTCCTATCTTTACTAGAAGTAATCTAGAATACAATAAACACGTAGAGTATATCTTCCCATCAGTGCTTGTCTTCAATGTATCAACGCTTGACTTTGTCTTGTCAACGCTTGAGCTGTCAGCGCTTGTTTTGCTCCTGTCAACGCTTGTTTTACTCTTGCCAGTGCTCAAGTGATCTGGCCTTAATTTATTCCCAACATTTTCGTTATTTTTTGATTATTATAAGCCGCTTGACATTGTTACCTTACCAAACCAAACAACGGGTAGCTAGCCCGACAATCATTTTCCCATCTAAAACAGCGTGTCGTCACAATAATCACGCTTATAGAAATCTTCTCATACATAAATTCGCTTACCAATCAATGTGGCACGATGGGGATCAACCGTCAAGGCGCGAACTGGGGTGATCGTCCCCAAATAGTACTATTATATGCATAAGCGTCTACCAAATCCCGGTAGTTCACAATTCATGCTAATGGGACTTTAAGTGACATAACCTAACTTTAATAATCCATTTTATTTCATCTATCGGGTCATTTAATCATTCATAGGGTCATACAATCATCCGGGTCCAAATCAATAAACAAACAATCGGGACAACTAGTGTCCTATTTCATAAAAACTAACATGTTATCTCCCTCGCGGGTTTATAAAACATTTCATAAAAACATTTAAAAGTGTGCGAGGCTATGAACTCACGTTGATGTGGGAAAGCGGGTTATCGGCAATTCGGATGTACGGTACGTGCTTCAATCACGGAAACCTAGGCAAATAATACTCGTCTTAGACTCATGTCCAATGACTTTATAAAATAACAATTATGTATACATATGATGATTATATATATATGATGATCAAGTGGGTTTACATATTCTCATTTACTCATTTTAGTGTTATGTGTTGATAATTTTTATATTAGTTTTCTAGTTTTACCTATTTACATATTTTAAGTCCAATAAACTTATTATAAGTTCTTTAACTTGTATTAATCCATTTTATACTTGTATTATCAGTATTTACACTTTACATGTTGGGCCCAAAGGGGTTAAGCCCAATAAGTACTTTTTATAAGTGTTTAACTTATTTAGTTAAATTATTAGTCCAATATGCTAACTTAGCTCGTTAATGTCCGTATGTCCTATAGTTCGGGTTTTACCGGTTTTTACTTGTATTAGATACTTATATATCAGTATATGACTTTTAAAAATTTTACATTAGACGGGTTTGGTCGTCTAAGTTTTAATTGGCGAAAAACGTTAATTTTATAGTAATAGCCAAAAAGTCGTAAAAATCATGTTTATAGTTTTTATAACTTATAAATCTTATTCAACTACCATTTTTATAAAGTTTCTATTTATTTAACCTTATACATATTTATATAAATGAAATTTATAAGTTAGTGGGTTTCAATTCACATTTTATACTATATTAGTTTGAGTGCTTATATAATACTATTAAAAATTAATTCTTCAAAATCTGATTTTTAGTTTCATATTCACCATTTTTATCATATCTTGAGTTCTATAAGGAGATAGAAGCTCATTTTTGGATGGCATAAACTTCATATTATGTGATACAAATAAGTTAGTTATAGCTACTGCTCATTCTATGTTTAACTATCCTTAACAGTCCCTACAAAACAGACTATTCAGATTGGTACACTCATCTTGTTTTGATCATATCTCACTCATTTTGATGATTCCATTGCATGGCCAACTCTCACATGTGTATAACACCTAATAATTACTGTATATTGATTCTACTTTACCATTTTATCAGTTTAACATTTGGTTACTTACTGTTTTTATACAGTCATCACATTTAAGCAAGATTTTAACCATTTTACCTATGGTTTTCCATCTTTTTAACCATATTTATCAAATCTATCAACACCAAATCCCCACATAATATTTTTAATCATTATTCATCATAATTTCCATATACATAAATAAAGAAATTACAATATTACATAATCAAAATAACAAGAGGATAGGAAGAACAATCTTTATACCACCATTAGTGATGAAAAGATGAGATTTTTGATGAACAAGACTTGGTTCTTATTATCAAATCTTCAACTTTAGCAAGAAAACTTCTTGGGTCCTTTGGATAGATGAACACCTCCATGAATTCAGCCCTTTAACCTCATGAAAACTCCTTTTCATAGGTTAAGATCACCTCCAATCTTCATATCTTCAAAGGGTTTCCATCATATGTGTGAATAACACAAGTTTTAGTGGTTGAAAATTGATCAAATGGGGTGTTTATGGTGAGGATGGGACGAATTTTAGAGAGAGGGAGGAGTGTTGTGTGGTTTTTGCATGTAAAAAATGAGTTAGTTGTTTAGAGATGGTGGTTTTGATGCATAGTTGCTTACTTTGTAAGCTTAGGACAAGTGTAAGTAACTAAGTTACTTACAACTTGACACCTCTTTGGTGTTGGCTCACATTTGGCCATCCTATATATTGGGGTGGGCAAGTGTAAACTTGTCTCATCCAACTAATTTACGGGTATTCCTCGATTCTAGTTTCCTCGATTTGCGTGCCCTCGGGTCGTTTTACGAAAAACATTTTTATAAATTATGAATCAACGGCACAAAACGAATCTAATAAAAATTATCTCATCAAAAACGGAGTTCGAAAACGTAAATACGTAATCCTAAGGTTTCCGGTTTAGTCGTAAAGGACGTTAAATTAAAATCGTAAGTCCTAATCTCCCTTCTCGTAATTTGTGAGTTTATGAACCAACACAAATTTAAAATCTCAAAATAATATTCACGGACAAATTTATTTTATGAAATGTCAGACTGTCACCAAAAAGGTGTATGTAAACGTAAGCACGTAACGTTGAATCCTCCGGTTTAGACGTAGTCGATGCTACTTCAAGACGTATATCCAGATTTCTTCCCAAAAATAAGTGAGTTCATAATATAACATTAAAATAATGTTTTTAAATAATATTTGAGAATAAAATATCAACCATAATTTGACGGATTGTCACAGACAGGTTGACAGTGCTACCACCACAGGAGCTAGGCCATATGTAGGTGCAAAACACTTGTGCTCAAAGTGCCACTATCGTCATACTGTTGGTAGTCCCTGTCAGTCATCCACAAATGTTGACAGATTGGCCATTTTGCCCGTACTTGTCAAGTTAATGCTGTCACTCAAGTTCGACCCAACCACAATACTAGGAACAACAACAGGGGTGGATACAATGCCCGTGGAAACGGGAATGGACAGCAGGGAAACCGCAGTATTGCCGGAGGAAATGGCAATGGACCAACGGGAATGTGCTATGAATATGGAGCACCAGGACATGTGAGACCAGGTTGTCCCAAGTTGGCCAACCAGAGCAAGAACAACGGAGGAGCTTCATCAAGGGTGTATGTTGTAGGCAATGCAAAAGCCAACCCAGATTCTAATGTTGTCACTGGTACGTTTCTACTAAACAATGGTTATGCATCCGTTTTGTTTGATACTGGAGCAGATAGAAGTTTTATATCCACTGAACTTATCGTCCCAGATTCTACATCACCGCTACTCCGTAGAATTAGCTGACGGTAAAACTATAGAAGCCAATACTATCATTAGAGGTTGTACCTTAAATCTTTCTAAGTATCTCATCTATGGGTTTTCCATTTAAGGATCCGGTGGTCTAGTAGGGTGATATATGGTGGTGGTAGCCATGGATGAATATAGAGAGAGAGGTTGTGTGTGTAAAGAGAAAAAAAAGGAAAAATATGATAAATGAAAAATGAAACACAAGCAACAACCCCTCCTTAGAAGCTTGAAGGGGTATATATAGTCACACACCACACCTAAACTATACAACGTTTCCTAGTCTAGTCTATGCGTGTGTGACTATGATTACTGATAGGTGTGTAAACACCCATCCTTTTTACCGCTTAATTACAATACTAACCGAGCCAAAACGTGTATTTTATGTCTTTTATGTCGGAATTATGCGTGGTTTGTGTTTTTGTTGTGGTTTAGGAAAAAAAGGTGAAAAGTGGAGAAAACACGGGCATTCACGGGCTTTTAATGAAGAAAAAGATGAAAGACTGAGTCAAGAAGCCAAGAGTGCAAAAAGAACAGAAGTCGAAGACCAATTCTGAAGATTTATCGAAGAAAAAGTCAAAAGACGGAAGTTTACTTAAGGCCGAAGAAGTCAAGTCTAATTTATTGAAGAATTAAAAGTCGAGTTCAAAGAAATCCCGAGCCAAAAGTCATTAAAGTCCAAGATTAAAGAAGATTAAAGGCTTGAGGGACTTAATCATGCAATTAAGAAGAAATGAAAGAGGGGAGGAAGCTTCCTAAGCACCCCTTAATCCTCCCCTATAAATAGTCATTAGATAAATCATTTTCGTTTTGTTGGCTAAGGTGACAATTAGTCTTCCACCTTTTAATTACTTACTCTTTAAATTTATGTCATTTTAAATACTTGTCTTGTACTTTAATTCATTTTAATTCCAAGTAAGTGTTCCTTAATTTTCTTGCTTTAATCTTCATTTACCTTTGATCAAGTTTCTTTTCATCATTCTCATCCTACTTTTCTTCTTTTTGGTTCATTTCAAATTCGGATTAAGCAAGCTTTTAGCTTAATCTCTTTGCTTATTTTACTAAAAAGTTTATCTTTTTACTTTTATCTAAGTTTTTGTATGAGATAAGCTATAATTTTGACAATCTTATTGGCTTGTTTCATACTTAGCTTATTTGATTTTCTTAATTTTCTCAAAGTTTCATCTTTTCAAAAGTTTGCTCATTTAGTTTGCTTATTTTGTCTTTTGAAAAGTTTTTAAGTTTAAGCTTATTTTGTTATTCTTAATCTCGTTTTAAATCAAGTTTTGTTATTTGCTTATATCCAATAGTGTTTCTTTGGTATTTGCTTATTTGTCTTAGTGCTTATTTCGTTTGCTTATTATGTTTTCCTTATTCCTATCGTAACTGCTTTTTACCCTTGTACGATCCAACAAGTGCGATCGCATAAACCCTTAAGGGTTTCTACTTGCGATCCAGTGTTGCGATCAAGGACTAGGATCATAATACGATCACACTCCATAATCCACACCACGATCACTCGTTGCGATCGTGGGTAAGATCATAGAGTGTGATCCGTGTTGCGATCGCTTGGTCACGATCACCCACTGCGATCCACTTTGTTGCGATCGTGGTGGAGTGCGATCCATAGAGTACGATCCATAGAGTACGATCTATCTTGTTTCCATCGCATCAAGTGCGATCGTGGGCTACGATCACCAAGTGTGATCTAGACTGCGATCAAGCTACGATTCGGGTGCGATCCAACCACTTCATTGGTTGCGATCGTAGTGCGATCTGATTCGTATTCTTGTTTTGTTTTTGTTTTTATTTTAAATTTTGTTTTCTCGCCTTTTTACTTGATTTATTTTTAAGTTTTCAAATTATATTACGTTGTCAAATTTAATTTTCGTCACGCTTTTATTTTTAGTCATTTAATTAATTTACTTTTCGAAGTTTTAATATTACACCCTTTACTTTTAATTAGTTTAGATTTAATTAAGTGCCATTTACTTTTAGTCTCGCTTTAAATTCCCGTCATTTATTAAGATTAGATTGTAGATTTATTTTAATTGTTATTGCACTTTTAATATACTACAACGACACAACTATTTGTTTCACCAAAAGAACGACTGAGTCGCATAGTTAACCAGGATCAATTCGATTAGACATACATCAACGAATCTTTTTAATTAGGTAAAAACCTAGTTATCAAATGGCGCCGCTGCCGGCTCTTTTCGTAAAGATTAACGGTTATCTGTGAAAGACGCGTTGCTTTTTGGGATCCGTTCACTTGTGAGCGTTATTTTCTTGCATAAAAATTTTAAAAAACCATAAAAATTAAAAATTGTTAAAAATCCATAAAAATTAAAAATTTCAAAAATCCAAAAATATTTTATTTTTATTGTGTATATATATTGTCTTTGTGTTTGGTATTGTTTTCTTTTGTCTTTGTAGGTGTATGCGTACTAGATCTTCTAATTATCAAGAGCCCGAGACTCGAGAAGATTTAGATATGTCAGGTGTTAACAACAACAATAATCCACCGCACCTCAATAATAACAACAATGTTCTTCCACAGCCCGATCTTCGGACAATGGAGGAACTTTGTCAACCAACAATGTTTGGACGAGGAGGACTGATTGCGCCGATGCAAATCACGGCTCTGGAGTTTTCGTTGAAGCACCACACTATTCAGCAAGTGCAAACAAATCCTTTTAGAGGAATGCCTGATGATGATACCAACAAACACCTAGACAAGTTCATTACAATCACTCAAAGCATGAAGTTGCCTGGTGCCACAATGGATGTTCTTCGCCTACAACTCTTTCCACATACTTTATCACATCATGTCGAGAAATGGTTTGATCGTCTCCCGAAGAATTCTATTCATACATGGGATGACATGACTCAACGCTTTTTGTCGCGCTACTTTCCGCCATCCATGGTCACCAGCCTTCGCAATCAAATCAGCGGTTTCATGCAAGATCCCGATGAATCTCTTTTTGATGCTTGGGAAAGATATAATGTCTTGATTGATCGTTGTCCAAACCACAACATGCTTCCAGTAACATTGATTGATACTTTCTACAACGGTTTGACTTTTCGTGATCGTGATACGATTAATGCTGCCGCCGGTGGCACATTTATGAAAAGAAGACCCGAGGAGTGTAGAGAACTTATTGAGAACATGACTACTCACCACAAAAATTGGGATTCCTCCGCTTCTTCAAGGAACAACCCGAGAGTCAATGTTTCTTCTACTTCAGGAAACCCTGAAATGACCGAACTCACCCGCATGATGACTGAAATGAGCAAAAGTATCTTGCTTCTCGCTTCAAACCAACAACAACAAGTTGAAGAGGTTGAACCTTCTTGTCAAACATGCGGCGGTCCTCACTCATACACCGATTTTCCTTCTACACAAGGAAATCCAGAAAATGTGTATGCAGCTTATGGTAATTATTCACCGGAAAATTACCAAGCTCGACCTCAAGGGGATAGAAATTTGCTGAGTTACCGATCAAACAACTACCTTTCCCCTGGTTTTTCTCCTCAAAACCAAAACCCCGCCAACAACTACAATAGAAGAAACCAAATCCCACCAAGAGCTTCTAATCCTTATCACCCACCCACTCAACAACCCCCACCCATTAATCCGGATGTTGAAGCCATAATGAGAACCCAAGGTGAGCAAATCAAGAATCTGCAGAGCCAAATTATCAATCTTAAAGGAGATATTACCAAGCAAGGAAATGACATTAGATCCGAGCTTCGAGAAAATATTCAATCCTTATTCAGCAATCAAACAAATGATTTGAAGAATATGCTTGCTAGCTTCTTACCCTCCGCTCAACCCTCTTCTTCGAGTTCTTTACCTTCAAACACCGTCACTAATCCGCGAGCAAATGTGAGTGCTATTACTACCCGTAGTGGAGTTACCATAGTAGGACCACCGATCCCACCCCCATCATCCACACCTCCTCCACCATCATTTATCCCTACTCCTCCTACACCTAGTATTAGTGCACCATTACCGTCTCCGCCTCGTCATGACGATGTACATAGGAAGGACCCTTCAACATCTCAACCTTTACCTTTACCTACACCTTCACCACCCAAACCCAATATCCCTTATCCTTCTCGTTTAGGCAAGAGCAACGAGCTAACCAAGAATGACTGTCAAGTGTCAAGCTATATGAAGATGCTCTCTCAAGTGAACATCAACATTACCCTTGTTGAAGCACTTGTCCACATGCCGAAATTTGTTAAAGTATTTAAGGAATTGCTTAACAAGAAGGAGAAGCTGATTGAGCTCTCCAACACACGTTTAAATGAAAACTGCTCTGTAGTTATTCTTAAAGAACTTCCGGAAAAGCTTGGAGATCCCGGTCGTTTTGTGTTGCCTTGCATTTTTAACAAAACCGAAGAATTTACTGCCCTTGCTGATCTCGGGGCCAGTATTAATCTTATGCCTTTGAGTGTTTGGAAAACACTATCATTACCCGACCTTACTCGAACGAAGATGACTCTCGAACTTGCAAATTGCACTCTCGCTTACCCCGTTGGTATTGCCAAAGACGTGTTCATAAAAGTTGGCACTTTTACTTTCCCGGTCAATTTTGTCGTTGTTGATTATGAAATGGACCCTCGTATTCCTTTAATACTTGGTCGGCCATTCTTGAGAACCGGACGAGCTCTAGTTGATGTTGCCGAAGGTGAGTTAATCTTAAGAGTCGGGAATGATTCACAAGTTTTTAAAATGGGGAAGCTTACAAGAAAATCCTATGGACGAGAATCAGTGAATATGATTAATGTGCTCGATGATTTTGTCATCTACAACAATCCGCTATTCGACTCTTACATTGATAATCCACTTTTTCATGATGATGTGGATGATTCTCTCTCCAATATGGAACCTTCTCCCATTTATGATTCTCCACCGATCTTTGATGCTTATGATGATGATGATTCTAGCTCAGATTGGGATGATTTTGATGATTGTACTTCCGAGTATCCCGACATGCCCACATACAATGACTTTGATGAGGCCGATACTCTTTCGAGCGATTCTTCACATGATGAAGATCCTCCGCTTACATCACTTAATCCTACTTTGGATGATTACTCATTTGAGGAAGACTTCTCTACATTTCTCAATACTTACTTCCCTCATGAGAGTGATGCTCCTCCTTTGGACTTTGAAGATTATCGTCTTGATCCTACTTTGGATTTGAAGAACCTTATTTCAAAGGAGAAGAAACCGGTCGACACCAATATCCGCAACACATATGATTTAACACCTCTTTGTCCACCTTCTGAGGACGAGGTTGTGCATCTTCTTCGCGTATTTTCTTCACACTCTGCTGAGCCTGAGTGCTATTTTCCCCTAAAGAAAAGGTGTTTGACCTCGGTATCGATATTCTACAGCCATCTCAGTATCCACCTGATGAAATAAAAGGAAATATCCTTGGAACTTATGGAAATCTGCTTGCACCACTTCACCCTTGCTTCCACCGTGCTCCATCGCTGCTTAAGGAAACCCTGCCTATTCTTCTTTGGCTTTCCTTGTTCGCCTTAAGCTTGTGCTATATGATGGACGAAAACTATGTCTTTGATTCTGGTGGATATGTTTCATGCTTGTTCCTATGATGATCAAGGTCGATTCAGGCTCACGACTCGGTAATCAAAAATCAAGCGCTTCTTGGGAGGCAACCCATGCATCTATCTTTTAGCTTTCTTTATCCTAAGTGTAGGGGAGACCCGTTGGTGTTTGCTATTTCCTCTCTCTTAATCAGGGATTCGAGCTCAATGATCCACTCTTGATGATTCTTGACGACCCGTGATTCCGTGTTCCCATCTTCCCGGTTCTATCCTAAACTCTTTTCGATTCACTATTTTATATTTTCTAATATTAAAATAGGAATCTCTTTAGTTGTCTTTTCCTTAGCAAGATTTAAACAAAGTGCACAATGTCCTAAGTGTAGGGGAATTTACTCCCACATGCTTAAACATTAAGGACAATGTTTATATTAAGTGTAGGGGGACTTCTATCAAAGTTAAGTGGCTCTTTTCCTTGTATTTGTCTTCATTTTAACCGGAAAATCAATTTTTTGCATTTTTCAAATTTTTTGATCTATTTTGGCCTATTAGTTTTTCTCTTTGTATAGTTATTTTCTTTCTTTGCTAAAATAAATCTTTAATAATGTGGTTTTAGTTTTCAAACGTTGTGAATCTTTTGACTCAACCCGAGTTTACTTGTCTAAGTTACTCTAGCTAGTATCCTTAACGTGTTTAAGTCAAGTTTTGCTAGGCTTTTATATAGGGAGCTATAAAACGCGAAAGTCTTAACTTTCACGGGTTAAGAACAAGAACTTTTCGCAAGTTCCTATAATTGATCCTAGAGAGTCGTTTATTAAGGGAACTTTAAAACGCGATTTCTAAACTTGAAAAAGTCTAAGAGTTTGGAAGATCCTATAGGCGACTCGAAAACCTAAAACTTTGATTTAATAGGCTAAGCATCCACGAGTCTCATTCCTTGAGATTTTAAATTGAGGAGAACGAGAGATGATAGAGCCAATTATAAGTTTGGTATTCTTTCGGGAATTTATGTGAGTTAATTATAAGCCTATTCTCCCATCGCTTGTTAATAAATTTATCTTTAATAAATAAGGTTGTACGATTTGAAAAGTTACTTAGCTTCTAGCCCAAGATCGTTTAAAAGTTGCTCGATATGGATTAGAGTTCATAGCCAAGGCATAACTTATTGAAGCGGGATGCGAAGATTGGCGAGTCTAAAAAGGTCCTAACAAGACATGAGGGCTACATTTTGTTGCTAAAGATCTCAAGTGATGTGAAGAATCATTTATCGAAAATCAATATGAAGGATCGAGACACACGACGAAAAGCAAAAACTCCCCAAAAGTCATGGAGAAGTGTATCCGAAAAGACCCTAGCAAGGTATGAGGATAAATAGATCCAAGTCATAAAAGGAGGCGGATCGTGGTATATCAAAGTCCAAAATAAAGATTGGAGAAAAATGAAGAAGTCGTGGTCCAAGTATGAATCTCTCAAAACTTCAAGTGAAGAAATTACTATATGAAGAGAAGACCATTATTTCATGAACATCTCTCAAGGTTTGAAGTATAAAGTCGCTGCCAAATATCGGTCCGAGAAAGGTCTCAAATCGCGAGCGAGTTATGCCAAGATATGAACTTTATGAGATCCCGAGAAGCAGTTTTAAAAGATTTTGCCCTTTAGCTAACTATTGATCAAATCGTTCACTTTATTTTTGGACTAAATAACTATCGAAATAAGTCAACAATGCATCTTCGTGATCATTCAAGACAACAATAAAATATAAGAGATACACCTAGGAATAAGGGAGTCTAAGTGAGTAATTGGCCCACATGAGTTCGTGTTAGTTTGCTAACTTATAATAACAATGATCTCGTTTTTAAGCTTGGTTTGGAGAAAGTGAAAACTTGAGGATGATGATTATTCGTGACATTTCCAAAACCCAAGGTATGCTTTTTGATTTCTTTACTTTTAATGTTTTTAATTTTCTATCTCGTTAATAAAGGCCAACGTGGATTGATTATGATGACAAATGTAATCTTGCTTTGTAACTAATGCATTGCATGAGGACATTGCAATGGTCAAGTGTAGGGGATTTGATAGGTGTGTAAACACCCATCCTTTTTACCACTTAATTACAATAATAACCGAGCCAAAACGTGTATTTTATGTCTTTTATGTCGGAATTATGCGTGGTTTGTGTTTTTGTTGTGATTTAGGACGAAAAGGTGAAAAGTGGAGAAAACACGGGCATTCACGGGCTTTTATTGAAGAAAAAGATGAAAGACGGAGTCTGTTGGGAATAAATTAAGGCCAGATCACTTGAGCGCTGACAAGAACAATACAAGCGTTGACAAGAACAAAACAAGCGCTAACAGCTCAAGCGTTGACAATATAAAGTCAAGCGTTGACACATTGAAGACAAGCACTGATGGGAAGATATACTCTACGTGTTTATTGTGTTCTAGAATAGTTCTAGTAAAAATAGGAACAACATTGTATTTTCTATATTTATCTTTACCTAGAATAGCTGATACGTAGATTATTGTACAAGGCTTCTTATGTCTATAAAAGAAGACCTTTAGGTTAATGTTTCATATAAGTTTCATATAAGTTTTCATTCATAAACTACTTTCATTGTAAGCAAGTTTGATATTATTAGTCAAAGTGAAAGTTTGTTTATACTATTGTGTGTTCTTGTTTAAGTGTTAAATTCCGCATAACACTTAGATTCATAAGCATATACAAAGGTTTCTCTAAGTGTATTACTTGATCTAATCTCGTATACATAAAGCTAATCGATCTAAGTTTGGGATCAACAAGTGGTATCAGAGCTTGTTGAGGAACTTTTGATCTTAAAGAACACTAGAACCCTAAAAATCACCAAAACCCTAATTTTCTCAGAAACCCTAACAACATCATGTCTGAAGCAATAACCTCCTCTTCCTCAGCTTTACCAAACATCAAGATTCCCATGCTTGATGCAACCAACTTTGACTTGTGGAAGTTCAACTTTGAACAATATCTGGGGATCTATGACTACACACTCTGGGAGATTATTGAATATGGAAACACATTCAATAAGGCTCAAAAGATTCTTAATGCCATTGCTGCAAGAACAGCTGTTGCTGGATGTTCTGAAGAGGATAAGAGAGAAAAACCTGGAGATGGTAGAGCTGTGGCTGCTGATGACATAACAAAGAGAAGGGTTGACATGAAAGCCCTAAATATTCTGAAAGTCTCTTTGGGACAAGAAAACCAGCATAAATATAGAGGCTATGACTCTGCTAGATATCTTTGGGCAGCTCTTGAAGTTGCACATGGTGGTAATGCAGACACTAAGGAAGAAAAGAAAAAGCAACTCATGCATGATTATGTTGTTTTCAAAGCTCAACCCAATGAGAAACTGAGGAGTGTGATAAGCAGATTGCTTGACATTACAAGCAAGTTGTCCTTCATGGGGACACAAGTTGGTGATATTGACATTAATGCTACCTTTCTAAAAAGTCTTGGTTAGGCATGGAAGATTGAGGCAAGATCTATTCTTGCCAACAATACTTACAAGAGCTCCTCGTTTGATGACATCTACAACAAACTAAGGCTGTTGGAAGATGAAACTCTTTCAAAGCATGGAAGCAAATCTACCACTAGTAATATGGCCTTCTTCTCTCATAGTGAAGGTCAATTCAATCAGAAGGACTCTTACATACATCCAGTTACTGGATCATCATATGTCAGCGCTGAAACAAGTCCTGTCAACGTCTCCTTTTCAGACGCTGACACATTCAAGAATGACTCCCCAAGAGTTAAACCTGCTGGTTTGGATTTGGATACTATTTGTGCTTACATTGCTTCTTTGCCCAATGGTTCAGTGATTACATATGAGGACCTTGAGCAGATAAGTGATGAGCACTTGGAAGAGATGGACATCAAGTGGATCATGGCTCTTGCTAGTATAAGAGCAAACAGGTGGAACAGAAGGTTTAAGAAGAAAATGACCTTCAATGCTAAAGACACAGCTGGATTTGACGAATCCAAAGTTGAATGCTACAACTGCCATCGTATGGGGCACTTCATGAGGGAATGCAGATCTCCTAGAAGATCTGATGCTGGTAAACCCTCAAGTCAGGTTGTTAAAGCTCAGGATTCCAAAGCCATGGTTGCAGTTCAAGGAATTGATGGTATGGGATGGGATTGGAGCTATCTAGCTAAGAATGTTGAAGAGGATAAAGCTTTGGTTGATGATATTAAAGAAGAAGAGCATGTTGAATATGCTCTCATGGCACACTCCTCCTCTTCATCTGATAATGAGGTATATGATGATGCTTTTTGTAGCAAAGGTTGTAGGTTAAATACTGAAAGACTTAACAAAGAGGTGTTAAGATTATTAGATAATGTGAGTACTGAAAGATGTAAATTGTCTAATTACCAACTAGCTCTTATTGAAACTGAGAAAACTATTTTTGAATACAAGAAAATGGAATTTGATTTAAAAGATAAAATCAACATTTTAAAACATGAGTTAGAGGCTAGTATGGATATTAGAAACATCATGGAAAGGGTTAATGGTGAATTACAGGCTAAGTTAGATGAGGCCATTAAGAATAAAGATAATGTTGGCCTTAAAATTCAAAGATTTGATAGAGCCACCCAAAACCTAGGAGACTGTATAGCTAAACAAAGGGATCCTAAGGACATGACAGGGATTGGGATGAATGATTACTCTTTAGTTCCACCACTTTTTTTTTTTGACTTCTATGGTGTCCAATAAAAGAACCTATCTTGGACTGGCTTGCCAGAGCTCCAAGAGGAGGAATTCATTCCTCCACCAAGAGTTGTCACTCCAGTTGAAGAGTATCAACAAAAATTGACTGACCTGAATGAGTGGAAGAAGACTAACCCTACTTTATTTGTCAAGGGTGGCTTGCTATGTGAAAGTCCAAATGAGTCAACACCGATTAAGGTTACTAACCCAATCACTGGTAAAGCTATTGACTTAGGCTCAAACACTGTTAGAAGACCTACCATTAAATATGCAGAGATGTATAGGAATACTAGGTCACCCAAGAACCAAGTTAGCAATCATGGAACAGGCTTCTTCTCTTCTAGACCTAAGGTTGTGTCTAGGAAAGCTTGTTACACGTGTGGTAGCTTTTCACACTTGGCCTACAAGTGTGTCAACGCTCCCAAAACCAGCGCTGATAGAAACAATTTCAGCGCTGACAGGAACAAAGTCAACGTTGTTAGGAAGTCAAACGTTGTCAGACCCAAACCTTGTGTGCAGCAAAGTCCACAAGTGATTAGACCTGCCCCATTCTATAATAGAAGGTCTAACACTCATGGACAAAGACCATTTCAAAAGACAAACACCGGGTCAAATAGGCAATGGGTTTCTGTAGCAAACCCTAGGTTCAACGCTGCCAAGGGTAATTTCAGCGTTGACAGGACAAATTCTAACGCTGACAGAAACGTGACCAGACCTAAATATTTGCAACCACAAGGTAAGGGGTCTAAAGCTTCTTCAAGCTTAACATGGAGACCCAAGGAAGATCAAAACCCTAATGATAATGGGATTTCAATAAATTGCAATAGATTTAATTACATTTCAAAAGTTATTACAAAACCTATTGGGGTTAACTGGGTTTTTCATCCTAAGAAGGATGAGAATGGGGTTGTTGTGAGAACTAAGTCTGTTCTTATTGAACAACCAGATGAATCCAAGTCTTTTAAGACTTGGGTTCCCAAAGAAAACTAATTTGTTTTCTTTATGTGCAGGGCATTCAAAGACAGGTCAATGATTATGGATATTGGGATAGTGGATGCTCAAGGCACATTACAGGGAAGGAAGATTATCTAACTAACTTCACTCCCATTAAGGATGGTGACAAGGTTTACTTTGGAGGCAGATATGGCACTATCACAGGCAAAGGAACCATGCTCACCAAGAATTTGCGTTTTGAGAACGTCTTTCTAGTAAAAGAACTTGATTACAACCTTTTTAGTGTATCACAAGTGTGTGATAACAAAAATAAAGTTCTTTTTACTGATATTGAGTGTTTGGTGTTAAGCAAGGATTTTAAGATCCCTAATGAGAAATATATTGAGTATAGAACACCTAGGCATAAGGACATATATAATGTGAATTTGAATGGGATTAAAATGAATAATAATATGTCTTGTTTTTATGCTAAGGCCTTAGTAGATGAGAGTATTTTGTGGCACAAGAGACTAGGGCACATAAATTTTAAAAATATAAATAGACTTGTGAGGCTTGGTTTAATTAATGTTTTGCCTAAGAAGGCCTTCCACAATGACCACTCTTGTGTTGCATGTCTTAAAGGCAAGCAGCACAAGGTCTCATTCAAGTCCAAACATGTGCATACTAGTTCTAGACCTCTTCATATGCTACACATGGACCTCTTTGGTCCAACCAATATAGAAAGTTTGAATGGTAAGTCATATTGCTTTCTCATCACAGATGATTTTTCTAGGTTTACTTGGACATTCTTTCTAGCTATGAAGAGTGACACAGCTGATATTCTAATTAATTTTATCACTCAGATTGAGAAGAGGTCTGGCAATGAGGTTAAAATGCTTAGGAGTGATAATGGTGGAGAATTTAGGAATAAGAAGCTAGATGATTTCTGTGCCAGGAAAGGAATTACTAGGCAATTTAGCATTGCTAGAACCCTACAACAAAATGGGGTTGCTGAGAAGAAAAATTGAACCCTAATTGAAGCAGCTAGAACAATGTTGGCTGATGCTCACTTTCCTATAGCCTTTTGGGCTGAGGCTGTTAATACAGCTTGCTATGTGCAAAATAGAGCATTGGTTAACAAAATTCAGAACAAAACACCTTATGAGTTATTTTGGGGTAGAAAACCTAATATTGGTTCTCAGACCTTTTGGTTGTCATGTAGTAGTGTTGGATACTAGTGATGCCTTAGGGAAATTTAGTGCAAAAGGTGATGAGGGTTACTTCATGGGGTATTCAGTGCAGAGCAAGGGATATAGGGTTTATCTTAAAGAGGACAAACGTATAGTTGAAAGAGTACATGCTAGGTTTTTAAAGAATAAATCTAGTGATCTTGAAAGTGGTCCTAATTGGTTGTTTGATTTGGAACCTTTATCAAGAACTTTAAATTATATGCCTGTCACTAATCCAGACATTGTGAAGGTAACTTCAAATGTTATGGAGGAACAAGTTGTTGATGTTTCAGGTACTCAGGTTCATGAAAAGGTTGGATCACAAGCAGACAAGACATCTCCTATCCTAGAATATGTTACCATTCCCATTTGGACAGATGCCTTTGCTGCTGCTGCTGCTGCTGGACAAGATAATGGTGGTTTCCAAGCACCACCAGTTACAAACATGCATGGTCCTTCAGGCGCTGACAAAGGCAAATCTAGCGCTGATAAGACAAATTCAGACGTTGATGGTTCAGACGTTGACAACAACAATTCAAGCGTTGTTAGCCCAAGCGCTGACAAACAAGATTCAGGCGTTGACAACAATACTGCCCATCTTTTCTCTTCCAATTTTGAACAAGGTGAACCTTCCACTTTACATGAAGAAGGTCATCCCTATGTTGATGAAAGAGAGTCTGATGAAGAAGATATTGGCAACTTGGAGCATGAGGTTGAGGACACCAGACTTTTTGAAGGAGGAGTTCTCACTTCCACAATGAAGAATCACCCCCTTTCCCAGATCATTGGTGATATTATGACTCCAGTTCAGACTAGAAGATCTCATCAAGGTCTTGGTGGGTTTATTGCCAATATACACAAGAAGGTTGATACCCCTCTTGTGCAAGCATGTTTGTTTGCATGTTTTCTGTCACAACAGGAACCCAAGAAATTTTTTGATGCTCTCAAAGAACCAAGTTGGGTGGAAGCAATGCAGGATGAGCTTCACCAATTTGCAATTCAGGATGTTTGGGAGCTGGTTGATTGTCCTAGATATGTCAGACCTATAGGGACAATATGGGTTCTAAGGAACAAAAGAGATGAAAGAGGCATTATGGTCAGAAACAAGGCAAGGTTAGTGGCTCAAGGATATACACAAGAGGAGGGGATAGACTATGAGGAGGTCTTTGCACCAGTTGCAAGGATTGAAGCTATTAGGATCTTTCTAGCCTATGCATCCTGCATGGGCTTCACAGTCTATCAAATGGATGTCAAGAGTGCTTTCCTCTATGGAACTATTGTTGAGGAAGTATATGTAATGCAGCCTCCAGGTTTTGAGGATCCATAGAATCCAGATAAAGTGTATAGAGTCAAAAAGGCTATGTATGGCCTTCATCAAGCCCCCAGAGCATGGTATGGTACTTTGTCTACCTATTTGGTGGACAATGGTTTCAAGAGGGGCACCATAGATCAGACACTATTTACAAAGAAGAAAGGCAAGGATGTGTTGCTTGTCCAGGTCTATGTTGATGATATCATTTTTTGGTCTACTGATCCAAAGATGAGTGAGGATTTCTCCAAGCTTATGACAGAAAAATTCAAGATGAGTGCTATTGGGGAGATGAACTTCTTTCTTGGTTTACAAGTTCAGCAGAAAGAAGATGGTATCTTCATCTCCCAGGATAAATATGTTGCTGAGATCTTGAAGAAGTTTGGCTTTTCTCCACATGAAAAAAGGGCTACTACTCCTATAGATAGAGAACACCCTTGGGGAAAGATTGGAGATGGGAAAGATGTTGATGTCAGGCACTATAGATCCATGATTCGATCCTTGATGTATCTTACTGCCTCCAGACCTGACATCATGTTTGCTGTGTGTGCTTGTGCACGCCATCAAGTGACTCCCAAAGAATGTCACCTTTATGCTGTGAAGAGGATCTTTAGGTACCTAAGATGCTATCCTGGTCTTGGTTTGTGGTACCCAAAGGATTCACCATTGAGCTGATTGCATATTCAGATAGTGATTATGGAGGTGATAAATTTGATAGAAAATCCACAACTGGTGGATGTCAGTTTCTTGGGAGCAGGTTGATATCTTGGCAATGCAAGAAACAAACAGTGGTGGCTAACTCTACAACTGAAGCTGAGTATGTGGCTGCAGCTGCTTGTTGTGGCCAACTGTTATGGATTCAGAACCAGCTGTTGGACTATGGGTACAATTTCATGCATACTAAGATATTTGTTGACAATAATAATACTTTATGCATCATTAAGAATCCTGTACATCATTCTAAAACTAAACACATAGAAATTAGACACCATTTTATAAGAGATTGCTTTGAAAAAGGTTTAATACAACCAGATAGGGTTGACACTGAGGAGAATGTGTCAGATTTATTAACTAAACCTTTTGATGCTGGGAGATTTCAATACTTGGTAACAAGTATTGGAATGGTCAATCTCACATAATATGTGTTTTGGAGTCCATTTGTAAAAGTATGTACAGGATGATGCATTATTATTGGTCTTATTAATGATTTAGATTTTCCACTATCTTTTTCTAACACTAACAAAGGTTGTTTGAACGCTGATAAGTGTATTTGCAACGTTGTCAGCAATATAATTGTCTAACGCTGACAAAGCTTCCCTCAACGCTGTCATGTGTTATCGGGGCGTTGTCAGCAACAATGTTAGTTTTGTGGTTTTCAATCTAAATGTGCAGATGGTGTTAGCAGTATACCATTGGATACAGAGTTGCTTATGGATCAATGGAGCAGCATTTGGACAAGTTTTTATTTATGGATGATGGTTGGAATGTTTCATTCCTATCTTGTCATAAATTTTTTATGTTCATGCATGATTTTAGCAAACTTTTGTATCATCGTTTAAGGGGAGGTTTTAGGAACCTTTAGGATGTTTGGGTATCCATATGATACTCTTATCACAATTCTAGATTGTGTCCACAGGTGAGTATGAGTTAGTTTTACTAAATCATGAGGCACTGTAGCATGCAAAGTTGATATACTATGCATGCTGCCAAGACATTTATGGCCTAGAATTGGTTGTGGTCTGTTGGGAGCCTTGGGAATAATTTGGTTATGGGATTTACCTGGGAGTAACAAGGAATTTTGTAAGGTAACTTGGTTGTTAAGAGTTTTAGTTAGCAAGGGACACTAGAGGACTGTTATGTCTATCTTGCTTAAGCAAGTGTGCATAACTAGACAGTGCTTGCCGCCCTATAATAATTATCAGCTTTTGGTTATCTTCTCTAGGATAAATTACTTGTTTAGGTCATTTTTCATTTTTAAAACATTTTTATTTTTGACGCTGACAAAAATTTTCCAAGCGTTGTTGTGACCAAATTAGACGCTGACATGGCTATTGGCAAACGTTGACAAGATTATAGCCGTTGGGCGTTGATGGGTTATTTTTGACCGTTAACACTCAATGGGACCTACCCAGTTGTTATTTTTGACATATTTTTAGGCCGTAATTTTGGGAGTTGTTACTTTACATTTAATGCATGAGATAAACTTATACTTTTTCAATATTTTCATGATTGATTTTTGAAAATACTTGCCTATTTTTGGGCCTATCACATGCATTATATTCTCCTATAAATTTGGCTCCTATTTTAAACAGGGTATATATAATTCTTGTCTAACACAATTTTCTCTTATCAACTTCATCTTCTTCACTTAAAATTAACAGCTTTCATCAATGGCACCCAAGTTTAAACCATCAGAATTGGAATTGGGGTTCAGGTCTCAACACAACATGATTGCATATCTTGAGGCTGATGATACTCTGTTTCCTCAATACACACAAATGGTGGCCTATTTGAACGCATCCCCATTAAGGTATGCTCTTTCTCATGCACCACTCATTCCAGTCACACATATTAAGCAGTTTTGGAACACAGTCAGTTCCTCAACAGTTAATAGAATGACTACATTGACTTCTATTGTTCATGGGAGACCTTGGTTGGTTAGTGAGGCTTTGGTATGCCAAGTCTTGTATCTTGATGATGCTGATGGTATAGCCACCCTTCCCATTAATGAAATAGAACAAGGGCTTAGGGCTTTGGGATATCCTTTTCCTGATGAAGGTACTCTCAACAAGTATCAAAAGCAGGAATTTCCCCCAGCCTGGAAGTACCTCATACATGTCCTCCTTCAATGTTTGAGTCCCAAATGTACTGCACACAATGAGATCAATAGATCCATTGCCAATGCTATTGTGTGCATTGCAACAGGGCAAAAATTTAATTATTCTAAAATGATTTTTGAAGGGATGTGTAAAAACAAGGGGAACAAAATGACTTTAGCTTATCCCCGTTTTCTACAAATGGTTTTTGATGTTCAAGGTTACTGCTCAAGGGATCACAATGATTTTTATAAGATCCCTGAGCAAAAGAAAGCTATTTTTATGAAGATGAATTCACCACCTCATCGTGACCTTCCTTTGACCCAAGCTATGCTTGCTGTTATTGCAGCAGCACAACCTCAACCAGATCCGCAACCACAAATAGACCCCCAACCACAACTTGAACCAATCCCTGAACCCATACCTTCACCTGAACATATGCAACTTGAACAAGTTTCCTTCAATGCTGACACATCTAATGTTGGTGTTGATGTGCCTATTTCCAACGCTGACACACAACCTTCACAATCCCAAACACCCCTTAACCAACCCACATCCACCCATTCTTCCACACCATCTTCCACACCCCCTGAATATAGGTTGATGAAACGCCAAAGGACTACTGGAGTGTTCTCCTCTGGTGGTCCTAGCCATGTAGCAGAGAGAACCACCACCACAAGTGTGGCTGGTGACCAGGATGAGGCTGGGACTACTGGTTCTGGCTTAGATGCTGGCCAAGGCAGTCCCACCATTATTAAGTCCTCATCCTTGCCCAATGAATCTGACTTGGGAGGTCAAATCCCCATTTCAGAAGAGGGCAGACTGGAACCAATGACTCTTATGGAATTTACGGCAGTCTGCATAAGCTTGCAAAAGCAAAATGCAGACTTAGTACAAATTGTCAGCTCACAAGGCCTTGAACTCAAGCAATTGAGGGAGAGGATTGTTGTTTTGGAGAGTGCTGGTGCAAGGAGGGGTATGGAGGAATCTTCCAAAGGGGAGGAAGATCCAATAAATCTAAGTGATAAGGGCAGTCATGATGGTCAATCAATAGATGTTGCTGAGGCCCTTACAACTTTGAAGAAACAAACAGGTTTGGATACGTCCTTAGTCTCTCCTACCAACTTAAATTTTTCATTTACAGCTATGTTGAGAGAGGTTACACAAGGCGCTGAGGGAAGATATTTGGGCGTTGACAAGGAAGAGTTGGACGCTGATAGAAATATTTTGGGCGCTGATAGGACAAAATTGGGCGTTGACAGACCTGCACATGAAGGTGATGTATCCCAGTCATCATCTATCATCAAGGAGGTTTCTACTCAGGTATTACCATTTACCTTACCAACCATTGCACCATCAGATAAGGGTAAGGGTATTTTGGTAGAAGAGATTGTTCCAAAGGATGCAGCTCAAGTTGAATTTGATAGAAGATTGGCTGCACAAATCATGGAACAAGATAAAAAGGAGTCACCATTTGTAGTGACTTCAGAAGAGGAAAGTGATGAAGCTAGCTCAGACTCAAGTGTGATGATTATAGAACCAGAAAGACTTGAGTATGGTGATGATTTGCCTGAGGAGAAGCTGAGAGAGTTGAAATTGCAGGTTGACTTTGACATGCCAGAGGTGGTTCAAATGTACAATGCTTGGGAAGAAAGATGTATGGAGAATCCAGACTTGACCATTTCAGATCAAATATGGGGATTGGACTTAGAGTTCAGAAAGATTGCCAGGTAATTTTGAAACACAAGGCAAGTAATATACTCTTAGAGTTGAAAAGGGATAGAAGGGAGCTATACTTTATGTTGCTCAGGTGTCATGGAGTTGGATGGACTTATCAGAAGTTGAGGGCTTTGAGATTTAATGAGTTGGAAAGTAGGGCTTATCCCATTTGGGTGAGAGTGCAGGAAGCAAACACTCTCAGACTTCTTTCAGATGAAAGAAAGGAGGAACTTGCAGAAGAAATGGAACTCAAGAAAGCTATGATTGTTCCCAGGCCAGTGAAGAAGGGAATTTCATTTGAGTTTCCCAAAGATATGGATCCACTATATCCAAGTGAAGCTGTCATCAGAAAGAGCCTCAAGCTCTCACCTTTAGAAGCTTCAGATATGGTGCAAGTGTTACCATTATATTCCAGGAACCCAATTGTGAGCTATGAAGAAGATGAATGTGGGTTTTGGAAGATTGGCAGATATGGCAAAGAGGTACACACTTTTACCACTCTCATATCTTTGTTTGCAAGTTGTGATAGAGAAGACTTGGTGGACCTTTGGAGGTTGCTGGAGACCAAGTATGAGGCTGAAGCACCAACTTCAGCTAATGGAATAAAACTTTGGTCCACATTCAAAAGAATGTGTGGACCAAAAGATGAGGATCCTGCTGTTTGGAAGGATCTTGAAGATGACCTCAGTGGTCTTCAATGGAGGTTATATTCAGCTACTGGTGTTTACCATTTGAGTTCTACAAAGTTTGCTAAGTATCTACTTGTGGATGGTCAGTATTTCATATCCAAGTCTATTTTGGAGAAGATGAAGGACACTCAGCTGGAAATAGATTATTCAAGTGACTTGGCAAAAGATTTGATTAGATTTATTCATTATCAATATGAGAAGGTTTGTAAGATTCCTCCTAGTCCTTAATGCTTATTCAAAAACTTGATCATAAGAGTGGATATCAAGTTTAGGGGAGGATTGTTGGGAATAAATTAAGGCCAGATCACTTGAGCGCTGACAAGAACAATACAAGCATTGACAAGAACAAAACAAGCGCTGACAGCTCAAGCGTTGACAAGATAAAGTCAAGCGTTGACACATTGAAGACAAGCACTGATGGGAAGATATACTCTACGCGTTTATTGTGTTCTAGAATAGTTCTAGTAAAGATAGGAACAACATTGTATTTTCTATATTTATCTTTACCTAGAATAGCTGATACGTAGATTATTGTACAAGGCTTCTTATGTCTATAAAAGAAGACCTTTAGGTTAATGTTTCATATAAGTTTCATATAAGTTTTCATTCATAAACTACTTTCATTGTAAGCAAGTATGATATTATTAATTCAAAGTGAAAGTTTGTTTATACTATTGCGTGTTCTTGTTTAAGTGTTAAATTCCGCATAACACTTAGATTCATAAGCATATACAAAGGTTTCTCTAAGTGTATTACTTGATCTAATCTCGTATACATAAAGCTAATCGATCTAAGTTTGGGATCAACAGAGTCAAGAAGTCAAGATTGCAAAAAGAACGGAAGTCCAGGACCAATTCTGAAGATTTATCGAAGAAAAAGTCAAAAGACGGAAGTTTACTTAAGGCCGAAGAACTCAAGTCTAATTTATTGAAGAATTAAAAGTCGAGTTCAAAGAAATCCCGAGCCAAAAGTCATTAAAGTCCAAGATTAAAGAAGATTAAAGGCTTGAGGGACTTAATCATGCAATTAAGAAGAAATGATTGAGGGGAGGAAGCTTCCTAAGCACCCCTTAATCATCCCCTATAAATAGTCATTAGATAAATCTTTTTCGTTTTGTTGGCTAAGGTGACAATTAGTCTTCCACCTTTTAATTACTTGCTCTTTAAATTTATGTCATTTTAAATACTTGTCTTGTACTTTAATTCATTTTAATTCCATGTAAGTGTTCCTTAATTTTCTTGCTTTAATCTTCATTTACCTTTGATCAAGTTTCTTTTCATCATTCTCATCCTACTTTTCTTCTTTTTGGTTCATTTCAAATTCGGATTAAGCAAGCTTTTAGCTTAATCTCTTTGCTTATTTTACTAAAAAGTTTATCTTTTTACTTTTATCTAAGTTTTTGTATGAGATAAGCTATAAGTTTGACAATCTTATTGGCTTGTTTCATACTTAGCTTATTTGATTTTCTTAATTTTCTCAAAGTTTCATCTTTTCAAAAGTTTGCTCATTTAGTTTGCTTATTTTGTGTTTTGAAAAGTTTTTAAGTTTAAGCTTATTTTGTTTTTCTTAATCTCGTTTTAAATCAAGTTTTGTTATTTGCTTATATTCAATAGTGTTTCTTTGGTATTTGCTTATTTGTCTTAGTGCTTATTTCGTTTGCTTATTCTGTTTTCCTTATTCCTATCGTAACTGCTTTTTACCCTTGTACGATCCAACAAGTGCGATCGCCATAAACCCTTAAGGGTTTCTACTTGCAATCCAGTGTTGCGATCAAGGACTAGGATCATAATATGATCACACTCCATAATCCACACCACGATCACTCGTTGCGATCGTGGGTAAGATCATAGAGTGTGATCTGTGTTTCGATCGCTTGGTCACGATCACCCACTGCGATCCACTTTGTTGCGATCGTGGTGGAGTGCGATCCATAGAGTACGATCCTCAGAGTACGATCTATCTTGTTTCCATCGCATCAAGTGCGATCGTGGGCTACGATCACCAAGTGTGATCTAGACTGCGATCAAGCTACGATCCGGGTACGATCCAACCACTTCATTGGTTGCGATCGTAGTGCGATCTGATTCATATTCTTGTTTTGTTTTTGTTTTTATTTTAAATTTTGTTTTCCCGCCTTTTTACTTGATTTATTTTTAAGTTTTCAAACTATATTACGTTGTCAAATTTAATTTTCGTCACGCTTTTATTTTTAGTCATTTAATTAATTTACTTTTCGAAGTTTTAATATTACACCCTTTACTTTTAATTAGTTTAGATTTAATTAAGTGCCATTTACTTTTAGTCTCGCTTTACATTCCCGTCATTTATTAAGATTAGATTGTAGATTTATTTTAATTGTTTTTGCACTTTTAATATACTACAACGACACAACTATTTGTTTCACCAAAAGAACGACTGAGTCGCATAGTTAACCAGGATCAATTCGATTAGACATACATCAACGAATCTTTTTAATTAGGTAAAAACCTAGTTATCAATAACTAATGGGAATTCTTAAATGTCGTCACATAAAGTGAATTTCCAACAATCTTCCCCCATGGGACGATGTGTAGAATTCGTTACAATATTTTTCCTAACAAGTACATAATGATTAAGAACAAAAGCTTCCATGAAGCGTCCAATGCTGATGAAGTCTTCTGAGGCCTTTGACTTCAAGTCTTCACTTCAGAGTGACTCATCTTCGTAGTAACTTGTAATATAAATAATGTAACGACACGAGCTAAGTAATCCATATACTTCTGGTTAAGGAGAAGCTTCTGAATTAACTTCCCCCTAATTCATGCCACATAAACTTGATGTAGAAGCTTTTAAATAGCTTCCCCCTAAACCGACAATCCTCATAAGCAACTTCAAAGCTTTCAATAAAAGCATAGAATTATTAAGCGCACAACGGAATTTAACAAGCAAACCCCATCATATGAAATGATAATATTACTATGAGTGATTGAAAGTAAGGGGCACACCAAGTAGATCAACAACGTCTCTTCTCACGCTTGAATAATTCTTCTGAATTTTTTCTTCCCCCTGAGAGTTCAAGTTATGCATACTAGAAAGAATCAAGACATTTCTTCCCCCACGTAGTTGAAGAAAGTAAACCAATCCCAAGTATGAAGCTCAAATACTGAAGTAGACACTTTATCCCCTTCATGAAGTTGACATCGTAACACCAGAATCAATTAAGTCCCGGAAATGCACATATCTTCTTCCAGAGATGCACAAGAGTCAATTAAGTCCCAGAAGTACATATCTCTTCATATAGGATAATGATGATGAATAATTGCAACATCAAAACAATTAAACATCAAATCATTAGTGTACCGTTTAGAGATTGATAACACCACGAGTTAAAACACGGATTTTCTCTGCGGTTATGACAAATGTCTTCCCAGAATGTCTTCAAATCAAAAGAAGGTACGAATTTCATCACGTGTACTCGTTGTGCGTTTAATATGTCTTCTTCTTCCCCCTTGATGGTCTCGAAACTCGGAACCTGTGACAATCCGTTAATTTCAGGTCGATATTTTAATCTCGACTATTACATATTACGTGTTTACTTTAATGAGAATTTTAAGTTATCGACTAACCGAGAAGGTTATGACTTGAAAATTAACGTAAGAATGTCGTTTAGATGAAAACCGACAAGAAATACATTAAGTATCGATATTATATTCTCAAATTATCATATGAATGATTTTATTGTATTTATTTTTTTATTTCTGATGTTTTACGTTTTAACGAATGACGAGAACTATTATTGATCGCGATACCGACGGATGCCCGAAAATTTACGTTTTATTATCGATTGTCTCGATATTTAATATTTTCGATGTTTCCGATTTAATTACGTTTTAAGTCGTGTCGAAGTTATATTATTATATTTAAGAAGCGTTTTAACTTTTAAAAAGTATTTTTACGAAACCCGAGTCCCGTAAATATTTTCTATTTTTAAAATTTATATTTTCTACCCTTTTAACTATTTAATTTCATTTTGGACCAAAACTATACCTAATTGACAAAAACTACCCTTAATCACCTACCACTATAAAAGGATTTTCCACTAGTAGAAATACACACACACTCAAATTTTTTATAAAATAAAAATCTACTCCCTCCCCATTTCTTTTTCTTTACCGTGGGTATCACCCCCCAAATCACAAAAACATCCAAAATTTTGCTAGTTTAATTTTGATCCATCCAAAACAAATTGAAGACCCTACCTTAGAATCACAAGGTGATCATACCCATATTATTTTTTCTTACATGCAATGATTTTTAAATTTTGATAAAAACACGAATTGTTGTAAGTAATTTTTATGATCTTGCATGTGTTATCTAGTGTTAATCATGTGTAAATTAATTTGTTTTGTTGAAAGAAAGTTATTTTTGATTTTTGGGTTTTTGTTTTTATGAATCATTCAAGTGTTAGGAATGATAGATGTTGATATTAGGGGGTTAGAAATGATGGAAAAATGGTTGGAATGGTTTGAAAAATTGATTTTGTGTGAGATTTAGAAGGGTGATTTTAGGCAGTAACTTATAGGCTGTTTTTGGGTGTTTTATGTTTGAGTAATTGCTAAACTAATGGTATAGTGTTGTAGAGAGTTTCGTTAGCTTCGATTTGATATAAAGTAGGACTTCCAACTCCAAACGAGTGCGAAGTTACAACAATTTTAGTATTTGTGTACCGGGAGACTGGTATCGACACAATCTGAAAATTGTTGTCGATATTTGGATCGAATCTCGGGGACTATAGAATGAGTTTTAAAAATGTTCAAGGACTGATGTTAAAGTCTAAACCTCAGGTCATGATTCTATTTTCAAACCCGAGTGCCGGTTTTATAAATGGAGTTGTTTAAATATGTCAAAATGGTTTTACGAGTTGAAGACGTAAATATGTCCCGTTTTTATAACACGAAGGTGTGTCGGGCAGAAGGTCTTAGAAGTAATATTTTTGAATGAAATTTAAACTGTGTCTTATCCATATTATATGTGAGTTTGTGACCAAGTTTCGGAAATCGGACAAGTCTAGATAGGGTAGATTGGTGTGTACATTTGGAGTGTACATGCTGATTGGTATTTTGGACATGTAGTTCATAATTATGTGGCGTGAGTTGAGTATTCGCCATTGGACATGGGGATTTACTCAAGTGTTAAGTCATTATATAAATGACATAGTTACTGGTCCGAGGGAAGTAAAATGATAATTGGACTTGCATTGACTTGACGTCTTAAGACGGTCAACATCGTGAGTGCAAGTGTTTAAAAGAATAGTGTTGAATAAAAGTGTATAGTAATTACACTTGTATTATTAAATTTTACGGGATTGTCTTGGTTTTGTAATTTTGATTTTATATTATTTTAGTATGATTTATACTTAAGTCGATTATTAATGAACGCGTCTTACATGGTAGGTTGCGATTTTCTTGTTTAAACGGACATCACTAATCGTCGGCGATCGTCTTATTACCATTATTGGCTAAGGTGAGTCTATAGCCTCGCTTTTAACATGTTTACTTGTTTTATAAAAACCCGCGAGGGGGATAACATGCTTGTTTTATTAAAATAAAGGGGTGCAACGAGAAGTTGTGGAAACCCTATTTATTGGAAAAGCATTTAATATAAATGAAGGGTACAACGAGAAGTTGTGGTAAACCCTCTTTGTTTTAAAAATTGAACACAAGGAACCCGATTGTATGTTTAGATAAAAGTTATTACGTAAGTTTGTTTAGCCTTAAAAGACCCATGAATCGTGAATTGTTAATCGAAGTAACGCTAATGCTATGGATAGATCTATCGGGGTGACGCCCAGTCCGGTCGCGACTAGCTATCGCGTGGTGTTGTGATGCACTAGTAATGAAACATCAGATGCATTATATAAGAGAAATACACGCACTTGGCTAGGTGTGTTGGGCTGAAATAATATATGTTAACGTTCAATGTCACGAGACTTATGTAATGACACGATAATTATGTCTGTACAACATAACTGTCTTTGATAAATTATTAATCATGGAAGGTTATTTTGAATACTTGTGTTCTCTTTATTTAAATTAAACTCTATAGATTCACTCGGCAAATTTTGCTGACTTTTTAGCATGTTTTATCTCAGGTCCATTGGGAAGGCACTCGAGGAAGGCGGTTTCGTGAAGCTTGCTCATTTGAAATATTTTGCCCCGCTTTTATAAGTTATATCCATTCAAATAATTTTTACCATTTACTAGGTTTTGTAAACTTGAAGTTATCTGGGACCGTGTATGAAATTGTACTTTTATTGAATGAAAATGAATGGATGTTTATTAAAACGACTCGTTTTGAGCTGTTTTCTATGATTATGAGATTGAACCATGATAATAACACCCAATGACCCTTCCGCTGTCATGATCAAAATTTGGGGGTGTTATAGATTGGTATCAGAGCTCAAGTTATAGAGAATGAAAAGATTTTCCAAATATGAATTTTTGAAATCTTTTAACTATAACAGTTGCAAGCGAAACCTCCGAGTTGCCAGTGGACGAGAATGATAGTATTTATATATATATGGCATTATATATATGTTGTTGTAATATTTATCGTTTATTTGTAATTGTGAATTACAAGCTATGTTTTCATTTATTTAATTATAAATGATACTTTTATAATTATACGAGATTTATACGACGTAGATTGTCACGAAGCCACCTTAGTCATTTTAATGCTAGCGCCGAAGCTATTCCTAAAATGAATCCTGTTATTTTCGAGACTAACTAAGTTGTGGATATACATGATCCCAACGAAACGGTTAATATTCTTGCTGATATTCTTTTGGTTACAAGGATTTTGAGTTCCTTGGTTCTTATTCTTGATTTATCGATCCGTTCATTTAATTTAGCAAATTTAATTTGCATTTTCATTCATCTTCGATATTATACTGTTTTGATAAAAACAAGTTTGTCTAAGATGGTACTATTGATTGTTAGAAATTGAGATTGATTGTTATGGTGTTCACATGCCAACCAGGATTCCATATCATGTCACAGATCATTTTTTGTTAAATCAGTTTCTCATTTTTTTCGATCTTGATCTCTTGCGTTGAGCTGGCGATGCTTAATTAAAGTGATTTATAATCGTTGAAATAAATTGGCCATTTAATTAAACAAGGAAGTTATAAATTGTTGAACTACAAATTTCTGAATCTTATTTGGAAGGACTTGATCAATCCATGGAAATAATGATTCATAAATATGTGGGCTTAAGCATATAGCATCTTCGTAATTAAACTCTTATTGACTCATAATTTGTTAGCTCGATTCATTCTTTGATTTTGTTCCTCTAATTCTTTGATCGTGAGATGGTTGTATTGGGGCTTTTCCAAAACCGCCAATTGAGGAGGATATCAAGCGTCTTTGAAAAACACTAAAGAAATCTTCTTCTTGTGGGACCGAGGAGCCTTCTTAGCCATGTGAATTACCTAGTAACTCTTAGTAAATTAGTTTATCAATTGTAGTATCTTTTCATAAATCCTAACTAAACTGTGACATTAGTTAGTAGTACTAGTCTTTTAAGTTGTATGGCATTAGACGATGATTATCTATAATGCTTAACAATACAACTTGTACTAGTTTGTGATCAATGGAATGACTACTTTTGATTCCTAATTCTACATCATTTTATTATTATCTTTCTTTGCTTTTCTTTTTAAATTCCTGTGGTATAACGTAATCATTGAATGAATACTCATTATGATTTGATTTGCGTTACACAAGACTCATGTAGTCAATGAAAGCTATGACTGAAGCACGAATGCGCCAAGTTATTAGTGAATAAGTTGTTGTATCTTTAGTTGAATTCATGGCCAACATGAATGATGGATTTGGAACTGGAGCTAAAGCTCAAAACTGGTGGAACTGGAACCGGTGGAGCTGAAGCTGGAGCTGATAATGTTCGTGGTACGGATGGAACAAATGTGCCCAAAGTTAGAGGCTATAACTACACTTCGTTCGTTAAGTGCAAACCGAAGACCCTTAAGGGGACTAAAGATGAAGGAGGATTGTGTCAGTTGTTCAAAAGCTGGCGTCAGTCTTTCGAATCAGAGACCCTAATCAGGAGGATAAGGTACAGTCTGAAATCGCTACTCACCAAGGTCGTGTATTAATTTGGTGGAATAGCAGACTTGCTTCCATAGGTATCGTTACTTATGGGACACCATGGACTAAGGTGAGGAAACGGTTAACTGAGGAGTTTTTCCTCGAAGTATTCCTGAAGTATGGAGCAAGTTTTGTACAATATGAGACTGATGGGAACTAACATTGGTAGATATATCAAGTGTTTCCACAAGTTGACTCCTTTATGTCCAAGAATTGTGGAACCCGAACCGTCAAGGTCAAGCGGTATATTCACGCCTGACCAAGAATATACCCGGTGATGTGACTTCTTCAAAGCCATTTACTATTTGTGAAGCTGTCTGCATGGCTTATTAGCTCGTGGGACACATAATCCAAGGCAAGGCTGATGAGGTTACTGAAGGGCAAAATAATTCCAAATTGAAAATTATTTTCATGCATTAGAGCTCGTAAGTATATCGAAAAAGGTTGTGAATTTTCTTAGCTTAAGTATCATAGAAGGAATCGTAAGAGAAGTAAGAAGAATTACTCTAGCCATTTCTAATTATTCCACAGTGTTCTAGGAGATTTTCCAGGTTTTTCCGCCTCCAAGGCAAATAGAATTCCAAATTGATCTAATTCCTGGTGCTTTAACTGTGGCACATGTGCCATATCAATTAGCATCATCTGAGCTGAAGGAATTATTTGTGCAGTTTTAAGAACTATCTGATAGATGTTTTATTCGACTGAGCTCGTCAGCTTGTAGAACTCCTATTCTATTCGCTAAGAAGAAAGATGATTCGTTTCGTATGTGTTCGATTACCGAGAGCTGGATAAGCTAACGATCAAGAATCGTTACCCATTTCCATAAATTGATGATCTATTTGATCAACTTCAAAACTCTCGTGTTTTCTCCAAAATTATGGTGTTTCCTCCAAGATCGATCTTTGTTTTCCTTAACATCAACTTCGCATACGCGAGGAAGATATTCCTATTACGGCATTCAGACTCGTGATGATCATTATGAGTTTCGTGTTATGCCTTTTTGGTTTGACTAATACACCTACTGTATTCATTGACTTAATGAACCGTATGTATAAGCCGTATCTTGATAATTTCGTGATCGTTTTCTTTGATGATATTCTAATCTGCTCTAAGAGCGAGGAAGAACATGTCGAACACTTAGGGATTATCTTGAACTGTTAAAAAACGAAAAGATGTACCCAAAAATTTTAAAGTGTGATTTTTGGCTTTGTTCTATACAACTTCTCTGTCATGTGATTGACAAACGTGGCATACATGTTGATCCTGCGAAAATCGAAGCCATCGAAAATTTGAATGTTCCAACTATTCCAACTGAAGTACGACAAATTCTAGGTTTGGCTGGTTATTACTGAAGGTTTATTGAAGGATTCTCTTTGATATCAAAATCATTAACTAAGCTAACTAAAAAGAATGAACCATATGTGTGGGGGTGATAATGGAGAGAAATCTTTTCAGACCATGAAAAGAAAACTCTGCAGCACGCCGATCTTATCGTTACCTGAAAGAACTAAACGTTTTGTTGTTGATCGTGATACATCTCCTATAGGATTTAGAGCTGTATTGATTTGTGTATGCTTGTAGGAAACCTAGGAAGAATGAGGAAACTACTCAACCCACGACTTATAATTAGGTGCTGTGATTTTACTCCTTGTCTATTAAGACATCAATTGTTTGGCACTAATGTACGGTATCCACCGATGGTAAGAGCCTACAATGTATTCTGGAATAAAATAGGTAAATAAGCCTTTAAGTGATTACGATTGTATTATTCGTTATCATTTGCGGAGTAGGAGCAAATTACAATGGACTTCATTGTTAAGCTCTTGAAAACTCAGCCTGAATATGATCTAATTTGTGTCAATGTTGACTGATTGACTCTACTCATTTTATTCTGATAAATAAAATGATCGTGCGAACTAAGAATCGTTTGTTAACTGCTCGTAGTAGACATAGAAGTTATGACGATGTGAAGGGAAAACCTTTGGAAATAGAGGTAGGTGGAAAAGTTATGCCAAAGCTATCACCATGAAAAGTGTTACGTATTTTGGAAAACGTGGGAAGTTAAGTCCCCGTTAGTCTGGACCATTCGAGATGATATCGAGAGTAGGCCCGATGGCATGAAAACTTAAATTACCTCGAGAGCTACAAGGAATTCATAATAATTTTCATATGTCGAAACTAAAGAAATTTCTTCCTGACGAAGATCTTATTATCTCTCTTGGTGAAGTATGAATCGACGGTAAGTTGCATTTCATCAAAGTACTTGTTGATATTATCGATAAGGAATTTAGACAACCGAAGCAAAGTCGTATTCCTATTGTCAAATCTGATGGAACTCAAGACGAGGACCAAAAATACGTTTAACCCTTTGATTTCAACGAGCGATCGAGGAAGAACGCAAGTTGATCTTCGGGACGAAGATCCCAATTTGGTGGGGATAATGTGACAATCCGTCAATTTCAGGTCAATATTTTAATCTCGACTATTACCTTATACGTGTTTACTTTAATGAGAATTTTACGTGTTTACTTTAATGAGAATTTTAAGTTATCGACTAACCGAGAAGGTTATGACTTGAAACTTAACGTAAGAATGTCGTTTAGATGAAAACCGACATGAAATACATTAAGTATCGATATTATATTCTCAAATTATCATATGAATGATCTTATTGTATTTATTTTTTGTTTCTCGTGTTTTACGTTTTAACGAATGACGAGAACTATTATTGATCGTGATACCGACGGATACCCGAAAATTTACGTTTTATTATCGATTGTCTCCATATTTAATATTTTCGACGTTTTCGATTTAATTACGTATTAAGTCGTGTTGAAGTTATATTATTATATTTAAGAAGCGTTTTAACTTTTAAAAAGTATTTTTATGAAACTCGAGTCCCGTAAATATTTTCAATTTTTAAAATTTACATTTTCTACCCTTACAATTATTTAATTTCATTTTGGACCAAAACTATACCTAATTGGCAAAAATTACCCTTAATCACATACCACTATAAAAGGATTTTCCACTAGTGGAAATACACACACACTCAAATTTTTTATAAAATAAAAATCTACTCCCTCCCCATTTCTTTTTCTTTACCGTGGGTATGACCCCCCAAATCACAAAAACATCCAAAATTTTGCTAGTTTAATTTTTATCCATCCAAAACAAATTGAAGACCCTACCTTAGAATCACAAGGTGATCATACCCATATCATTTTTTCTTAAATGCAGTGATTTTTAAATTTTGATGAAAACAAGAATTGTTATAAGTAATTTTTAGATCTTGCATGTGTTATCTAGTGTTAATCATGTGTAAATTATTTTTTTTGTTGAAAGAAAGTTATTTTTGATTTTTGGGTTTTTGTTTTTATGAAACATTCAAGTGTTAGGATTGGTTTATGTTGATATTAGGATGTTAGGTTGATGATAAAAATGGTTGGATTGGTTTTGATCAAAAATATGATTTTGTGTGAGATTTAGAAGGGTGATTTTAGGCAGTGACTTATAGGCCGTTTTCGGGTGTTTTAAGTCTGAGTAATTGTTAAACTAAAGTAGGACTTCGAACTCCAAATGAGTGTGAATTTAAAACAATTTTAGTATTCGTGTACCGGGAGACGGGTATCGGCACAATCCGAAAATTGTTGTCGATATTTGTATCGAATCTCGGGGACTATAGAATGAGTTTTAAAAAAGTTCAAGGACTGATGTTAAAGTCTAAACCTCAGATCATGAGTCTATTTTCAAACCCCGAGTGTCGGTTTTATAAATGGAGTTGTTTAAATATGTCAAAATGGTTTTACGAGTTGAAGACGTAAATCTGTCCGGTTTTTATAACACGAAGGTGTGTCGGGCAGAAGGTCTTAGAAGTAATATTTTTGAATGAAATTTAAACTAAGTCTTATCCATATTATATGTGAGTTTGTGACCAAGTTTCGTCGAAATCGAACAAGTCTAGATAGGGTAGATTGGTGTGTACATTTGGAGTGTACATGCTGATTGGTATTTTGGACACGTAGTTCAATAATTATGTGGCGTGAGTTGAGTATTCGCCATTGGACATGGGATTTTACTCAAGTGTTAAGTCATTATATAAATGACTTAGTTACTGGTCCAAGGGAAGTAAAATGATAATTTGACTTGCATTGACTTGGCGTCTTAAGACGGGTCAATATCGTGAGTGCAAGTGTTTAAAAGAATATTGTTGAATAAAAGGGTATAGTAATAACACTTGTATTATTAAATTTTACGGGATTGTCTTGGTTTTGTGTAGAACAATGATAATCAATAATCTAATCAAGAGGGTTGTTGTTAATCTAGAGAGAGAAACAAGAGAGAGAAAACAAAGAAACTTTATTAATATGTGAAAATGAGTAAACAATCAACACCCCTTTCCATGGTGGAAAGGGGATAATATACCAAAGTCTTTAAGTGGAGTTGGGCCTCCGGCCCATGAACATGCTCATGGGTCGGGCTAAACATAATAACTACTTAAACAACACTACGAGCCTATAACTATATAATTGGAGTGACCGAGACTTTCTTAATACACAAAACGTATTTCTAACAATCTCCCCCAAAGGGAGGTCACTCCAAATTTACAAAGTCCTAATCTAGCATGTTAGATCTTGTCCTTGAGCTCGTAGTCCACTTTTCTCTTTTCTTTTTGTTGTGAATATGTTGATGTTGATCTTTTAGGCTTTGGCTTTAGAGCATTGTTCTTTTGACCCTTCACGTGCTATCTTTGCCTTCTTGTGATTCTTGCCTCCTCGTGACTTCATGTCCCACATACTTATCATTTGTTGAATTCTTTGAAAGTTTCAGAGTCGATACAGCGGAAGACTTTTTAGGTCAGACTTTCTTGAATTTGGTGAAATATTTGAAGCAGAAGGAATAAATATGTGAGAACAACTTCAACAAGTACACCGCAACACCACCGTCTTCAACAGGTACACCGCAACGCCACCGTCTTCGAATGCAGCAACATAATAAGACACGAATAAAATGGCTTTGACATTTTATTCTAATTCGGTAGCATTTTACCTCCGGTCGGTGAAGACCGTTAGACGATATTAAATATCGTACCCGTGACAGATAGTTTCAATTAAGCAACTTCCTGACAGGATTTCGCGGGTAAACCCGTTCTCTTTATTCGAACATCCAAAACTGACTGCGAACATAAAGAGTGAATCATTTGGATTAAAAATCCTTATGATTGAAGCTGTCAATTCATGAAACCTGGAACAAGTGAATTTCAATTAAGATATACACCATCGTTGCTTTCCAGTTGTCACAAACTTAATTCAAATAGAATCTTGCTTGTCACTTACCAAGTGCTGTTTGATGTTAACACTAGAAGGATTTCCACTCGTCACTGTGAACATTAACGAGTGTCACTCTGAGTGTTCTGGCAAGATCATACGATAATGCGTAGAGGCCTCGAACGAGTTTAAGTTCAATTAATAATTAAACTACTGTTTCTTTCTAGTTTTCACGAGATTGGTTCTTAAAGAACCGCACGTGTCACCTACCATGAGCTTGTTTGATGTTGGCTCAAGCAAGATTTCCATCTTCATTGTAATACTTTCGTATCACTCAGATGTTCTGTCAATATTACAAGAATACTGCGTAGGACTCATAAAGATCTCTTACTTTTCAAAGTGTGTGAGAAAGCAAGGAATAGATGGAAAGTGTCCTAATGAGACTTTTGATGATCTCGTGGCTCTAGACTCGATAGTGCGTTTTGATTTAGTGAGCGATGGCTGGAGAGGATTGCCACCTATTCAATATCAGTCTATTCGGAGTGATAAACCAATAGATAACGTGTTGAACTCCGTGTGATTAAAACAAATATCTTTTGAGAGATATTTGAGTTAGCTGGGAAGGATTGTGCATTGCATCACTGGGTCCATGATGTCTATCTTCAATATCGAGAATCATTGAAAAAATGATCTCAATAGCATATGTATTGAACTGGTTTCTGCCTAAGGTTGTAAGGAGGGCTTCTTTCTTTACACCCTTTATCTTTACAATTCTTTTTCATTCTTCAACCCCTTCAATGCTTACCAATACGTCATCACTAGCATCTTTTTGTGATTGTTCCAGTGCTAGCTTAAGTACTTGGTCGGCATTCAGCTACGTTCACAATATTTCTCCATCTTTCCTAGGACTTCTAATTCTATCTAGGGAATTGTCCTTGGGAAGATTCCATCGGTTCTGATGAATCATTGGACTAATACCTATACCTACCACCCTTTTGTCACCACATCCGTCGTGAATTAAGTGTGTTTTGGGTAAGTATTGTCACCATGAAAAATCCTTGAAAAATCACTTAAAGCACTTGTGATGTTATAATCAAAGTTTTTGTGCCTTAAGTGTTTTGATCATCAAAAAACGCTCCCCCTTAACATGTGCATGACACATATTAAGTTGGTTTATCTTTTAAGTCTTTTCCATTGTTTAGCCAAATATCATTAAGTCTCCTTAATCCCATTTTCTCCCCTTTCCAAAATGTTAACCATCAATATTTTGGATATTAAATGGATTAACTGGTCTTTGGGTAAAAATGAAATCAATCTATGGCCATAGAACATATTAATGCTCCCCCTCAAGTTAATGAGGGTAAGTTGTAGTGCTTGAGTATGATTTATTTTAAAAGATTTAGAATCTCGTGAGAAATTCTTGAAACATTATCATACTTTCACACTACAACAAGCCACAAAAGCATAATATTCACACTATTTACATATTCACAAATTTAACAATATGGAGATGACCTGAAATAGTACGACCCATTAGATGGATCGTTCCATGAACCTGTGGTGCGCTCCATACGGTCTTCCACCAACGAATCGTTCTAAACTTCTTATGAGACGTCTTTCTCTCAGCTTCTCATCAATCTTCTTGATCGCATATGTAGCACTCTGTTGATATACCTTGTCCCATTCTACAGTTACCTCTGGAAGAGTCTTGTGCTTGTTGAGATGCACCATCTTGTCCCGAATATAGGTGAGAGTCCCATCACTGAATTTGTTCCAGAATTCTCATGAACTTCATAAGACCACGACCATTCAGGTAGAAAATACCAGGCATCGGATCAGAGGTGATGGTGTATGGAGATTTGTCCGCATGCCTCTGGAAGACTTTAGTACGTGTTTTTGAAAGGTTGAGCTTCCGTTGATAACTTTCTACTCCAAGTTGCAGATCTTCAACTCTTTTCTTGATGACAACTCGACGTGTGTACATTCGAACAGCTGAATTCAAGGAAATTAGTTCTTCTGACGTCAAGTGTCTGAGGGCGTTGTGAGATGAAAAAGCAGCATGTCCTCAATGTCCTCGAGACGAAGAAGTGGAAAGTCGCCTTCCTGGATAGTGTAGACTTTTTCATCTTCTCGAATGAGTCTGATCTCTATCAAATGTTGATAGCCTGTTTTGGGTTCAATCCTAACGCCTTGGATGCTTTTGATTCGAATTAGGGAGAAGACTTGAGAACCTGAGTTGTGCACTCATGCATAGTTGTAGGCGCGTCGCACACGCTCATCCCAATGTGAAGCACCCAATTCAGCATATCGATCATATTCAGGATTTTTTTGTGGAACCCAAAGACGATTGACTTTTTCTTCTAACCACAGTATCTGTTGGAAACTCACTTTATGTGACGACATTTAAGAATTACCGTTAGTTATCATAGTCACGCACATTTAGACTAGACTAGGCTCTTTGTATAGTTTAGGTTGTGTGCGTGACTACATATACCCCTCCTTAGCTTCCAAGGAGGGGTGTTGATTGTATTTTGTTCATTTGAGGAACACACACACTTTTACTCTCAACCTCTCTTTCTCTCTCTCTAAGCCAACAATGGCTTCCACCACCATCTACCACCACATTAGACCACCGGATCCATTTAGCTTTTCTACATTTGGTATCAGAGCCTCGGTTCTATCCTTGGATCGTGTTTATTTATGCGATTTTGGTGGTCTATATTATTTCTTGTGTCTCGTTTATAATAGTTTTGTCCATTGTCACAAAAATTTTTTTTGGGTCACGTCATATTATTCTGTCCATTTGTCCAAACAGTAGCAGGTCTTTGGGGTCTTATCATATTTTTGTGTCACGGTTACATCATAATCTTCATGGTCAAAAGTCTTATCACATATGGTCACATCTTTCTGGGTTCATCTTTCTGGGTTTATGCAGTTAGAAAAGGACAAGGATTCGGTTTTTTTGTGTGCTGCGTGAATGGAGAGAAAAGGGAGAAGATGAGGTTTGGTGGGAGTGAAAATGGGGGGCGGAACTAACAAGGATGTGAGAAGATTTGGTATAAACTATGTGAGTGATTAGGGGGATATGTGGCTGTGTTTTATCTCCAATTCAATGGATCAGGTATACACATGACAGACACGAATTGGGCCTTGGTCTCAAGGTTATATACACATGGGTGATGGGCCATAGACCTCGTGTACTCATTTTGGGCCTTGGTTTCTTTGATAAACATTGGCTATGTTTAAAATGAGTTAGGCCGTGTGTTTTAGTAACTTATACACACAAATTTGTTTAATACAAATTTTAACTAAATTTGGTGTGTATCAAGTTTACTTTGGTCATTATCGGGACGAGACGACAAAAAGTGTCGAGATTGAATTGTTAAGGAGAATGAATGCTCAAACAAACAAATTCCTTTTTTGAATTTGTAGTTTTTTTGTCGCATTTGTGGTTCTTTAATTCTTTCTTGACACTGATGGGCTGACGAGAAATGTGACGCAACAAAATGAAGTGACAAATGTGACAAGAATTTATTTTGACGAGACCAAGAAAAATGGGCGATTTTTTAGTAGCTTCAGATTTTGTTTGATCGGGTATTAATTACGTGACGTTGAAGAAGGATTTTTCGAAGGCGTGTATTTATTTTATCTTTTACTAGATAACTTGCTCGTGCTTAATCCTAGAATGAAGACTTGGTTATCTGGTTTCCGGGTTCGGGGTGGATGGTTGATGACTCGAATAACTATCACTTAAAGGGGTTACATTGTTGTACTCAGTGTCACGCGCTTAGTCGACGTGGATAATTTCAAGAGGTGTTGTGCTTATAGACTTCTTCAGTGATGCATTGAGTACTTAGAGATTTCTCCACCGTTCTTCATTCAACAATAGTGCAAGCTTAAGTCACAAGATCGAAGGATTTTTATTCAGCTTCACGTTTGATGTATCCGGTTCATTCTTTCAGTGGTCACTTCAAATTGCTTTCATGTGGTATGGTAAAGGTGGCCAAAGAGAGTTTATGAGAAGAGATTTTCGATCAACAGCTGATTCTCACAAAAGAATATAATTCAGGTTATTTATTATTCTCACGAGATTTCAGGTTCATGTGCGTACAATTTATTGATGGTTCCGAGTTTCGAAACCATCAAGGGGGAAGAAGAAGACACATTGAACGCACAACGAGTACACGTGATGAACTTCATACCTTCTTTTGATTTGAAGATATTCCGGGATGACATTTGTCATAGCCGCAGAGAAAATCAGTGTTTTAACTCGTGTCGTTATCAATCTCCAAACGGTACACTACTGATTCGAGGTTTAATTGTTTGATTGTTGCAATTAAACATCATCATTATCCTATATGCATTCCCGGGACTTAATTGACTCTGGTGCATCTCCGGAAGAAGACATGTGCATTTCCGGGACTTAATTGACTCTGGTGTTACGATGTCAACTTCATGAATGGGATAAAGTGTCCACTTCAGTATTTGAGCTTCATAATTAAGATTGATTTACCTTCTTCAACTATGTGGGGGAAGAAGTGTCTTGATTCTTTCTGGTATGCATAACTTGAACTCTCAGGGGGAAGAAAAATTCAGAAGAATTATTCAAGCGTGAGAAGAAAAGTTGTTGATCTACTTGGGGGAAGCTATTTAAAATGCTTCTACATCAAGTTTACGTGGCATGAATTAGGGGGAAGCTAATTCAGAAGCTTCTCCTTAACCAGAAGTGTATGGGTTACTTAGCTCGTGCCGTTAAGTATTTCTACTACAAGTTAAAGATGAGTCGTTTTGAAGACGAAGGCCTCAGAAGACTTCATCAGCATTGGATGCTTCAAGAAAGCTCTTGTTCTTAATTATTTTGTACTTGTTAGGAAGAATATTGTAAGGAATTCTACACGTCGTCCCATGGGGGAAGATTGTTGGAAACTCACTTTATGTGACGACATTTAAGAATTCCCGTTAGTTATCATAGTCACGCACATTTAGACTAGACTAGGCTCTTTGTATAGTTTAGGTTGTGTGCGTGACTATATATACCCCTCCTTAGCTTCCAAGGAGGGGTGTTGATTGTATTTTGTTCATTTGAGGAACACACACACTTTTACTCTCAACCTCTCTTTCTCTCTCTCTAAGCCAACAATGGCTTCCACCACCATCTACCACCACATTAGACCACCGGATCCATTTAGCTTTTCTACAGTATCAAATCCCAAGTTGCAGCCTTTACCAATGTTAGGGAAGTGGCATACTTGTTTGCTCCCTTGAACAAGTATTCAAGATCCTCACTCACAAAGAATTCAAGTGCAATTTGATCATCATCTGCTGTTGTAGTAGGAGGAGGTTTTTCAGGCGCATGAAGACCATCCCTTTGAGTGGTTCTCAACGCTTTCAGAAGTTCATTTGCGTTGTACTCGTATTCTGTGCTGCTAAGCCTTGATTTAACACGAAGGTTGGGATTTTTGAGTCCTCTCACAACCATTGCTTGAGTTACATTAGATCCATAGTTTTACTCTAAGAATCTTGAAAAGTCTATTGGATTTCTTAGGAATTGAGAGAAGTCAGCTTCATCGGCCTTTGTCAGTGGACGAAGTGCAGCAACTTTGGATACCCAAGGTTGTACGGGTGCATTTTCATCTTCCTCGAGTGTATCCACCCATGCTGGTTCATTTGTCTCTGGAACATCAGGAACTACAGTAGAGACTTGAACATCATCAACGGGTTCTACTACTGCTTCAGTGTGTGGTATGTCTTGGACTGGATCAGATACTGGAATGCCTGGTACAGGCTGATCTGGTTCCGTCAGTTGTTGTTGCACTAAAGGTGTCGTGACAGAAGCAACTGGAGCAGATGTGGTTGTAGGAGTGGTTGTGGCTGGAGTATGTGATGAGGCTGTATTAACATCTACATCATGAAACTTCTTAGTGCGTTTGCCTTGACGAGGTGTAGGTTTTGGAGTTGATTTACCCTTGGTAACTTCATCTTTGGAAGATTTGTCACCTTTGGACTTGTCTTGCTTGCCTCCATCCTTTTTCCCTGTATCATCGTTTCCTTCGTCTTGATCATCACCATTTTTGCCATTACCATCACCATCACCATTATCATCACTATCGCTGTGTTTGTCACTTCCTTCTTCGTCATTGGTACCTTCATCGTCATCAGTACCTTTGTCTTCATCACTCCCACCTTTGTCATCACTATCTTTGTCATCATCACCCTTGTCATCATCACCCTTGTCATCATCGTCATTGTTATCATCAGCATCGTCGTCATCATCTTCAGATTCGTCTTCTTCTTCACTTAAGATATCGTAGGGAACTACAGAACCGTGATTCTCGAATATCTTAGTATCTTGATCTATGGTCGTCTTAAGAGCTTTGTGAAGGATCTTTTGAGCTTTGGTTTTATTGTAAGACCCGACTTGAATCATCCGAGCATGTAAGATTTTCTTTAACTCATAATCCGTAAACTTTTGAGCCATGAGAAAATCTGACTTTTTAGCGTCAGAAGACTTGATCATGACGTTGCTTGCAGCAATTTGTTTCAACTAGTCGCGCAGATTGTCAACAGATTATTTGACCTTTTCATCGAGTGATTGAACAATTGCTTCATTAGCTTCTTCAAGAACCTCTTTCTCAACTCGGTACCTCTTTTTGAGGTCTCGAAGACGAATGAATGTTACTTCGTTTTTGGTTTTTTCCTTTTCTTTGACGAGAACTAGTTCTTCTGCATGGAGTTTGCGAGATAATTCCAACTCTTCTTGGAATTTAGCAATGGCGTCTTCTTGAGCTTTTCTTAAGGATTCTTAACTTTGTTGTCTACGAGCTAACTCTTCTTTAATCCGACCCATTTCTTCTTGTTGAGCTTGCAAGTGTTGTTCTATCTGAAGCATGAACATTGTTGATAAAGATGGAATCAATGTTATCGGTGCAGCTGTGGTTTGTTGTGTAGGATTAATGGTCACGGCAGTGCTAGACAACGAAGTGGAAAGAGGGCGACTTGGTAGAGTTAACGGGAGTTGCGTTGACGCAGGTGGAGTCTCTGTAATATCCGGTGGGGGTAGAGTTAAAACTAGTGGAGGCACTGTAGTAGCTGGTGGAGGCACTGTAGTAACTGGTGGAGGCACAGTAGAAACTTGTAGAGGCATTGTTGAAAGTGGTAAAGACACTGTAGACACTGGTGGGGTTACTGTAGAAACTTGTAGAGGCACTGTAGAAAGAGGTAAGGACACGGTGGAAACTGGTAGAGGCATTGTAGATACTGGTGAAGGCATTGTAGTAACGGGTATAGATACTGTAGAACTTATGACTTTGGTAGTCTCAACAAATGTTGTCGTATCAGTGGACCCGGTAACTTCCATATCCCTCATTCCGTCATGAGGTTGTTGTTCATCATCAACATCATCAGCAGTTTGGGAAGATTTATCACGACGAGGTGTGTGCTCATCAGGTTTCCCAAATTCAGCAATATCAGAAGGTAGTATGGTTTCCTTTGCTTTCATACCAGAACCACTACCCCCAGTGTCTTTCTTAGTTTGCATGATAGCTGCCTTGACATTTCGTCTTTCAGTTTTGCGAAGCATTTCTTCTTCATTGATATCTTCATCTTCATCCTCAAGCATTAGCTCCTTCCCAACCGACTTGGCAACAGTTTTCTTCTTTTTGGGCTTAGGTGAGGTTGTTTCGTCTGATGGTGAATATTGATAATCTTATGAATCAATAAGGTGGGTTGAAGGTTTCTAGAGAGAGAAAGTAGTGAGAGAAAGTGAGAGAGAAATATGTGTTTCTTTATTAAATGAATGTGATAAATGACCAACAACCAACCCCTTTCCATGGTG
Organism: Glebionis coronaria; assembly: GCA_025667525.1. Taxonomy (NCBI): domain Eukaryota; kingdom Viridiplantae; phylum Streptophyta; class Magnoliopsida; order Asterales; family Asteraceae; genus Glebionis; species Glebionis coronaria. Next base: position 50,180,403 of record CM046875.1, read on the forward strand.
GAAAGCGGTATTTATATCCAAGCCTCTAATGGGATTGGGCCGACCCATGACAAGCCCATGGGCCAGTTTTTACTTAACTAAATAAGCAAACATTAACTACGAGCTATACAATATTAATAATATTGTGGAGTGACCGATACTTCTAATATACGTTAAAAACGTATTTCTAACAATCTCCCCCTAAGGGAGGTCACTCCACGTTACACAGTTCTAAACCTAGCATACTATACTAAGTCTTCGTTCTTCAGCTCGTAGTCTTTTCTTCTTTTCTTTTTGTTGTGAATATGTTGATTTGATCTTTTAGGCTTTGGCTTGAGAGCATTGTTCTTTTGACCAATCACGTGCGATCTTTGCCTTCTTGTGAATCTTTCCTCCTCGTGACTCCATGTTCCACACACTTATGTCTTTTGTGGAATTCTTGAAAGCTTCAGAGTTTGGTACAGCGGAAGACTTCATTTTGTACTTTCTTGAATTTTGCTGAACTTTGATGTAGAAAAACATAAGTATGTGGGAACGACTTCAGCTGGTACACCGCAACGCCACCGTCTTCGCAGCAACATAATAAGACACGAATGAAATGGCTTAGAACATTTCATTCTAAATCGGTAGCGTTTTACCTCCGGTCGGTGAAGACCGTTGGACGATATTAGATATCGTACCTGTGACGGATAGTTTCAATTAAGTAACTTCCTGACAGGATTTCGTGGGTAAACCCGTTCTCTTTATTCGACGATCACTAAGCTTGACTGCGAACATAAAGAGTGAATCACTTGGATAAATTATCCTTGTCATTGAAGCCGTCAATTCATGAAACCTGGAACAAGTGAATTTCAATTAAGATTTTCACCATCGTTGCTTTCCAGTTATCACGAGCTTGATTCATAAAGAATCTTGCACGTCACCTACCATGTGTTGTTTGATGTTAACACTAGAAGGATTTCCACTCGTCACTGTGAACACTAAAGAGTGTCACTCTGAGTGTTCTGGCAAGATCATACGATAATGCGTAGAGGCCTGGAACGAGTTTAAGTTCAATTAAGAATTAAACTACTGTTTCTTTCCAGTTTTTCACAAGATTGGTTCTTAAAGAACCGCACGTGTAACCTACCATGAGCTTGTTTGATATTGGCTCAAGCAGGATTTCCATCTTCATTGTAATAATTGCGTATTACTCGGATGTTCTGGCAATATTACAAGAATACTGCGTAGGACTCATAAAAATCTCTTACTTTTCACAGTGTGTGAGAAAGCAAGGAATAAATGGAAAGTGTCCTAATGAGACTTTTGATGATCTCGTGGCTCTAGACTCGATAGTGCGTTTTGATTTAGTGAGCGATGGCTGGAGAGGAGTGCCACCTTTTCAATATCAGTCTATTCGGAGTGAATGAACTAATAGATAATGTATTGATCTCCGTGTGATTAAAACAAATACCTTTTGAGATATATTTGAGTTAGCTGGGAAGGGTTGTGCATTGCATCACTGGGTCCATGATGTCTTTCTTCAATATCGAGAATCATTAAAAATGATCTCAATAGCATATGTATTGACCCGATTTCTGCCTAAAGTTGTAAGGAGGTCTTCTTTCTTTACACCCTTTATCATTACATTTCTTTTTCATTCTTCAACCCCTTCAGTACTTACCAATACATCATTACTAGCACCTTGTTGTGATTGTTCCAGTGCTAGCATCAGTAATTAGTCGGTACTCTGCTACGTTCACAATCTTTCTCCATCTTTCCTAGGACTTCTAATTCTATCTAGGGAATTGTCCTTGGGAAGATTCCATCGGCTCTGATGAATCATTGGACTAATACCTATTCCTACCACCCTTTTGTCACCACATCCGTCGTGAATAAAGCGTGTTTTGGGAAAGTATAGTCACCATGAAAAATCCTTGAAAATCACTTAAGGTACTTGTGATATTGAAATCAAGAGTTTTGTACCTTAAGTGTTTTGTTCATCAAAAAACGCTCCCCCTTAACACGTGCTTTACACATATTAAGTTGGATTATCGTTAAGTCTTTTTCATCTTTTAGCCAAGTATCATTTAAGTCTCCTTAATCCCATTTTCTCCCCTTATCCAAAATGTTAACCATTAATATTTGGGATATTGAATGGATTAACCGGTCTTTGGGTAAAAATGAAATCAATGTTTGGCCATAGAACATATTAATGCTCCCCCTTAAATTAATAAGGGTTAATTGTAGTGCTTTAGTATGATATATTTTGAAAGATTTAGAATATCGTGAGAAATTCTTGAAAAATTATCATACCTTAACACTACATCAAGCCATACAAGCACAATATTCACAAAATTTACATATTCACAATTAAAACCAATATAGAGTGGACCTGAGATGTACGACCCATTAGATGGATCGTTGCAGTAACTTGTGGTGCACTCCATATGGTCTACCACCAACGAATCTTTCTAAGCTCCTCATCAATCTACGTTCCCGTAGCTTTTCATCAATCTTCTTGATCACATATGTCGCCATTTTCCGATAACCCGGATGCCAATCCTCAATCATTTCTGGTAATGACCCACCAGAATTAAGATGCTCCAATTTTCCTCTGACGTATATGAGAGTCGCATCACTGTATTTATGAAGCTCACCTACTCTCATAAACTTCATGATCCCACGACTGTTCATGTAGAAAATCCCGTACATCGGAACGGCAATGCCGGTATAGGGACATCTTTTGACATGTTGAGGTAGAACTTGATTCATTGGACGGGTCATGTTAAGCTTCCTTTGGCAGCTTTCAACTCCCAATTGAAGATCTTCAACTTGTTTCTTGATAACAACGCTTCGTGTGAACATACGAAGTGCTGTATTCAAGGCAATGATTTCTTCACGAGTAAGATGGGTAAGTTGATCACGGGTCATCATAAGCAACATGTCTTTGATATCTTCAAGGCGAATGATAGAAAAATCTCCCTGCTGTATCGTGTATTCTCTGTCGTCCTCCCTTTTTAGACGAATCTCCGTCACATGATGATAGCCATTCTTGGGTTCAATTTTCAGTCCAAAAATACTTGAGATGCGAATATCGGTTTTGACAATATTACCTGAGTTGGCTAAGCAGCAACCTCTGTACGCCCTTCGGACTCGCTCGTCCCAATGTGATGCTCCTATAGCAGCATACATATCATAATTACGTCTTACCTTTGGAACCTAGAGTCGGTTTACCTTTTCCTCGATCCAGGGTATTGTCCCCCAATTAGCAGCTTTCAACAAGGTCAGGGAGGTTGCGTACTTGGATGATCCCTTGAGGAGATACTCAAGATCATAGGTGACAAAGAAGTCATAAGCAATTTGATTATCTTGAGAGGGATCAAGTGGAGGTGGAGCTCTTTCTGACTCATGAAGGCCTGGCCTTTGAACGGTATTGAGAGCTTTCAGGACCTCGTCAGCATAATACTCGTACTCCATGCGGCTTAACCTGGTTTTGGCGTGAATTCTCTTGTCCTTTAGCGCTCTCTTCACCAAAGACTGAGTGACCGAAGATTTGAACTCATGAGCCAAAAATGCACAAAAGTCTATCGGACTACGGATACGGAGATATAGAACATCTCTATCAACGTCTGTGATTGGATCATATTTAGCAGCTGCCGTGATCCAAGCTTGTGGCGGTGCAGTTTCATCAATCTCCAATGTATCCGCCCAGTCCCGTGTGCTTGACTCGGGAACAGTAGATTGTGGTTCTTTTTGCAGAGGAGTAGAAACATGAACACTTGCTGGTTCTGATTCAGGCATTTCGGCGGTATCATGAACAGGCGAGTGTTGTGTAGATTCAGGTTCAGTTACTGGTTCTGCAATCACAGGAGCAACAAAAGAACTAACAGGATTAGTGGTAACAGGTATAGAAACAGAAACAGATGTACCGGGAACCGATGATGCAGTAGCCGCATTCACATCATGGCGCCACTTGGTTCGTCCTGACTCCGTAGATGTGGACTTTTCCTTTCGGGCAGCATCTTTCTGAGTCTTGGTACCGGACTTGGATGGTTTCTTTTTGCTGGCAGCCTTGTCCCCTGTTTCTTCGTCATCGGACTGATCAGGCTGGTCACTTTTACCACCATCATCCTCATCATCATCCCCGTTGCTACCCTTATCACTCTCCTTATTTTGATCACCACCATCACCATCATCATCATCATCACCATCATCATCACCATTACCATCATCATCACCATCATCATCATCATCTTCTTCTGCTTCACCACCATCCTCCTCTTGTTCACTATCTTCCTTTTCCTCCTCATCCAAAATGTGGTAAGGTACCACACTTCAAAACATCTTAAACAACCGATCATCCTCCAAGATAGCTTCATTGAGTGCTTTGTAGAGTGTCCGCTGAATTTTAGACTTGTCAAAAGATCCAACTTCCTTCATGCGAGCTTTGAGGATCTTCTTTAATTCAAAATCCGTTAAGTCATATGCAATTTTGTTGGCTGAGTCGGAAGGGTTGGACGACTTAATCATCAAGTTATCAGCCGCAAGTTTCCTCATCTCATCACGCAGCTTTGGCATAAGGGACTCAACAGATTTATTCACTCTCTCTACAATAGAAGCTTCAAGTGTTTCTTTCTGCTCCTTATATTTATCCTTTATAGCTCGAAGTCTCGTAATTCGTGCTTCATGCTTATCAGCTTCAGCCTGTTTGACCTGAGCAATTTCTTCTGCATGAGCTTTACGTGTCAACTCCATCTCTGCAGTGAACTTAGCTATCATCTCTTCTTGGGCTTTCTTGGATGCCTCTTCACTTTGCACTCGTCGAAATAGCTCTTCTCGAAGTTGATCCATCTCTTTTCATTGACTGTCCATGTGTTTATCCAACATTTCTGCCATTACGAATGCAACCATTAAAGATGGTACAGAGTTACTCTGGGATTGTTGAAGAGGCACGGTTATGATTACAGTACTCATGACGGAAGTAGGTAGAGGTGGAGGGAATGGTGTTGGTACCGGTCGGGTTGGTAAAGGCTGGATTGGTGGAGGTTGAGTTACAAGAGGCTGTGTAGTCACAATGATTGTTGTACCACCAGACTCTTTCTCAACACTTGATGTATCATCAATGGATGTCTCCTTCGATGTTGAGTAACGTTCGGGTGATCCAAACTCACTAATGTCATGTGGCTCCTCGTATTCTTCTTCAACATCCATCTGTGCACCCAAACCACTACCGCCTGTGTCTCTCCTACTCTTTTCAATAGCCTCCTTCATTAACTTTTTCTCAGTCTTACGAGTTAGGTCGAGAGTAGGATCGTCATCAACATCTTCTTCATCGTGAAGAACAAGCTCGTCAGACGTGCTCTTTCCCTTCTTAGCCACAGTCTTTTTCTTCTTGGTTTTGGGTTCAGGTAAAGATGTTTGCTTGCGTTTACCTTTACTCTTAACCGTTGTAGACGAGTCGTCTCCTGCTTGAATGCTTGCTTGTCGATTCTTGATTTCTCTTAGCATGTTCTTGTAATCAGCAGAAGCGATAATCTTATCTGTCAGGAGATGACCGGGAATAGGACCAGTGATAACAACATTGGAGTGAGTTTCTTGCCTTAAGTCCACCAGATCATCAGTATCCTGTGTGTGGTGACGGCTACCTGCACGCTTATCAATAGACGCATCGTTTTCCATAAAATAATGTATGATCAGCTTTATGAACCTAGGGTACTGGTAACCTTTAGCCTTAGTCTTCGTGTTTGTGAAGAGTTGAAAAATAAACTCGTCCCACAACAATGATGCATAATCAATATTTATACCTTTGAACATACCATATAACATCTTGATGATTGGCGGACGCACAACATCATGCCCAGTCGTTTTGGGTGTGAGACATCGGCTGAGAATACCAAAAATCGCTCTCCAAGGTTGACCCACTTTGGCTGTGGTAAAATCGGACACTATTCGTAAGTCCACACATCCAATAGCAGAGAACATCTCCATGAGATCGTTCTTGGTTGGGTTCGCTGAGAATGTTGTTCCTTTGGGTGACTCCCGAAAACCAAAGATCTTGCGGAAGTCTGACACGGTAAGAGTCTGTTGCTTGTTGTCCAGGAAGAATGTGATCTTGTTTGACGTCTTCTCTTTGGTTGCCCAGAATTCGTACATGTAGTCGAAGGGCACCGAAGCACTACTCCTTAGCGCATTCTTGAAGTGAGAATTGTCAAGAATGGCTGAACCTACCTTGAATCCATTGTGAGTGGAGTGAGAGACCTCCTTCAACCGGTAGTTGTTTGGAAAGAACTTGAGGGTTTTGGCTTCTTCAATGGCTGCTGCTCTATTGTGTTGTATTTGTTGCACGGTTGGGTTAGTCATTGTTTCTGCTTAAGATAAAACATAAAATTTGATACATACAGATATGAATACCATTATGAATTTATACCTAAGCATTATACATATGAAATAATCCCTTAAGCTTTTAAAACACTCAAACATCCTTCATTCAGAATAAACATTTAATTCGGAATAAACTGGTCTATCTAGAATAATCATCTATCCGGAATAAACTGGTCTATCCGGAATAAACAGGTCTATCCGGAATTAACTGGTCTATTCGGAATAAACTGGTCTATCCGGAATAAACTGGTCTATCCGGAATAAACTGGTCTATCCGGAATAACTGGTCTATCCGGAATAAACTGGTCTATCCGAAATAAACTGGTCTATCCGGAATAAACTGGTCTATCCGGAATAAACTGGTCTATCCGGAATAAACTGGTCTATCTCGAATAAACTGGTCTATCCGGAATAAACAGGTCTATCTAGAATAAACTGGTCTATCCGGAATAAACTGATCTATCCAGAAGAAACTGGTCTATCTGGAATAAACTGGCGGCCAAGGAGAAACAGAAAAGAGAAAGGAGAAGAATGAAAGATTAGACGGGGGGGGGGGGGGGTTGACTTGGTCAATCTTTTCAGGTTTTACCCTTTTTCACTTTTAACCCCTACACTTTTCATTCTATGACACTTAAAGTTCCTTAACTCTTCTTTTAGTTTTCTCTTTTAGTTAAATACTCTTAGGTTAACAACTGTTAACTTAATTAACACTCGTTAGACCTATCTCATTGTATTAACAGTTCTAGCCCTCACACAACTTAAACATCGCATCCTATTAGCAAATAACCGAGACCTAAATCAAATCCTATCTCATTGATCAAGCACAAGTCGTATTCTAAAGCAAGTCCAATCATTAACCATTTAGCCAATTAATTTTCCTCGAACACTTTTGAAAACCGTTTTGATGACGAAGACGATTTAATATTTTCTCCCCCTTAAACGATGACCCGTTTTCTATTTAAAGAGCTGTAGTCATTGTTTAAAGAGTCAAATATTGATGAAAACATTTTCCAATTAATATCTTGAAAAGATTGATTCGTGGTGGCAATAAGATTTCTCTTATTTTGACAAATTAATGCACTGAGACGTACACTAACTCGTGTAAGACCAAGTTATAAAGTAAACTTGATCCCTTTGCATGATTTGGCTTGTAAATCATGCCCGAGAAAATTAATTCCTGTTGTGAGCCAACGTTTTCCAAGGAAATACGTGACTTTAACGCGAAAAGCGGGTTGCAGTCTGAAATAACTACAAGCCATAATGGGCATGTTTTAAAAATGTACAACTTTTATACGGACTCTATTTATGGCGCCGTGTCATTATTGATCGAATTTCTAAAGCCGTAAATATTACTGTACTAAAAGACATGCCCGATTTAAAAAAACGAAAATATTTTTGGGTTTTCCTGGTTTTATATTTTTTATGGTTTTTCTTGGTTTTATATTTTTTATGGTTTTTCTTGGTTTTATATTTTTTATGGTTTTTCTTGGTTTTATATTTTTTTATTTTTCTTTTTGTGGTTTATATATATACGATAATATACATGATCACGAACAAAGGATACGCATGAATAGTTTACCACCACTATTCTGTTGATTCTTCTGCCAACTCTTTGAGAGTCGTCGGAGAGGAAGATTCCATGCCAAGCTTATCGATCAAAAACTCGATTCGTCCTCGATCTAAGGATTTTGTGAACATATCTGCCAGCTGATACTCAGTGGTTACAAAATACAGCTCGATCACTCCGTTTTCCACTTGCTCTTTAATGAAATGGTAGCGAATGTCGATGTGCTTTGCCCGGGAGTGTTGAACGTAGTTGAAGTAAAGCAATGGCGCTCTTGTTGTCACAATCGGGATTTTGTTAAATCCAAGACCGTAGTCGGTTAGTTGTGATCTCATCCAAAGGACTTGAGCACAACAACCGGACATGGCAATGTATTCAGCATCCGTGCTAGAAATTGCAGCGCTTTTCTGCCTTTTTGAAGACCAACTAATCAATCTGTCTCCAAGGAGTTGCACAGACCCAGAAGTGCTACGCCTCGTGTCTTGACACCCAGCATGATCAGCATCTCCATATGATATTAAAGCAATAGAGGAATCTTTCGGATACCATAGACCACGATGAAGTGTTCCTTTGAGATACTGAAAGATCCTTTTAACAACATGTAGGTGCTTTTCGGTAGGCCGAGCCTGATATCGGGCACACATGCATACGGCAAATTGCAGATCATGCCTGCTAGCAGTCATATAGAGAAGGGTGCCGATCATCCTACGGTAGAGTTTCGGATCGACAATAGTCCCATTCCTATCTTCATCTAACTTGGATTTCTCCACCATCGGAGTATCCACGGGGTCACAATTTTCAAAGTTATATTTCTTTAATGATTCTAGAGCATATTTGGATTGATTAATAAAGATGCCTCTGGGATTCTAAGAAATTTGTAATCCTAAGAAAAATGAAAATTTTCCCATCATTGACATCTGATAGCGTGTGGACATTATCTTCTCAAAGCGGTTTGACAATTCTATGTTAGAGGCAGCAAATATTATATCATCAACATAAATTTGTACCAGTATCATGTCGTTGTCCTCCTTGAGAGTGAATAGAGTGGGGTCCACCTTGACTTTGGATAAGCCTTCCGAAATGAGATATGTTGAAAAGAGATCATACCACGTACGTGGAGCCTGTTTCAACCCATAGAGAGCCTTCTTAAGCTTGTACACATAGTTAGGAAACTCCGTGCTAACGAACCCATCCGGCTGACTAACATAGACTTCTTCCCTTAGTTCACCATTAAAAAATGCCGTCTTCACTTCCATTTGATAGACGATCATGTTCATATGAGCAGCATACGCAAGGAATAGTCTAATAGCCTCCAATCTTGCAACAGGAGCAAAAGATTCTTCAAAGTCGATACCCAAGGCTTGTTTTTATCCTCTAGCAACCAATCTAGCCTTATTTTTCAAGACTCCACCCATCTCATCGAGTTTAACCTTATAAACCCACAACAAAGTAAGGATGTTAACCTTGTCAGGGAGAGGTACTAATTCCCATACTTCATGTCTTTGGAATTCATTTAGTTCCTCTTGCATGGCTTCAATCCAAGATGATTGAGTCATAGCATGTTGCCAGTTTTTAGGTTCAACTTCGGAGAGAAATGCATCAAAATAGCAATAGAGTGCACTCTCTTGTAATTGATGGCGTGTAGAGACTGGTCGAACGAGACCTCCAATAATATTCCTAATTGGGTGATCTTTTGACCATTTGGTGCTGTGATTTTCAATCCGTGGTGGTCTGGAGTGAACGATTGTAGGAGCTTCTTCTGAGGTAGACGCGGCTGAAGGATTTTCAGGTATCGGTATACCAAAGAATGGAAGCTCTTGTAGGTGAGCATATTCCAAATCGTGATCAATAGAATCCTCTTCAACATCATTAGGCACAAGTAAGGGTGAAGATTCAGGTGTAGTTTGAGAATTACTTGGTAGAGGTGCATCCGGTTCAATGTTAATTGAAGATGCATTTGATAAAGCTTCATTAGCTTGAGCAACGACTTCAGGATTGGAGCTATCACTATAGGTGCTGGAACTTCATCACTTGGGGGATCAAAGAATTCATCAAACAAATGTTGAAATAGTTTATCCCACTCGGGCCTTGTAGGTGGTATAAATGATGTAGAAGTAGGATTATTGGGAACTAATCCGGAACTAATAGCACCGGTTCCCATCTCGTGAAGCGCGGGTTCAGAGCTGCGTTGCTCAGAAGCCATCGCTGTCAGCTCATCAAAATCTGCGTCCATAGTTACTACTATCTTACCAAGAGGACGGTTGTAAATTCGGTATGCTTTCTTGGAGGGTGAGTAACCAATGAAAATACCTATATCGGCGTTCGGTTGAAGTTTGCCCAAGTTTTCACTATTACTTTTTGGATAACAAAGAGCACCAAACACATGAAAGAATGAAACATCGGGTTTACGATCATGTAGAAGCTCGTAAGGTGTTTTTCCATGGCGTTTCCGAATGATAGAACGGTTTTGGGTGTAACATGCAGTAGATACAGCTTCTGCCCATAAGAATAATGGAGCGTTCGCATAAATCAGCATAGTCCGAGCAGCTTCCATAAGCGTACGATTCCGTCTTTCAACGAAACCGTTTTGTTGTGGAGTACGTGCAGCGGATGTTTCATGTAAGATACCAACTTCTTCATAGTAATCACGAAGAGACTGGTTGATGAACTCTGTTCCATTATCAGTACGAATACGGTGGACAGTAGTATTTATACGTACCTGAATGAATTTCAGGAAAGTGATGATAGCCTTTGGTGCTTCATCCTTTGTATGTAGAAATCTAACCCATGTAAAACTAGAGAAATCATCCACAATAACAAGAATGAATTTCTTACCGCTCACACTTTCGGTTCGCATTGGCCCACAAAGATCCATATGCAAAAGATGAATTTTTTCTTTATTGGTGTCTTCAGCTTTGGGCTTGTATGACTTCTTGGTGCTTTTCCCCCTTGAACACGCGGAACATAAATGGTCCTTGTGAAATTTGAGCTTTGGAAGACCACGAACTAATTTGTTTTTAGCCAAATGATTAATAGCATCAAAGTTGAGATGAGATAATCTGCGATGCCATAACCATGACTTGGTCTTAGATGCTTTGGAGAGAAGACATACTGGAGAGTCGGCCATCATGTCTTGTAGGGACAAAGTATAAAGATTTGCACCTCGATACCCCTTCAACAAGTCTTTTCCTTCCAAGTTGCGGATGAAACAAGTATGTTGTCGAAAAGCAACCTCTAGGTTGGAATCACAGAACTGTCCTACTGAAAATAAATTATGACCAAGACCTTCTACATAGTATACCCTTGAAATCATAAAATTTCCAATCTGATATTCACCATACCCTATTATCTTTGCAATATGATCATTACCGAATTTAACCGTTCCAAGAAACTTGCTGACGAAATTTCGGAGCATCGAGCGATCTCCGGTCATATGCTTTGAGCAACCGGAGTCCAAATACCAGAGGATGATTTAGACCACCTGAAAATATCACCAGACAAGGACAATGTATAGGTTTCGGAATCTGATTGTTCCTTGTTATTAGCAGGTACATATTTAATGATCTTAGATTTGCTAACCTTAGGTTTCTTAGATTTCCTAGCCTTCTTCCTAGTTGGTGGTGTAGATTCAAGTTGGCTTAAATCGTGAGGTATTTCTTCACTAATAGGCACTATAGTGGGGGCTGACCTAATTAAAGGGCGCGGTTTACATACTTTAGTGCTAGTGTGCCTAATTAAAGGACGCTGAGACCTAACCTCAATGGATGCATTCCTAGTTAAAGGGCACATTTTTCCATCTAATGTAAAGGTCCTACCAGTGGGACGCCATTGCCATCCAACTTGGGTACGAGTTCTCCCAGTTGGCTTCCATTCAAGATCATTCCTAATGGCATTCATTTCATTCACATGATCAATAAGACACAAATCATGACGTTGGGAAAACATGCATTCATTACAATTCCAATATTTCAAATTAGAATTCACAAATGGTTTAGGCTTCTGCACAGGCGCAGAGCTTTTAGTCTTAACATGATTCTTTTTATTTAAATCTGAAATAACATTCCTAGGGTGAGCTTCTACTTTCTTCTTGATGGTACTACTAGTGGAGGGCTTGATCTTATCTTTCTTGAGTGGCGATCCTTTAGCCTTAGTAGACTCTTTTAATCCTATAGAAGGCAAAGTGGGAATATTAGCAACAGATTTTAAAGGTGCCTTAGTTGATGGTGCCAATGACGGTTTTGCTCCTGGGGTCTTATTGAATGGAGTCATAGCAATGGGTCGATTAGTGAGTAGTGCAGAACCCAGTTTTCCTATGTATTGCAAATATGCTAAGCAATATTGAACTCACTGAATATATGCATGAGCTGAATAATAGTAACTGCTTGAGGGATCTAAAGCATACAAATCATCTAAAATATCCCTAACAAGGTCCACGTGCTTGATTGAATTCATCATATAAACATCGTAAGTATCCGGATTTTGCTTATGGCGCGGGTTCTTATAGATCAATACTGAATTGGTTGATGGAGCACTAGAGGACGGTGCAGAGTTGGTAGCTAAGTTATTAACAACTTCTTGTCGGGTGAGAAGAAGTGTCTCTTCTTTAACTCGGCCAAAACCATGTTTTTGTCAATGAGCTGGATATTTAAGTCAGAGATTTCCTCACATTTTTGGTTCAATTGTTCAACATAAGATTGTTGTTGTGCCGCATTAAAATCGAAGCGTTCTTCTAGTGAACCATAAAGAGTGGACATTCCCTGTCTTGCACGATCCATCTCCCCTAGAATAGACGAAAGTCTAGTTTCTAAGCACTGGTTTTTAGACTATGCAGCCTCTAGTTCCAATTTTAGTGTTTCGTTCGATGAACATCTCTCTTTAATCTCATAATCTCTTCCTCTAATGCTTTAATTATCTTAATCATCTTGTCACTCATCTCAACACTATTTTCACAAACATTTGTTATCAAAAGATCCTCATTTTGAGTTTGTTGTTTTAATTCTAAAGATATACAATGTTGTTCAAGTTGATTAAAGCGTTTTGTAAGTAATTTCTAAGAATCTTGAAGCTTTAAAAATTCAGCGTTAGACTCGTGACAAGAATGATTATCTACCTCATTTACATTCTCAGCAATATTTACAGAGAGATCATGCACATCATCACATATATTCACAACATCACAGTTATTCATAGCGGATGTAAGCTCATTCAAATAATTAACATTCACAGTAGTAAGCACATCACACGAAATTACTTGGGACATGAATCGGTCATACTCGGATAAAATCTTTTCCTTTTCAATTTATTGTAGTTCGTTAGCGGTGTCCATTTCATAAAACACTTTTTGAACTTCTTTAATTCCAAACTCGAGATTTTCCGAAAGAAATGCAAAACTTCCTTTTAGACTTTCGACAAACGGATTGATCTCATTCTTAAACACCTCGTTCATGTGTTTGAAAGCCCATTATCTGGCGTTTAGACCATTTGAAGTCGTACATTCCTGGATGACCTTGTCAAAACTAGCAAAGTATTGATTAATCTCTTGCAAGTTTATCCATACAGTGCTAACAGGTGGAAGATCCTTTGGAATTTCCTTAGGTCCTTCCATTTTGACAAGTGTAGGAAGTGTACTAGGGTTTTCTTCATTTAGCATGTAGGTTGATGCTGTGATGAGATCTATATCAATATGGAAGCGAATTCTAAAGTCCATTTTTGCAAGCTCCTGGTTCATTTTAAAGTAATCACACTGGGGATATTTTGCAAAGTTGTATGACCGATTCTCATCAACTAGATCCTTATTTGTGCGATCCTCGAAAATAACAATCGGATCTAAGACCAATCCTAATTGGGTTGCATTATAAAGTCTTGGACTATAGATAAAAGCTTGTCTTGCATACCGTGGGTTGGGGGGAAGGTCTTTTTGACGCGATAAGTTAAACTATCTAAACGATGCGTCAAATAAGTGCACTAGTTGAGAGGCAGCGTATTGTCTTAAAAGCAAATAATCTAAACATCTAATCTTATTAGCCGCATTAATTTCCATTTCATTCTTTTTAGATTCGAGTAATTCAAAATCCGTTTGAAGTTTGTGAAAATTAGTGACCACTAACTCTTTTTCTTTAAGTTCGTTGGAAAGATCTGCTCTTAAGGTTTCAATTTCTTGCAAATGACCCATTTGTTTGTTTTGAAAATGATCATATTCGGGATTTGTTAGAACATTGGACGAAGGAAATAATTCCAAAGTTTGAACTTTTTCGTTGCACAAGGCAAGCTCGGCAGAAAATTCTTATTCTTAGCTAGGGTTTCTAAGAGTGCAGTATTAATTTGGCTAAGTAATTTTGTAGGAACCATGACCAAATCTTGTTGAGCAGGAATATGCGTATGCGAAATGGCTCCCGGTTGTGATTCACTCAAAGTCTGGGGACTCACATTGATATTACTATCATTGATTGTCTCCTCATTTGAAAGACTCACCACCGAAGACTCATTCGGATCAGCACCCTCTTGCCCAACTTGATGTGGTTGAATACTAGTATCAGTGGTATTAGTAAGTACCTCAGATATTTTATCTGACCCAAAGCTAGAGATAGTTGCCATAAGAGCTGCCTAAGCAGATTGAAGATCATCACAGTCTGAATCGTAAGCATCCAAATCATCTGTTTGGTATGCTGCATTCTGTGTAGTGAGAACTTCTTGTTCCGTAATCCCTGGATCAGCAAGAAATGCAAGCTCCTCTTCATCAAGTTCCTGTCCTTGTGCCTGAGCGTTCACCAAATAAATCTTCTCTCCAAACCATTAACCATCCCTTCTCCTCTTGGGTTTTGTGCAATCCCTGGACATGTGACCTTCTTCCTTACAGTTGTAGCATGTAATCATTCTCAACTTAACTGTGGAATTAGTCCGTGGAGGAGTGTTGACCATTGGAGCAGGATTGACCATGCGTGCATTGGTGGTTGATGTAGTGGGTCTCCCCTGATAAGGTTGAATAGGTTGAACCATTTCCTTGTCATTCTCAATGGTAGCTTGTTGTCGAGAATTGGATGAATTCCTCAACTGATTGTTAGTAGGATCTGGTCCTCTAAATCATTGTTTGCTCAATGTCCTTGTGAGATAAGCAGACATAGTGGCTAACACTTCAACTGGGTCAGTTCCTTGTTTGAATTCAAGAATGGGAACTTCATCATTATCACAATACATTGCTTGATCTTGTTGAGCGGCATAAGCACTAGAAGGAATACTGATGTGGTTAGAATAGCTTGATGGATATGCTGCATTTTCTTGATAAGAAGAGTATGATGACTGAGCATAAGGTGCAATGCTTGCTGGTGAATATGGGTGAGGTTGTGAGGCATATTGTGATGCTTGTGGTTCTCTCTGAGACAAAGGTGTATTAAACCGATATTGTTGCTGATGTGAGGAGGGTGGTTGAGGTAGAATCGAATATTTGGGGAAGCTTGGAGTCATGTACGGTGATGGATGATAAGCTTGGTGTCCCATGATATAAGGAGTGTTGTTATATGACAAGCTTGGTTGATTTGCCATCAAGGCTAGAGAATCAGGGTACGTTCCTCGAGGCGAACGGTGCATGATCACGTGTTTCTCATGCTGCTGGAGAAAAGCATAGAGTTGATCTAAATTGTACTTATGCAAATCCCTGGTTAACTTAACATCGGTAATATACTCACCCCATTCAGCTTGAGGTAAAGTATTCAAAAACTTGGTGTTAACCTGGAATGGAGCAATCACGAGATTGTATACATTCAAATCATTCATGAGAGTAGTGAATCTGAAGTAGTAGTCGTGAAGCGTTTCCCCTGGACTGTACGTGAACCTATCAAACAGATCATACAACTGACATTCCCGTTCCTGTTTAGTAAGAGACGTACCTTGTAGAAGAACCTTTAGACGTTCCCATAAATCCTTTGCAACCGTATATTGACTTACCATTCGATAGATGTCATGTGGAAGAGCTTGGAAAATGGTTTGAAGAGCCTTTTCGTCTGCATCAGCAATAAGTTGTTGAGCTGGTGTAAGTTCTTCAAACTCCCGTGGTCGAGTCACATTGTTAACAACGATGGTACCATAATCAAGTGGACCATTTAGAATTGACTTGACCATATGCCTCCCATATGTCGGTTTTCCCTTAATGTATGACATCATACGGCCTTGCCATGCTTCAAAGACTTCTTTAATGAGCATTAGAGGGCGATTATCTGTTCCCGTAATGACGGAAATATCCGTAAGTGATGTCATTTGAGGCATTAATGAACTCGGATTCATTTTGATCACTTTAAAGACTCAAAGATTATCGGTTGATCAAGTAGTGAAGTAAGGTTGTGAATTATGTTGTGTTGTTGAAGTAAAGCGTGTGTAAGAAGCCAAGATTAAATCCACTAAAAATCGTCGAAAAAACTCGTAAAATACCCCTTGATCCGGAATAATTAAATAAAATACCCCTTGATCCGGAATAATTAAGTTGATTCGGAATAAATACCTTAATGTGAAAAAGACCTTGGTTCGGAATATCTACCTTGATTCGGAATACTTGCTTATCCGGAATAACTTGCTTATCCGGAATAACTTGCTTATCCGGAATAACTTGCTTATCCGGAATAACTTGCTTATCCGGAATAACTTGCTTATCCGGAATAACTTGCTTATCCGGAATAACTTGCTTATCCGGAATAACTAGCTTTGTTCGGAATAGTCTGTTATTCGGAATAAATCTGGAAAAACACTTCGAGACCAAGAACAAGCCCTTTAAACGAATCGAAACTCGATTTTTTGATCAAAAAACACAAAACGTTTTGTGATTTCTACCAAAATAAGATAAACCCAACACTTATCAACTAATCCCAACAACAAAAACACCAAAAATTACAAGATTCAAGGTTGATTTTCCTAAAAATCACTAATACAATCAAAAACTAAAAAGCAACACAAAACCTTACCTTAAATCACCCCATGGCTCTTGATACCAATTGAAGAATATTGATAATCTTATCAATCAATAAGGTGGGTTGAAGGTTTCTAGAGAGAGAAAGTAGTGAGAGAAAGTGAGAGAGAAATATGTGTTTCTTTATTAAATGAATGAGAGAAATGACCAACAACCAACCCCTTTTCATGGTGGAAAGGGGTATTTATATCCAAGCCTCTAATGGGCTTGGGCCGACCCATGACAAGCCCATGGGCTGGTTTTTACTTAACTAAATAAGCAAACATTAACTACGAGCTATACAAAATTAATAATATTGTGGAGTGACCGATACTTCTAATATACGTTAAAAACGTATTTCTAACATTCACCTTGTTTGCGTTTGCCTTTGCCTTTGGGTTTTGATGAAGAGAACTCTCCCAATGCGGCTCTTTCCTTTTGAAGTTCCATTTCTTCCAACAATTGCTTGTATGCCGCACTTGCTTTGAGTTCATCAGTCAACATATGATTAGGAATAGCGGTTGGAATACCCGAGTAAACACCGGAGTGTCCATCGTGTTTAAGATCCACAAGAATATCATCGTCATCGGGAGTATGATGAGGACTTCCTTCAAGCTTATCGATTGAGGCATCTAATTGCATGAAGTGATGAATAATAAGCTTAATGAATCGTGGGAAAGGAAAGAAACCTGTCTTCTTCTTAGTATTGTGAAAGAGTTGATAAGTAAAATCCTCCTATAGAAACTCTGCATAGTTCACATTCTTCCTCTCATAGATACCCCAAAAGATACGAGCAGTTGAAAAACACAAAAAGTCATATCTAGTTGATTTCGCAGTAAAACACCGAACGAGTGTTCCGAAAAATGTTTTCCAAGGTTGGCCCAAGTTAGCTGTAGTAAACCCAGACACTAGTCGTAAGTCAGGATCACCGTATCCAAGAGAGTGATACATCTTCACAGCTGCAGTCTTGTCCGGGTCGGCTGTAAACTTTTGACCTGTAGGTGGTATTGGTAATCCGAATATTTGACGAAAGATAGAAATTGTGAGAATACATTCCTTTCTGTTGATGGTGAATGAGTACTTTCTGTCTGTTAGCCGTTTCTTTGTAGCCCAAAATTCATGCATACTGTAACACTCTCATTTTTTTCGTATCGGTACAGCGGAAGGGTCTTTCAGAGTGTTACGGGATAGCACAATAACTCCAATCATAGACAACACATAAAAATGGTTGTTCAAGGTTTAACATACATTCATTCGATAAAAAGTTTCAAAAGCGTACAACAGGTCCCAAATTATACAGGTCATCAAGTTTACAAACATAGATCGAATGAACATTTTTAATATTATGTGGGCCATCAGAGTCGGTCTCCATCCGGATTACCTTCAAGCACCTGAGATAAAAACATGCAAAAATCATATAAGCGAATGCCGAGTGAATTCATAGAGTTTAATGAAAACCGTTATATAAAACAATCATTTAAAATCAGAACACAAGCATAATATCGGAAGTAAGTCCTCATATTGCTAGTCAGGCAATATATAAATCAAGCATACATCTTAAACCGTCCATGAGACCGTAGTCTCTATATTACCATGATAGGTAATATATTCATCGTTATTAGCGTCGTATCATATCGGATATTTAGATTATACATATTGAATAATACATTGTAGGATTATTATTAGCCGCATGACATTGTTACCTTACTATGAAAACAGCGGGCCGCGAACCCGACAAACAATTTGCCCATCTAAGTTAGCGTGTCGTCACAAAGGTCACGCTATGGAAATCTTCTCATACATAAATTTGCTTACCAATCAATGTGGCACGACGGGGATCAACCGTCAAGGCGCGAACTGGGGTGATCGTCCCCAAATAGTACTATTAAATGCATAAGCGTCTACCAAATCCCGGTAGTTCACAATTCATGCTAATGGGACTTTTAGTGACATAACCTAACTTTAATAATCCATTTAATTTCATCTATCGGGTCCTTTAATCATTTATCGGGTCATACAATCGGGTCATTCAATCATTCGGGTCCAAAATCAATAAACAAACAATCGGGACAAATGGTGTCCTGTTTTATAAAAAATAACATGTAATCTCCCTTGCGGGTTTATAAAACATTTATAAAAACATATAAAAGAGTGCGAGGCTATGAACTCACGTTGTTAATGAAAGGCGGATTATCGGCTACGGGCGTGCTTCGGTCACGGAAACCTATATAAATAATAATCGGTCTTAGACTCGGTCCAATGACTTTTATCAAAACAACAATATACATATGATGATTTTGTACATATGATGATGATCAAGTGGGTTTATACATCCTTGTTTACTCATTTTAGCGTTTACGTTTTGGTAACGTCTTACTAGTTCGCTAGTTTTACCTATTTACCTATTTTAAGTCCATTAAGCCTTTTATAAGTTCTTTAACTTGTTTTAATCCCTTTTATACCTATATTATCAGTATATATACTTTTCATGTTGGGCCCAAATGGGTTAAGCCCAATAAGTTCTTTTTACAAGTTTTTATCTTATTAAGTCCAATTATTAGTCCAATATGTTTAGTTAGCTCGTAAATGTCCGTATTTCATATAGATCGGGTTTTATCGGTTTTTACTTGTATTTGTTACTTATACATCAGTATATGACTTTTATAAACTTTACATTAGACGGGTTTGGTCGTCTAAGTTTTATTTGGTGAAAAACGTTAATTTTACGGCGATAGACGAAAAAGTCGTAAAAATCAAGTTTATAGTTTTTATTACTTATAAATATTATTTCACCATCATTTATATAATTTATCCATTTAATTAACCTTTTATATATTTATATAAATAAGTTTTATAAGTTAGTGGGTTTATATTTTTACATTTTATACATTATAATGTGAGTGCTTATATAATAATAATAAACATTATTTCCAAAAATCTGATTTTTAACTTTATGTTCACCATTTTTACCATATCTAGGGTTCTATAATGAATTATAAGCTCATTTTTGGGTGACATGTTCTTCATATTATGTGCTACATTTAACTTAGTTATAGCTACTGCCCATTTTGAGTATAACTTGCCTTAACAGTCCCTACAAAACTGCTTATTCAGATTAGACCCCTAACTTGTTTTGATCATATCTCACTCATTATTTTGATTCCATTGCATGGCCAACTCTCACATGTGTATAACATCTTCTACTTACTGTAAATGGATCAAACCATGCAATTTTATCAGTTCATCTTTTAGTTATCTACTGTTTTTATACAGCCAACTAAATAATCAAGATTTTAGCTTCATTTCATATAGTTATCAACCTTTTTAAGCATATCTATCAACACTTGATCCCCACACAACATTTTTATCATCATATATACATCATATACATATAAAAAATGAAAGAAAATACATTTGTTCTTTACAAAATAACAAGATAAAAATGGAGAGGATGATCTTCTTTACCAACCAAGTGGATTTCTTGTTTTAGGAAGACAAGAACTTGATGAACACAACAAGTATCTCCAAGACCATCAAATATCAAGAACATATGTTGGAAAATCAGCCCTAGGACACAAGCAAATCACCTCCAAAGATGTTAATATGGCCACCAAATGAGCAAGGCTTCAAGATAACTCCTTAATAGAGCTAGTAAACATGTGTTTCATGGCTAGAAGAGATCAAATGGGGTGTTTGTTGCTATATTTTGGACGGCAAGGGAGGGTAGTTTGAGAGAGTTTTGGTGTTGATTGCATGTGAGAAATGGTGGAAGTGAAAAACAAGTAGCTAGTTTTGAGTTAGTGGTAAAGGAAAGTAGCTTAAAGGGTAAGCTAAGCTTACACTTGGTGTAAGTTAGCTAACATGATGCCACCTTAGTGTGTGGTGTCATGTTGCCGTCCAAACCATGCTAGTGGGGTGGGACAATGTGTTTTGTCCCATCTCACTAGTTTACGGGTATTTCTCGATTCTAGTTTTCTCGATTTGCATGCCCTCGGGTCGTTTTACGAAAAACGTTTTTATAAATTATGAATCAACGTCACAAAACGAATCCAATAAAAATTGTCTCATAAAAAACGGAGTTCAAAAACGTAAATACGTAATCCTAAGGTTTCCGGTTTAGTCGTAAAAGACGCCAAATTATGCATGTAAGCCCAAATATAAATCCGTAAATTGTGAGTTCGCCAACCAACACAAAAATAAGTTTCAAAATATTATACGAGAAAATATTTCACTACCTGAAAATGTTAGATTGTCACAGCTTTTCCTCCTAAAAGGGATCAACGTCCTCGTGATCCATTTCATTTGGATGTCCGTTTCTTATTGAAATCGAAGAGGTGCGGATATTTCTTCCACATTTCATCCTCTCGTTCCCAAGTATATTCCGGTCCATGCTTTGAATTCCATCGGATCTTGACAATAGGTATCCGACTTTGTTTCAGTTGCTTTACCTCACGGTCTATAACTTCTACGGGCTCTTCGATAAAATGCAACTTCCCATCTATTCGAACCTTACCTAACGGAATTTTCTCATCACTCACTGCTAGACATTTCTTCATATTAGATACATGGAATGTGTTGTGAACACCATGAAGTTCTGGGGGTAACTCTAGTTTGTAAGCCACCGGACCTACTCTAGATGAAATCTTAAAGGGTCCAATATAACGGGGATTCAATTTCCCCCGCTTTCCAAATCTGATAACACCTTTCCATGGCGATACCTTCAACATTACTCGGTCACACACTTCAAACTCCATTGGCTTCCGCCGCACATCCGCGTAACTTTTCTGTCTACTACGGGCAGTCAACAACCTCTTCTTAATCTGAACTATCATCTCCGTAGTCTCCCAGATCAATTCCGGTCCCGTGAGCTGGGTATCCCCAACTTCACTCCAACATACAGGAGATCTACACTTCCTACCATACAAAGCTTCAAACGGTGTAGCCTTAATACTAGAATGGTAACTATTGTTATACGAAAACTCTGCTAACGACAAATGTTTATCCCAATTCTTACCAAAGTCTAACACACAAGCTCTCAACATATCTTCTAGTGTTTGTATCGTCCTTTCACTCTGCCCATCAGTCTGGGGGTGATAAGCAGTGCTCATGTCGAGATTCGTTCCCAAAGATCTTTGGAGAGATTTCCAAAAATTCGATGCGAATCTAGGATCTCGATCTGAAATGATCGATACAGGCACTCCATGCTTGCATACAACATTATCAAGGTATATACGAGTCAGCTTCTCCAGTGAGAACTGCTCTTTAACCGGAATGAAGTGTGCGGATTTGGTCAGTCTATCGACAATAACCCAAATCGAATTGTTTCCAGATGATGTTCTAGGAAGCTTGGTGATAAAGTCCATCGTAATTCGCTCCCACTTCCATTCAGGAATCTTTGGCTGTTGAAGTAGTCCTGATGGCTTTTGATGTTCGGCTTTAACTCTAGCACAAGTCAAGCATTGAAGAACATACATAGCTATGTCAGCTTTCATATTCGGCCACCAGTACAACTTCTTCAAATCATGGTACATCTTATCAGATCCCGGATGAATGGAATACTTAGATTTATAGGATTCTAACATAATCAAATCTCTTAAGCCTCCAAACTTAGGTATCTACATACGACCTCTTAAGCATTCACTCCATCAGCTCTAACCTCTAAAGGATCTCCTTCTCCTCGGAACCCTTCATTAACAAAATTCTCCTTCTTACAAGCTTCTATTTGCGCATTTCTAATTTGCTCAGGCAAATTATTGTGCACGGTCAAGACTAGAGAACGCACCCTGATAGGCTCTCTATCTTTCCTACTCAACGCATCGGCAACAACATAGGCTTTTCCTGGGTGATATTTTATATCACAGTCATAATCACTTAACAACTCTATCCATCTTCGTTGCCTCATGTTCAATTCCTTCTGGTCGAGAATATATTGTAGGCTTTTGTGATCGGTGAATACCGTACACTTGGTGCCATACAGATAATGTCTCCACAACCTAAGAGCAAAGACTACAGCTCCTAACTCAAGATCATGAGTAGTATAATTCTCCTCATTCTTCCTTAATTGCCTAGAAGCATAAGCTATCACTTTCTCTCGCTGCATCAAAACAGCTCCATAACCTCTAAGAGATGCGTCACAATACACTACAAAATCTTCACTCCCGTCGGGTAATGATAAGATTGGCGCACTACATAATTTTTGCTTCAATGTCTGAAATGCTCCATCTTCATCACTTCCCCAAACGAAAGGTTTATTCTTCTAGGTAAGCTTAGTCAAGGGTTTAGCTATCAAAGAAAATTCTTTAATGAATCGCCTATAATAGCCAGCTAATCCTAAGAACTGTCGCACTTCCGTTGGCGTTGTCGGTGCAGACCAATTCTTAATAGCTTCAACCTTTGCAGGATCAACATGAATTCCATCTCTGTTAATCACATGACCAAGAAATTGCACAGAATCTAACCAGAAATCACACTTCGAAAACTTAGCATACAACCTTTCATCCTTCAACAAATTCAAAACAATCCTCAAATGTTCTCTATGTTCATCTTCATTCTTAGAATAGATCAGAATATCGTCAATAAACACAATCACAAATTTATCCAAGTAGGGCTTGCACACTCGATTCATTAAATCCATGAAAACGGCAGGTGCGTTAGTTAACCCAAATGGCATTACTTGAAATTCATAGTGTCCATAACGAGTTCTAAATGCAGTTATAGGAATATCTTCTTCACGGACGCGAAGTTGGTGATATCCTGACCGCAAATCTATCTTAGAATACACACTAGATCCTTGCAGTTGATTAAACAAATCATCAATCCTAGGTAAAGGATATCGATTTTAATTGTCAACTTATTCAGTTCCCTATAATCAATGCACATACGAAAAGATCCATCCTTCTTCTTAACGAACAAGACTGGAGCTCCCCAAGGCGACGAGCTCGATCGAATAAAACCTTTATCAGACAACTCCTTAAGTTGCTCAGATAACTCCTTTAATTCAGAAGGGCTAATCGGTAAGGCGCACGTGCCACCGGTGCAGCACCAGGAATTAAATCGATTCGAAACTCTACTTGCCTTATCGGTGGAAGTCCGGGTAAATCTTTAGGAAATACCTCAGGAAATTCACAAATAATAGGTACATCTTTCAATCGTTTCTCCCTAGACTCATTCCCGGTCACTTGAGCTAAGAACAACTCACAACCGTTCCTGATGTACTTTTGGACTTTAATACATGAAACGATTTTCAAACGGGATTCACCTCGACTACCATCAATTACTAACGTCCTATTCCTAAGAGGAATCTTAACCTTCTTCTATCCACATAAAATAGTAGCATTATTCAACGACAACCAATCCATACCAATAATAATATCAAAACTACCTAATTCTATCAACATCAAATCAATCGGAAAGGAATGGTTTAAGAGATTTAGAGAGCATCCTTCTAATAGCTTATTAGTTTTCACTAATTTACCATCAGCCAATTCCACCTCGTAACTGGTACTTATCTCAACAGGTTCAATATCAATAAGGGCACTAAATTTAGTGGATACAAAGCTCCTATCGGCACCCGAATCAAATAAAGCAACAGCATAATGATTGTTGAGTAAAAACGTACCGGTAACGACATTCGGATCCTCTTTCTTCACCTCAATTGTTCCAAGTTGGTAGATACCACCCAGGGGGTTTCTTCCAGGTACAATCGCTTTCAACTTGGGGCATTCCGATTTCCTATGACCTTCTTCATTACAGTTGAAGCAAATGGTTCCCTTCTTACACCTTTCAACCTTGTGTCCAAGCTTTCCGCAATTTCGGCACTTCCAGCAGTCGCCAGCATGCCTCTTGTTGCCACACTTAGGACATCTATCATCGTTGCGTGGTGCATTGTTGGTAAGAGCATTTGCATTCCCCTTTCTCTTGTTCTGACGGCGATTGAAATTCTTCCTATTATCACCTCTATCTACACGCTCACCGTCTCCCTTTCTTTTCTCACCAACACGGGCTTCATCTTCCTTATCCTGAATTATCTGTCCAATGAGTTGGTAAGCCATCCGAACAGCATCATCAATGGTCAGTGGTTTCAATGATGTCACGTCCCCCCGGATATTCCTGGTCAACCCTTTCTCATATTTCTCGATTCGGATCTCTTCAGGTTCAACCAATCGAGGACATAGCAAGGCCAACTCATGGAATCGATTCGTATAACTATCAATGTCCACATCTTTCATTCTCAAATGAATCAACTCCTGTTCTAACCTAATAATCACACTACGAGGACAAAAACTCCAAAGTCATCCACTTCTTAATTTCAGCCCAAGGAGTAGCATTAGCAGCATCAAGACTCATGAAAGCAATTCTCCCGTTCCACTAAGTCAACACACGACCTTTAAGAGTAGCCATAGCAAAAGTCACCTTATCTTCCTCCTTACACTTACTAATCCTAAACACCGATTCAATCTTCTTAATCCACTGGCTTAATCCTACAACACCTTCAGTTCCATTAAAAGGTAGAGGTTCACACTTCATGAACGTCACATAAGTACAGCCACCAACTTCAGGTGCATTAGTTCCAAGTCCTCCTACATTTCCTCCAGCATTAGCATTCACATTATTAGCATTCACATTCACATTAGTACCGCCAATTCCACTACCGCCAGCTCCACTACCGCCATCTCCACTACCGCCAGCTCCACTACCGCCAGCTTCATTTCTAGAATTTGCCATAAATTCAGTCATAGATGCGGTAACTTGCTCCGTAATAATCCTACGTACATCATCCTCAGTCACAGCCTTCTTGGACGGCATACTTCTATAATTTCACAATTTCAAAGTATTAAGCATTCACCCAACAAAGGATTCATATAATATGGATTGAATTCATAATCAAGACACAAATAAGGCACAATATGGAATTCAAGACAAGATACATATTTCATTCGATCTGAAACAAAAGTATTGTCTTAGTACATCCCATATCAAAGTTCTAGCACTATATACACTCAAAATTCGTGCCAAGTCTATTACTAACAAGTCGGTTCAGTCAAAGCTACAAAAGCACAAAAGATATAAAGGTCACTACTAAATACAGACTGGTCTACTGAGAACCGCCAGATGGTCCATCATCCATCGTCTTCTGAATCTTCGTCGGACGATCACTAGACACATCTTCAGCTGGGCGCTTACGGATTACTCCTCTTTCAACCATGTCAGCATAAAATCTACTGTTCCATCCCACAGATATATTCAACTCCTTCTCAGCTTTCTCACGCATCGCATGAGCCACACTCAACTGAATCTCCATAGAATTCACCTTTCTCTTCATAGCAGCATACTCACTACTTTCCAATACCGATAACCTTCTAAAAGCCTCATTCAAACCACGTTCTACATCACTCAAATCCAAACTAAGCAATTCTCGCTCTTTCTCGCCAACCTTAGCCTTCGACTCCAAATAAGCAACCTGAGTCTGAACAACACCTAATCCAACCTTTGTCACAAAACTCTTAACACGGGAAGCATCTAGATCACGTCTCAAGGCCCATGGTGCAAGACCATCAATATGAGTAGCCTATCGAGTACTAGACGACTCTTCTATCTCACGTCTACGAGTAGCAATACCATCGGTACCGTCAGGTGCATCATCATCCTCATCCTCCTCTGATTCAGAATTAGATTCAGATGATTCAGACATTTCATCCCTAGGTAACTCATCCTCAGAATCAGACAAACAAACTGGTGGGGGCAAAGGCTCGCCCTCTGGAACATCATACGGATAAATAAGCTCAGCTTCCTCATCGTCATCAACCTCAACATCTATACCTACATCCTCCTCGACATCCTCGTCGTCAATCTTGTCATCTAAATTATCTAACCCAATCTCCTCATCATTCTCAATATCAACATTCTCAATATCCACATTCTCAATCTCCACATTCTCAATATCCACATTCTCAATATCCACATTCTCAATATCCACATTCTCTACCAAGTTAGCCTGAGGGGCAATCTGATCTCCTAGTCCTAACTCGGGCTCGGGATCCTCAAATGGTTCCTCCTCGTCATCAATATCATAATCTACTAAGTCTAAATAAGGATCATCATCTACATTAGGTTCGGGAATAGCATGGTTTTCTACAGGAATATTAGGGTCAGCCATGACAATCTGCATTTATATATATATCTCGTATTAGGATAACATACTAGTTATACAATTACATAATGAAATCACGATATATACATATATATAAATTATATTATATATATCAAAATATATATCTTCTCAATAGGGCTTGTTGGTAACGTCGGAGATCTCTGGCACCGTTATAGTCAAAAGATTTTTCAAATATTTTCTCAAATGTTCATTGTCAAAAGATTTTGAAAAGTTTTGTTCAAAACCTTGGTTTTTAAAATCCTTTGTTCTCTATAACGAGAGCTCTGGTACCAAACTGTAACACTCTCATTTTTTTTCGTATCGGTACAGCGGAAGGGTCTTTCAGAGTGTTACGGGATAGCACAATAACTCCAATCATAGACAACACATAAAAATGGTTGTTCAAGTTTTAACATACATTCATTCGATAAAAAGTTTCAAAAGCGTACAACAGGTCCCAAATTATACAGGTCATTAAGTTTACAAACATATATCGAATGAACATTTTTAATATTATGTGGGCCATCAGAGTCGGTCTCCATCCGAATTACCTTCAAGCACCTGAGATAAAAACATGCAAAAATCATATCAACGAATGCCGAGTGAATTCATAGAGTTTAATGAAAACCGTTATATAAAACAATCATTTAAAATCAGAACACAAGCATAATATCGGAAGTAAGTCCTCATATTGCTAGTCAGGCAATATATAAATCAAGCATACATCTTAAACCGTCCATGAGACCGTAGTCTCTATATTATCATGATAGGTAATATATTCATCGTTATTAGCGTCGTATCATATCAGATATTTAGATTATACAAATTGAATAATACATTGTAGGATTATTATTAGCCGCATGACATTGTTACCTTACTATGAAAACAGCGGGCCGCGAACCCGACAAACAATTTGCCCATCTAAGTTAGCGTGTCGTCACAAAGGTCACGCTATGGAAATCTTCTCATACATAAATTCGCTTACCAATCAATGTGGCACGACGGGGATCAACCGTCAAGGCGCGAACTGGGGTGATCGTCCCCAAATAGTACTATTAAATGCATAAGCGTCTACCAAATCCCGGTAGTTCACAATTCATGCTAATGGGACTTTTAGTGACATAACCTAACTTTAATAATCTATTTAATTTCATCTATCGGGTCCTTTAATCATTTATCGGGTCATACAATCGGGTCATTTAATCATTCGGGTCCAAAATCAATAAACAAACAATCGGGACAAATGGTGTCCTATTTTATAAAAACTAACATGTAATCTCCCTCGCGGGTTTATAAAACATTTATAAAAACATTTAAAAGAGTGCGAGGCTATGAACTCACGTTGTTAATGAAAGGCGGATTATTGGCTACGGGCGTGCTTCGGTCACGGAAACCTATATAAATAATAATCGGTCTTAGACTCGGTCCAATGAATTTTATCAAAATAACAATATACATATGATGATTTTGTACATATGATGATGATCAAGTGGGTTTATACATCCTTGTTTACTCATTTTAGCGTTTAAGTTTTGGTAACGTCTTACTAGTTCGCTAGTTTTACCTATTTACCTATTTTAAGTCCATTAAGCCTTTTATAAGTTCTTTAACTTGTTTTAATCCCTTTTATACCTATATTATCAGTATATATACTTTTCATGTTGGGCCCAAATGGGTTAATCCCAATAAGTTCTTTTTACAAGTTTTTATCTTATTAAGTCCAATTATTAGTCCAATATGTTTAGTTAGCTCGTAAATGTCCGTATTTCTTATAGTTCGGGTTTTCTCGGTTTTTACTTGTATTAGTTACTTATACATCATTATATGACTTTTATAAACTTTACATTAGACGGGTTTGGTCGTCTAAGTTTTATTTGGCGAAAAACGTTAATTTTACGGCGACAGCCGAAAAAGTCATAAAAATCAAGTTTATAGTTTTTATTACTTATAAATATTATTTCACCACCATTTATATAATTTATCCATTTAATTAACCTTTTATATATTTATATAAATAAGTTTTATAAGTTAGTGGGTTTATATTTTTACATTTTATACATTACAATGTGAGTGCTTATATAATAATAATAAACATTATTTCCAAAAATCTGATTTTTAACTTCATGTTCACCATTTTTACCATATCTAGAGTTCTATAATGAATTAGAAGCTCATTTTTGGGTGACATGTTCTTCATATTATGTGCTACATTTAACTTAGCTATAGCTACTGCCCATTTTAAGTTTAACTTGCCTTAACAGTCCCTACAAAACTGCTTATTCAGATTAGACCACCTAACTTGTTTTAATCATATCTCACTCATTATTTTGATTCCATTGCATGGCCAACTCTAACATGTGTATAACATCTTCTACTTACTGTAAATGGATCAAAACATGCAATTTTATCAGTTTATCTTTTAGTTATCTACTGTTTTTATACAGCCAACTAAATAATCAAGATTTTAGCTTCATTTCATATAGTTATCAACCTTTTTAAGCATATCTATCAACACTTGATCCCCACACAATATTTTTATCATCATATATACATCATATACATATACAAAATGAAAGAAAATACATTTGTTCTTTACAAAATAACAAGAGAAAAATGGAGAGGATGATCTTCTTTACCAACCAAGTGGATTTCTTGTTTTAGGAAGACAAGAACTTGATGAACACAACAAGTATCTCCAAGACCATCAAATATCAAGAACATAGGTTGGAAAATCAGCCGTAGGACACAAGCAAATCACCTCCAAAGATGTTAATATGGCAACCAAATGAGCAAGGCTTCAAGATAACTCCTTAATAGAGCTAGTAAACATGTGTTTCATGGCTAGAAGAGATCAAATGGGGTGTTTGTTGCTATATTTTGGATGGCGAGGGAGGGTAGTTTGAGAGAGTTTTGGTGTTGATTGCATGTGAGAAATGGTGGAAGTGAAAAACAAGTAGCTAGTTTTGAGTTAGTGGTAAAGGAAAGTAGCTTAAAGGGTAAGCTAAGCTTACACTTGGTGTAAGTTAGCTAACATGATGCCACCTTAGTGTGTTGTGTCATGTTGCCGTCCAAACCATGCTAGTGAGTTGGGACAATGTGTTTTGTCCCATCTCACTAGTTTACGGGTATTTCTCGATTCTAGTTTTCTCGATTTGCGTGCCCTCGGGTCATTTTACGAAAAACGTTTTTATAAATTATGAATCAATGTCACAAAACGAATCCAATAAAAATTGTCTCATCAAAAACGGAGTTCAAAAACGTAAATACGTAATCCTAAGGTTTCCGGTTTAGTCGTAAAAGACGCCAAATTATGCACGTAAGCCCAAATTTAAATCCGTAAATTGTGAGTTCGTCAACCAACACAAAAATAAGTTTCAAAATATTATACGAGAAAATATTTCACTACCTGAAAATGTTAGATTGTCACACATATAATCGGTTGGAACCGAAGCCGTACCGCAAAACATCTTCTTCATTGGTGTTCGAGCAAGAATATTTGTGACCACTTAGAAAGCATAGTGAGCTGAGGCATAATCTTCTTTGTCTTCTTTTAGTCGAAAGTTGTTTGGTATGATCTGTAGAGCCTTGGCAGCTTCAAGTGCCTGATTAGCTTTGATTTGATTCTCGGTAAGTTGAGACATGTTTTCTGCTTAATATGAACAAACATACAAGATTGATATACCCAAAGACATATATATATATCATGATGTATCTATACCTAAGCAAATCAAGCATATACCATAAACAACATACAATACACCATCTTTGAATAATCCTACAATCTGTGGAAAGTGCATTTGACATTTTCACAAAAAAAAAATCATCTTTTTCGGAATTATCAACATTTTCAGAAGAATCCACATTTTCGGAATAATCAAACAATTTCAGAGAAATCCACATTTTCGGAATAACACACAATTTCAGAAAAATCAATTTTTTCGGAATAATTACCTTTTCAGTAAAATCCATTTTTTCGGAAAACCATTTCGGAAAACCATCTTTTTCAGAAAAAAACATCTTTTTCAGAAAAAAACATCTTTTTCGGAAAAACAACTTTTTCGGAAAAACTATTTTTCAGAAAAACCAATATCTTCGGAAAACCAACATCTTCGGAAAACTAACTTCTTCGTAAAAATGGACTTTTCTATGAAATCAACTTTTTCGGAATATTAGCATTTTCAGTGAAATCAATTATTTCGGAATAATGACTTTTTCAGTAAAAACAACTTCTTCGGAAAAAATGCCTTTTTAGAAAAATCCTCTTCTTCGGAATAATTACTTTTTCAGTAAAACAACTTTTTCGGAAAATTTGCTTTTTCAATGACATGTACTTCTTCGGAAAAATTACTTTTTCAGAAAAAATCATTTTTTCAGATAAACATATTTTTCGGAAAAACAACTTTTTCAGAAAAAAATCTTTGAGTAAAACCATGTTTTTAGAATAATCTTCGGAAAGATCCATTTTTTCAGAAGAAAAATCTGTGATATCCTCATTAACCGTCTTGATATGATTCTTGGGGCACAGATTGATTCTAAGGCATTCTAAACAAACGCATCAATGATCTAAATCTAATGGCATTCAAAAAGAAACCTCACTATCAATTAACCAATTAATTGAAAAAATCTATAAACCCTAATTAGTTCAGATTCAATAGAAACTTGTTATTAGGAGTGAGATATAATCGTCTAATTAATAAACACTGATAGTAAAAAGAATACCTAGATCAGACAGTCGATTTAGCACAAAATAGATGAAAGAACGAAGCAATAGCAATGGCGGTTTTGGAGGTTTACGTTTGTGTGTGTTACAGTAAAGAGACGAAAGGGAGGGGGGGGGGGTTTATTTGACTGATACATGGTTTTTACCTAGTAAGAAAATTATCGTTCTAGTGTTCTAGTCTAATCGAATTGATCTAGGTTCTATGTGCGAATCAGCTGTCTTTGGTAAAACAAAAATGTTTCGTCGTAGTATATTAAAATAAAAGTGCAAAGACGTAAATGTAAATGACGTGAAAGTAAATGGCGTTTAGAATAAAACTAAGTCTAATTTAAAACAAATGGTGCAATATTTAAAAACTTTGAAAAGTAAATAATTAAATGACTTAAAGTTAAAGCAAGACGAGAATTAAAATGACAAAGTATTAAAATGAGAACTTAAAAATTAAACAAGATAAAAATATAAAACAATCCCACCGTCGGAATATATTCTGATCAGACTCACCTTACACTTGACCGGAATGTTGTCGTCGGAATATGCACAACCGTCCAATCGGAATGCCAAAAACCTACCTGGTCGGAATGTTGATCCCGTCGAAATGTGGAGTGAACTTGGTCGGAATGCTGATCGGAACCCCTTAATCGGAATATCGTCACTATACCTGATCGGAATACCAAAAGCAACTCGATCGGAATGAGGGAAGGAGTACCAATCGGAATGCTGTCACAACCCCTAATCGGAATACTCAAAACCTCCACTGATCGGAATACCAAGACCCTCTCGTCAGAATATGTAAACCCTTTTCCGACCAAGCAAGGAACGCTGGTCGGAATAATAAACCCCTTTCCGATCGTACAGATCGGAATACGGTGAAATAGATGAAAAATAAGCTAGAAAGATAATCTATAACTCAAATAAGCACACCACGAAAATCCTAAGGCAAACCGTATAAAAATAAGCTACCAAACTGAAATCTAAAGACTTATAAGATACGAAATGAATAAGCTTTACGAAAAACAACTTTTATATAAAAATAACTTTTATAAAAACTTTATAAACTTGAAAATAAGCACAAATAAGCTATGAAAATCAATGATCCAAAACAATCAAAAGTATAAAAACACAATCTTTAATCAAATAAGCAACACAAATAGCATGAAAACAACAAGATCAAGCAAGAAAGAAAAGTAGAATGAGAGATTAAAAGCAAGAAAATTAAAGAACACTTACTTGGAAATTAAATGTATTAAAAGTGCAAGACAAGTATTTAAATGTGCAATAAAGTAAATGTGCAAGTAATTAAAAAGTGGAAGAACTAGTGTCACTCTAGCTA
This sequence comes from Glebionis coronaria, assembly GCA_025667525.1. Taxonomy (NCBI): domain Eukaryota; kingdom Viridiplantae; phylum Streptophyta; class Magnoliopsida; order Asterales; family Asteraceae; genus Glebionis; species Glebionis coronaria. The sequence goes on from CM046875.1 coordinate 50,213,441, forward strand.
ACCAAAAACTAATGAAATGAAAATGAGGGGTATTTATAGGAGATTAGGAGGATGGTTAGAGGAAGCTTCCTCCTCTCCTTCCTTTCTTCTTAATTGCACCATTAAGTCCTTCCCTTTTTAATCTTTTGTTAATCTTGGACTTTAAAAACTTATGGCTCGGGATTTCTTTAAACTCGTCTTTTAATTCTTCAATAAAATAGACTTGAGTTCCTCGGCTTTTGATAAACTTCCGTCTTTTGACTTTTTCTTCGATAAATCTTCAGAATTGGTCTTGGGCTTCCGTTCTTTTTACACTCTTGACTACTTGACTTCGTCTTTCGTATTTTTCTTCAATAAAAGCCCGTAAATGCCCGTGAATGCCCGTGTTTTCTCCACTTTTCACAATTTTGTCCTAAATCACAACAAAAACACAAACCACGCATAATTCCGACATAAAAGACATAAAATACACGTTTTGGTCCGGTTATTATTGTAATTAAGTGGTAAAAAGGATGGGTGTTTACACACCTATCAAATCCCCTACACTTGACCATTGCAATGTCCTCATGCAATGCATTAGTTACAAAGCATGTTTACACTTTTCATCATAATCAATCCATAGTGGCCTTTATTAAAGAGATAGAAAACTATAAACATTCAAAGTAAAGAAATCAAAAGCATACCTTGGGTTTTGAAAATGTCATGAATAATCATCATCCTCAAGTTTTCACTTTCTCCAAACCAAGCTTAAAAACGAGATCATTGTTATTATAAGTTAGTAAACTAACACGAACTCATGTGGGCCAATTATTCACTTAGACTCCCTTATTCCTAGGGGTATCTCTTATATTTTATTGTTGTCTTGAATGATCACGAGGATGCATTGTTTGACTTATTTTGATAGTTATTTAGGCCGAAAATAAAGTGAACGATTTAATCAATAGTTTGCTAAAGGACAAAATCTTTTAAAACTGCTTCTCGGGACCTCATAAAGTTCATATCTTGGCATAACTCGCTTCGCGATTTGAGACCTTTCTCGGACCAATATTTGGCAGCGACTTCATACTTCAAACCTTGAGAGACGTTCATGAAATTATGGTCTTCTCTTCATAAAGGAATTCCTTCACTTGAAGTTTTGAGAGATTCATACTTGGACCACGACTTCTTCATTTTTCTCCAATCTTTATTTTGGACTTTGATATACAACGATCCGCCTCCTTTTATGACTTGGATCTATTTATCCTCATACCTTGCTAGGGTCTTTTCGGATACACTTCTCCATGACTTTTGGGGAGTTTTTGCTTTTCGTCGTGTGTCTCGATCCTTCATATTGATTTTCGATAAATGATTCTTCACATCACTTTTGGATCTTTAGCAACACAATATAGCCCTCATGCCTTGTTAGGTCATTTTCGGACTCGCCAATCTTCGCATCCCGCTTCAATAAGTTATGCCTTGGCTATGAACTCTAATCCATACCGAGCAACTTTTAAACGATCTTGGGCTAGAAGCTAAGTAACTTTTCAAATCGTACAACCTTATTTATTGCAGATAAATTTATTAGCAAGCGATGGGAGAATAGGCTTATAATTAACTCACATAAATTCACGAAAGGATACCAAACTTATAAATGGCTCTATCATCTCTCGTTCTCCACAGTTTAAAATCTCAAGTAATGAGACTCGTGGATGCTTAGCCTATTAAATCAAAGTTTTGGGTTTTCGAGTCGCCTATAGGGTCTTGCAAATTCTTAGACTTTTTCAAGTTTAGAAATCGCGTTTTAAAGTTCCCTTGATAAACGACTCTCTAGGATCAATTATAGGAACTTGCGAAAAGTTCTTGTTCTTAACCCGTGAGAGTTAAGACTTTCGCGTTTTATAGCTCCCTATATAAAAGCCTAGCAAAACTTGACTTAAACACGTTAACGATACTAGCTAGAGTAAACTTAGATAAGTAAACTCGGGTTGAGTCAAAAGATTCACAACGTTTGAAATATAAAACCATTTTATTAAAGATTTATTCTAGCAAAGGAAGAAAAATAACTATACAAAAGGAAAAAAACTAATAGGCCAAAATATCAAAAATTTTGAAAAAATGTCGAAAAATTGATTTTCCGGTTAAAATGAGGACAAATACAAGGAAAAGGCCACTTAACTTCGATAGAAGTCCCCCCCTACACTTAAGATAAACATTGTCCTCAATGTTTAAGTATGTGGGAGTAAACTCCCCTACACTTAGGACATTGTGCACTTTGTTTAAATCTTGCTAAGGAAGAGACAACTAAAGATATTCCTATTTTAATATTGAGAAAATATAAAATAGTGAATCGAAAAGAGTTTAGGATAGAACCAGGAAGAAGTGGACACGGAATCATGGGTCGTCAAGAATCATCAAGAGTGGATCATTGAGCGCTCGAATCCCTGATTAAGAAGAGAGGAAAGGAAAGCAAACCAACGGGTCTCCACCCCTACACTTATGATAAAGAAAGCTTAAAGATAGATGCATGGGTTGCCTCCCAAGAAGCGCTTGATTTTTGTTAACCGAGTGGTGAGCCTGACTCGACCTTGATTATCAACGGAAGAAGCATGAAACATATCCACCAGGATCAAATACATAGTTTTCGTCCATCAAATAGCACAAGCTTAAGGCGAACAAGGCAAGCCAAATAAGAAGAGGCAAGGTTCCCTTAAGCAGCGATGGAGCACGGTGGAAGCAAGGGTGAAGTGGTGCAAGCAGATTTCCATAAGTTCCAAAGATTTTTCCTTTTATTTCATCAGGTGGATACTGAGATGGCTTAAAGATTTCAATACCGGGGTCGAACACCTTTTCCTTTAAGGGAAAATAGCACTCAGGCTCAGCAGAGTGTGAAGAAGATCCGCGAAGAAGCACAACCACGTCCTCAGAAGGGGGACAAAGAGGTGTTAACTCATACGTGCTGCGGATATTGGTGTCGACCGGTTTCTTCTCCTTTGAAAGAATGTGCTTCAAATCCAAAGAAGGATCAAGACGATAATCTTCAAAATCATAAGGAGGATCATCACTCTCATGAGGGAAGTAAGTGTTGAGAAATGTAGAGAAGTCTTCCTCAAATGAGTAATCGTCCAAAGTAGGATCGAGTGATGGCGGAGGATCTTCAACATGTGAAGAATCGCTCGAAAGAGTATCAGCCTCATCGAAATCATCATACGTGGGCAGATCGGGATACTCAGAAGTAAGGTCATCATAATCATCCGAATCTGAGCTAGACTCGTCATCATAAGCATCAAAGACCGGTGGAGAATCATAAATGGGAGAAGCGTCCATATTGGATAGAGAATGATCCACATCTTCATGAAAAAGTGGATTATCAATGCAAGAGTCGAATAGAGGATTGTTGTAGACGACAAAATCATCAAGCACATTAATCATATTCACTGATTCTCGTCCATAGGATTTGCTTGTAAGCTTCCCCATTTTAAAAACTTGTGCATCATCCCCGACTCTTAAGATTAACTCACCTTCGGCCACATCAACTAAAGCTCGTCCAGTTCACAAGAATGGCCGACCAAGTATTAAAGGAATACGAGGGTCCATTTCATAATCAACGACGACAAAATCGACCGGGAAAGTAAATGTGCCAACTTTGATGAACACGTCTTCGGCTATACCAACGGGGTAAGCGAGAGTGCGGTTTGCAAGTTCAAGAGTCATCTTTGTTGGAGTGAGGTCGGGCAATGATAGTGTTTTCCAAACACTCAAAGGCATAAGATTAATACTGGCCCCGAGATCAGCAAGGGCAGTAAATTCTTCAGTTTTGTTGAAAACGCAAGGCAATACAAAACGACCGGGATCTCCAAGCTTTTCCGGAAGTTCTTTAAGAATAACTGCAGAGCAATTTTCATTTAAGCGTGTGTTGGTGAGCTCAATCAGCTTCTCCTTCTTGTTAAGCAATTCCTTAAATGCTTTAACAAATTTGGGCATGTGGACAAGTGCTTCAAGAAAGCTAATGTTGAAGTTCATTTGAGAGATCATCTTCACATAGCGCGACACTTTAGCGTCATCCTTGGTTAGCATTTTGGTCTTGCCTAAACGAGAGGGATAAGGGATATTGGGTTTGGGTGGGGAAGGTGAAGGTGTAGGTAAAGGTTGAGATGTTGAAGGGTCCTTCCTAGAAACATCGTCATGGCGAGGCGGAGACGGTAATGGTGCACTAATACTAGGTGTAGGAGGAGTAGGGATAAATGGTGGTGGAGGAGGTGTAAATGATGGGGGTAGGATTGGTGGATCAACAATGGTAATTCCACTACGAGTAGTAATAGCGCTCACATTTGCTCGCGATTTGGTGACGGTGTTTGAAGGTAGACAACTTGAAGAAGAAGGTTGAGCGGCAGGCAAGAAACTAGCAAGCATACTCTTCAAATCATTGGTTTGATTGCTGAAGGAGGATTGGATATTATCTCGAAGCTCGGATATAATCTCATTTCCTTGCTTTGTAATATCTCCTTTAAGATTGATAATTTGGCTCTGTAGATTCTTGATTTGCTCACCGTGGGTTCTCATGATGGCTTCAACATCGGGGTTAATGGGTGGGGTTTGTTGAGCGGGTGGGTGATAAGGATTAGAAGCTCTTGGTGGGATTTGGTTGCTTCTATTGTAGTTGTTGGCGGGGTTTTGGTTTTGAGGAGAAAAACCGAGTGAAAGGTAATTGTTGGACCGGTAACTCAGCAAAGTTCTATCCCCTTGAGGTCGAGCTTGGTAATTTTCCGGTGAATAATTACCATAAGCTGCATACACATTTTCCGGATTTCCTTATGTTGAAGGACAATCGGTGTATGAGTGAGGACCGCCGCATGTTTCACAAGGATTAGCAACCGCTTTAACTTGTTGTTGTTGTTGGTTTGGAGCGAGAAGCGTGATACGTTTGCTCATTTCAGTCATCATGCGGGTGAGTTCGGTCATATCAGGGTTTGCTGATGTGGAAGAAACATTGACTCTCGGGTTGTTCCTTGAAGAAGCGGAGGAATCCCAGTTTTTTTGATGAGTAGTCATGTTCTCAATAACCTCTCTACACTCCTCGGGTCTCCTTTTCATGAATGTGCCACCGGCGGCTGCATTAATCGTATCACGATCTCGAAAAGTCAAACCGTTGTAGAAAGTATCAATTAAGGTCACAGGGAGCATGTTGTGGTTTGGACAACGATCAATCAAGACATTATATCTTTCCCAAGCATCAAAAAGAGATTCATCAGGATCTTGCATGAAACCGCTGATTTGATTGCGAAGGCTCGTGACCATGGATGGTGGAAAGTAGCGCGACAAAAAGCGTTGAGTCATGTCATCCCAAGTGTAAATAGAATTCTTCGGGAGACGATCAAACCATTTCTCGGCATGATGCGATAAAGTATGTGGGAAGAGTTGCAGGCGAAGAACATCCATTGTGGCACCAGGCAACTTCATGCTTTGGGTGATTGTAATGAACTTGTCAAGGTGTTTGTTGGCATCATCATCAGGCATTCCGGCGAATGGATTAGTTTGCACTTGCTGAATCATGTGGTGCTTCAACGAAAACTCAGGAGCGTTGATTTGCATCGGCGCAATCGGTCCTCCTCGTCCAAACATGGTAGGTTGACAAAGCTCCTCCATGGTCCGAAGATCGGGCTGTGGAAGAACATTGTTGTTATTATTATTGAGGTGCGGTGGATTGTTGTTGTTAACTCCTGACATAGCTAAATCTTCTTGAGTCTCGGGCTCTTGATAATTAGAAGATCTAGTACGCATACACCTGAAAATGCAAAAGAAATATAAACCAAACACAAAGACAATATATACACAATAAAGATAAAATCTTTTTGGATTTTTGAAATTTTTAATTTTTATGGATTTTGTTTGAAATTTTTATGTAAGAAAAATAACGCTCACAATTGAACGGATGCCAAAAAGCAACGCGTCTCTCACAGAAAACCGTTAATCTTTACGAAAAGAGCCGGCAGCGGCGCCATTTGATACATGGTTTTTACCTAGTAAGAAAATTATCGTTCTAGTGTTCTAGTCTAATCGAATTGATCTAGGTTCTATGTGCGACTCAGCTGTCTTTGGTAAAACAAAAATGTGTCGTTGTAGTATATTAAAATAAAAGTGCAAAGACGTAAATTTAAATGACATGAAAGTAAATGGCGTTTAGAATAAAACTAAGTCTAATTTAAAACAAATGGTGCAATATTTAAAAACTTTGAAAAGTAAATAATTAAATGACTTAAAGTTAAAGCAAGACGAGAATTAAAATGACAAAGAATTAAAATGAGAACTTAAAAATTAAACAAGATAAAAATATAAAACAATCCCACCGTCGGAATATATTCCGATTAGACTCACCTTACACTTGATCGGAATGTTGTCGTCGGAATATGCACAACCGTCCAATCGGAATGCCAAAAACCTACCTGGTCGGAATGTTGATCCCGTCGCAATGTGGAGTGAACTTGGTCGGAATGCTGATCGGAACCCCTTAATCGGAATATCGTCACTATACCTGATCAGAATACCAAAAGCAACTCGATCGGAATGAGGGAAGGAGTACCAATCGGAATGCTGTCACAACCCCTAATCGGAATACTCAAAACCTCCACTGATCGGAATATCAAGACCCTCTCGTCGGAATATGTAAACCCTTTTACGACCAAGCAAGGAACGCTGGTCGGAATAATAAACCCCTTTCCGATCGTACAGATCGGAATACGGTGAAATAGATGAAAAATAAGCTAGAAAGATAAGCTATAACTCAAATAAGCACACCACGAAAATCCTAAGGCAAACCGGATAAAAATAAGCTACCAAACTGAAATCTAAAGACTTATAAGATACGAAATGAATAAGCTTTACAAAAAACAACTTTTATATAAAAATAACTTTTATAAAAACTTTATAAACTTGAAAATAAGCACAAATAAGCTATGAAAATCAATGATCCAAAACAATCAAAAGCATAAAAACACAATCTTTAATCAAATAAGCAACACAAATAGCATGAAAACAACAAGATCAAGCAAGAAAGAAAAGTAGAATGAGAGATTAAAAGCAAGAAAATTAAAGAACACTTACTTCGAAATTAAATGTATTAAAAGTGCAAGACAAGTATTTACATGTGCAATAAAGTAAATGTGCAAGTAATTAAAAAGTGGAAGAACTAGTGTCACTCTAGCCAACCAAAAACTAATGAAATGAAAATGAGGGGTATTTATAGGAGATTAGGAGGATGGTTAGAGGAAGCTTCCTCCTCTCCTTCCTTTCTTCTTAATTGCACCATTAAGTCCTTCCCTTCTTAATCTTTTGTTAATCTTGGACTTTAATGACTTATGGCTCGGGATTTTTTTAAACTCGTCTTTTAATTCTTGAATAAAATAGACTTGAGTTCCTCGGATTTTGATAAACTTATGTCTTTTGACTTTTTCTTCGATAAATCTTCAGAATTGGTCTTGGACTTCCGTTCTTTTTACACTCTTGACTACTTGACTTCGTCTTTCGTCTTTTTCTTCAATAAAAGCCCGTAAATGCCCGTGAATGCCCGTGTTTTCTCCACTTTTCACAATTTCGTCCAAAATGACAACAAAAACACAAACCACGCATAATTCCGACATAAAAGACATAAAATACACGTTTTGCGGTTATTATTGTAATTAAGTGGTAAAAAAGATGGGTGTTTACACACCTATCATTGACTTTGGTCAAACCATGTTGCAAGAAATTGCAACTTGGTCCCCCTTGTTGGAAATGTGCAAATGTTTACCCCCAAAGTTTAAGATGTTAAAGAAACACATGTAAAAAACACGTGAACTAGGCAACACCTAAACCCGTAACGTCTTATTTTTTTAAAACAAACACGAAAACAAACGCCTAAAGCTTTATTGCAAACAGGCTATACCTCAAACCACATAAAGCATACCAAGCATATAATGATGAGAATGGTCGGTTTATATTTTCTAAAAGTCCTTTTTGAAGATGAATTTTATTTCCAAAAGCAATATAAGATTTGCTCCCCCTTAAACATAGACCCGTTTTCTATTTAAAGAGCTGTAGTCTTAGTAATTAAGAGAACTGATGAAAGACTTTTTTTGATTAAGACGATATTAAAACAATTCGTGGTGGCGATAAGATTTCTCTTATTTTGACAAAATAAGTGCACTGATACGTACACTAATTTATGTTAGACTAAATTATAAAGTAAACTTAGTCCCTTACAAGGTTTTAAAGTAAACCCTGCCCGAGAAAATTAATTCCCCTTGTGAGCCAATGTTTTCATAAGAAATACGTGACTTTAATGTGAAAATTGGGTTGTAGTCAGAAATAACTACAAGCCACATGGGCATGTTTTAAAATATGTACAACTTTTATACAGAATCTATTTATGGCGCCGTGTCAATTTTAATCGACATTTCTAAGGCCGTAAATATTACCGTACTAAAAGACATGCCCGTTTTTAAAATGAAAAAAATATTTTTGGATTTTCTTGATTTTATATTTTTATGGTTTTTTTAATGTTTTATATTTTTTATGGTTTTTCTATGTTTTATATTTTTGTATTTTTCTTTTGGTGGTTTAAATATATACGATAATATACAAGATCACGATCAAAGGATACTCGAGAATAGTTTACCACTACTATTCTTCAGATTCTTCTGCCAACTCCTTAAGTGTCGCTGGTGAGAATGATTTCATGCCTAGCTTTTCGATCAAAAACTCGATACGTCCTCGATCTAATGCCTTTGTGAAAATATCTGCCAGCTGATACTCAGTGTTGACGAAGTACAGTTCGATCACTCCATTTCCACTTGCTCTTTGATGAAGTGGTAGCGGATGTCAATGTGCTTTGCTCGAGAATGTTGAACGTAGTTGCAACACAGAGCGATTGCACTTTTGTTATCACAGTACATCGGGATTTTGTTGAATCCAAGACCGTAGTCAGTCAATTGTGATCTCATCCAAAAAACTTGAGCACAACAACCGGACATAGCAATGTATTCAGCCTCCGTACTTGATATCTCAACGCTTTTCTGCCTTTTTGATGCCCAACTAACAAGTCTATCTCCAAGAAGTTGCACACTGTCAGAAGTGCTACGTCTGGTATCTTGACACCCGGCATAATCCGCATCTGCATATGAGATTAGTGCAATAGAGGAATCCTTCGGATACTACAGACCACGATGAATTGTTCCTTTTAGATACCGAAAGATCCTTTTCACAACATGTAAGTGCTTTTCGGTAGGCCGAGCCTGATACCGGGCACACATGCCTATAGCAAATTGCAAATCAGGCCTGCTAGCAGTCAGATAGAGAAGGGTGCCGATCATTCCACGGTAAAGTTTAGGATCGACAGCTATCCTTCCTTATCTTCATCTAACTTGGATCTCTCCACCATTGGAGTATCCACGGGGTCACAGTTTTCAAAATGATTCTTCTTTAATGATTCAAGAGCAAATTTGGATTGATTAATGAAGATGCCTCTAGGATTCTGAGAAATTTGCAACCCTAAGAAAAATGAGATTTTTCCCATCATCGACATCTTAAAGCGTGTGGACATAATTTTCTCAAAATGGTCAGACAAACGTTGATTAGTAGCAGCAAATATTATATCATCAACATAAATTTGTACCAGTATCATGTCGTTGTCCTCCTTGAGATTGAATAACGTTGGGTTCACTTTGCCTTTGGAGAAGCCTTTCGAGATGAGATACGATGATAATAGATCGTACCACGCGCGTTGAGCTTGTTTCAACCCGTAAAGAGCCTTCTTGAGGTTGTACACGTGATTAGGATACTCTGAGTTGCCGAATCCATTCGGCTGGCTTACATAGACATCTTCCCTTAATTCACCATTGAGAAATGCTGTCTTAACATCCATTTGGTAGACGATCATATTCATGTGAGCAGCATAAGCAAGGAATAGTCTAATTGCCTCCAATCGTGCAACAGGAGCAAAGGATTCTTCAAAGTCAATACCCAAAGCTTGTTTGTAACCTCTAGCAACCAATCTAGCTTTGTTTTCATCACACTACCTAACTCATCGAGTTTAACCTTGTATACCCACAACAATGTCAAGATTTCAACGTTGCTGGGTAACGGAACTAATTCCCACACTTCAAGACGTTGGAATTCATTAAGTTCCTCTTGCATGGCTTCAATCCATGATGATTTGGTCATGGCTTGTTGAAAGTTTTTAGGTTCAGTGTCTGAAAGAAATGCATCAAAATAGCAATATAATGCATGTTCTTGGAGTTGATGGCGTGTTAAGACTGGTCGATCGATGTCACCAATAATATTGCAGATTGGGTGATCCTTTGTCCATTTAGTGTTGTGAGTTTCAATCCGTGGTGGTCGGGAGTGAACGATTGCAAGAGCTTCCTCTGAGGTAGATGCACCGGTAGGGTCTTAAGGTATATGTGAACCAAAGAAGGGAAGCTCTTGTAAGTGAGCATATTCCAAATCGTGATCATAGAGATCCTCTGTTAGCCCTATATTTTATATAGTCGAACAAGAATGTAATAGGTCATCTTAGTCGTTAAAAGGTCTTGTATTGTAATAGGTTAGTCGGGAAAACCGGGCTTGGACTTTAAGCTAATATTGTCTAAGTTAGGGGCGTAAGCCCAAGACTAAGCCAAGCCCAACCCAAGTCACAAACCCACGGCCCATGGAAAGCCCATTGGTTCGTGGGTATATAACCCTCTTTCACATGTGAAAGAGGGTGTTGGTTCATTTCATAAAACACATAGTTTTAGTGTAAACCTTCCACTTCTCTCTCTACTTTCTCTTTCTACTTTTCTTCTCTTTCTCTCTCTAAGAATCTTGTGTTATGGATTAAAAAGGAACAACATTTGGTATCAAGAGCCTATTGTGGATAGGTGATTGATGATTCGTGTGTTGTGTTCTTGATTTTTTCGTGCCTATTTTGATCCAAAAACTCTCGTACCAAAAAACTTTTCTTGTGTTTTTATGGCTTATTCTTGATACAAATCATCTACTTACTATTGGTAGTGATTTGGTATTGTTCTTTTGGTTAAAAACACAAAAATTTTGGGTGCTTGATTCATTTTTAGGCTAAAAATCACGAATTTGGTGTGTTCTAGTACTATCCGAGAAAAGGGGTAATTTTGGTTCCTTGGTACGATCTGATTGTTGCGATTGCATAAACCCTGGGGGTTTCTACTTGCGATCCAATATCACGATCACTCACTACGATCACAGAGTGCGATCACTCACCACGATCATAGAGTGCGATCAGTCATCACGATCAATGAGTGCGATCACTCACCACGATCAGAGAGTACGATCACCAGGTTACGATCACTCAGTACGATCTATAGTATGATCCCTCACTGCGATCCCTCACTGCGATCACTCACTACGATCTATAGTGCGATCCCTCGTTGCGATCACTGACTACGATCCAACGTTGCGATCAGAGTACGATCAAGGACTACGATCAGAGTACGATCTAGTGACTACGATCCAAGAGTACGATTAAGGACTGCGATCAGACTACGATCTAGTGACTACGATCCAAGAGTACGATGGGTATTGCGATGGACAGATAAATTTTGTTTGAGAAATTTTTAGACTTAGCCACTATCTAGACTAGTTTCGGAACATAGTTTACACGAAGATTAAAAAAAAAAAATTCGGCTTACCGTTTTGTCGGACTGAGGAATTTATTGTCGGACTGAAGATTCTCGGAACTCTTCGAAATTTCAACCACACCTCATCGCAACAAATCCACTAAGATCTGCAATTCATTCACAAATATTCACCATGTCTAACAACAACATCAACATTGCAACTGCTAATCAAATTCGTTTGGAACAAGGTGGCAACGGTAATCCACCTGTGCTCACTGCCGGTTGTTACGTTCAATGGAGATCTCGTTTTCTCAGATTTCTCGAAGGAAAAGAAAACCGAACTGCTCTTCGTCACTGCCTTGAGAATCCACCTCCAGTTTTTGAATTCAGACCAATTACCACACAGGCAGAGGATGGTACTTCATCAACTATACGAGCTATGGACGATTTTGACACATGTTCTGCTGAGAAAAAGAAACTCCTCCAAGCTGAAGCTGATGCTGTAAACTTCATACTCACTGGAATTGATAACGATATCTATTCCACAGTTGATGCATGTCCTAATGCTATGGAAATGTGGAATGCAATTCATCAATTGAAGCAAGGTGAGTCGATCAATGTTCAAGATCTCGAGACTAATCTACTTTTGGAGTTTGGAAAATTCACATCTGAAGATGGTGAATCCATTGACTCATATTACTCGAGATTCTACAAAATGATGAATGAGCTTGTCAGAAATCAGTGCACCATCTCCAATCATCATGCCAATGTTCAGTTTCTACTTCAACTCAAACCGGAATGGCAAAGGTTTGTGACCCTGGTTAAACAAAGGGAAGATATCAAGACCATCTCCTATCACAAACTTTATGATATCTTAAAACAACATCAGAATGAAGTGAATGAACTAAGGGCTGAAAAGGCAGAACGGTCTGCAAATTCTATTGCTTTTGTGGCTGCTACTTCAACAAAACCCGTTCCCCGTCAACAACCACCTACTCATTCCTCAAAGTCATCAAGCTCATCCACCAAACCTCTAGCTGCTGCTAAACAAAAGCAAAAGCAATTGTCCCCACTCCACCTCCAAAGTATGACACCGAGTCAGATGGAGACAGTGATGATGAACAAACTTCAAGGGACAAGAAGATTGAAGAACTCATGTCTTTACTCACCACAACTTATAAGAAGATCTACAAACCTACCAACAACAACCTCAGATCATCATCCAATGCAAGATATAAGGAAGTTGATCATGCACCTAGGTATGATCGTGATGCTAGGTATGATAATCAGAGGATGCCGAATCAAGTTGGGGCTAGAGACACTGTAGGCACTCCGGTTGTGCAAAAGACTGGGATTCAATGCTTCAACTGCAAGGGTTTTGGGCACATGGCTAGGGAATGCAAGAAGCCCAAACGGGTTAAGGATATGGGATATCACAAGGAAAAGATGCTGCTGTGTAAGAAAGAAGAAGCAGGAATTCCACTCACAGCAGATGAAGTTGACTGGCGTGATGACACTGATGATGAAGCCGATGATCAAGAGTTGGAGGCACATTATGTGTACATGGCAAAGATTCAAGAAGTGATCCCAGAGACTGATGATAATTCTGGACCCATCTATGATTCTGAGCCACTTGAAAAGGTACCATCCCATGATAACTATAATGTGTTTGCTAATGAACGACGGCATCCTGAGCAACCCGAAAGCATCAATGACACATATGTAATGGACACGGAGGATAGCAATATCTCTACGGATTCACAACATATGTGTAATGATGACGGAAAATCTGTTCAGGATACTGACTCGGATGAGGACCGTGATTTGCTTGCTTCTATTATTGACTCTTTAAAACGTGAAATTGATGAAAACAAAGAAGCTAATAAACGTTTGAAGCAAGCAAACGCATCCTTAGCCGAGGAGATAAACAGGCTTAAAGAGTGTGATTATGTAAAAGAAGCTGATCGACGGGTTGCAATGGCTAATGGTTTGGTATATGAACGTAAGGTGCTCAACGAACAATATTGTTCTGAAGTAACACACGAAATTCATATGTCAAAACAGAAGATATCGGAACTTGAAGAACAACTGCTGCTACATAAACTCCAAATTACTGAATTAGAGTCGGTTAACAAAGAACAAACTGAGCTTTATAAAACTCGTGAAGAAAATGATATTGAAAAAATTCTTGCTTTGGAAAAGAGAATCGACACGTTAAACAACATTGTTTACAAAACGGGTCAGTCTATTCAAACTATGAATATGCTCAATAGAAATATGAAAACGAGTTTTGTCAAGCCTGAATATCTCAAGAAAGTTCAAAGTACCAAGCCTGCTCTTTATGATATCGGTTGCTATGTTGATAATCTTGCTCTTATGCTTTCCCCTGACTGCGACGAAATCATTCGTCAACAAGAAGAAAGTCGATCAAACTTAAGTGATTTAATAAACCTTTCTGATTCTAACAATCATATTAAGTTTGTCCCTCAAAAAGAACTTTCAAAAGAACAAAAGATGTATAATAGTGTTCCACCACCAAGTGATGAACCACAAAAGAAAGTTTCTTTAAAAAGGAGTTTCAAAAAGCAATCAATTTTGTTAGAAAAGCGAATTTTGGATGAAAAACGTAAATGGGATGAGAAAAGCAAAAGTGTTCAGCAATTTGAGTTTATAAAACAAGGGGTTTTAAATTTGTACAAAGGTGTCGTCGACTATGAAAAAGTTTCTAGGGATACCATTTGGAATATTAAACCTAACCCACAAGTAGAAGTCGTCATTCAACAATGTATTGTTCCAACCATTGATGATCTTTCAAAAAATGTGGAAATGTTTTATACAGCTCTCACTGAGGAAATGTAAACGGATTTAAGTTATGTTAAATCTCTTGAAGATGAAGTTTATTTTCTTCAAACTAAATTAAAGACACAAGAACACCAACTTTCTAACGAAATTGATCGACTTTCTAAGGAATACTTTTATGCTGACCATATGAATGCTATACTTGGTGTGTATACCGATCTGGATCAATATTGTCATGTAGCATGTCTTGTGTCAGAATCGGACGCGAAATGTCGCAATCTTGAAGTAGAGCTTTCGAAACAAATTCAATCATATAACAAACTTTCGAAAAGTTTTTCTCAACTTGAGAAACACCCCATTTCTCTTGAACTTGCTTTACAAAAAGGTGAAAAATCTCATAATCATAAAAAGTGTCAAGAAATGTCAGCTTCTTCGTTTCGTCTACTAAATGAAAAATATTTCGAAATTAATAATTTGAAAGCTCAGCTAAAAGAAAGGGACATTGCCATAAGTGAGTTACAGAAACTCATTGAGAAAATGAAAGGAAAGTCTGTTTTGGGTAAACCATCCGTTGTTCGTCAACCGAATGCGGTTAAATGCCCTAAATCATCTATTTTGAGACAATCCCCACAGACTTCGCCTAAGATAGGATATGATAAGAGCACTAATGTGATAGCACCTGGAATGTACAAGATGAACACTAGGTCCACTCAAACTGGAAAAACGCAGTTACCTCAGAATACTAGGAAAACTAATCAACGTGTGTCTTCTTCTACAGGAGTAATCCCCACTACTAGCGTTAGCGGACCACAGCTTAAGAGCAATAGAATTGAAGATAGAGTCATGCCTAACAATAGTTAAGGGAAGAAGAAGGAAGTAGAAGATCACCGTAGGAATTTTAAGTTTTCTAAGAATAAAACGTCTGTAACTTCTTGTAATGATAGTTTAAATGCTAAGACCTCGAATGTTGAAGTTGTTTGTGTTGAATGTGGAAAATGTGTTCGTACTTTCAATCATGATGCTTGTGCTCTTAATCATAATGGCGTGAATACTAGAACTAGGAAGCCTATTCCTGTGCCCACTAGTACTAGAGAACCCACAAGAACTTTGAACCAATCCACTAATCAACCACTGAAGAAACTAAGTGCGTTAGACTCCACTACTCTGCGTAAAGAAAACAGATTAAAGAAGCTATATGAGAACATGATTAGGACATGTACACGGGGGTATTCGAGATTTACACCACCCAGATACAAATGGGTACCTAAGTTAACCACTTTAGTGATTAGGTCTAGGAATATCAGCTTGCCTATAGACTTTGCATCTAGGCCCACTACTATTTTGGAACCCGTTTCTATCAAGGTCTCCCATTTGTCAAATGCTACATTGTCTTCTAATTCTTCTGCAGCTCGTCGAACTCATCCTATTCATAATGGACTCCGGGTGCACAAAGCACATGACGGGCAATCTCAAGCTTCTCATTAACTTTGTGGAGAAGTTTCTGGGTACGGTACGGTTTGGAAATGATCAATTTGCACCGATACTCGGATATGGAGACTTGGTTCAAGGGAATATCACTATAAAACGGGTTTATTACGTCGAGGGACTGAATCACAATTTATTCTCGGTTGGTCAATTTTGTGATGCGGATTTGGAAGTGGCTTTTCGGAAATCTACTTGCTATGTTAGCGACTATGATGGGAATGACCTTCTTACAGGTTCTCGTGGTTCTGATCTCTACACAGTAACTCTTCAAGACACATCTTCAACAAATCCAATTTGCTTAATGGCTAAAGCTTCATCATCTCAAGCATGGTTATGGCATCAACGATTGTCACATCTCAACTTTGACACCATCAACTTGCTTTCAAAGAATGATATTGTGACCGGTCTTCCTAAGTTGAAATTCGTCAAAGACCATCTTTGTTCTTCTTGTGAGTTGGGGAAAGCAAAACGGAAGTCTTTCAAAACAAAGACTACCCCTAGCTCAAAAGGACGATTGGAACTTCTACACATGGATTTATGTGGTCCCATGCGTGTAGAGAGTATTAACGGGAAAAAGTATATTCTAGTGATTGTTGATGATTTCTCTCGATACACATGGACTTTCTTCTTAAGGTCCAAAGATGAAACACCGGAGGTTCTCAAAAACTTTCTCAAGATGATACAACGCAATCTTCAAGCTCAAGTCTTAACCGTAAGAACGGATAGGGGTACTGAATTTTTGAACAAGAACTTGCAATCTTACTTTCAAGAAGAAGTCATCGAACATCAAACGTATATTGCTCGAACTCCTGAACAAAACGGCGTTGTCGAAAGGCGGAACCGTACTTTGGTTGAGGCTACTCGAACAATGCTTTCTGCTTCAAAATTACCGCTATTCTTCTGGGCTGAAGCAATTGCAACTGCCTGTTATACTCAGAATCGTTCTCTCGTTATCCCTAGACATGAAAAGACACCTTACCACATCATCAATGGCAGGAAACCTACTGTCAAATTCTTTCACGTATTTGGATCTTTATGCTACGTTCTTAAAGACGGTGAGAATCTCGACAAGATGAAAGAAAAAGGTGATGCATGTATTTTTGTGGGGTATGCGACATTGTCGAAAGGATATCGGGTCTATAACAAGAGAACAAAGATTATTGTCGAAACAATTCATGTGAACTTTGACGAATTGCCACTAATGGTACTTGATCACCACAGCTCAAGTCCCGCACCTCAATGTCCAGAAATGGCACCTACACAAAACAGTGTACGTCCCGTGCAAGAATGTCAACAAAGTACTCCTACAGCAGACTCGACGGATACGACACATATGAATGAGTTGGTTGATTTATATGATCCAATGTTTGATGAATATTACCATGGAAACAATCAAGTTGTGTCAAAGCCTTCCGCTGTCAATACTGCTGATGCACCATCACAAAGTCAACAAGACACAACTGCATCTACTTCAGCAACCGTTGCTCAAGAGACAATTCCAGTGGATACTCAACAAACTCAAGAAACTGTCATACACCCAACATCACCAACCGTCAATGCTGAAGGAGAAAACAACAATCAAGCAGTCGATGCACAACCTGACAATGAAGAATTTATCAATCCGTTCGGTACATCGGTACACGAAGTCGGAGAGTCTTCTACTCAACATGTTGATCCGTCCAATATGCATACATTCTACCAACCATATCCATCCACTCACCATTGGACACGTGATCATCCATTATAGCAAGTCATTGGAAATCCTTCACAACCGGTTCGAACACGCAGACAACTCGAAACCGATGGCGATGTGTGTATGTATGCACTCACCGTGAGTTCAACTGTACCTACAAACATCAAACAAGCCATGACTGATCATGCGTGGATTGAATCAATGCAAGACGAAATTCATCAGTTTGAACGCCTAAATGTTTGGGAACTTGTTGACCGACCCTATGGAATGTCAATTTTAGATTTCAAATGGATCTGGAAAAACAAACTGGATGAAGAACAAACCATCATCAAAAACAAATCTCGTCTTGTGGTTAAGGGGTATCGTCAACAAGAAGGGATAGATTTCGATGAATCATTCGCTCCAGTTGCTCGTTTGGAAGCTGTCAGGATATTCCTTGCTTATGTTGCACATAAGGGCTTCACGGATTTTCAGATGGACGTCAAAACAGCTTTTCTCAACGGTCATTTGAAGGAAGAAGTGTATGTGAATCAGCCGGAAGGATTCGTCGATCTTCATCATCCTGACAAAGTCTATCGTCTCAAGAAGGCTGTATATGGACTTAAACAAGCTCCAAGGGCATGGTACGAAGAACTTTCAAACTTCTTGGTGTCCAAAGGATTCTCCAAAGGTTCTATTGATCCTACTCTGTTTACTAATAAATATGGGGATGACATAATGCTGGTGCAAGTTTATGTTGATGACATCATTTTTGGTTCTACGAACCCAAAACCTTTAAAACGTTTTGAAAAATTAATGCACAACAGATTTGAAATGTCAATGATGGGGGAGCTAAAATTCTTTTTAGGCCTCCAGATTCATCAATCCCCACGTGGTATCTTCATTAACCAAGCTAAGTATGCTCAAGAGATACTTAAAAAGCATGGTATGACCTCATGTGCTCGCGTAGGTACACCATTGTCGACCACATCCCTAGACACTGACTTGTACTCATATCCCGTAGATCAAACGCGATATCGCAGTATGATCAGGTCTCTTATGTACCTTTCAGCCAGCAGGCCTGATATTCATCATGCCACATGCTATTGTGCATGATATCAAGCCAGACCTACTCAAAAGCACCTCAAAGAGGTTAAACGGATATTTCGGTACCTTAAGAATACCATTCACATGGGACTTTGGTATCCGAGGGAAACCGGTTTTCATCTAACGGCTTTTTCAGATTCTGATCACGCAGGTTGTCTTGATAGTCATAAAAGCACTTCTGGTAGCATACAATTTCTAGGGGAAGACAAGCTTGTCAGCTGGTCGTCAAAGAAGCAGGATTGCACTTCGCTCTCATCAGCTGAAGCAGAATATGGGGCTCTATCCGCGTGTTGTGCTCAAGTCCTCTGGATGAGAACTCAACTCACGGATTATGGCTTCCACTTCGATAAAATACCTATGTATTGTGACTCAAAGTCGGCCATAGCCATATATTGCAATCCGGTTCAGCACTCCCGCACCAAGCACATCGATGTCAGATATCACTTCATCAAGGAACAAGTGGAACGTGGCATCGTGGAATTATACTTTGTCAGAACTGAGTACCAGCTGGCAGACTTGTTTACAAAAGCTCTATCGAAAGATAGGTTTGCGTATCTCGTTGGCCGTCTTGGTATGAAGTATATGACTCCCAAAGACTTGGAGGTGTTGGAAAATGAAGCTGCTTGATTTTTCTCTCATAATGACTTCTAGGCGCATCACAGCTTAGAACTCGGACCTCAACTAAGGAAAGTTTATCTCGGACGATAACTTATCCTTCTCAACGAGAAATTCATATTTCTCGGTCATGAGCTTCTCATAAAAACATTCAAAGTTTTTAAGTTCATGAAAAAACGATTTCTAAGTAAATGTCAGCTTAGAACTCGAACTTCAACTTAAGGAAAGTTTATCACGGATGATAACTTATCCTTCATAACGGGAAATTTATTTTTCTCGGTCATGAGCTAGTCACAAAACAATCAAAGTTTTGAGCTCATGAAAAACGGACCCGAAATGGGAGTGTACGTTTCAGTGCACTTTCCCTAAGTAATAGAAGACAAGTCTTCTATCCTGATTATTTAAAACCGTTGAACACAATTTTTCAAGAATTTCTCAAAAGGTTTTTCTAAATCTTTCAAAATTGTGTGTTCAACACTCCCTTCCTCATAATAGGTTTTTATATCTAAAAATGTCATATGTGATTTTGATCAATTTTTGAGGGGGAGCGTTTTAAAATCAAGCCTTTAATGTTGTTGGGTACATCTCTAAAATTGTCATATTTTATGTATCCAACACATTCCGAAAATGATAATTAAATCTGTCATATATTATCGGTAAAGGCATCCCAACTCCGTACCTCAACATATTTTGTGGTGTCGTTTTTCTAAAATTTTGTCAAATTTTGTCTCAAGACACACTTATATTGTTGAGGGGGAGCGACTCGACTAAAAAGTTCCATGATTCATGCGTGCACACATGTTTCTCTCCCAATCGGTTTTCAGAAATTGTCATATTTTAATCAATTGGTATCTCTAATATGATGTTTTTATATTAGAGATAGGGGGAGAAAATGTGATTAAAATGTAATATATCGCAACAAGTGATCTTAAAGACTCAAGTGCAACTCTTTCCATCACATGCCAAACTATTTCGTATATCGATGCATGTGTGTAGGGGGAGCTTTTCGGAAATGTAAAACTTTCAAGTGTTAAAAGTTTTGATTTTTATCGAACACTTTGAATGGTTTTCAATGGTTTATGGTTACGATCTATACACAAAACAACCTACTATCCACAACGGAACGATGGAGTCAAAAGGTGGTTTAGGATAGGAAACTAAGTCCTATGATCCAACCAGAACCGGAGGGATCTACCCAAGGACATTCCATAGCTAGAAATAGTTGTCCTTAGGAAAGATGGAGCGGAATGAAGCTGAATGCGGACCAAGTACTTAAGTTAGCACTGGAACAATCACAACGAGGTGCTAATGATGACGTATTGGTAAGCATTGAAGGAGTTGAATATTCTATGCAACTTAGGCAGAAACTGGGTCAATACATCTATTGAAGACAAGTCATCATGGACCCAGTGATGCAATGCACAACCCTTCCCAGCCATTCGAGTTTCTCTCAAAAGAAACTTGTCTCATTGTCACGGAGATCAACACGTATCTATTAACTTTCTCACTCCGATTCAGTTAATATTGAAAAGGTGGCAGTCTGCTCCAGCCTCCGATTACCAAAATGAACTTATTGAGTCTAGAGCCAATCGAGATCAATTTATCATCTCATTAGGACACAATCGAGTCCTACGCATTATCCTTGTGATATTGCCAGAACATCTGAGTGATACGATTCACAATGAAGATGGAAATCCTGCTTGAGCCAGCATCAAACAAGCTCATGGTAGGTAACTTGTGCGATTCTACACGAATCAACCTTGTGAGAACTGGAAAGCAACTAAGTTTGGATTCTTAATTGAATCAAACTTGATTCCAGGTTTCTTCGCAAAATCCATGTGATCTTGCCAGAACATTCAGAGTGACACTCATTAGTGTTCACAGTGACGAATGGAAATCCTTCCAGTGTCAACATCAAACAGCACTGCGGTAGGTAACTCGCAAGATTCTCTATGAATCAAGCTTGTGACAAACTGGAAAGCAACAATGGTGCGATTCTTTTATAATCAAACTTGTTCAAGGAAATCTCAATTGACGACTCTAATCAGACGGATAATTTATCCTTATGATTCACTCTTTACGTTCGCAGTCTGCTTTGAGACGGTCGAGTAAAGAGAACTGGCTACTACCGCCGGGAAACCCTGTCAAGGAGGTTCTTAATCGAATCTATCTGATCACAGGTACGGTATTTAATACCGGTTAACGGTCTTCACCAACCGGAGGTAAAACGCTACCGAGTTAGGGTGAAATGTTCAAAGCCATTTCATCCGTGTCTATATATGTTGCTGCATATCAAGAAGGTGGCGTAGCTGTGTAACCAGATGTCGATTCAGAAGTCACAAGAGAACAAGATGGCGATAATCAAGATACCTAAGAATGTAAGAATGTAATAGGTCATCTTAGTCACAAGGAGCACAAATGAAGATCTCAAGCACTCAAAGTCAAATGACAAAGGCTCAAGATAAAGATCACAAAAGCATGAAGGAACAAAGCTGTTATAAACAAGATCAAGACCAAGATACAAGACCAAAGCAGGAAGATCTCCTCTGCAAGAATGTATTCACTCAATCATCTTATGCTTTTTAAGCTTTTTAAGATGACCGATACATTGGGGGAGATTGTTAGCCCTATATTTTATATATTCGAACAAGAATGTAATAGGTCATCTTAGTTGTTAAAAGGTCTTGTATTGTAATAGGTTAGTCGGGAAAACCGGGCTTGGACTTTAAGCTAATAGTTAGGGGCGTAAGCCCAAGACTAAGCCAAGCCCGGCCCAAGTCACAAACCCACGGCCCATGGAAAGCCCATTGGTTCGTGGGTATATAACCCTCTTTCACATGTGAAAGAGGGTGTTGGTTCATTTCATAAAACACATAGTTTTAGTGTAAACCTTCCACTTCTCTCTCTACTTTCTCTTTCTACTTTTCTTCTCTTTCTCTCTCTAAGAATCTTGTGTTATGGATTAAAAAGGAACAACATCCTCTTCAACATCATTAGGAATGAGTGGGGGTGAAGATTCAGGTGTTGTTTGTGAATTGATGGGGGATGGGACATCTGGTTCAAGAGTAACAGTAGATGTCTCAGATTGATTTCCATTATCTTGAGCAACAACTTCAGGAATTGGAGCTACTGCTACAGGTGCTGGAGAATCATTACTCGGTGGATCAAAGAATTCATCAAACATAGGTTGAAATAACTTATCCCACTCGGACCTTGTAGGTGGTATTAATGATGGAGAAGTAGGATTGTTGGGAGTTAATCTGGAACTGATTGTACCGGTTCCCATCTCGTGTAATGCGGGTTTAGAGCTGTGTTGCTCAGAAGCCATCGCTGTCAGCTCATCAAAATTGACATCCAAGTTTTCTACTATCTTGCCAAGACGAAGGTTATAAATTCGGTAAGCTTTCTTTGCAGGCGAGTAACCAATAAAAATTCCAATATCAGCCTTCGGTTGAAGTTTGCCCAAATTCTCACTATTTTTATTTGGATAACACAGTGCACCAAACACATGAAGATATGAAATATCGGGTTTGTGTCCATGAAGTAGCTCATATGGAGTTTTACCATGACGTTTACGAACGATGGAGCGGTTTTGGGTATAACATGCGGTTGCCACTTCTTCATCCCATAAGAATAAAGGAGCACTCGCATAAATCAACATAGTTCTAGCAGCTTCCATAATTGTATGGTTACGTCTTTAAACGACACCATTTTGTTGTGGAGTGCGAGCCACAGATGTTTCATGTGAAATACCAACCTTTTCATAATAATTTCGAAGAGTCTGATTAACGAACTCAGTGCCGTTATCAGTCCGAATGCGGTGAACAGTAGCATTACGACGTACTTGGATCATCTTTAAGAAAGTAATGATATACTCTGGTGCTTGATCCTTGGATGCTAAAAATTTTACAAATGTAAACCTTGAGAAATCATCCACTATGACGAGGATGTATTTTCTACCACTCACACTCGCCGTACGCATTGGCCCGCAAAGATCCATGTACAAAAGATATAGTGGTTCTTGGTTGGTGTCTTCTGCTTTAGGTTTGTAAGATATCTTGGTGCTTTTCCCCAAAGAACACGCGGAACATAAATGATCCTTGTCGAACTTAAGTTTTGGAAGACCACGAACAAGTTCGTTTTTAGCCAAATGGTTAATAGCATCAAAGCTAAGATGAGATAACCGTCGATGCCACAACCATGACTTGGTCTTAGATGCTTTGGAGAGAAGGCAAACAGGAGAGGCGGCCATCATGTTTTGAATAGACAGTGTGTAGATATTATCCCCTCGAGAACCTTTTAACAAATCATTTCCTGCAAGATCGCGAATAAAGCAATTATGTTGTCGAAAAGCTACTTCAAGGTTTGAATCGCAAAATTGTCCCACTGAAAATAGATTGTGACCAAATCCCTCCACGTAATAAACCCTTGAAATCGTAACATTCCCAATTTGGTATTCACCATAACCTATAAACTTCGCAATATGGTCGTTGCCGAATTTAACCGTTCCTAGAAACTTGCTGACGAAATTTCTGAGCATCGAGCGGTCTCCAGTCATATGTTTGGATCACCCCGAATCTAAATACCAAAGAATAATTTGGACGACCTGAAAATATTACCAAACAAAGACGATGTATCGGATTCTAATTGTTCCTCTGAGTTAGCAGGTACAGATGTAATTATCTTAGATTTGCTATCAGACAAAACTTTAGGCTTCCAGATTTTCTTACTAGTGGTTGGCTTGGATTCTAGTTGTCTAGTATTCTGAGGTACGTTTTGACTGGGGACGTTACCACTGGTAGGCACAATAGTGGGGGCAAACCTAGTTAAAGGGCGCTTTATCCATTTCTTAGTGCTAGTGTTCCTATTCAAAGGACACTTTTACCTAACTTCCGTGGATGTGATCCTAGTTAAAGGGCACTTAGTTCCATTAGCAGTGAAGGTCCTACCAGTGGGTTTCCTTTGCCAACCAACTTGGGTGAATTTCTTCCCCTTTGGAATCCATTCAAGATTGTTCTTAATAGCATACATTTCATTCACGTGATCAACAAGGCATAAATCATGACACTGAGAAAACATGCATTCATTACAATTCAAACATTTCAAATTAGAATTCACATTTTTCTTAGGTTTCCACTCAGAAGGTGAACCATTTTTCTTAGCTACATGATTCTTTTTATTTGAAACTGAAATAACATTCCTAGGGTAAACTTCTACTTTCTTCTTCTCAGTCTTGCTAGTGGAAGGCTTGATCCTATCTTTCTTGTCTTGAGATCCTTTAGCCTTAGTAGACATAATTACTCCTGTAGAAGCCAAGGGAACATTAGTTACAGATTTTGACTTAGCCTTGATGGGTGTGTTTAAAACAGGCTTAGCTCCTAGGGTCTTATTGAATGGAGTAATGGCAATGGTGGTTTGTTGTTTAGATGGTACAGATATCGGTTTCCCATTGTACTCTAAGTTTGCTAAACAATCCTGAATGCGATCCACATATAATAAAAGCTCATATACACTATGACTTGTGGGATCACGTTCACGCATTTCATCAACAATCTCTCTAGCTAGATCAACATGTTCTAAGGCATTTTTCATATATGTGGCAAACTTATGGGGACTTTTCTTAATTTTGGATCCCGATATAGCACACGTGGGTTGGTTTTGGGAGCACTAGAGGTCGAGGCAGAAACAGTAGCTGGATTATCAACACTTTCTCGTCCTTTGAGTTGAAGTGTCTCCTTTAATTCTGCTATAACCATGTTTTTGTCTATAAGCTGAATTTTTAGGTCAGAGGATTCCTCACATTTCCTGTTCAGTTTGTCAATTAATGACTTTTGTTCTGTCGCATTAAAAGTGAAGTGTTCTTCCATTGAACCAGAATTTTGTGAGTCACCCTGCCTTAGTTGTTCACGCTCTCCTAGCATAGAATTAATTCTGTTATTTAGGACATGATTCTTAGTCTCTGCAGCCTCTAGTTCCGTTTTTGTTTCTAGTAATTCTCTCTTAATTCTCATCATCTCTTCCTCTAAATCCTGAACCATCTAAATCATCTTGTCACTTGTCTCAACGGAGTTTCCACCATCATTTAGTTTTGAAAGAGTTTCATTTTTGGATTGATTTTCAACTTAAAGAGATATAGAATGTTGTTGAAGCTCATTAAAACTTTTTGAGAGTGTATTATACGAATCTACAATATTCACATGTTTAACCATATTCACTGATTCATGCACATCATCACAAATATTCATAGTAGATGAAATCTCATGAGAATATTTAAAAGTAACAACTTGCATCACTTCGAGAGACACCATATGTTCTAAAAATCGGTCATATTCGGATAAAATCTTTTCTTTTTCAATTAAATGTTGTTCATAAGCATCATCCATTTCATAGAAAACTTTTTGAACTTCACCAATTTCAAAACTTAGATTACACGCTAGATCATAGACTCCTTGTTTAATATGGCCCACAAACGGAACGATATCTTTCTCAAACATCGTTTTCATGTGTTCGAACGCCCATTCTCCAGCGGTTAGAGCCGTTGAAGTCGTACATTCCAGAATGACCTTGTCAAACTCGGTACGATATCGCTCAATCTCTTCCAAGATGAGCTTTACCATACTAACCGGTGGAAGATTCTTAGGAATTTCCTTCGGTTGGTCCGAGTTAACGAGTGTAGGAATTATACTAAGGCATTCTCTAGTAGGCATGAAAGTGGATGTTTGGATAGTTCTCTTTTGCATATTAAATCGAGTTCTAAGATCTATTGTAGCATTTTTTGCATTCATTTGAGCATAATCATATTCAGGATATATAGGAAGTACTTTTAACCGCTTCTCTTCATATGGTGTCATGCTCTTAGATTCATTCAAGAACACAATCGGATCTAATACCAATCCTAACTTGGTTGCATCATAAAGTCGTGGGTTGTGTTGAAGTTCTTGCTTTGCATACCCCGGGTTAGGTGGTAGGTCTGTTAGACGCGATAGATTGAACTCTTTAAATGATGCGTGAAACAAGTGTACTAAATGTGAAGCAGAGTATTGTTTTAAAAGCTTGATTTCTGTTTCTTTTATTCTTTCAGATGTCTTAATTTCCGTTTCAATCCTTTTGGACTCAAGAATTTCGAAATTCGTTTGAAGTTGTTGAAAATTATTAACGACTGACTCTTTTTCTTTAAGTTCATTTGAAAGATTTGCTCTTAAACTCTCAATTTCTAGCAGATTGTCCATTTGAACTTTCCTAAACCTATCAAGTTCAGGATTGGTTAAGGTAGTGGACACTAGAGTCAATTCTAAGGTTTGAACCTTTTTCTTATGCATTGCAAGCTCGACAGATAAAAACTGATTAACACTGAGGGTGGCCTGAACCGCATTATTCATTTGGCTAAGCATAGAGGCCGACACCATAACCAAATCGGGTTGAGCAGATGAATTTGTAGTTGTAATAGCACTCGGTTGTGGTTCACTCAACGTCTGAGGACTTTCACTGATATTGCTATCATTGTTTGTCTCGTCGATTGAGTTACTAACCAACGGAGGCTGTTCCGAATACTCAGACATTTTCTCAACTTGATAAGGTACAATACTAGTATCTGTAGCAGTATGTGGTACCTCAGAAATTGTATCAGCTCCATATAGTGAAAGGTTTTCCATGAGAGCTGCTTTGGCGGTGTTAAGATCATCACAATCAGAGTCGTATGCATCCAAATCATCACATTGAGATGCAGCATTGTTGGTGATGACTGTTGTGAGACCGTCAGTTTCTGCTACTCTCGGATCTGCAAGGAATGCTAACTCTTCTTTATCAAGCTCACGACCTTGGGCTTGAGCATTCACCAGGTAAATCTTCTCCTGAAACCATGTGCCGTCCCTTTTCCTCTTAGGCTTCTTGCACTCTCGGGCCATGTGCCCTTCCCCTTTGCAGTTGTAGCAAATGACCACCTTCATTTTACCAGTGCTATTTCCTCTTGTAGCAGTAGTATTGGATGAACGTGCACCAGCAGTAGACGTATTAGATCTCCCTTGAATTAGTTGCACCATGACTCTTCCGTCCTGAATTGTTGCCTGTTGTTGAGAGTTAGAAGAGTTCCTTAACTGATTGTTAGTTGTTGCTGGAGCTCTGTAACCTTGTTTGTTCAATGTTTGACTTAGATAAGCAGACATTTGAGCAAGCATATCAGTAGGGCTATCTCCTTGTCTAAACTCAGGGACAGGGATGTCATCTTCACAGTAGAATGCTGGTGCTGCTTGAGCTACAAACTGACTGGATGGAGCACTGACTTGTTGTGAGTAATGAGGTTGAGGAGCCTCAAGTTGTGGATAGGTACAAGCAAGGTTTGTTGGAGGTTGATACGGTGAATACTTGTGTGAAGCATAAGGTAATGGATGTGAATCTCCTTGTGATGATGATGTTGCTGGTTGGTGATAAGATGTAGGCGGTTGTGGCAGAATCGAGTACTGTGGGAAGCTTGGTGTTTGATACACAGGTTGATATGAAGATCGGCGTCCCAAAGCAAGCTTAGAGTTGTGGTATGACAATGTAGGATTGTTTGCCATTAAAGCCAAAGGTTCTTGATAAGATCCTTGAGAGATACGTTTTTGGATCACGTGCTTCTCGTGTTGTTGCAAGAAGTCGTAAAGTTAATCTATGTTCGACTTGTGCAAATCTCGAATCATCTTAACATCGGTAACATACTGACTCCATTCTGGGGGTAGCGTGTTCAAGAACTTTGTGTTTAATTGAAACTGTTCAATACTTAGATTATACAGGTTCATTTCATTCATCAAAGTAGTGAAACGCCAGTAGAAATCATGAAGAGTCTCCCCTAGAAGGTATGTAAACCTATCAAACAAATCATACAGTTGACACTCTCGTTCTTGCTTAGTGAGAGAGGTCTCTTGTAGCAAGACAGCTAATCGATCCCAAAAGTTTCTTTGCCACTGTGTGTTCACTTACCATTCGAAAGATATCGGGTGGAAGGGCTTGAAGAATTGTCTGAACAGCCCTCTCATCGGCATCTGCAATGAGTTTGTTAGCATCGGTTAACTCGTGATACTCCCTTGCCCTTGTCACATTGTTGACGGTAACCTCTCCCCAATCTAATGGACCTTTTTCAATTGATTGAAGCATAAGTCGACCACTTTGTTTGCCCATGATGTACATTCTCATACGACCTTTCCATGCTTCAAATAAATCTTTGATGAGCAAACGTGGGCGAGTATCGGTACCCGAAATGATTGAGATATCGGTAAGCGAAGTCATGGTTGGCATATATGAATGATGATTCATTGTTGGAACACTTGATTGAAAAATATTATCTTTTGATCGTTCAATGAAGTAAGGATGTGAAAAAAATGGTGTTGTCGATTTAGTGTGTTGATGTATCAGTATTGAAATCCACTAAAAATCCTAGAAAAATATTCTAAATAAAACCAATCACTAATCTTCGGAATAATCCCCTATTTTCGGAATAACCTTATCTTCGGAATAACCTTGATTTTCAGAAAAATATGAATCTTCGGAATAAGTGATTTTTCAGAGAAATATTCGGTGAAATCTTCGGAATAAGTGATTTTCAGAGATATCTTCGATGAAATCTTTGGAATAAGAGGATATTCAGAACTTTCTTCGGAATAAATGGGATTTCAGAAGTTTCTTCGGAATATATGGATTTTCATAAATTTCTTTGGAATTTGTGGGTTTTCGGAAATATCTTCGGAATAAATGGCTTTTCTGAACTTTCTTCGTAATAAATGGGATTTCAGAACTTTCTTCGGAATATATGGATTTTCAGAAATTTCTTCGGAATTTGTGGGTTTTCGGAAATATCTTCGGAATAATTGGGTTTTCTGAACTTTCTTCGGAATTAGTATGTTTTCAGAAACTTCTTTGGAATAACTGGTTTTTTCAGTAATTTCTTTGGAATAAATTAACTTTTCAGAAAACTCTTCGGAAAAAGTGAACTTTTCAGATATTTAGAAACCCTTTTCTGAAATAACAAAATTTCGGAAAAACAAACCCTTTTCCGAAATTCCTTGTATGAATGGTTATACAGTAACTTAATAATAGCTTAAAAAATACCCAAAAACACGAAAAAATTTTGTGATTTCTACCAAGATAATCAAACTGTATGTTTTGTTTACCACTTAAAACCATAAAATCACAAAAATTTTCAAGATTTGAGATGGATGATCCTAAAACACCCACTAACCCAAAAAAACACTAAACAACACGAATCAACATACCTTAAATCATCCCATGCTCTTGATACCAATTGTAGAACAATGATAATCTATAATCTAATCAAGAGGGTTGTTGTTAATCTAGAGAGAGAAACAAGAGAGAAAACAAAGAAACTTTATTAATATGTGAAAATGAGTAAACAACCAACACCCCTTTCCATGGTGGAAAGGGGTTTATTTACCCAAGTCCTTAAGTGGACTTGGGCCTCCGGCCCATGAACATGCTCATGGGTCGGGCTAAACATAATAATTACTTAAACAACACTACGAGCCTATAACTGTTGGGTTAAAAAGTTGATGTGGCAGAAACTCAAAATCAAAGAAAACATGAAGACATTTGTTCAAGCGTTGTCAAGAGTAAATCAGACGTTGACAAGATTAACTTAAGCGTTGACAGAAGTCAAACGCAGTCAACAAGGTCAAACGCTGATGGATGTTTAAAGATTGATGGAGAAATCTATTTAGGGAATATATTGAGTATATTATTTATGATATACACAATATATAGTTTATCTAAATAGAAGATTTAGATGTTTATTTGATTTTATCTCTTGTAGATTCTGTTCCTTCCACTATAAAAGGAACAAGGGTCTTAGGTTTTATTCATAACTTTCATTCACAATGTAAACCTAAAGCGTGTGTCGATTAGACGTGGGATTCAATGTATACACGTCTATTGATTGTTTGTTATTAATATAATGAACAATCCTTGTGTTTTAATTCAGGTTATTGTGCCTAAACACCTTGTTAATGTGTTATGTTCTAATTCCGCTTTGATTATTTAATCATATGAATATGATGCATTCCTAGTAGCTTCAAAGATCCGGAAACCAAGGTTTCCACAATTGGTATCAGAGCCTCGTGGCTCGTGATGCTAGGACCAACAAGGTGTTCGTGTATGGTAAAAAGAAGAAAAATCCGTCTAGGGTTTTTCTGGACGTTTTTGTGTGCGCATCAATATTCAGAAGGTCATAACTTTTGATTGAACCGTTGGATCGTCACGAAATTTTATATGTGTGTTCTACATACATATATCTAGATATCCACCAAAGGGATTGTCGAGATATATCCCCAAGAAAAAGTTATTAAGCGTCGAAGTCAGCAGGGGTCATATGCTGTTTTCTGTGAACAGTAATAGTAAAAACGCGATTTCTCCTTCGTTAACCGTTGGATCGGGGTGAAATTCGATCTGTAGGTTCTTGACACTTATGTCTAGGATCTCACCGAATGGATCTTCGATCTGAGCATTTATGAAGAAGTTATTCGCTGTCGAAGTTCACTGCAGTTTATGGATTTTCACATGAAATAATGATTTAGGGTTTATAAAACCCTAGATCAATTAGCCGCTGATGGGAGTTATTTAGACGCTGATAGATGTTGGTGTGACGCTGACAAGGCATGGATGAGACGCTGATGACGTCAGCGTTTGGGACAAGACGCTGACAAGGTTTAAAGTTGACGCTGACATTTGTTATTTAGGCGCTGACAGGCTTAATTTTGACGCTGACAGAATAAGTCAACGCTGACAGGTTGACAGAGTCGTCCGATATATGAATTCCAACGCTGATAGGTATTGTCCGATATCGGACAATACACCTGATAGAGATCTTGGATAAAGATGATATTGGACAACACAATGAAGGCTGCTGTTTGAGAAAATAGGTACGTTTTGAGCACACAAAAAGGTGGTATTTACACACGAAGGTACATGGAATCTCCGTTTTAATATAGAATATCATGTTGATATTTATGGCTCGGATATTTTTGAAAGGGATTAATGATCTTAAAGCGAGTTAGCAACTTTTATGGGAATTTGATGGATATTTTAAACTATGTAATCGAGATAGCCTTGTGAAAGAGTTATCCATCCAAGTACTTTTACTTATGGTATGAAGATGTGATTCCATTAAAATCTTCATGAAGAGGTGTTGACTTAAGGGGAAGAATTCTTATGGTAAGTTTGATGATTGAAGAAGATTTTCGCGAGTTTGTGTTATATTATATCTTCAAATGTCAAAGCAAGTTTGAAGGTAACTTGTTCGTGCTTTACATGGATGGTGACGAAGACTTGTCATAACACTTGAAGGAGTTACATTATCGTGCTCAGTGTCTCACATAGGATGAGAATATTGACAAGAGATCGAGGTCTACTTATACTTTCCAGACTACTTATAAGTTCTTCATCACATGGATAGTACAAGACATGGAACACAAGGTTGGGTTATTCTACTTCTACATCAAGAATATCTTATTTGTTTTTCTTCAAGATCATTACATAGAGCTACATTTGGAGAATCTTCAAAGATTGCATACATTGTTTTACTTCCCTGTTGATGTGACAAAAAGGGGAAGACATACACATGCTAAACTTGAGGGGAAGCAATCTGAAGATCATGTACAACTTACAAGAGATACACATAGAGTTTTGCCACCATCAACTAGGGGAAGATTGTTGGGTCAAAAAGTTGATGTGGCAGAAACTCAAAATCAAAGAAAACATGAAGACATTGTTCAAGCGTTGTCAAGAGTAAATCAGACGTTGACAAGATTAACTTAAGCGTTGACAGAAGTCAAACGCAGTCAACAAGGTCAAACGCTGATGGATGTTTAAAGATTGATGGAGAAATCTATTTAGGGAATATATTGAGTATATTATTTATGATATACACAATATATAGTTTATCTAAATAGAAGATTTAGATGTTTATTTGATTTTATCTCTTGTAGATTCTGTTCCTTCCACTATAAAAGGAACAAGGGTCTTAGGTTTTATTCATAACTTTCATTCACAATGTAAACCTAAAGCGTGTGTCGACTAGACGTGGGATTCAATGTATACACGTCTAGTGATTGTTTGTTATTAATATAATGAACAATCCTTGTGTTTTAATTCATGTTATTGTTCCTAAAAACCTTGTTAATGTGTTATGTTCTAATTCCGCTTTGATTATTTAATCATATGAACATGATGCATTCCTAGTAGCTTCGAAGATCCGGAAACCAAGGTTTCCACAATAACTATATAATTGGAGTGACCGAGACTTTCTTAATACACAAAACGTATTTCTAACATTTTGTAATTTTGATTTTATATTATTTAAGTATGATTTATACTTAAGTCAATTATTAACGAACGCGCCTTATTTGGTAAGTTGCGGTTTTCTTGTTTAAACGGGCATCACTAATCGTCGGCGAACGTCTTATTACCACTATTGGCTAAGGTGAGTCTATAGCCTCCCTTTTAACATGTTTACTTGTTTTATAAAAACCCGCGAGGGGGATAACATGCTTGTTTTATTAAAATAAAGGGGTGCAACAAGAAGTTGTGGAAACCCTGTTTACTTGAAAAGCATTTAATATAAACGAAGGGTACAACTATAAGCTGAGGTAAACTCATGATTGTTTTAAAAATTGAACACAAGGAACCCGATTGTATGTTTAGATGAAAGTTATTACATATGTTTGTTTAGCCTTAAAAGACCCAGGAATTGTGAACTGTTAATCGAAGTAACGCTAATGCTATGGATAGATCTATCGGGGTGACGCCCAGTCCGGTCGCGACTAGCTATCGTGTGGTGTTGTGATGCACTAGTAATGAAACATCGTATGCATTGTATAAGAGAAATATACGCACTTGGCTAGGTGTGTTGGGCTGAAATAATATATGTTAACGTTCAATGTCACGAGACTTATGTAATGACACGATAATTATGTCCGTACAACATAATTGTCTATGATAAATTATTAACCATGGAAGGTTATTTTGAATACTTGTGTTCTCTTTATTTAAATTAAACTCTATAGATTCACTCGGCAAATTTTTCTGACTTTTTAGCATGTTTTATCTCAGGTCCATTGGGAAGGCACTCGAGGAAGGCGGTTTCGTGAAGCTTGCTCATTTGAAATATTTTGGCCCGCTTTTATAGATTATATCCATTCAAATAATTTTTACCATTTACTATGTTTTGTAAACTTGACGTTATCTGGGACCGTGTATGAAATTGTACTTTTATTGAATGAAAATGAATGGATGTTTATTAAAACGACTCGTTTTGAGCTGTTTTCTATGATTATGAGATTGAACCATGATAGTAACACCCAATGACCCTTCCGCTATCATGATCAAAATTTGGGGGTGTTACAGAACCATCAATAAATCGTAAGCACATGTACCTAAAATCTCATGAGAATAATAAATAAGTTGAATTATATATTTGGCGAGAATCAGTTGTTGATCGAAATTCTCTACTCATAAATTCTCCATGGCAATCTTTACCAACCCCTTGTCGGCAATTTGAAGTGACCACTGATGGAATGAACCAAATACATCAAACATGAAACTGAATAAAAATCATTCGACCTTGTGACTTAAGCTTTCACAATTGTTGAATGAAGAACGGTGGAGAAATCTCTAAGTACACAATACATTACTGAAGAAGTATATAAGCACAACACCTCTTGAAATTATCCACGTCGACTATGCGCGTGGCACGGAGTACAATAATGTAACTCATTAATGTGATAGTTATCCGGGTCATCTACCAACCACCCCGAACTCGGAAACCAAATAAACAAGTCTTCATTCTAAGATTAAGCACGAGAAAGTTATCTTCAAAGATAAAATAAATACACGCCTTCGAAAAATCCATCTTCAACTTCACATAATTAATACCCGATCAAACTTGTTGATCCCAAACTTAGATCGGTTAGCTTTGTGTATATGAGATTAGATCAATTAATACATGTAGAGAAACCTTTGTATATGCTTTATGAATCTAAGTGTTATGCGGAATTTAACACTTAAACAAGAACACACAATGATATAAACAAACTTTCACTTTGATTATCAATATCAAACTTTCTTACAATGAAAGATGTTTACGAATGAAAACTTATATAAAACGTATATTAAACATTAACCTAAAGGCCTTCTTTTATAGACATAAGAAGCCTTGTACAATAATCTACGTATCAGCTATTCTAGGTAAAGATAAATATAGAAAATACATTGTTGTTCCTATCTTTACTAGAAGTATTCTAGAATATAATACACGCGTAGAATATATCTTCCATCAGTGCTTGTCTTCAATGTGTCAACGCTTGACTTTAACTTGTCAACGCTTGAGTTGTCAGTGCTTGTTTTGTTCTTGTCAACGCTTGTTTTGTTCTTGTCAGCGCTCAAGTGATCTGGCCTTAATTTATTCCCAACAATCCTCCCCTAAACTTGATATCCACTCTTATGATCAAGTTTATGAATAAGCATTAAGGACTAGGAGGAATCTTACAAACCTTCTCATATTGATAGTGAATAAATCTGATCAAATCTTTTGCCACGTCACTTGAATAATCTATTTCCAGCTGAGTGTCCTTCATCTTCTCCAAAATAGCCTTGGATATGAAATACTGAGCATCCACAAGTAGATACTCAGCAAACTTTGTAGAACTCAAATGGTATACACCAGCAGCTGAATATAACCTCCATTGAAGATCACTGAGGTCATCTTCAAGATCCTTCCATATTGCAGGATCCTCATCTTTTGGTCCACACATTCTTTTGAATGTGGTCCAAAGTTTTATTCCATTAGCTGAAGTTGGTGCTTCAGCCTCATAATTGGTCTCCAGCAACCTCCAAAGGTCCACCAAGTCTTCTCTATCACAACTTGCAAACAAAGATATGAGAGTGGTAAAAGTGTGTACCTCCTTGCCAAATCTGCCAATCTTCCAGAACCCACATTCATCTTCATCATAGCTCACAATTGGGTTCCTGGAATCTAATGGTAACACT
This sequence comes from Glebionis coronaria, assembly GCA_025667525.1. Taxonomy (NCBI): domain Eukaryota; kingdom Viridiplantae; phylum Streptophyta; class Magnoliopsida; order Asterales; family Asteraceae; genus Glebionis; species Glebionis coronaria. Next base: position 50,248,709 of record CM046875.1, read on the forward strand.
TGCACCATATCTGAAGCTTCTAATGGGGAGAGCTTAAGGCTCTTTCTTATAACTTCTTCACTTGGATATAGTGGATCCATATCTTTTGGAAACTCAAATGAAATTCCCTTCTTCATTGGCCTGGGAACAATCATAGCTTTCTTGAGTTCCATTTCTTCTGCAAGTTCCTCTTTTCTTTCATCTGAAAGAAGTCTGAGAGTGTTTGCTTCCTTCACTCTCACCCAAATGGGATAAGCCCTGTTTTCCAACTCATCAAATGTCAAAGCCTTCAACTTCTGATATGTCCATCCAACTCCATGACATCTGAGCAACATAAAGTAGAGCTCCCTTCTATCCCTTTTCAACTCTGAGAGAATATTGCTTGCCTTGTGTTTCAAAATTACCTGGCAATCCTTCTGAACTCTAAGTAGAATCTCCAAACCCCATATTTGATCTGAAATGGTCAAGTCTGGATTCTCCAAGCATCTGTCTTCCCAAGCATGATACATTTGAACCACCTCTGGCATGTCAAAGTCAACCTGCAATTTCAATTCTCTCAACTTTTCCCTAGCAAACTCATCACCATACTCAAGCCTCTCTGGTTCTATGATCATCACACTTGAGTCTGAGCTATCTCCATCACTTCCTTCTTCTGAAGTCACAACAAATGGTGACTTTTCCTTTTCATCCTGTTCCATGATTTATGCAGCTAATCTTCTATCAAACTCAACTTGAGCTACATCCTTTGGAACAATCTCTTTTACCATTTTACCCTTACCCTTATCTGATGGTGCAATGGTTGGTAAGGTAGATGGTAATACCTGAGTAGAAACCTCCTTGATGATAGATGATGACTGGGATACATCACCCTCATGTGCAGGTCTGTCAACGCCCAAATTTATCCTATCAGCGCCCAAAATATTTCTGTCAGCGTCAAAATTTTCCATGTCAACGCCCAAATATCTTCCCTCAGCGCCTTGTGTAACCTCTCTCAACATAGCTGTAAATGATAAATTTAAGTTGGTAGGAGAGACTAAGGACGTATCAAAACCTGTTTGTTTCTTCAAAGTTGTAAGGGCCTCAGCAACATCCATTGATTGACCATCCTGGCTGCCCTTATCACTCAGATTTATTTGATCTTCGTCCCCTTTGGAAGATTCCTCCATACCCCTCCTAGCACGATCACATTCCAAAACAACAATCCTCTCCCTCAATTGCTTGAGTTCAAGGCCTTGTGAGCTGACGATTTGTACTAAGTCTGCATTTTGCTTTTGCAAGCTAATGCAGACTTCCGTCAATTCCAAAAGAGTCATTGGTTACAGTCTGCCCTCTTCTGAAATGGGGATTTGACCTCCCAAGTCAGATTCATTGGGCAAGGATGAGGACTTAATGATGGTGGGACTGCCTTGGCCAGCTGCTAAGCCAGAACCAATAGTCCCAGCCTCATCCAGGTCACCAGCCACACTTTTGGTGGTGGTTCTCTCTGCTACATGGCTAGGACCACCAGAGGAGAACACTCCAGTAGTCCTTTGGCGTTTCATCAACCTATATTCAGGGGGTGTGGAAGATGGTGTGGAAGAATGGGTAGATGTGGGTTGGTTAAGGGGTGTTTGGGATTGTGAAGATTGTGTGTCAGAGTTGGAAATAGGCACATCAACGCCAACATTGAGTGTGTCAGCGTTGAAGGATTCTGAGTCAATTTGCATTTTTTCAGGTGAAGGTAAAGGTTTAGGAATTGGTTCAAGTTGTGGTTAAGGGTCAATTTGAGGTTGGGGGTCTGGTTGGGGTTGTGCTGCTGCAATAACAGCAAGCATGGCTTGGGTTAAAGGTAGGTCTCTATGGGGTGGTGAGTTCATCTTTATAAAAATAGCTTTCTTTTGCTCAGAGATTTTATAAAAATCATTGTGATCCCTTGAGCAGTAACCTTGAACATCAAAAACCATTTGCAGAAAATGGGGATAAGCTAAAGTCATTTTGTTCCCCTTGTTTTTACACATCCCCTCAAAAATCATTTTAGAATAGTTAAATTTTTGCCCTGTTGCAATGCCCACAATAGCACTGGCAATGGATCTATTGATCTCATTGTGTGCAGTACATTTGGGACTCAAACATTAAAGGAGAACATGTATGAGGTACTTCCAGGCTGGGGGAAATTCCTGCTTATGATACTTATTAAGAGTACCTTCATCAGGAAAAGGATATCCCAAAGCCCTAAGCCCTTGTTCTATTTCATTTATGGGAAGGGTGGCTATACCATCAGCATCATCAAGATGCAAGGCTTGGCGTACCAAAGCCTCAGTAACCACCCAAGGTCTCCCATGAACAATAGAAGTCAATGTGGTCACTCCATTAACTGTTGAGGAACTGACAGTGTTCCAAAACTGCTTAATGTGTGTGACTGGAATGAGTGGTGCATGAGAAAGAGCATACCTTAATGGGGATGCGTTCAAATACGCAACCATTTGTGTGTATTGGGGAAACAGAGCATCATCAGCTTCAAGATAAGCAATCATGTTGTGTTGTGATCTGTACCCCAATTCCAATTCTGTTGGTTTAAACTTTGGTGCCATTGATGAAAGCTGTTAATTTTAAGTGAAGAAGATGAAGTTGATAAGAGAAAATTGTTAGACAAGAATTATAGATACCCTGTTTAAAATAGGAGCCAAATTTATAGGAGAAAAAGAATGCATGTGATTGGCCCAAAAATAGGCAAAGATTTTCAAAAATCAATCATGAAAATATTGAAAAAGTTATAAGTTATCTCATGCATTAAATGAAAGTAACAACTCCTAAAATTACGGCTTGAAAATATGTCAAAAAGTAACAACTGGGTAGGTCCCATTGAGTGTCAACGGTAAAAAATAACCTATCAACGCCCAACGGCTATAATCTTGTCAACGTTTGCCTATAGCCATGTCAGCGTCCAATTTGGTCACAACAACGCTTGGAAAATTCTTGTCAGCGTCCAAAAATAAAAGTGTTTTAAAAATGAAAAATGACCTTAACAAGTAATTTATCCTAGAGAAGATAACCAAAAGCTGATAATTATTATAGGGCGGCAAGCACTGTCCAGTTATGCACACTTGCATAAGCAAGATAGACATAACAGTCCTCTAGTGTCCCTTGCTAACCAAAACTCTTAACAACCAAGTTACCTTATAAAATCCTTGTTACTCCCAGGTAAATCCCATATCAAAATAATTCCCAAGACTCCCAACAGACCACAACCAATTCTAGACCAAAAATGTCTTGGCAGCATGCATAGTATATCAATTTTGCATGCTACAGTGCCTCATGATTTAGTAAAATTAACTCATACTCACCTGTGGACACAATCTAGAATTGTGATAAGAGTATCATATGGATACCCAAACATCCTAAAGGTTCCTAAAACCTCCCCTTAAACTATGATACAAAAACTTTGCTAAAATCATGTATGAACATAAACATTTATGTCAAGATAGGAATGAAACATTCTAACCATCATCCATAAATAAAAACTTGTCCAAATGCTTCTCCATTGATCCATAAGCAACTCTGTATCCAATGGTATACTGCTAACACCATCTGCACATTTAGATTGAAAACCACAAAACTAACATTGTTGCTGACAACGCCCCGATAAAACATGACTGCGTTGAGGAAAGCTTTGTCAGCGTTAGACAATTATATTGCTGACAACGTTGCAAAAACACTTATCAGCATTCAAGCAACTTTTTTCAGTGTTAGAAAAATATAGTGGAAAATCTAAATCATCAATAAGACCAATAACAATGCATCATCCTGTACATACTTTTACAAAAAGACTCAAAACACATATTATGTGAGATTTACCATTCCAATACTTGTTACCAAGTATTGAAATCTCCCAGCATCAAAAGGTTTAGTTAATAAATCTGACACATTCTCCTCAGTGTCAACCCTATCTGGTTGTATTAAACCTTTCTCAAAGCAATCTCTTATAAAATGGTGTCTAATTTCTGTGTGTTTAGTTTTAGAATGATGTACAGGATTCTTAATGATGCATAAAGTACTATTATTGTCAACAAATATCTTAGTATGCATGAAATTGTACCCATAGTCCAACAGCTGGTTCTAAATCCACAACACTTGGCCACAACATGCAGCTGCAGCCACATACTCTGCTTCAGTTGTAGAATTATCCACCACTGTTTGTTTCTTGCATTGCCAAGATATCAACCTGCTCCCAAGAAACTGACATCCACCAGTTGTGGATTTCCTATCAAACTTATCACCTCCATAATCACTATCTGAATATGCAATCAGCTCCAATGGTGAATCCTTTGGGTATCACAAACCAAGACTAGGATAGCATCTTAGGTACCTAAAGATCCTCTTCACATCATAAAGGTGACATTCTTTGGGAGTCACTTGATGGCGTGCACAAGCACACACAGCAAACATAATATCAGGTCTGGAGGCAGTAAGATACATCAAGGATCCAATCATGGATCTATAATGCCTGACATCAACATCTTTCCCATCTCCAATCTTTCCCCAAGGGTGTTCTCTATCCATAGGAGTAGTAGCCCTATTTTCATGTGGAGAAAAGCCAAACTTCTTCAAGATCTCAGCAACATATTTGTCCTGGGAGATGAAGATACCATCTTCTTTCTGCTGAACTTGTAAAACAAGAAAGAAGTTCATCTCCCCCATAGCACTCATCTTGAATTTGTCTGTCATAAGCTTGGATAAATCCTCACTCATCTTTGGATCAGTAGACCCAAAAATGATATCATCAACATAGACCTGCACAAGCAACACATCCTTGCCTTTCTTCTTGGTAAATAGTGTCTGATCTATGGTGCCCCTCTTGAATCCATTGTCCACCAAATAGGTAGGCAAAGTACCATACCATGCTCTAGGGGCTTGATGAAGGCCATACATAGCCTTTTTGACTCTATACACTTTATCTGGATTCTCTGGATCCTCAAAACCAGGAGGTTGCATTACATATACTTCCTCAACAATGGTGCCATAGAGAAAGGCACTCTTGACATCCATTTGATAGACTGTGAAGCCCATGCAGGATGAATAGGCTAGAAAAATCCTAATAGCTTCAATCCTTGCTACTGGTGCAAAGACCTCCTCATAGTCTATCCCCTCCTCTTGTGTATAACCTTGAGCCACTAACCTTGCCTTGTTTCTGACCACAATGCCTCTTTCATCTCTTTTGTTCCTGAGAACCCATCTTGTCCCAATAGGTCTGACATATCTGGGACAATCAACCAGGTCCCAAACATCCTGAATTGCAAATGGGTGAAGCTGATCCTGCATTGCTTCCACCCAACTTGGTTCTTTGAGAGCATCAAATATTTTCTTGGGTTCTTCTTGTGACAGAAAACATGCAAACAAACATGCTTGCACAAGAGGGGTATCAACCTTCTTGTGTATATTAGCAATAAACCCACCAAGACCTTGATGAGATCTTCTAGTCTGAACTGGAGTCATAACATCACCAATGATCTGGGAAGGGGGTGATTCTTCATTGTGGAAGTGAGAACTCCTCCTTCAAACAGTCTGGTGTCCTCAACCTCATTCTCCATGTTGCTAATATCTTCTTCATCAGACTCTCTTACATCAACATGAGGATGAACCTCTTCATATATATTGGAAGGTTCACCTTGTTCAAAATTGGAAGAGAAAAGATGGGCAGAATTGTTGTCAACGCCTGAATCTTGTTTGTCAGCGCTTGGGCTAACAACGCTTGAAGTGTGGTTGTCAACGTCTGAACCATCAACGCCCGAATTGGTCATGTCAGCGCTAGATTTTCCTTTGTCAGCGCCTGAAGGACCATGCATGTTTGTATCTGGTGGTACTTGGAAACCACCATTATCTTGTCCAGCAGTAGCAGCAGCAAAAGCATCTGTCCAAATGGGAATTGTGACATATTCTAATATAGGAGATGCCTTTTCTGCTTGTGATCCAACCCTCTCATTAACCTGTGTACCTGAAACATCAACAACTTGTTCCTCCACAACATTTGAAGTTACCTTCACAATGTCTGGATTAGTGACAGGCATATAATTTAAAGTTCTAGATAAGGGTTCCAAGTCAAACAACCAATTAGGACCACTTTCAGGATCACTAGGTTTATTCTCTAAAAACCTAACATGTACTCTTTCAACTATACGTTTGTCCTCTTTAAGATAAACCTTATAACCCTTGCTCTGCACTGAATACCCCATGAAGTAACCCTCATCACCTTTTGCACTAAATTTCCCTAAGGCATCACTAGTATCCAAGACTACAACATGACAACCAAAAGGTCTGAGAAAACCAATATTAGGTTTTCTACCCCAAAGTAGCTCATAAGGTGTTTTGTTCTGAATTTTGTTAACTAATGCTCTATTTTGCACATAGCAAGCTGTATTAACAGCCTCAGCCCAAAAGGCTATAGGAAAGTGAGCATCAGCCAACATTGTTCTGGCTGCTTCAATTAGGGTTCTGTTTTTCCTCTCAGCAAACCCATTTTGTTGTGGGGTTCTAGCAATGCTAAATTGCCTAGTAATTCCTTTCCTGGCACAGAAATCATCTAACTTCTTATTCCTAAATTCTCCACCATTATCACTCCTAAGCATTTTAACCTCATTGCCAGACCTCTTCTCAATTTGAGTGATAAAATCAATAAGAACATCAGATGTGTCACTCTTCATAGCTAGAAAGAATGTCCAAGTAAACCTAGAAAAGTCATCTGTGATAACAAAGCAATATGACTTACCATTCAAACTTTCTATATTGGTTGGACCAAAGAGGTCCATGTGAAGCATATGAAGAGGTCTAGAACTAGTATGCACCTGTTTGGACTTGAATGAGACCTTGTGCTGCTTGCCTTTAAGACATGCAACACAAGAGTGGTCATTGTGGAAGGCCTTCTCAGGCAAACCATCAACTAAACCAAGCCTCACAAGTCTATTTATATTTTTGAAATTTATGTGCCCTAGTCTTCTGTGCCACAAATTACTCTCATCTACTGAGGCCTTAGCATAAAAACAAGACATATTATTGTTCATTTTAATCCCATTTAAATTCACATTATATATGTCCTTATGCCTAGGTGTTCTATACTCAATATATTTCTCATCAGGGATCTTAAAATCCTTGCTTAACACCAAACACTCAGTATCAGTAAAAAGAACTTTATTTTTGTTATCACAAACTTGTGATACATTAAACAGGTTGTAATCAAGTTCTTTTACCAGGAAGACGTTCTCAAAACGTAGATTATTGGTGAGAAGGGTTCCTTTGCCTGTGATAGTTCCATATCCACCTCCAAAGTATACCTTATCACCATCTTTAATAGGAGTGAAGTTCGTTAGATAGTCCTACTTCCCTGTCATGTGCCTTGAGCATCCACTATCCCAATATCCATAATCATTGACCTGTCGTTGAATGCCCTGCACATAAAGAAAACAAATTAGTTTTCTTTAGGAACCCAAGTCTTAAAAAACTTGGATTCATCTGGTTGTTCAATAAGAACAGACTTAGTTCTCATAACAACCCCATTCTCATCCTTCTTAGGATGAAAACCCCAGTTAACCCCAATAGGTTTTGTAATGACTTTTGAAATGTAATTAAATCTATTGCAAGTCATTGAAATCCCATTATCATTAGGGTTTTGATCTTTCTTGGGTCTCCATGTTAAGCTTGAAGAAGCTTTAGACCCCTTACCTTGTGGCTGCAAATATTTAGGTCTGGACACGTTTCTGTCAGCGTTAGAATTTGTCTTGTCAACGCTGAAATTACCCTTGTAAGCGTTGAACCTAGGGTTTGCTACAGAAACCCATTGCCTATTTGACCAGGTGTTTGTCTTTTGAAATGGTCTTTGTCCATGAGTGTTAGACCCTCTAGTAAAGAATGGGGCAGGTCTAATCACTTGTGGACTTTGCTGCACACAAGGTTTGGGTCTGACAACGTTTGACTTCCTAACAACGTTGACTTTGTTCCTGTCAGCGCCAAAATTATTCCTTTCAGCGCTGGCTTTAGGAGCGTTGACACACTTGTATGCCAAGTGTGAAAAGCTACCACAAGTGTAACAAGCTTTTCTAGACACAACCTTAGGTCTAGAAGAGAAGAAGCCTTTTCCATGATTGCTAAATTGACTCTTGGGTGACCTAGTATTCCTATACATCTCTGCATATTTAATGCTAGGTCTTCTAAGAGTGTTTGAGCCTAGGTCAACAACTTTACTAGTGATTGGGTTAGTAACCTTAATGGGTGTTGATTCATTTGAACTTTCACATAGCAAGCCACCCTTGACGAATAAAGTAGGGTTAGCTTTCTTCCACTCATTTAGGTCAGTCAACTTTTGTTGATACTCTTCCATTGGAGTGACAACTCTTGGTGGAGGAAGGAATTCCTCGTCTTGGAGCTCTGGTAAACCAGTCCAAGATAAGTCCCTTTGTTGGACACCATAGAAGTCACCAGCTGGTGGTAGAACCAAAGAGTAATCATTCATCCCAACCCCAGTCATGTCCTTAGGATCCCTTTGTTTAGCTACACAGTCTCCTAGGGTTTGGGTGGCTCTATCAAATCTTTGAATTTTAAGGCCAACATTATCTTTATTTTTAATGGCCTCATCTAACTTAGCCTGTATTTCACCATTAACCCTTTCCATGATACTTCTAATATCCATACTAGCATCCAACTCATATTTTAAAATATTAATTTTATCTTTTAAATCAAATTCCATTTTCTTGTATTCAGAAACGGTTTTCTTAGTTTCAGTAAGAGCTAGTTGGTAATTAGACAATTTACATCTTTCAGTACTCATATCATTTTCTAATTTTAACACCTCTTTGTTAAGTCTTTTAGTATTTAACCTACAAACTTTGCTACAAAAAGCATCATCATATACCTCATTGTCAGATGAAGAGGAGGAGTGTGCCATGAGAGCATATTCAACATGCTCTTCTTCTTCAATATCAGCAACCAAAGCTTTATCCTCTTCAACATTCTTAGCCAGATAGCTCCAATCCCATCCTGTACCATCAATTCCTTGAACTGCAACCATGGCTTTGGAATCCTGAGCTTTAACAACCTGACTTGAGGGTTTACCAGCATCAGATCTTCTAGGAGATCTGCATTCCCTCATGAAGTGCCCCATACGATGACAGTTGTAACATTCAACTTTGGATTTATCAAATCGAGCTGTGTCTTTAGCATTGAAGGTCATCTTCTTTTTAAACCTTCTGTTCCACCTATTTTCTCTTATACTAGCAAGAGCCATGTTCCACTTGATGTCCATCTCTTCCAAGTGCTCATCACTTATCTGCTCAAGGTCCTCATATGTAATCACTGAACCATTGGGCAAAGAAGCAATGTAAGCACAAACAGTATATAAGTCCAAACCAGCAGGTTTAACTCTTGGGGAGTTACTCTTAAATGTGTCAGCGTCTGAATAGGAGGCGTTGACAGGACTTGTTCCAGCACTGACATATGATGATCCAGTAACTGGATGTATGTAAGAGTCCTTCTGATTGAATTGACCTTCACTATGAGAAAAGAAGGCCATATTACTGGTGGTAGACTTGCTTCCATGCTCTAAAAGAGCTTCATCCTCCAACAGCCTTAGTTTGTTGTAGATGTCATCAAACGAGGAGCTCTTGTAAGTATTGTTGGCAAGAATAGATCTTGCCTCAATCTTCCATGCCTCACCAAGACTTTTGAGAAAGGTAGCATTGATGTCAACTTCACCAACTTGTGTCCCCATGAAGGACAACTTGCTTGTAATGTCAAGCAATCTGCTTCTCACACTACTCAGTTTCTCATTGGGTTGAGCTTTGAAGACAGCATAATCATGCATGAGTTGCTTTTTCTTTTCTTCCCTAGTATCTGCATTGCCACCATGTGCCACTTCAAGAGCTGCCCAAAGATCCTTAGCAGATTCATAGCCTCTATATTTATGCTGGTTTTCTTGTCCCAAAGATACTTTCAGAATATTTAGGGCTTTCATGTCAACCCTTCTCTTTGCTATGTCATCAGCAGACACAGCTCTACCATCTCTAGGTTTTTCTCTCTTATCCTCTTCAGAACATCCAGCAACAGCTGTTCTTTGAGCAATGACATTAAGAATCTTTTGGGCTTTATCGAATGTGTTTCCATATTCAATAACCTCCCAGAGTGTGTAGTCGTAGATCCCCAGATATTGTTCAAAGTTGAACTTCCATAAGTCAAAGTTGGTTGCATCAAGCATGGGAATCTTGATGTGTGGTAAAGCTGAGGAGGAGGAGTTTATTGCTTCAGACATGTTGTTGTTAGGGTTTCTGAGAAAATTAGGGTTTTGGTGAGTTTTAGGGTTCTGGTGTTCTTTAAGATCAAAAGTTCCTCAACAAGCTCTGATACCACTTGTTGATCCAAAACTTAGATCGATTAGCTTTGTGTATACGAGATTAGATCAAGTAATACATGTAGAGAAACCTTTGTATATGCTTTATGAATCTAAGTGTTATGCGGAATTTAACACTTAAACAAGAACACACAATGATATAAACAAACTTTCACTTTGATTATCAATATCAAACTTGCTTACAATGAAAGATGTTTACGAATGAAAACTTATATAAAACTTATATTAAACATTAACCTAAAGGCCTTCTTTTATAGACATAAGAAGCCTTGTACAATAATCTACGTATCAGCTATTCTAGGTAAAGATAAATATAGAAAATACATTGTTGTTCCTATCTTTACTAGAAGTATTCTAGAATATAATACACGCGTAGAATATATCTTCCATCAGTGCTTGTCTTCAATGTGTCAACGCTTGACTTTAACTTGTCAACGCTTGAGCTGTCAGCGCTTGTTTTGTTCTTGTCAACGCTTGTTTTGTTCTTGTCAGCGCTCAAGTGATCTGGCCTTAATTTATTCCCAATAAAACATCCGTAGCAACTAAAAAATATAGCCATTTTTCTTCGATCTCGTCAAAATAAATTTTTGTCACGTTTTCTCGTCTTTAATAATCCCGATAATGACTAAAATACACATTAATATTACAATTTTGTCCAAAAATGACATTTTGTCCAAAAATAATAATAGAAACAAATGTGTATATAGGTTCGGCCTATCAAGTTGCACAAAAGGAACACAACCCAAGTATACACAGTCCATGATCACAGTCCAGCCCGTCTTGACACTCGGCCCAATCCCAACCCGGTTGTAACACATTTGGGATAAAAAGTAGGGATACCTAAACATTAGGTCACAACTTAACCTAATCCCTTTCTTATTAACATCCGCCCCCTTCACACACTCATCCTCTCAAATCACATCAGCCAACATCTAAAAGTCCTCTCAACCTAGAAACATCCGCCCCCATCTCATCTTACACCTACCGTCTCTATTATCAAAACTAAAACAACCATAAACAAATCAATCTCATCACTCATCTTCAATCCAAAAACACAGCATACACCCATACATGATCATCATCATCAACTAATCTTTGCTTCATCACACAACTTCAAGATCTTTAAATGAATAAAGGTCTCGAGTAAGTTAATTTGGAGTTGATAAATCTTCACATCGAAATAAAGATAGATTATAACATGAAGATTGTTATAAATCTTCTTTAAATTCGAATAGCAACAAATGGTTGAACCATTTATAGATTTTCATGATTTTGGCATGCATGTTGGTTTTAGTGAATGAATCAAAACAAAGATTGGTTTTAAAAGTTTTGTTAACAACCTTTATTATTATTCGAACAGTAAATGGGTAAAACCCAATATAAGATCTATGATGATATTAATTCGTGGTTTTAGATCTTAAAATATCTCGGTTTACATGACCAATCACGAAAAGCAATTTGAGATTGTATTGATTTCTGTTATGTTTCGAGTCTAGATACAAGGGGATATAGAAAAGATGGGATAGGTTAGTTCATGGTGGATTTGTTGGAGTTATAAGAAGGATGAATAAGTGTTGGTTTTGGGCAAGTGTTGGTTTAGGTCACGAGTAATGTTTAAACAAGTCATGGTCACGGTATGGATTTTTGCTACATATCGGAATGCTATAAAACAATCTTGCAAAGTTCAGAGTCACTACACCCATCGGAATATGAATATATCCGTCGGAATATATCCATCAGAATATATTCGTCGGAATATATCCGTCGGAATGTATCCGTCGGAATGTAACAGTTGGAATTTATCCAAAGGAATGTATCTGTCGGAATGTATCCATCTGAAATCTTATCCATAGTACCTTTTCCGTTTTTTATGGATCTAAGTTTTTCTGGGTTAAAATTTTCATCTTCAAGAAAATAAAAGAAAAAAACAGTAAAACGTGTAAACCAGATCTTAAAAAATCAAGATCTAGTAAACACAGATCTTGAAAACGTGGACACCAGATCATAATAAAATAATGGCTTGATTGACTTTTGACCAGAAACCATGGACTGATGAAATCGAGGGATAAAGATTACACTATGACAATAATATGACAATCGTAGACAAATGACAAAAAAACACCGTGACAAAAAGATTAACAGATCTGACTAAAAAAAATTTTTAGACCACCAAAATCAATAACAAAAAAACACGATCCAAGAATTAAACCGAAGCTCTGATGCCAATTGTGGGTTTGCCATTTAAGGATCCGGTGGTCTAGTAGGGTGATATATGGTGGTGGTAGCCATGGATGAATATAGAGAGAGAGGTTGTGTGTGTAAAGAGAAAGAAAAGGAAAAATGTGATAAATGAAAAATGAAACACAAGCAACAACCCCTCCTTGGAAGCCTTGGAGGGGTATATATAGTCACACACCACACCTAAACTATAAAACGTTTCCTAGTCTAGTCTATGCGTGTAACTCTATGATAACTAATGGGAATTCTTAAATGTCGTCACATAAAGTGAATTTCCAACACCTTCAACATTGATCTAATCCCGGTAAACCTTGGTAGTTTTAATGTTATTATTGGCATGGACTGGTTGGCAAGGTACCACGCATTCATCGTTTGTGATGAAAAGGTAGTCCGTATTCCATGGGGAAATGAAACTTTGATCATTCGAGGAGACGATAGCACAGACCTTACTGACACTAGACTTAATGTCATCTCTTGTATTAGATCCCATAAGTATTTGTTAAGAGGATGCCCTATCTTCTTAGCTCATATTTCCCAGACTGATGAAGAAGACAAACCCGAGAAGAAGCAAATCAAGGACGTACCGATCATCCGATATTTTCCTGAGGTCTTTCCTGATGAGTTCTCGACCCGACAAGTGGAATTCTAAATTGATTTGATTCTTGGAGTTTCACCGGTGGCTAAAGCTCCATACCGGTTGGCACCATCAGAAATGAAAGAGCTACCTGAACAACTACATGAATTATCTGACAAAGGATTCATCCGACCTAGTTCCTCTCCGTGGGGAGCTCCTGTTTTATTTGTCAAGAAGAAGGATGGTTCCTTCCGAATGTGCATCGACTACAAAGAACTGAACAAGTTAACTGTGAAGAATCGTTATCCGCTTCCTCGCATTGACGACCTATTTGACCAACTGCAAGGGTCGAGTGTGTACTCCAAGATTGATCTAAGATCTCGATACCATCAATTGAGGGTCAGGGAGGAAGATATTTTGAAAACAGCTTTCAGAACCCGTTACGGTCATTACAAATTTCAGTTTATGCCATTTAGGTTGACCAATGCACCAGCCATTTTCATGGACCTTATGAACCGTGTATGCAGACCCTACCTAGATAAATTTGTGATAGTCTTCATTGACGACATACTCATTTATTCCAAGAACAAACAAGAACACGGGGAACACCTTGCACAAGTACTAAAGGTGCTCAAGGAGGAACAACTTTACGCCAAATTCTAAAAATGTGAATTCTGGATCCCTAGAATGCAATTCCTCGGTCACGTTATTGATAGTGACGGTATTCACATAGATTCAGCAAAGGTCGAATCTGTCAAAGATTGGGTATCTCCTAAGTCGCCAATAGAGATCCGCCAATTTCTAGGGCTTGCTAGATACTACCGCAGATTTATTGAAGATTTATCCAAGATAGCCAAACCGATGACAAAACTCACTCAGAAAGGAATAAAGTTCGATTGGGGAGAGAAAGAAGAATCAGCTTTTCAGCTGATCAAGCAAAAGTTGTGTAGTGCACCTATTTTAGCGTTACCTAAGGTAAACGATGATTTCGTTGTATATTGTGATGCTTCACACAAAAGTTTGGGTGCCGTATTGATACAGAGAATGAAAGTGATCGCCTATGCTTCAAGAGAATTGAAGAAACACGAGAAGAACTAAACCACTCATGATCTAGAGCTTGGATCCATAGTATTCGCACTAAAAATCTGGAGACATTATCTCTACGGAACAAAGTATACAATCAAATCTGCTCATTTCCTACCAATTAGGGAGAATGATTCCCTGGCAAAGCTAGCAAAGACATATCTTAAGGAGATAGTGACCAAACATGGGATACCAGTCTCAATAATCTGTGATCGAGATGGTAGGTTTACATCAAACTTTTGGAAGGCTTTACAACGAGCCTTAGGTACAAACATGGAAATGAGCACTACATATCATCCACAGACCAACGATCAAAGTGAACGAACATCTAGACTCGAGAAGACATGCTACGAGCATGTGTGATTGACTTTGGAAATGGATGGGTTCACCACATAACTTTAGTTGAATTTTCCTACAACAACAGCTATCACGCCAGCATCAAATATGCCCCTTTTGAAGCATTCTATGGTAGAAAATGCCGTTCACATGTGTGCTGGGCAGAAGTAGGTGAATTTCAGCCCACTGGACCTGAGTTAATTCAGGAAACTACCGACAAGATTGTCCTAATAAAGCAAAGAATTCAAGCTGCTCGCGATCGACTAAAGAGCTACGCAGACCTGAAACGTAAATCTATGGAATTTGAAGTAGGTGACCGCATCTTGTCAAAGTATCACCTTGGAAGGGAGTTATACGTTTTGGTAAACGTGGAAAGCTAATCCCACGTTATGTCGGACCCTTCAAAGTGATAGCCAGGATCAGGGAGGTAGCATATCGTTTAGAGTTACCACAATAATTGAGTCGGGTATACTCTACCTTCCACGTGTCTAATCTGAAGAAGTGTTATGCTTAAGAACCATTGGCTATGCCATTGGAAGGAGTTCAATTCGACGACAAAAGAACCAGTAGAAATCATGGAGAGAACAGTCAAGAAATTGAAACGCATTCGCATTCCGTTGATCAAGGTACGTTGGAACTCGAGGAGAGGTCCCGAGTTCACCTGGGAACGAGAAGACTCGTTCAAAACCAAGTACCCACATTTGTTCACATGACCGGTGACTTCATCTTAAGCTTTAAGGACAAAGCTAAAATATTAGGAATGTGCTGTAAAACCTCTGATTTTACCTATTTGACTTTGTCAACTATTGTACTCATCATTCCTGGAATCTACTTATTTCCAATTTTATATGATTATTTGAGCATTATCTTCATTTGTCATACTATCATTTCATATTTATTTTTAATATATATATGAACCTTTAGTCTTTTGTTACTACTCTAGCAATTGACTGGCCACATAATAAACAAGGACTCACCACCTCAGTACACATTTTTAGAATCATGATCTTATATACTTAATTTTACTAAGTACCTGGACTTAATATTATAAGAACATATTTACATATACCTTATACTATGAGAAATCATATGTTTTCATAAAAACAACATCTATTACCTTACCTTGACATTTTATTTATTTTCAACAAGTATAATACCTTTAATATTATACACATTATATACTTTCACCAAATTATCTAAAAGCATAACCAAAATACCTAGAAACTTCACAAGTGCCTACAATATATTCTTAGACTTATATTAACTCCCAAATTTAGACAAGTCAAACCCAATTCTACCCTAAAACTTATATCTAGCCGTGTATACATATATATGTTTACATACACTTACTTTGCTAACTTAGAACCATTCTCACTTGCTACAAACTTTCAACTAGCACCATACTACATACCATACACATACGACTATGCTTGTCATTCTTGTCCCCCCTTTGACTTCACTTATACACGGCAAAGGAAAAGAAGTAACCAAGATTGCACATGTTTTTTTCCAAATAGGGGAAATAGTAGTTACATATCTTACAATATATCTCCATATATCTTGCAAGATATCCTAGTACCACTTTTGGATACTCAAATCTTCCATAAATCTTACCAATATCCGAATCTCACAAACACACAACACAAAACATTTCCAAATCTCTCCTACACTCACTCAACTCAAGACTTGAATTAAATCTCCACACCAAGAACACATTTACTTCATTTACAAGCTCAAATCTATGTCTCATTCATCTTAAATACCAATCATTATTACACTTACAAAAGCTTGATCTCCAAGACAACTCCAAGAGCTTATATAAGCAAGGAAGGTCATGGCTTATTTTTATAGGCAAGGGTTCACCATTGTTGATTTATAAGCTTAAGTTCTCCCTTGGTTCTCTTGTCTTCCTTAACTTTATTTAACAAGTAAGCTTCATGAAAACTACTTTTACGTTATTTACCTTCATTTTTACATTCACTATTCATTCACATGAACATATACAATAAACATGTTTAAACTCCAAAACTAGTGAATATATACAAAAAAAGGGTCACGGCATATTATTGTTTTCACAAGGAAGGATATAAAATTTACTAGGTTATGAACACATGAACATATACTCCTATTTTAACCTAGAAAAATCATGAAAACCCTCCTATGTATATATATAGCCATGAGCTATAAGCTCATGTTGGAGCTTGTGGTTAACTTTGTTAAACTTGTAGTAAACTTAGAAAATGCTTATATCTATGTAATCTCTTGAATAATCACTAGCTTTCTTAGTGGACTTATTAGGCCCAATGAATAGTAACTAAGCCTATTAGGCCCATATGTGGTAGATAAGCCCATTAAGCTAGTCTTGTAATGTTAGTGGACTTAATAATGTAGTTAAGCCCATTTAGAAACCTTTAGCCCATGTAGATCTAATAAAATGAGTAATGAGCCTTGTAAGCCCAATAAGAGTATAGAAAGACCATTAGCTCACTTGACTTATCAAATAAGCCCATTTAATGTTTTTTTAAACTTAAATAAACTTTTTGGTATTAAAAATATAGCTTATAAAGTTTTCAGGCCCAAAAGGTAATTTTATAAATTCTAGGGGTAAAAGCGTGACATTTATAACTTAATATGTCAAAACATTAAGTGCAAGGACTAATATTGTAATTATCCAAAAGTTTAGGGGTTAAATGAATTAAATTCGAGACTTAGCAAACTACAAGGACCATTTTTGTAACTACCCGTAAGTTAAATACATGTTTTGTAAACCTAGGGACTATTTATGTAAATAGCCAAAAGATATTAAAGCCCTAGGGGCTATTTCATAAATTGATGTATACTATAACAATAATTCAAAACTTAAAGGACTAAAAGTGACAATACATGAAAGTGTTACAAGCCCTAACCCTAAATTATACATGATGGACTAGTTTTTTTATTTACCTAATCTTAAATAAACCCTAGGGGTATTTGTTGTAAATGTCGCGTATATTAATAATATGGAGGGACTATTATTGCAATTTTATGAAACTTAACAAAACCCTAAACCTATATATCATTTTTAACATTATAATTATGACTAAAACCCTAATTATAAGGACTAAATAGTCATTACCTCAACTTATTAATTAAGGACTATTTGATAAATTATAGAAACTTTGGGGACTTTAATTTAAATTAAATAAAATGATATACATTTTATAAACGTCATTTATGTAACTTATATAAATTGAATGCAAATAAATTATAAAGGTAAACATATTAAACCTACATATTATTTTTCCTATCCTTTTAGAAATATATAAATCATTCTTTTATAAACTATTTAAACTAGTTTACGAAAGTAAAAGCACGAGAATATTAAGTAACGAATTAATTACTTAAACGATACTATTAACTACGTACTTAAAACGGATATTTTATTACTTGTACCTCCTGAAAAGGGACGGCTTTACCTGGTTTGAGTCTGTGTGGCGGTGGGCTCAAACCCCGTGGATTAGTCGACCAATGAGTCGGAAATCACGGTTACCAAAAAAAAAAATTATTCTGAGACTTTTATTTATTATTATATGCATATATAGAGACCGTATAATTACTTAGGCAGTTGACTGCGTCGTGAGCATTACGTTGGATTACTTGTGATTTATTTGCAGTACTACTACTGAGGTGAGTTCATGACCCCACACTGTATATTGACAAACTTTTAAACCTTTTATGGGGGAGAAAATATGCAACATATTTTATGGACGTAATCCGAACTACGTTAAACTTTGATTACATTTACCTATTGTAGAATGCCTACCTTTCCCGGTAACTGAAACTGTTAAAATTATTGAATTGCCTGAATGTATAAATAGATCTATTTGAGATTGACCATCCCTATCTGGGTGAGTAGCGCTCACTGTGCCTGGGCCAGGACAACAGATGTTTATCATGTCGGAACATATTATTGGGTGCATTTCTATTCATGCGAAGGGTCCTTATTTGTTGTGGGCTTAACGAGTCAAGTGTCAGTTTCGGGCAATAGGAAATGTAGTTACCTTTAAGTATTGATGCTATGTGCATTACTACTTCAGTGAATGTTTATTGTCCAAACTCTTTTTATTAAACCTGTGAATTCACAAAGTTTATGTTGACTCTCTAAGCATGTTTTTCTCAGGAAACTAAAGCAGGTATTAGATGTGCATGGTGTGACAATCCGTCAATTTGATGTCGTTATTTTATTCTCAAGTATTATTTAAAATCATTATTTTATTGTTGATTTATGAACTGACTCACTTTGGGAAGAAATTTGGGTTTACGTCTTAAGTAGCATCGACTACGTCTAAACCGGAGAACTCTACGTTACGTGTTTACGTTTACATACTCCGTTTTTGTAACAGTCCGACATTTCAGATAATAAATTTATTCGTGAATATTATATTGGAATTTTAATTTGTGTTGGTTCATAAATTCACAAATTTACGAGAAGAAATTAGGACATACGTGAATAATTTAGCGCCTTTTACGATTAAACCCGAAACCCTAGGTTTACGTATTTACGTTTTTGAACTCTGTTTTTTATGAGACAATTTTTATTAGAATCATTTTGTGCCATAAATTCATAATTTATAAAAACATTTTTCGTAAATCGACCCGAGGGCACGTAAATCGAGGAAACTATAATCGAGGAGTACCCGTAAATTAGTAGAGATGAGACAAGTGGGACGCTTGTCCCACCCCTACTATGGGCGGCCAAGATAAGCCACCAACACCCCTTTGGTGTCACTTTTATACTAGCCTTAAGACACTTGTCTTACTAACTTCCTAAACCACTAAACAAAACTAGCAACTTCTTTCATTTCTCACACAGCACATGCAAATCTAGTTAAACTTTCTCCTCTCTCTCTTGTTCCCTCTTTGTGCCATCCCATAATCACCACCATACACCACCATCATCAAAAGTTTAACCATAAACAAAGGATATAATCAACATATGTTGAAGCCTACTTGAAAAGATGAAGATTTGAGGTGATCAAAACATGTAAAAAGGAGTTTTCATTAAGATCAAGGGCTGATTTTAGAAGGAGTTTAGTTGCTTGGAGATTTCCAAAAATGGTCTTGCTAAGTTCAAAAGGTTTGGTGTCAAAACCAAGTCTTGTTCATCAAAAAATCTAAATCTTTCATCATATTGATTGGTATAGAGATCAATCTCTTTCTATCACCTTATTGTTTTGTAAATGTATTCATGTATTTTCTTCAAAAATGTATATGTATATGATGATAAACGATGATCAAAATATTTGTGGGGATTTTGTGTTAATAGATTAGGTTAAAAAAGACTAAAATCAACAAGTAAGAATGTTAAAATCATGGTTAGACACATACAGATAGACAAATGATTTTTACATATGTGGTGAGTTGGATTATTAGATATACATATGTGGTGAGCTGTATAAAAAAGTAAATATCAATATGATCACTTGGTTAAATGGCTTGGATTATTAGATATACAGATAGACAAATGATTTTTACATATGTGGTGAGTTGGCAACTCAATGGAATCATTAAAATGAGCAAGTTATGATCAAAATACTATTGAGGTACAAATCTGTATAGTCTATTTTGGACTAATTATTAAAAATACTTAGCGGATGATTGAGCAGTGGCTATAAAGAGTTATTTGTGGAGCACATCATGTAGTTTATGCTGTTCAAGTTTGGCGTTATATCTCCTTGTAGAACTTAAGATATGGCAAAAATAGTGGACTTGACTTTAGTAATCAGATTTGTAAATAAACTATATAATATAAAAAGAGCACTCAAGTAAGTATTATCATAAAATAAATATATAAAAGCCATTAAATAATAATAACTATTATAAAATGAGTATGTATACTAAAATAAATAAACATGATATTTTATAAAAGTAAAACTCAAATGTTTTCTAGAACTACAAAACTATATATATGTTTTACGTCTTTTCGGCTAAAACCGAAAGATTAACGTTTTCGCCAAATAAAACTTAGACGGTCAAACCCGTCTAATGTAACATTTTTATAACTCATATACTGATATGTAAACACATTTGACAAGTAAAAACCGATAAAACCGAGCTTTAGAACTTATGGACCATAGTGGGCCAAAGTAGCCTTGTTGGACCACTAGGCCCAACTAGTTGGCTTAACACTAATGGACTTACTCATGGGCTTAACCTAATTGGGCCCAACATATGAGTATGGGCCTGGTCTTAAAAAGATAAATGGGCTAATAAAATGATATTGTACTCTTAATGGGCTTATTGGGCCCTAATGTGTAAATGGGCTAAAACTAGTGTAACTAGTATGATAAGCCTAAGTTAACTAATACTAAAAAACTAGTAATGTTGTGTAAGGAAATAAAACCCCAGTTAATCATCATGTTATGACATCATTACATATACATAACAACTTTTATAAAGTTATTAGGCATAGCCTAAGACCGAGTATTATTTGTCTAGGTTTCTCGTGATCGAGGCACGTACTATACATCCTAATTGCTGATAACCCGCCTTCCCACACCAATGTGAGTTCATAGCCTCACACTCTTTTAAATATTTTATGAAATGTTTTATAAACCCGCGAGGGGGATAACATTCTAGTTTTAATAAAAATAGAACACAAGTAGTCCTGATTGTATGCTTATTGATATGGATCCGAATGATTATATGACCCAATGAATGAATGAAATGGATTATTATTAGTTAGGCTATGTCACTAAAAGTCCCATTAGCATGAATTGTGAACTACCGGGATTTGGTAGACGCTTATGCTTATAATAGTACTATTTGGGGAAGATCACCCCAGTTCACGCCTTGACGGTTGATCCCCGTCGTGCCACATGGATTGGTAAGCGAATTTATGTATGAGAGAATTTATATAAGCGTGATTATTGTGACGACACGCTGTTTTAGATGGGTAAATGAATTCCGGTCAAGCTACCCGGAATATATTATAGAAAGGTAACAATGTCATGCGGCTTATAAGAATCCAATAATGAAAATACTGATATACGAATTGAATTATAATGTATTGCCTGACTAGCAATACAGGGTCCTATTACTGATGTTATGTTCGTGTTTTGGTTTTACATAACCATTTTCATATAACGTTTTTTATTAAACTCTATACAACGTCATGAAACGTATTGTATGATATTTTACGACAATAGTTCGTATAATGGTTTTGAAGGAAAAATCCTATATTATGATTTACGACAAAGATTCGTATAAAATGTCTTTGGCCTATTTTATAGCCTACGACAAAGAATTGTACAAAATGATTTTCGGTAATGATTATATACCGGTGATATATATATATATATATATTAATGGTTTTTATTAAACTCTATGGATTCACTCGGCGTTTCGCTGACTTTTAACATGTTTTATCTCAGGTACTTGAAGGTAATTCTCGGGAAGATGACAAGAATTTATGGCCCACATTTAAATAAAAATTTCCATTCAAATGTTTTGTAAATTTGTAAGACATATATTGACCTGAGGACCTGTGTAATTTGATATTTATGAATGGAAAATGCTTTATTATTAAACGACGCGATTTTTAAGCGTTGTCTATGATTTGAGTAATGTGATATCCCGTAACACCAACGACTCTTCCGCTGAATTAAATTATGAATATTTGGGGGTGTTACACATGGAGTCAAGCATCGTGATAGGCAACATTTATAGAGCTCATCTGGGGTTTTATAAACTTGGGAATAAACAAACTGTTGAATAATGTTTAAGACAATTTTTATGACATTTGCACTCTGATTCATGTAATACTATCGAAGCAATATTACATATCTTATTTTATTTTTTCACTGCGGTCATGAGCCGCGTCTTCCGTATTAATCCGCAAGTTAGGATATACTGTTTATATTAATAAATAGATATTAGACATATCTTTTAATTTAACAAAAAGACATTATTTATGTTTTAAATTTAGTAAATGTATATCTCGATCTTTTTGTTTTTAACTAAAAAAAGATATTCCCTCTATCTTCCAGAAATAATATCTTACGTTTATTTTTTATATTAATAAAAGATATTACTGATATCTTTTAAATAGGTACATAATATTTACGTGTATATTTTGAATTATTTTCCGCATATGTGGCGCCCCTGCTACTAATATCATGTCGCGACCCGACCTTTCTATCCGCGGTTATGGCCCGTCCTTCTATAATATTCCGCAACCAGACATATATTTCGTATTTTCATAAAAGATATTACTAATATCTTTTGAATTCTTGACAAGATTGTATCAATATATTTTCAATTTATAAAAATTATGCATATTTTTTTAAAATGGACAAAAGATATTACCTATATCTTCTAAAAATATATTATCAAAAAATTTCATGTTTATAAAAGATATTACGTATAGCTCTTAAACTTAGTGGCAAGATATTATATATATCCTTTATCTTTGTGCAGATTTCTTATATTACGATAAATGTTTGCATCTTTCAATACATATACAAATAAATATTTGCATGTCTAGTATTGAGTGATTGTCTAGATCTGTGCTAGTTCGTACGTTCGGACATCTTTAGCCTACGGGTGTACGCGTACACATCATTTTCAGGTGAAATAAGAGGAATGTGTCTAACCTACTAAGTAGACTCCTCGTGTAAGAGGGATGCAACTCCATCGACCACTGATCAAGTATCCTTGTTAGGTCCCTTGCTAATCATGACGTCGTAGAAAGTTTTACAGCCAGTACATTCCATATTGGGCCAGAAAAAAGACACAAACGTGCACACCTAACAACAGGCATGTTTCCCCTGGTCGTCCTTATGGTAGTAGCAGCATGCCGCACGTAATGAGTCTGCCTCACCCATAAAGATCTTTTATGATATTACAATAATTCATAAACAGAACGCCGTGTTATAAATCTAATACGAAACTAACGATCATAATTGTAAGTTATTACAAACCTAGTGTGAACATTCGCACTCACAAAAAATTATAATAGCAGGAAATGTTTTCATAACAAGTCATTAGGAGAAATTCGTGGTTACGGCTCGCCCTTCCGTGTTGGTTCGTACGTTTGAACCTATTTTTTTTATCTTATGCACGCGGCTATGGTACGTCCATTCGCGTTGGTCTACACGACCGTAATTTTTTGAATACTTGATTATGTTTAATACTACTAATCGAGTGTAGCACCATTAAACTTGGGGGGAGGGTATAATAATAACATTGTTTCCGTGCATGTCACAAAAATATCGTTGGATATATTCCTTAGCCGCAGATGCCCGCCTTCTGCCGGTTTATTCCTTTGCCACAGAAGTATCTCTTCCGTTGGCTTATTCCTTCGCCGCGGAAGTACTCCTTATGTGCGCTTATTCCTTTGCGATGGAAGTATCTCTTTCGTTGGCTTATTCATGCGCCATGGAAGTATCTCTTCCACTGGCTTATTCGCGCGCCACAGAAGTATCTCTTACGTTGCCTTATTCATGCGTCGTGGAAGTATCTCTTCCACTGGCTTATTCGTGTGCCACGGAAGTATCTCTTCCGTTGGCTTATTCATGTGTCGTGGAAGTATCTCTTCCACTGTCTTATTCGTGCGCCACAGAAGTATCTCTTCCGTTGGCTTATTCATGCGCCGTGGAAGTATCTCTTCCACTGGCTTATTCACGCGCCATGAAAGTATCGCTTCTGTTGCCTTATTCATGCGTCATGGAAGTATCTCTTCCACTAGCTTATTCGTGCGCCACGGAAGTATCTCTTTTGTTGGCTTATTCGTGCGCCGGGGAAGTATGTCTTCCGCTAATCTTATTATCTTCGTCGTGGAAGTACTTCTTCCACGGGCTTATTATCTTCGTCGTGGAAGTACTCCTTCCACGAGCTCATTATCTTCACCATGGAAGTACTCCTTCCACGAGCTCATTGTCTTCGTCGTGGAAGTACTCCTTCCACGAGCTCATTATCTTGGCCGTGGAAGTACTTCTTCCACGAGCTCATTGTATTCGCACTGGAAGTACTCCTTCCACTGGCTCATTGTTTTCACGGCGGAAGTACCCCTTCCGCGCGCTTATTTCTGCGCCACGGAAGTATCTTTTCTGTTGGCTTATTCCTTCGCCGCGGAAGTACTTCTTCCGCGCGCTTATTTTTGCGCCACAAAAGTATCTCTTTCGTTGGCGTTTTCCTTCGCCGTGAAAGTACTCCTTCTGCGCGCTTGTTTCTCTGCCATGGAAGTATCTCTTCCATTGGCTTATTCCTTCTCCGCAGAAGTACTCCTTCCGCGCGCTTATTTCTGCGCCACAGAAGTATCTCTTCCGTTGCCTTATTCTTTCGCCGCGGAAGTACTCCTTCCGCACGCTTATTTCTGCGCCACAGAAGTATCTCTTCGGTTGCCTTATTCTTTTGCCGCGAAAGTACCCCTCCCACGCGCTTATTTCTGCGCAATGTAAGTATCTCTTCCATTTTCTTATGCTTTTGCCATTGAAGTATCTCTTCCGTTGGCCTGTTCCTATTCCGCGGAAGTACTCCTTCCGCGGGCTCATCTTTTTCACCGTGGAAGTATTTCTTCCACGGGCTCATTGTCCTCGTCGTGGAAGTACTCCTTCCACTAGTGCATTGTTTTCGCCATGGAAGTACGTCTTCCGTTGTCTTAAATGTCTTCACCGCAGAAGTACGTCTTCCACTGTCTCATTGTTTGCCATAGAAGCACGCCTTCCACTGGCTCATTCTTTTTGCCACAGAAGTACGTCTTCCGTTGATTCATATCTTTTTTGTGGAAGCACGTCTTCCGCGACGAATTACTTTTCCCGACCATGGAGGGATTTTTTCAAAGTTTACATCGTTTGACCATAATTAGACGGGGCCTGATCAAGTGCGTTTAGTTCCGAAAAATTGTAAAAATTTTGGAAGTCATTATCAAAGGTCGTGGCCACAAGACGGATATAATATCTGCATCACATTGTCACAGAAGTACGTCTTCTGTTGGCCTTAAGCCAAATACAATATTCGCACTATGTTGTGTCATTAGTGGGTATAAGAAGTACGCCTTTAAAATGTTCACGATGCAGCATACGGATTCCACCTCCACCTTCACAAAACCTTCTCATCATCCTCACGTTAGCGATGAATAAGAATTAAACCTTGCTAATTCCAGTGTTACCCCATCTATAGAACACGTTTCCTTCTTACGGGGTCTTTACCGTCAAGTGACGGGAAACCAAGCATTTGAGCATAACCACCCGTGTAACACCCCATTTTGGAAATGGAAATATCACAGTAATTATGGCGTGTCATCAAAGCATACAAGGAAAAATGTCTAAACATTACTTGACCATAAAAAGGAAAATACCGGAATCAAACATCGGTAGTCCAAAAGTAAAGCTCATCACACACAAACATAGTATAATAAAGGGAAAGGACTAAACAATGTCCAAAGCATAAGTATCATAAGAAAGGAAATGCATAATGTAAAGAAGGCTAGACAGCTTCCAGTCCATATGCACGTACTCTTAGTGTCTACGAGCGTCCCTGAGTACCTGCCGTTTTGGGAACATAGAAAAGGAAAACGGCTGAGCAAATACGCTCAGTGCACGGATGTACAATAAAGCATGAATAGGATAAGCATATAACATAATAACAGCGGAAGAAAACCAAGTCCCGAGTAACCTGGTTAAGTCTTAATAAAACTAGTTTAATAGTTTGAAAGCCTTATGTTTATCTTATAAAAACTGTTTGTCATATTTTACCGTTAGCCAATATAGGTTATGAAAATCCACCGTGCATGAATACTTGGAGGGGTGACCTCATCATGCAAATTAGAGGGGTTGCCTCTAATTTAATATACTGGTTTTTGGGTAGGAGGGATCAGCTCCTTGTGAAGGATGCAAGGCACACACCACATTCACCATGTAATCCTGAATAAAAACATGTAAGTAGGATGCACCCATACGCCCCACATGATAAATATAAATAAATGACCAAAAGCTAAAGGGACGCCACGAGCACTCACTCCGCCGTGGTGAAGTCAAAACATCAGTGCCTCTAATGTTATAGTTATGGTACCTTCATAACTAGGTGAAACTGGTCATGCATGTATATGGCTATAGGTAATCTTAATTAAACATAAGCAATCAAACACATAACTTATACTACGGGAAAATAGTTGGCTGCATACGGGGAATCCTAATAAGGAAAGAATGTCCATACTGAAAGGACGGGAATCCGTACCTTATGTCCAGTGAACGAGAAAGACGAACTTCGAGAATCCTTCTTCCGAATCACTAGTGCAACATAAATACGTACATGAATAAGTATTTGTTTACTAAATACATAGCTGGTTTTATGTCATGTCTTAGCTTATTTTATGTGTTCTTACCATGTTTTACTGTTTTAAAGCCTTAAACTGTGTTAAATCTTATATTATGTTTAATCTGATTAAGTATTTATGGTATTTCATGTGTTATTATACTCACTGTGTAATAATAAGTAACTTTCCAAAAATAACAGGTTTCCTAAAATAGAAAGTTTCCAAAAATAGAAAGTTTCTAAAAAAAGAAAGTTTCCAAAAATAGAAATTTTCCAAAAATAGAAAGTTACCAAAAATAGAAAGTTTCCAAAAATAGAAAATTTCCAAAAATAGAAAGTTTCCAAAAATAGAAAGTTTCCAAAAATAGATTTACTGCTTAAAATAGATAAGTTTCTAAAAATAGAAAGTTTACATAAATAGATTAGATGCCTTAATTAAATAAGTTTCCATAATTAGATTAGCTGCCTAAAATAAATAAGTTTCTAAAAATAGCTGGTTTCCATAAATAGAGTAGCTGCCTTATTTAATTAAGTTTCTAAAATAGAAAGTTTCCATAATTAGAAATAAACTGGTTAAATAAGCTAAGTATATAAGCCTAAGTGTTTTTCATGATTATTTCTAAGTCATATGATATAGTTTAATAATTATTTGATGTAATTTAATCAAACTATATGTTATAATATTTAATTAAAGTACAACATGTTTTTAATTAAATAAGTTAAATACTTAGGTTAGAATATGTATTATTATATGTTAATAATATAACTTAAGTCATGTTAATTAATTAATTATATCCATGGTTTTAAAATAATTAATTAATTATAAGTCTTAAATATATAAATACTTAGGTTAAAATAATTTCATGATCATTAATAATTAAGTAACCTAAGTCATGTTATTAAATTAATAACATCATTTTATTAATTTAATTTTAACCTAAGATCATAAACATAAAAAAACTAAACATAAACCATGAACCAGATCTAGACTAAAAAGCATGAACCGGACATGAAATCAACACCGTACCCCGAACCAACTCGGGGTACCCCGTGTTTCCTTGCTGCCGTGGGACCCACACGCACCAACCAAGACCATATGGTCTTGGTGGTGGTTTGCTTGGCAAACCGAAACCCATTCGGGTTCGGTTGCAACCTGCGGCCAAACAAACACCCCTTAAAAACAACCTTTTGATTTTATTTAACACCAAAACATGTTAGATCTATGCTTAATTATTATATTTTTGTAAAAACATTCCATGTTCATAATTTATAGAAAGATTAAATCAAAAGAAAAGGTTTAAAAAGGTTTTACCGATTTCGTGGATCAAGAGGACGAAGAACAAACACGATAAATCACTAGAATTCCGAGATCCAAGATCAAAAACCACTCCTTATGGTGGTTGTAGGGTGGCGGCACAAAGGAGAAGGAGGAAGGAGGTTTTTTAGGTTTTCTTAAAAATCTTCTATAAAGTTTATTTGAGTAGTGAAAACCTCCTAATTCCCTTTTAGTAATTTTGACAAATGGGCTTGGCCCATTTGCCCTTGTTGGCCGCGGGTAGGGACCCCACTTGGGGTACCCGTACCTTTTTCTGTGTCTCGGTATTTAGTTAAATGTTTGTGATTATTTATGTTCGTATTTTAAATGTTCTCGTTACGTAAATACCGTGATCTAATATATTTAATTACGCTCGTAATAAATATATATACGTAATTAATAATAGTTCGTGTTTTAATTACGTTCATGATTTCATGATCGCATGTTCGTAATTAATTATAGTTAAATAATTATTACGTGATCGTGCATAGTAAATACTTATCGTGTTCTAACACGTACGTAATACGTAAACTCCTAACACGTAATCGTAATCATGCTATATCAGGAAAGTTTTAATCTAGTACGTACGATCCTAAGGGTACTATGCATGGTAAAAGCATGCGGGTTTTACAGCTCTTCCCCCCTAAAAAGAATAATTCGTCCCCGAATTATAGATAAAGTAAACTGGAAAAGAAGAACATATCCGAATTCAAAATATGAAATGAGGGTAAGAAGCCCGGATAGACTCCTCTGTTTCCCAAGTGGCTTCCCGCTCGGTATGATCCCTCCATAGAATTTTGACGAATGGAATCGTCTTTTTTCTCATGACTCGTTCTTGTCTGTCAAGAACTCGTTTGGGTTCTTCTATAAAGGTGAGATCTTCACGTATCTGTTCCAGTGGATACTGAACCATGTGAAGGGGATGATACTGGTACCCTCTGAGTAAGGACACATGAAACACATTGTGTACATGTGAAAGCTGCGGAGGTAACGCCAATCGATAAGATACTTCACAGACTCGTTCAATGATATCAAACTGTCCGATGAAACGAGGACTGAGCTTCCCTTTAATCCCGAAGCGTTTAACACCACGTGTCGGCGAAACCTTAAGGAAGACGTGATCTCCTACGTTAAAGTGTATATCCCTATGATGCTTATCGGCGTAACTCTTCTGATGTGACCGTGCCTCCTGAATTTTCTGCTTAGCTACTGCGATCTTCTCATTGGTCATCTCTATGATTTCCGGTCCTTCGAGTGTTCGCTCACCAACCTGATCCCAGCAGATTGGGGAGCGACACTTTCTGCCATACAACATCTCAAATGGAGCACACTTGATGCTTGCGTGCCAGCTGTTGTTGTATGCAAACTCCACCAAACAGATGTATTCGTCCCAATCACCCGTCCATTCCAACGCACATGACCTCAACATATCCTCCAATGTCTGAATGGTTCGCTCCGACTGTCCGTCCGTTTGAGGATGAAAAGCCGTGCTAAGCTTAAGTTGTGTACCCCAAGATTTCTGCATACTTTTCCAAAAGCGCGAAGTGAATCGAGGATCTCTTTCTGAGACAATGCTGGATGGTGCACCGTGGAGTCTCATGATCTCTCGTCTATACGTATTTGCGAGATTACTTACCGGATCTTCCTTGCGGATCGGTAAGAAATGAGTTGATTTGGTAAGTCGATCAACGATGACCCAAATTGCATCGTGCTTCCTTTTGGTAGGAGGAAGACCGGTAACAAAATACATGGTGATTTTGTCCCACTTCCACTCTGGAATATCTAACGATTGAAGGAGACCGCTAGATCGCTGATGCTCGATCTTAACCTGCTGGCAGTTAAGACATTTGGAGACGTAAGTGGCCACATCCTGTTTCATACCACTCCACCAAAAGTACTGTTTGCTGTCATGGTACATCTTAGTCGAACCAGGATGTATCGAGAATGGGGAGCTATGAGCTTCAACTAACAAAGCTTCCCGGAGTTCTTGGTCATCAGCAACACAAAGTCTAGTGCCCTGCCATACGATACCATCTGCATCTACTCTGAATTCTGTCTGCTTCTCCAAATTTTGTACTATCGCCCAGATTTCTCTGTCATCCTTCTGAGCTTCCTTGATCTTAGATAGTAACTCGGGTTCTACTCTAAGATTAGCCCAGTAACCGTGTTGTCCACGTACCATGATCTCGATGTCTAGTCGCTCCAAGTCTTTGATGATTTCCTCTTCGATTTTAATGCCGTTGATCATTCCGGACTTCCTGCTAAGAGCATCTGCTACTACATTTGCCTTTCCGGGATGATACTGTAGATTAATGTCATAATCCTTCAACAGATCTAACCATCTCCTCTACCTCATGTTCATTTCACGTTGAGTGAAGATATACTTCAAGATCTTGTGGTCCGTGAAAATGTCACATGATTCTCCATATAAGTAGTGCCTCCATATCTTCAATGCAAACACGACTGCAGCAAGTTCCAAGTCATGCGTGGGGTAATTTTCTTCATAAGGCTTAAGTTGCCGTGAAGCGTACGCGATCACTTTCCCATGTTGCATGAGAACACAGCCAAGTCCCTTCCCCGATGCATCACTGTAGATTTGAAATCCACCCGTACCAGATGGTAGAGTAAGAATAGGTGCAGATACTAGCTTCTGCTTCAGGTCTTCAAAGTTCTTCTCTCGATCTTCAGTCCAGACGAATTTCTCCCCTTTCCGCGTCAGTTTGGTCAATGGTAGTGCTAGGCGGGAAAAGTTCTCGACGAACCTACGGTAATAGCCAGCTAAGCGTAAGAAACTACGGACTTCCGTCGCTGATGTCGGCCTTGGCCACTTAGTGATGGCCTCGACCTTCGCTGGATCCATAGTGATTCCTTCTGCTGATACAATGTGACCTAAGAATGCCACCTTGTCTAACCGGAACTCACACTTGGAGAATTTAACATACAGCTGCTTCTGGCGAAGAATCTGTAGTACCGTACGAAGATGGTCTTCGTGTTCCTCCTTGGAATTTGAGAAAATCAGTATGTCATCGATGAAAATAATGACGAACTTGTCCAGAAATTCATGGAAGATTCTGTTCATCAAATCCATGAACACTGCTGGAGCATTTGTCAGGCCAAATGGCATAACTACGAACTCGTAGTGGCCATAACGAGTACGAAAGGCAGTCTTAGCGATGTCCTGCTCCTTGACCCGTAGCTGATGATAGCCTGACCTAAGATCAATCCTGGAGAAGTGTTTGGCCCCTTGGAGTTGGTCAAACAGGTCGTCGATGCGTGGCAGTGGATACCTATTCCGAATGGTAATCTTGTTGAGCTCGCGATAGTCTATGCAAAGACGCATGCTGCCGTCCTTCTTCTTAACAAACAAGACCGATGCGCCCCATGGAGATGCGCTAGGTCGAATGAAACCTCGTTTCAGAAGTTCTTGCAGTTTATCCTTCAGCTCCTTCAGCTCTATGGGAGCCATGCGATAAGGAGCCTTGGAGATTGGTTCAGCTCTTGGAACCAGCTCGATACTGAATTCCACTTCTCGTGCAGGTGGTATGCCCGGAAGTTCTGCTGGAAACACATCTTGGAATTCCGACACTATTGGTTGATCCTGAATCGATGGAGATTCAGCATCCATGTCGTGAACCGTAGCTAGATAACCCTCGCAGCCATGTGACAGTAGTGCACGCGCTTGCAGGGTGGATATGACTTGTACAGACCGTCCGGGTATGAACCCATTATGAATGTACTCTGGTGCATTGACATCACCGAAGATAACTCGATATGAATGGCAGTCTATGGTAGCATGATACTTGGATAGCCAATCCATGCCCAAAATCATGTCGAAGTCATTCATGTCCAGCGGAAGTGCGTCGACAGGTCGAACCTTATCATCAAATTCTAGGGGAAGACTCTTGTATACATGGGTGATTAATACAGAGTCCCTCAATGACGTGGAAATAGTAAGCCTATTTTCTAGTGGCAAGGGAGGCATCCTAATGTTCTTAGCATAAGCAGTAGAAATAACCGAGCGAGTAGCACCCGTATCGAAAAGAACACATGTAGCTTGACCATACATATACAAGATTCCAGTGATGGTACCTGTAGACTTGTTGGCCTGGTCTCGAGATGTCGTGTAGACACGCCCGGCAGTAGGAGGCGGCTTGGTATCAGCATGTCCTGATGTACCCTCCATCTCGCCCTTACGGCAATCCTTCATAATATGGCCAGGAAGACCACACTTGAAGCACGCATCAGTATTACGGCGACATGGTACTGGGTGCCTACGGTGGCAAGTAGAGCAAAGAGGATGAGTGTATCCTCCAGCAGGTGCTCTGGCTGGCTGAGGACGTGATAAAACATTTTACATAAGACATGATAGTTGGGTACAAAGGACAAGGGGATGATCGTAAGATTGAATACCAGTGATAGCTGGATGGCTAGGCTGCGAACCTCTCTGGTTCCGGTCCCTACCGTTTCCATGGTTCCTGGTAGAAGTTTGCTAAAGTGTCAGAATATGAGTTATAACATAAACATAAGGAAATGCGTAAGTATTAGGACCTGCTGCTGTTGGAGTGCCCAGCGTTGTTACGGTAATTGTCATTACCGCCACGCCTATCCGTAGCAGAACGGTCGTTAGTCTGACCGTTTCCCTTGGGTTGATGAGGCTGCTGTTGAGTAGCCGGCTGAGACCGGTCCCCAGTTTTATGCCTGGAAGATACATTTAGGAGATGAATAATTGACATATGGAAAGTATACGGATTGGTCACCGCTTGAATACGAATGTTTACCTCTTGTCGGGTCTTTCAGCTTCCCCGAACTCATCTCTCTCCTACAGCATCTCCAGTTTTCGTGCTGCATCGGCCACTTGTGCTAAAGTGTTGAACGTAGCACACACCAGATTGTTTGCGACCGATGTGTGAAGAGCCCATCTAAAGTGATGTGCCTGCTCTTCAGGAGTACCTGCTGCCGCACCAAGGAACCCAGCCAAGCGAAGAAAGCGCTGCATAAACTCGTTGCTATTCTCCCCAGCTCTCTGTCGGATCCCATGGTACTCTCTCTTGAGCTTGTCCTGCTCAGCCTTGGGAAAGAACTGCTCCATCACCCTGTCCTTGAACTGAGCCCAAGTCAAACCAGCAACCCACTCATCACCACCTTCAGATTGAATCAATGCTAACCACCAGTTGAGTACATCGCCTTCGAACCGATAGCATGCCAGCCTCGCCTTGTATGCGGGGTCACAGCCCATGGCGTTAAAAATCTTCTCGATGTGAGCCAACTAGCTTTCAGCATCGCTGGGGCTATCTGTCTTCTCAAAAGCTCGAGGGCGGAGCTTGTTGAATCTCTCCAACCATACTGCTAATGTCACTGGAGGAGGAGGAGGAGGTGGCTGATTGTGCTGCTGATTGTTGGCAGCTTGAACTTCAGCCCTGATGTCATTCCTCAGTTGAGGAAGCAAGGCTTGCATGGCAGCCTGAATTGCAGCATTGAGCTGCTCCTGTTCGCGTGTGAGAACCATCTGACAGTATGACATAAAACATATGATTAAACAGATCAAAACATAAAATATAAATATATACATGAAAAAATTTATACTAAAATTTCACGAGAAAAATTTTATGCAAAAAAATTTTTGTATGAATGCATGATGCGGTTTTATGAAAACTTTTGTATGCTCGAGAGTGAACGCCTCTGGTCAGTTCACCCAAAACAAAAGACATAGCGAGGGGACGCCTATGGGTCGGTCCCAAATCTAAAAGTTTCGATAAAACACATGCGACTAAATAGGGCCAGTCCTGTACCAACCATTACTTAGTCAAAAACCCTGCAACAATGACATGTGTATGTATGCTTAAAAATGATGAATGCATGAAAACAACTGTCAGTTCTAGGAAGACTGTAGTGACTACCCACTAATCACAGGTCATATTTGAGAGCCTACAGGTCGAAGCCTTGTCTCTGATACCATAATTGTAACACCTCATTTTGGAAATGGAAATATCACAGTAATTATGGCGTGTCATCAAAGCATACAAGGAAAAATGTCTAAACATTACTTGACCATAAAAAGGAAAATACCGGAATCAAACATCGGTAGTCCAAAAGTAAAGCTCATCACACACAAACATAGTATAATAAAGGGAAAGGACTAAACAATGTCCAAAGCATAAGTATCATAAGAAAGGAAATGCATAATGTAAAGAAGGCTAGACAGCTTCCAGTCCATATGCACGTACTCTTAGTATCTACGAGCGTCCCTGAGTACCTGCCGTTTTGGGAACATAGAAAAGGAAAACGGCTGAGCAAATACGCTCAGTGCACAGATGTACAATAAAGCATGAATAGGATAAGCATATAACATAATAACAGCGGAAGAAAACTAAGTCCCGAGTAACCTGGTTAAGTCTTAATAAAACTGGTTTAATAGTTTGAAAGCCTTATGTTTATCTTATAAAAATTGTTTGTCATATTTTACCGTTAGCCAATATAGGTCATGAAAATCCACCGTGCATGAATACTTGGAGGGGTGACCTCATCATGCAAATTAGAGGGGCTGCCTCTAATTTAATATACTGGTTTTTGGGTAGGGGGGATCAGCTCCTTGTGAAGGATGCAAGGCACACACCACATTCACCATGTAATCCTGAATAAAAACATGTAAATAGGATGCACCCATACGCCCCACATGATGAATATAAATAAATGGCCAAAAGCTGAAGGGACGCCATGAGCAATCACTCCGCCGTGGTGAACTCATAACATCAGTGCCTCTAATGTTATGGTTATGGTACCTCTATAACTAGGTGAAACTGGTCATGCATGTATATGGCTATAGGTAATCTTAATTAAACATAAGCAATCAAACACATAACTTATACTACGGGAAAACAGTTGGCTGCATACGGGGAATCCTAATAAGGAAAGAATGTCCATACTGAAAGGACGAGAATCTGTACCTTATGTCCAGTGAACGAGAAAGACGAACTGCGAGAATCCTACTTCCGAATCACTAGTGCTACATAAATACGTACATGAATAAGTATATGTTTACTAAATACATAGCTGGTTTTATGTCATGTCTTAACTTATTTTATGTGTTCTTACCATGTTTTACTGTTTTAAAGCCTTAAACTGTGTTAAATCTTATATTCTGTTTAATCTGATTAAGTATTTATGGTGTTTCATGTGTTATTATACTCACTGTGTAATAATAAGTAACTTTCCAAAAATAGCAGGTTTCCTAAAATAGAAAGTTTCCAAAAATAGAAAGTTTCCAAAAATAGAAAGTTACCAAAAATAGAAAGTTTCCAAAAATAGAAAGTTTCCAAAAATAGATTTACTGCTTAAAATAGATAAATTTCTAAAAATAGAAAGTTTCCATAAATAGATTAGCTGCCTTAATTAAATAAGTTTCCATAATTAGATTAGCTGCCTAAAATAAATAAGTTTCTAAAAATAGCTGGTTTCCATAAATAGATTAGCTGCCTTATTTAATTAAGTTTCTAAAATAGAAAGTTTCCATAATTAGAAATAAACTGGTTAAATAAGCTAAGTATATAAGCCTAAGTGTTTTTCATGATTATTTCTAAGTCATATGATATAGTTTAATAATTATTTCATGTAATTTAATCAAACTATAGGTTATAATATTTAATTAAAGTATAACATGTTTTTAATTAAACAAGTTAAATACTTAGGTTAAAATATGTATTATTATATGTTAATAATATAACCTAAGTCATGTTAATTAGTTAATTATATCCATGGTTTTAAAATAATTAATTAATTATAAGTCTTAAATATATAAATACTTAGGTTAAAATAATTTCATGATCATTAATAATTAAGTAACCTAAGTCATGTTATTAAATTAATCACATCACTTTATAAATTTAAAAACCTAAGATCATAAACATAAAAAAAACTAAACATAAACCATGAACCGGATCTAGACTAAAAAGCATGAACCGGACATGAAATCAACACCGTACCCCAAACCAAGTCGGGGTACCCCGTGTTTCCTTGCTGCCGTGGGACCCACACGTACCAACCAAGACCATATGGTCTTGGTGGTGGTCGGCTTGGCAAACCGAAACCCATTCGGGTTCGGTTGCAGCCTGTGGCCAAACAAACACCCCTTAAAAACAACCTTTTGATTTTATTTAACACCAAAACATGTTAGATCTATGCTTAATTATTATGTTTTTGTAAAAACATTACATGTTCATAATTTATAAAAAGATTAAATCAAAAGAAAAGGTTTAAAAAGGTTTTACCGAATTCGTGGATCAAGAGGACGAAGAACAAACACGATAAATCACTAGAATTCCGAGATCCAAGATCAAAAACCACTCCATATGGTGGTTGTAGGGTGGCGGCACAAAGGAGAAGGAGGAAGGAGGTTTTTTAGGTTTTCTTAAAAATCTTCTGTAAAGTTTATTTGAGTAGTGAAAACCTCCTAATTCCCTTTTAGTAATTTTGACAAATGGGCTTGGCCCATTTGCCCTTGTTGGTCGCGGGTAGGGACCCCACTTAGGGTACCCGTACCTTTTTCCGTGTCTCGTTATTTAGTTCAACGTTTGTGATTATTTATGTTCGTGTTTTAAATGTTCTCGTTACGTAAATACCGTGATCTAATATATTTAATTACGCTCGTAATAAATATATATACGTAATTAATAATAGTTCGTTTTTTAATTGCGTTCATGATTTCATGATCGCATGTTCGTGATTAATTATCGTTAAATAATTATTACGTGATTGTGCATAGTAAATACTTATCGTGTTTTAACACGTACGTAATACGTAAACTCCTAACACGTAATCGTAATCATGCTATATCAGGAAAGTTTTAATCTAGTACGTACGATCCTAAGGGTACTATGCATGGTAAAAGCATGCGGGTTTTACAACCCGTCTTACGTATATAGGTTCCCCATTCTTTTCGACGTAGATATGCTTAAAGGTAGAGGATATGGTGTAAAGTCTAGTAACCTTGGTGACAACCTCGCATACTAGACTGGGGGGAAATGATGACGTATAGTGGGTACGCTCACTATTCGCGACCCCATCCCATCATCTTTTTGCTAAAGGTAGCCCACCACGAGCGGAACCATATGTTACGGACAACCTACGAGGATGTCCTAGCAGCAAGTCATACGCGGTTATTTAGTGAGCGTGATACATGAATGAGTTTAGCTTAACATAGTCATGAGCCATATCATACTAGACTGAGGGACATGTCGACGTATAGTCGGTAAAGGGCCCGACCCAACAGGCCTGCGACGCAACAGGCCCGTGGCTCATACACCTTACTTATCCTTCAAGAAACACTGACACTATATAAACAGGGGTAGGGATCTCATTGTACATCAGGTTATCTCTCTTAACCACACTTCTTTACAAAATATCAATCAAATACTAACTTGACCGTCAGAGGTGGACCCCGGGGTTCCGACCTTGAGTCCACGTCTAACCGGTTTTTCTATTGTTTACAGCATTACCCAGGACCGGGGAAGACGATGAACGACCCAGGTGAGTCGTCGAACCGGACCAACCAAACTATGCTTCAACATACACCGTTAGAACATACCGGGCATGTGATAAATTAAATATCAAGCCCACGTCTTGAAAGATTTAATCGAGGCGAAAGCCTATCTAAATTCAAACGTGATACAAAAAATATTTACCTTTCTGGGAACAATCTTGCACCAATTTGTAGAAAGTGTCAAATTGGGTAAAATGGCATCATCAATATGTCTTCTTGCATCACCTACTGTAAATTTCCCATATAAATGAATACTCCATCTAATTTCATCTTGGCCATCAAAGCTTGATACCTGTTGTAACTCGTTATGCAAAGCTTCAAGTAGATCATTAAGACGACTAGAAACAATTGGCCTGTTCCAATTCATATGCCAACTACCATTCACAAAGCAATCTTTAATGAAACATTATGGTTGTGCATCTAGACGATATAATAGATTATAATGTTGAGATAATGGGTAATCTCCAATCCACTTATTAAGCTAGAATATCACTTTTGTACCACATCCGAATTTATATCTCAGCGTGTCTTTTGGAACAATACCAGAATCGTGCAATTGATTCATGGATCCGAAGATATTTTTCATACCCCTTTTGAAGTACTTGCAAGGTGAGCAAAACTAACATCCTCTCCGTATATAGATTTAATCACCTGAACCTATAACAACTTCGAGTTCGAATTTAACCTCCACCTCCATTTTTGAAGAAGTTCTTGATTAAACGCCTTCAAGCTTCCTACCTAAGCCACCTTTTTAAAGCGATGCCAAAACATTTCCCTATTTGATCCATATCATCTTATTCGAATCTTTGTCAATAACCCAAAAGAATTTGGACCTACATCATTCTAGAGTTGATAAAATGGATTCCGTGCTTTAAAAATTGACATATAATAGATACATGTACTCCCTAAAACCGCCTTTACTAACCTTGACCTTCCACTTATGGAAAGCAAGTTTGCCTTCCATTTGGACAACCGATTGTCAAATTTAAAAATCATGTCTTTCCAATGGTTAACCCCTTTTCATGCTTACACCAATAGGAAGAACAAGGTATGTAAAAGGAAGAGAGCCTGCTGAGCCACCCAGTAACCCGAGCCATGTCCTATACGTCTTCGGTTGAAACACCAACTCCATAAGAACTTGATTTATGGACATTGATACGTAGACCATAAGCCAAAAAGAAAACATTGAATAGACGCAAAATATTATCCATATCCCCATGGTTCCATTCACTAATCAACACAACATCGTCTGCATAAAAAATGAGAAAAGGCAGATACCTGGAGTACCAACCAAAACACCCTTAAGGAGATTTGCTTGATTAGCGTCTTTAATGACAATACGAAGCCCCTACATGATAAGAATGAATAAAGAAGGCGACAACGGATCTCTTTGGCGAAGACCTCTGTTGATTGAAAATTCAGAAGTAGGACTTCTGTTGATGAGAATGGACGTACGAGCAGATTTTAAGCATACTTGAATCCAATTTCTCCATTTTTCTCCAAAACTAAACTGAGTCAAAACATATCTAAGTACGTCCAACTTACCGAGTCGTACGGCTTTTCAAAGTCAAGTTTAAAAATCATCATCTTCTTCTTTCGAATTTTGTACCAATCTATAGTCTCGATTAACATCAACGGCCCATCAAGAATTTGACGTCCCAAAATGAATGCTGATTGCTCTTCACTAACAATATTGTGTATAACCGATGCCAATCGATTCACCAAAATTTTGGCAATGACTTTATATTGCAAACCGATTAGGGATATTGGACGGAAATCTTTAATAAGAGTAGGATTATTTACCTTTGGAAGAAAAGTAATAAAAGCAGAGTTAGCTCCAGGAGGCATTCGTGAAGAAGTGAAAAAATCTGAAACAAAAAACTCCATATCAAATTTGAAGATCTCCCAATGTCGCTCTAAAAATTTAAATGTAAAACCATCTAGGTCTGGGGCTTTCTCGCTACCACAATCCCGCACCGCCTTCTTTATTTCATCACTAGACACCTGCATTCCAAGTTATTCCTTTCATGTACAAATAACTTTGAAAAAGATGAATGAGACGTGAAAGTTAACTTGAGGTGCATGTTGTTGGAACTTATCTTTGAAAAAGTGAAGGAAAGCATCATTCACTTGAGTTGGTTCTGAATTCCATACACCATCAATCATGATCCCATAGATAGCTTGTGTTCGCCTTTTTTGTTTTAATAATGCATGAAAAAACTTTGTATTCTCGTCTCCATCAATGTCCCATTTTACTCGATCCTTTTGAACAATATCCATTGATTCCAAACGTTCAATATCATTTATTTCATGAAGCAACTGAAGCCTAGTTTCCTTATATGTATCTGAAGCCAATGATGCATTAATTTTTTTCTCTGTCTTTTATAGAAGCAATCACCTCCTGTTTATAACATATATCCTTTTATTTGTTAAGCACATTCCAGGTTTTGAGGCACTTCTTGATTGATTTAAGTTAATTATGCAAAGGAACAGTAAGGTATGTTTGTGACAACCCGAACCCGAAGTCATTATTTAATCTTATTTAATATTATTTAACATTAATATTATTTAATATTATTCTAAGAATAATTTTGAAATTTTTGATGAGTTTGAATGATATGACGGTTGATGGTTTTATTTAAAACCGACGTTGGAGGTCTTATCTTTATCTTTTTACTAATAGCGAGGATTATTAGTGATCACGATATCGACGGATGCCCGAGATTTTATGTTTAGTATTTGGTGTCTCAATGTTTATATTTTTGACGTTTTTATTTTAAGTTCGTATTAAGTCGAACCGGGATCACATTATTATCATATTTTGAATGCGTTTTAACTTTTGAAAAGTATTTTTACGAAACCCGAGCCACGTAAATATTTTCAAAATTGACAATTTACATTTTCTATCCTTACAACTATTTAATTATATTTTGGACCAAAACTATCACAAATTGGCAAAATCTACCCCTCCACCTCACTATAAAAGGATTTTCCACTACCAAAAACACATACAAAATATGTGTAAACAAAATCAAACACACTCTCTCTCTCCCCTTGCTATTATCGTCCACCACCACCACTCTAAACACTTTGATTTTCAAAATTTAGCTTGAATCAAGAGAAACTAAAACAAGTCCCATCTTGCAAATTTCATGGTGATTCTAATGGTATAAATTTGATACACATGCAAGAACTTTCAAAATTTGATGATGATCCAAGGTGGTTTGATCTAATTTCTTATGATATAGTTGTTGTTAGTGTTGTTTTATATATATATTAAGTATTGCCTGTTTAAATTTTTGAGTGGGTAAATTTTTGTATGATCATTTAAGGATGTTATGGGTTAGCTAAGTTGTTTAAGATGATAGTAGGATGATTTTAGGCATATGAGATTGAATAAAATGAGTTGAAAAATTGATTTAACATGATTTTTAAAGAGGTATTTTAGATCAGTAGGTTCAAGGCCAATTTTGGAAAACTTACTTTTTGAAAATGGGTAAACTAATAGCATAGTGTTGTAGAAAATTCTTTTAGCTTCGATTTGATATAAGGTAGAGCTTCTAGCTCCAAACGAGCGCGAAGTTATGATGATTTGATTATTCGTGTACCGGGAGACGAGTATCGACACAATCCGAAGTTGTTGTCGATATTTGGATCGAATCTCGGGGACCACAGAATGAGTTGTGAAAATGGTAAAGGACTGATGTTTGGTTCTAAACTTAGGGTTGTGAGTCTATTTTCAAACCCAAGTGTCGGATTTGTAAACGGGATTGTTTATAATGGTTAAAATGGTTGTATGAGTCGGTGACGTAAAACTGTCCGGCTGTTGTAGTTCAAAGATGCGTCGGGCAGGGAACTTTAAAAGTAAAATCTTTTGATGGGCTTTTAACAGGTCTTTCTATATATAGTAAGTGATATCTCTGATTAGTATCATAAGCATTTGGCGTTTTTAAGTGGGGTAAATGAGCTCGTACATTTGGTATGTACCGACAAATAAAGTAAACATATAGAAGGAAGTAATATGTCACTTGTATTGTTTTCTTTCGGGTTTGTCGTGGTTTCATGATTTTTAGTTTGATGTTATTAAGTATGTATTTTATTCGAGTTTATTATTAATGAACGCACCTTATTTGATAGGTTGCGGTTTTCGTGTTTATCGGGCATCAACTATCGTCGAAGATCATCTTGCTACTGCTATTACTCAAGGTGGGTCTATAGCCTCGCTTTTGTATTTGTTTTGAATGACTTTAAAACCCGCGAGGGGGATACATGATATTTGAAAGTAAAATGAACACAAGTCATCATTGATTGTTTGGACCCGAATGCTGCCTTTGTTGCCTTTGTTGTTTTGAATTGTATAAGTACCTAAATTGCAAAAGTCCCTAAATTCATGAGCCGTTAACTATCTTCTGACTTGATATTGTGAGTTGGGAATAGCCGCTTATTCTAATAATAGTACTATTGGGCTGACGACCCTATCCGAGACCAGGGCTTTACGCTGAGTAACCTCTGGGAAGGATAATCTTACGAGAATGAGAATGTGATATACTTGCAATTGATACCCTAGTAGGGGTACTGGAATTCATCTAGTCATGCCGGCTTTAGGCGTGGGTGACTAAGTTAAGGTGTCGGTGTCATGAGCTTAATACAATTCAATAGCTATTGCTATATGCCAGATTGCCTGAATAATAGATTGTATGATCAAAAATTCTATTAAATGATCTTGATTGATTATTCTCTTTTGTTTAAATGATGATTTGGAAAACCGATAGACTCGCTCAACCGTTGTGTTGATGATTTTAAGCATGTATTTCAGGTGATTAAAGTTGATGAATTGCGGAGCTTGCTGGAGAAGGATTGCGGATTGCTTTTGTGGTGATTGGTCTAAAACAGATTTCTTTCTCTTTTGTCATAAAAATAATCATGTACGGTCATGTACTTTGGTAAATTGTTTGTTGATTGGATAAAATCTTTGGGGGACCTAAATGTTACTCTGATATTTCAATAATTGCTTTACTTGGGATCGAAAGTTTTAGACAATGTTTAAATAATATCCTTTTATATTTCA
Source organism: Glebionis coronaria (assembly GCA_025667525.1). Taxonomy (NCBI): domain Eukaryota; kingdom Viridiplantae; phylum Streptophyta; class Magnoliopsida; order Asterales; family Asteraceae; genus Glebionis; species Glebionis coronaria. The sequence goes on from CM046875.1 coordinate 50,291,500, forward strand.
AACTTATTATTTTGAGATTGTTCAAAATGTCTTGTGTAACAATGTTTGTGTTTAGCACCCAAATGTGTATTTCCGCTGCGCATTATAATTTGGGGGTGTTAAAGATTGGTAATCAGAGCTTTTTAGTTATAGCGAATTAGGTCGATTATGAAAAATGTCCTAAACTATAACTTTGGTGTCGAAAATATTTTACAAAAGCACGCAACTTCTCCACAAGGCTCCGGTAAGATTATTTGTTTTGTATTGTTTTATAGTTAGATGTATCCCTTAAAACCGAAATGATTTTTAGAGTATTTATTAAGTAAATACTATGATGATGTATTGATGATGTATTGATGTTATTGAAAGTACGTTGAGTACTTCTTATCGTAATTTTCTTTATGTAATGCATATGTATATAATTTTAAATAATGACCTTATATACTGCCGAGGATCTAGAACAGTAGACCAGATGTTGAACGATTTTACAACTGATTTCTTGCGACTTGTATCGGGTATGAGTATGTTTGATTAGTTGATGTACGATAGATATGTGGTTGAAAACGGGTGTGATTAGGTGGTTGATGTGAAAGAAAAGTTGTTTCAAAGGTTGTAGCTGGTATGTGGAGATTTGAGTTTGTTAGGACTTGGAAGACAGATGAGATTGCTAGTCTTAGTTTGATTGTGATGAATTTGTGTGCTTGAATTGAAAAGTTTAAAGAGAAGTAGGTAAGTTTTGAAAGGATGAGTGAGTAGGAGCCTCATGTGAGATCAATTCTGAGTCAAGCTTGGAAGTTTAGGAATGTTGAAAGTCGTACTATAATTTTCTTGGTGATTAATCGCCATGTATGAGTCAGTATTTGAATTTTGAAAGTGAGCTGCCATCATGTTAGGGATTCGACTTTGAAGTGCGAAAAGGGGAAATAGACGAGTGTGATGAAGTTGACGACAATGATAAGGAGGATGAGGAGCTGGTGTCTAAGGAACTAATCGCGTAATGGATTTCTTTGTATCTTATTTTCTTTTTGTGATCGAACTTATTTAAACCTTGTGTCGTAGCATTGTGATGGAACTTATTATCTTTTAAGTTTGTTCGGTAGATGATTGTAGTGACAGACATTGCCACTATCCTGTTGAATCCTTAACGCAATCTGAATTACCCTTATGATCTATGATGTGCCTTTATTAACTCTTTTAAGTTTTGGTTGATGAACCATTGTAGTTATGTTGTTCGTGCATGTAGTATTCATGAGACATCCTGATAAAGAATTCCTTCTTTTATCTTGATATGTATACTTATCATGTTTCTTTCTTCTGTGATGATGGAAGAAGGAGTAGGGGAATCATATTTCTGTCATTAGTGGATAACCACGTGACTAAGTTTCTTGAAATATGTTGCCAAAGCTAACAACTGCTACTGTTAACACTATGATCGAACAAGTTATTACTAGAGCACATGAAGCTGATCATGCTACAAGAAATCAAGATGCTGGAGTTAGTTGTGCTGGAGATAATGGTATTGCATTTGATGCTGCTGAGAATAATGATGATGATGCTGAGAATAATAAGGATGCTACTGATCCAGATGGGAGTGTTGCTGTTGTTCTGCAAGTTCAAGAGAATGTACTTATGTTATTTTTTGGAAGTGGGGTTCTACGCAGTTTTGTGGTATTAGTGGTGCATTAGAATTGCATAGATGGATTAATAAGATAGAGAGTACTTTTGAGATTATTGGGTGTTCAAAAATTAATAAGGTGAAATTTGCTGCTGCTATATTTCAGGATGGTACACTAAGATGGTGGAACAACCAAGTAACTACTTTAGGATTAGTTGTGGCTAATGGTAAGACATGGACCGTGATGAAAGGACTATTGACTGCTAGGTTTTGTCCTGAGTAGGAACTAGGACAGTTGGTATCTGTATTGAGGCAGTTAGTGCTAAGGAACGCTATTATTATTGTTTACTGGGAAATCTTCTGAGCTATATTTGCTATGTCCTGATACTTTTGTGGATGACCATAAAACAACGAAGCAGTACATTAAAGGATTGTTTAGTAATATCAAGGATGAGACTACTTCTTCAAGACTTAAATCTTTCAATGAAGCGGTTCAGATGGCGCATGATTTAATGGAAGTAAAAGTGCAAGTTAGGAAAGATAGCATTGTTGAAAACAATAAGAGAGAGTGGGAATCTGCTCAGTCCAACCAGAATCAAGGTCAAAATTGTGAGGATTACAGTAATAACAATAACCAAAGACAGAACCAAAATCAGTATTTAAACCATGGTAGGAATGATGGGATTCGTGCTACCACTGTGTCTAGAAGTGACAAAATAAATCTCAAGTGTGTTTGCTGTACTCTATACCATGTAGGTGATTTTACACAATTGCGACTAGAGTTAGGACAACCTGGTCATAAAGCTGCTAAGAGTAGGCAAGAGGATTAGTCACTGGAATTAGTACCCTGTAGTAGTGATATGATTTAGCCGTGGTAAGAAAGGACACAAGCAAGGGAATTGTCCAAGGAAAGGAAATTGACAAGGTAGGAATTTTGCCTCTCCAGATTACGTTTGAGTGATGCTGACAAACCTTAAGGTCTGAACGTTGCAAATGGTATATTCTTATTTGGTGATCTTTATATTAGAATGTTGTTCGAGTTAAGATCAGATAGAAATGGTAGAAATGTAAAGGTTCAGTTTTTTTATTAATGGAGAATTAGTAAGATTGACAATTAACTATGATGTGGAATTAACCGATAGAAGTTGCTAGTGTTAGTTCTATACTAAGAGTGTGTTCCTTGAATATAGGAAAGTAGGTGTTTAGTATCGAATTGAGGCTCATAGAGTTGGGATCTTTGGATGAAGTTTATGAGCATAAATTGGTTAGTGATGCGTAGTGCTGATGCTTGAGATTGGACTAATCTTCACCATGAACTAATAGCTGTTGGTTTAGATTTTGATGCAAAGCTGAGTGTTGACTGTGAGAGGTGATGAGTGAACTATCCATTTGGGAAGTGTGTCTTGTTTGAAGACGAGAAAGTATGTGGAAGAGGGATATGATGTATTCCTAGCTCAGGTAATTAGTGATATGGTAGTTGAGGAGAGGTTGAGAGATTTGTTAATGATTCAAGAGTATTATGAGGTTTCCCTAAAGTTTTGCAGAGTTGTTGCCGTCTCATGAAGTGTAGTTCGTTTCGATTGAGTGTTGTAAGCGATAGGTGTAGTGCTTATGCGTTTCGTTGTGTAATGCCCCTGCGTTTTGTTGAGTAGTATTTGTATGCCTTATCATTTGGCACCGTCAGAGTGGAATGAGTTATCCGGTCAACTGCGAGAAGTGATGGATAAGGGATGTATTAGAATAAGTTTCGATACAATGGCGATCGTCTTTGTTTTTTGTCAAGAAGGATGGATGGTTTCAGATGTGTATTGATTATCGAGAGCTTAACAAATTGACAGCCAAGAATCGGTATCCATTACCGAGGATTGATGATTTGTTTGATCCTTGCAATTGGTCTGGATCCAGTGTGTACTCAAAGATCGCTTTGAGTTTTTGTTATCATTAACTGAGACTTAAGGAGGCGTATATTCCTATAGTTGTTTTTCGTACTTGATGTGGTTACTATAAGTTTCAAGTGATGTTTTTGGAATTGACGAACGCGTCTGCCATATTCATGGACTGGGTGAATCTTGTGTGTAAGATGTGCTAGGATGAGTTAGTCGTGGTATCTACTGACGATATTCTATTTTATTCCAAGAGGAAAGGAGGAACATAAGTAGCATATGAGGATAATTTTTGGGATGGTTGGAAAAAGAGAAACTATATGTAAAGTTTCCTATGTGAATGTTAGTTGAAATAATTGCATTTTTAAGACAGTTGTTTGACAACAAAGGTATTCGTGAAGATCTTTCCAAGATTGAAACGATTAAGGATTGGTCGGTACCAATGACGCTGACGGAAATATGTTAATTCCTTGGTCTAAGCTGGGAATAATCGGAGGTTTACCAAAAGGTTTTCACAGATTGTTGAACCATTGATTAAGCTAACTAAGAATAAATGGATGTGTGAGTCCCACTTATACATCTAAATTGTAAGTTTCGAGATCTGATCCTTATCATATGAGGAAGCTATATTCTGAACACTCAAGGGTAGGTTGTGTTATGCACTTATGTTGTCATTGTTGGAAGGATCTGAAGTATATATAGTTTGTAGTTTGTTGTGATGCGTCTCATAAGGGTTATATAGTTGTGGTGTTTGCTTTGAGATTGTAGGAAATATTAATTGTATGGAATCAAGAGTGTAATGATAAAGGATCGTAAGAGTTTGCTTCCTAATTAATTTCTTGGGATGATAAAGGAAATGATTAGAGAATTACCAGTTATATGTTGCGAGTACTTGAGTATGTTGATGGTTATGACTGTGAGTGATTATGACTACGAGATTCGCTACCATCCGGGAAAGGCGAATGTGGTAGTTAATGCACTTATCAGGAAGAAAAAGGGGAAAAGATTCTAGGTTTGAGTTTTGATAATGACAAGAAGTGTGGACTTGATAGAAAGGATATTGAAAGTTTAAGCTGATAGTCTGATTTGAGAGATGTCAAGGTAAGTGATTTCAACGTTTTGTCAAACTTATGGAAAGGATTTTGTTGTAAAGTCAAGTGAGATATGGTATATTGAGCACTCCTAACATATCTAGGTTGAGAGAGTGAGACTTAGTGATGTAGGAATCTCACAAGTCAAGTAATCGATACGTTTTAGTTTGGGTAAAGGTGAAAGTTGATTTGAGTACTGTGTGTTATATAGAGACTGATAGACAGAGTGAAAGGATGATTCGAACATTGGACGATATACTTGTGCGTGTGTGATTGACTTAGGTCTTGTTGGAATTCTTATACGACAATGATTGTCATGCTAGTAATAAGGATGTACTGTTTGAAGGCCATAAAGAACTTCAATTTGTGAAGGTTAAAGATCGTGAGTTATGGACGCAAGTTAGGTTTTTGGTGCATTGTAGAAATGTTGGTGGAATGAAATGACTGAACAAGAACTGATGTTGGCAAATATTGATAAGATTGTATAGGTTAAGGATCGTTTATTAGTATCAAGAAGTTGTCAGAAGAGTTAAGTTGGAAATCGAAGGAAATCGATGGAGTTTGAAATTGGGAAACGTGGTTATGCTTGAGGTGTCGTTATGAAGGGTGAAATTTGTGTTGGGAATAACCAGGAAAGAATTCAACTTGAAGATAAGTTGCTTTTCATAGAGAAAGAACTGTGAAGAGTTCTTATGAGGTCGAAAGATAATTAGAATCATATTGTGAGGATACAAGAATTCTGGGAATGGATTTTAATTCGCGAAGGAAGCATGAGGATTTCTTTAAGGAAAAGAGTTCTCATTTGTTCTAGAAGTATGGAATGTGAGTATAAGAGGGGCCGAGCGCCGAGGACGTCGCTCTCTTTTAGGAGGGTAGGATGTGACAACCCGAACCCGAGGTCATTATTTAATCTTATTTAATATTATTTAACATTATTTAATATTATTTAATATTATTTTAAGAATAATTTTGAAATTTTTGATGAGTTTGAATGATATGACGGTTGATGGTTTTATTTAAAACCGACGTTGGAGGTCTTATTTTTATCTTTTTACTAATAGCGAGGATTGTTAGTGATCACGATATCGACGGATGCCCGAGATTTTATGTTTTATCATTTGTTGTTTCGATGTTTATATTTTTGACGTTTTTATTCTATGTCCGTATTAAGTCGAACCGGGATCACATTATTATCATATTTTGAGTGCGTTTTAACTTTTGAAAAGTATTTTTACGAAACCCGAGCCTCGTAAATATTTTCAAAATTGACAATTTACATTTTCTACCCTTACAACTATTTAATTGCATTTTGTACCAAAACAATCACAAATTGGCAAAATCTACCCCTCCACCCCACTATAAAAGGATTTTCCACTACCAAAAACACATACAAAATATGTTTAAACAAAATCAAACACTCTCTCTCTCTCCCCTTGCTATTACTGTCCACCACCACCACCCAAAACACTTTTGATTTTCAAAATTTAGCTTGAATCAAGAGAAACTAAAACAAGTCCCATCTGGAAAATTTCATGTTGATTCTAATGGTATAAGTTTTATACACATGCAAGAACTTTCAAAATTTGATGATGATCCAAGGTGGTTTGATCTAATTTCTTATGATATAGTTGTTGTTAGTGTTGTTTTATATATTTTTTAAGTATTGCATGTTTAAATTTTTTAGTCGGTAAATTTTTGTATGATTATTCAAGGATTTTATGGGTTAGCTAAGTTGTTTAAGATGATAGTAGGATGATTTTAGGCATATGAGATTGATCAAAATGAGTTGAAAAATTGATTTAACATGATTTTTAAAGAGGTAATTTAGATCAGTAGGTTCAAGGCCAATTTTGGAAAACTTACTGTTTGAAAATAGGTAAACTAATAGCATAGGGTTGTAGAGAATTCTTTTAGCTTTGATTTGATATAAGGTAGAGCTTCTAGTTCCAAACGAGCGCGAAGTTATGATGATTTGATTATTCGTGTACCGAGGGACGAGTATCGACACAATCCGAAGTTGTTGTCGATTTTGGATGGAATCTCGGAGACTATAGAATGAGTTGTGAAAATGGTCAAGGACTGATGTTTGGTTCTAAACTTAGGGTTGTGAGTCTATTTTCAAACCCAAGTGTTGGATTTGTAAACGGGATTGTTTATAATGGTCAAAATGGTTGTATGAGTCGGTGACGTAAAACTGTCCGGTTTTTGTAGTTCAAAGATGTGTCGGGCAGGGAACTTTCAAACAAATCTTTTGATGGGCTTTTAACAGGTCTTTCTATATATAGTAAGTGATATCTCTGATTAGTATCATAATCATTTGGCGTGTTTAAGTGGGGTAAATGAGCTCGTACATTTGGTATGTACCGGCAGATTTTTATCGAAAATATTGACTAATAAAGTAAACATATAGAAGGAAATAATAGGTCACTTGTATTGTTTTCTTTCGGGTTTGTCGTGGTTTCATGATTTTGAGTTTGATGTTATTAAGTATGGATTTTATTCGAGTTTATTATTAATGAACGCATCTTATTTGATAGGTTGCGGTTTTCGTGTTTATCGGGCATCAACAATCGTCGAAGATCATCTTACTACTGCTATTACTCAAGGTGAGTCTATAGCCTCGCTTTTATAATTGTTTTGAATGATTTTAAAACCCGCAAGGGGGATACATGCTATTTGAAAGTAAAATGAACACATGTCATGATTGATTGTTTGGACCCGAATGTTGCCGTTGTTGCCTTTGTTGTTTTGAATTGTATAAGTACCTAAATTGCAAAAGTCCCTAAATTCATGAGCCGTTAACTATCTTCTGACTTGATGTTGTGAGTTGGGAATAGTCGCTTATTCTAATAATAGTACTATTGGGCTGACGACCCTATCTGAGACCAGGGCTTTACGCTGAGTAACCTCTGGGAAGGATAATTTTACGAGAATGAGAATGTGGTATACTTGCAATTGATTCCCTAGTAGGGGCACTGGAATTAATCTAGTCATGCCGGCTTTAGGCGTATGTGACTAAGTTAAGGGGTCGGTGTCATGAGCTTAATACAATTCAATAGCTATTGTTATATGCCAGATTGCCTGAATAATAGATTGTATGATCAATAATTCTATTAAATGATCTTGATTGATTTTTCTCTTGTGTTCAAATGATGATTTGGAAAACCTATAGACTCGCTGAACCGTTGTGTTGATGATTTTAAGCATGTATTTCAAGTGATTAAAGTTCATGAATTGTGGAGCTTGCTGGAGAAGGATTGCGGATTGCTTTTGTGGTGATTGGTCTAAAACAGATTTCTTTTTCTTTTGACATAAAAATAATCATGTACGGTCATGTACTTTGGTAAATTGTTTGTTGATTGGATAAAATCTTTGGGGGACCTAAATATTACTCTGATATTTTTAAAATTGTTTTACTTGGGATCGAAAGTTTTTGACAATGTTTAAATAATATCCTTTTATATTTCAAACTTATTATTTTCAAAATATCTTGTGTAACGATGTTTGTGTTTAGCACCCAAATGTGTATTTCCGCTGCGCATTGTAATTTGGGGGTGTTAAAATGTTGTATCACGAGAGAAATCATCAAACGCTTGCTTAACAACCTCGTCGACATCTTTTCTTTGAAACCATGAATGAAAAATTTTAAAAGGTTTCGGGCCATAATCGGTTTTAAGAGAATGTAACAGAATTGGAGAGTGATCAGACCATAGTCTATCGAGCACAATTGCTTTTAAGTCAATATTCACATCCAACACCTCTTCCGAAATAAAAAAACCTATCCAGTTTACTCATCTTTATACCACTCTTATTCATCCATGTGAAAACTTACCTCCCATCAACATCTCTTTCAAACCCGAACTATCAATAAACGAATTGAAAATTTGGGCTTCTGATGCAGAATACATTAAACCAAATCTTTCCGACTCTTCATGAACTTCATTAAAGTCACCAAATAACACATATCTACCATGATGTTGATGAATAAACGTAAGAAGTTTTTGACACAAAATGAGTTTAGCATCCAGAACTTGAGGGCCATAAACATTTACCATAAAAATATGTCCCTGTTTGATTCAACCATTGACCTTCAACAATAACAAAATTATCATCGCACCAAATATTTTGTTTAGTAAAAACCGTCGGATCCCAAGGAAATTAAACCTCCTGAACGACCCCTAGACACACTACATGCATAATCGAACGAATAATTACCCCACATCGACCAAAGATGATATAATTAAAGTCTTGTCATTTTGGACTCCTAAACACCAAGGAAACTAACATTATGTTTGAAACAAAGATCTTTAATCTATGTCCGTTTTTACGTTTCTTTGTGCCACAGATATTAATAGACGGTATATTCATCTATTAATAAAGGCACACCTGGTTCGTGCAACATATTTTTTAAGGTTTTTCTACATCCTCGAACATCATAACCCAATGCCCCCCCCCCAACTTCGATCAGACGATTTATTTCACACAAAAATGAAGTACCTCTGTATTCTTTCTCATAGTACTTAGTGAAGGAAGTGAGACTCAGTAACCTGCTTATTGTGTTGGTTGAGATGCTCGAATCTAAGAACACAATTATCATTGGAAGGTGAGTTGGCAGACTCGCGTTGCTGCGAATCATGTTCTATATCTTCATTTGTTGATTTAAAATTTTCGGTAACCTCCTCTTTTTTTCCCAAATCAAACACAACACCGTAAAGAACTGGTAAACTAACTTGGTGTCTAATAAATTTGGCTTGGTTTTATATAAACTTGTACAAAATATGGTTCAAAGAAACCCAATCCTGATTTCTATAAATAAATTGATAATAAGACAAGTAATAAGAAAATAAAGACCATTTTGATAAAGAAACTTATCATGGTTTCAACATAAACTGATTCAATAAACTACTTTAAAAACCGTTTATAGACGTGTTATATAAAGTCTCACTTACTGATTTTCCAAAGAAACAAATTCTTGGTTTCATAGAAAAACAATTAATAAAAAACCTGTTAATTAAACTAATCTGATTTTAACAAAGAAATGTATTAATTTTGTTACACAAAGTCTGTTCTAAGACTCTAGAAAAATATGTACACTGTTATTTATAAGATCAAAAACAGTATTATTAAAATAATCGAAAATAAATAACAAACAGATATAATTATAAACGATAATTATAGAAACCAATGAAATTTATAAAAGACTTACTAGATCGCCAACAAGGATGCACACACGAGCGGAACCAAGTGTTTGAAATGATTAGCAATAAAGACTTGAGACACATGTTTGACACGCTTCCCTTAAAACAGATTCGCCAACTTTTTCTCAGGGGTACAACAACTGAAACAGTAAGTTGTACTGCCAGACTTCAAAAAAACTGCCTGAAAGATCATTGAGAACTTGCATGTTTCTGGTCGAGAGGCTAATGAAATTTGGTTGCTATGGAGCTGTATTTTATGTATCCAAAACAAAATGAGAATGAATTTAACTTATAGTGAAAACTTGTCTTGATCATCAAGTTACAATATCATCTAAAAACTAAACTGATTTAAATATATCTTATTTATTTAAACATATTATTTCAATGTTTAAAAAATGATATATTCTATTTATTTAAAAACTAATTTTTTAAACTTATTCACAAATGTTTAAATCAGTTATTAATATAGATGAATACAAAATCCCACGATATATAATTCAAATTATAAAATAATCCAACATAATATAAGGCTCGGTTTTAGTGAGATCTTTGTTTGTAGCTACAATACTTTTTTAGTTATGCCGTAACTGTTTTCAAGAATGACACTGATGAAAGAAAAGTCAAAGAAGCAAGTCTTGAGGTGATGTGTGTTGGTTTGTGTAACTTGTGGATAGAAATGGAAAAACATGTATATCTATATAAGTTTTCTTTGAACTTGATTATCTATTAATACATATTTGAACTTGATTATCTGTTTCAGTACATCTTTTTATATTTTAAGTGGGTAGTTTTTTCTTTTGACATATAACCAGTTTGACCCGGTGATTTAACTAGTGAAACGGTAACTTAACTGGCTAAATTAAAACCCGAGTTTTAAAACATTGAATACATGTTTGGTTTTTATGGTTAAGGCTAAAAGACACTTCTTCTCATAGATAGTCGAGAATTACATCAAGGTCCATGTGGTCTCGTTTTACAACAAAACGATATTTTTAACGTTTTTTAAGAAATAATTACACGTTTTGTCCCTATGGTTTATACAAAACATTAGGTTCCGTCCCTATTTCAATTTAAATACATTGGCAATCCCCACTTTTAAAACTGGTAACCATGATCATCCCTATTTTGAATGGTCGTTACTTTGTCTCATTAAGTTGTATTGGTGGAGGGGCACTGTTGTTCCCATATATAACACCATGGTTGATTTTTAGAAACAAGTAAGAAAATAGAAAGAAAATAGATGAATTTTAGAGAGAGAAAGTAGAGAGAGAAAGGAGAGAGAGAAGTGTTTGAAATAATAGAATGTTAAATTAAGAAAAATGAACAACCAACCCTCTCCTAACATGCTATGAGAGGTATATATAGCCGAGCCTACATGTGGCATAATGGGCTATAATGTTTGATGAGTCGGGCTTGAATAAATGCTCAGTACCTTGAAAGAGAACTTTTAAGATAACCACCAAGCCCATATATTTTAACTATGTTGTTACTTATTACAACGTTCTAACAAACGATACATAATTAACGTATGACCGAACATTCTTGTTTCACTCAATATTTTGAGGCTAGTAGGCATTATCGTCCTTTCATGTTTTATTTCTATCATTTATAAAACCTACCTACCATACTGGCACACACTTAACACAACTTTATAGACCCCTAAATTAAATCAAAACATAAAACACAACAAAATTAAAATAAATGAAAGTACCCAAACCTAGACTAAAACGACTAATAAGGATAATTAACATAAGTAAATACTTTTCAAACGTACGACTTTATTATTGTATAACAAGTATTACAAGTGTTATGGATCACATAGTTTGATGAAAATGTGTTGTGTACTCTTTGGACAAGTAAACATGCACAAGTTACAAGTTTACGAGCTAACTTATGAACAGAAGCACAACTGATTGTTCTTTAAGTTTAAGAGAGTTAATGTGTGAAATCTGACAAAGTGAACAACATTAACTCTATGCTACATTCCCTATTTATAGTGGTACGAGGTTGACTTTGATAGTTGGTTGATGGTGACTAAGAAAGACAGACAATTTCAAACATCTGTCACAAGATATTCTTCTATTCTTGGTAGTCTGTTACAACGCTTTAGATAAACAGAGTTGACACAGTTTCCCTTTTCTTCATAACCTCGTACTTTAGGCTGCATCACTTCCCGCCTAAACACTTAGGTATGTCCAAAGTGTACTGAGTGTTAACAGGGTATTGCCACCCCTGTCAACACTCAACCACTGAGATCCCTGGTACATCTTGGCTGTTATCCATCACAGCCAATAAGTATGTCTTCATGTAATCCTCGACTTCCTTGACAATGTCTCTGACATGGACTCCTTTGTGGTTGCTCACAATGACAAAGTTCTCTGTGAGTCTTGTGGTACTTGCCTGTTGTGACAATCTAACATTTTCAGGTAGTACAATATTTTCTCGTATAATATTTTGAAACTTATTTTTGTGTTGGTTGACGAACTCACAATTTACGGATTTAAATTTGGGCTTACGTGCATAATTTGGCGTCTTTTACGACTAAACCGGAAACCTTAGGATTACGTATTTACGTTTTTGAACTCCGTTTTTGATGAGACAATTTTTATTGGATTCGTTTTGTGACGTTGATTCATAATTTATAAAAACGTTTTTCGTAAAACGAACCGAGGGCACGCAAATCGAGAAAACTAGAATCGAGAAATACCCGTAAACTAGTGAGATGGGACAAAACACATTGTCCCACCCCACTAGCATGGTTTGGACGGCCAACTTGACACCACAACACTAAGGTGGCATCAAGTTAGCTAACACATTCCAAGTGTTAGCCATGCTTAATCTTTAAGCTAACACATTCCACTAAACACAAAAGTAGCTACTTGTTTTCACTTCCACCATTTCTCACATGCAATCAACACCAAAACTCTCTCAAACTACCCTCCTTTTCCGTCCAAAATATAGCAACAAACACCCTCTTTGATCTCTTCTAGCCATGAACCACATGTTTACTAGCTCTATTAAGGAGTTCTCTTGAAGCCTTGATCATTTGGTGGCCATATTAACAACTTTGGAGGTGATTTGCTTGTGTCCTAGGGCTGATTTTCCAACCCATGTTCTTGATATTTGATGGTCTTGGAGATACTTGTTGTGTTCATCAAGTTCTTGTCTTCCTAAAACAAGAAATCCACTTGGTTGGTAAAGAAGATCATCCTCTCCATTTTTCTCTTGTTATTTTGTAAAGTAAAAATGTATTTTCTTTCCTTTTGTATATGTATATGATGTATATATGATGATAAAAATGTTGTGTGGGGATCAAGTGTTGATAGATATGCTTAAAAAGGTTGATAACTATATGAAATGAAGCTAAAATCTTGATTATTTAGTTGGCTGTATAAAAACAGTAGATAACTAAAAGATGAACTGGTAAAATTTCATGGTTTGATCCATTTACAGTAAGTAGAAGATGTTATACACATGTGAGAGTTGGCCATGCAATGGAATCAAAATAATGAGTGAGATATGATCAAAACAAGTTAGGTGGTCTAATCTGAATAAGCAGTTTTGTAGGGACTGTTAAGGCAAGTTAAACTCAAAATGGGCAGTAGCTATAAATAATTTAAATGTAGCACATAATATGAAGAACATGTCACCCAAAAATGAGCTTCTCATTCATTATATAACTCTAGATATGGTAAAAATAGTGAACATGAACTTAAAAATCAGATTTTTGGAAATAATGTTTATTATTATTATATAAGCACTCATATTATAATGTATAAAATGTAAAAATATAAACCCACTAACTTATAAAACTTATTTATATAAATATATAAAAGGTTAATTAAATGGTTAAATTATATAAATGGTGGTAAAATAATATTTATAAGTAATAAAAACTATAAACTTGATTTTTACGACTTTTTCGGCTATCGCCGTAAAATTAACGTTTTTCGCCAAATAAAACTTAGACGACCAAACCCGTCTAATGTAAAGTTTATAAAAGTCATATACTGATGTATAGATAACTAATACAAGTAAAAACCGATAAAACCCGAACTATAAGAATTACGGACATTTACGAGCTAACTAAACATATTGGACTAATAATTGGACTTAATAAGATAAAAACTTGTAAAAAGAACTTATTGGGCTTAACCCATTTGGGCCCAACATGAAAAGTATATATACTGATAATATAGGTATAAAAGGGATAAAAAAAAAGTTGAAGAACTTATACTAGGCTTAATGGATTTAAAATAGGTAAATAGGTAAAACTAGCAAACTAGTAAGACGTTACCAAAACGTAAACACTAAAATGAGTAAACAAGGATGTATAAACCCACTTGATCATCATCATATGTACAAAATCATCATATGTATATTGTTATTTTGATAAAAGTCATTGGACAAAGTCTAAGACCGATTATTATTTATATGGGTTTCCGTGACCGAAGCACGCCCGTAGCCGATAATCCGCCTTTCATTAACAACGTGAGTTCATAGCCTCGCACTCTTTTAAATTTTTTATAAAATGATTTGTAAACCCGTGAGGGAGATAACATGCTAGATTTTATAAAAATAGAACACAAGTAGTCCCGATTGTATGCTTAATGATATGGACCCGAATGATGCTATGACCCTGTAAACGAGACTAAAAGGATTATTAGTAGTTAGGTTATGTCACTTAAAGTCCCATTAGCATGAATTGTGAACTACCGGGATTTGGTAGACGCTTATGCATTTGATAGTACTATTTGGGGACGATCACCCTAGTTCGCGCCTTGACGGTTGATCCCCGTCGTACCACATTGATTGGTAAGCGAATTTATGTATGAGAAGATTCCACAGCGTGATTTTTGTGACGACACACTAACTTAGATGGGCAAATTGTTTGTCGGGTTCGCGGCCCGCTGTTTTCATAGTAAGGTAACAATGTCATGCGGCTAATAATAATCCTACAATGTATTATTCAATCTGTATAATCTAAATATCCGATATGATACGACGCTAATAACGATGAATATATTACCTATCATGGTAATATAGAGACTACGGTCTCATGGACGGTTTAAGATGTATGCTTGATTTATATATTGCCTGACTAGCAATATGAGGACTTACTTCCGATATTATGCTTGTGTTCTGATTTTAAATGATTGTTTTATATAACGGTTTTCATTAAACTCTATGAATTCAATCGGCATTCGCTGATATGATTTTTGCATGTTTTTATCTCAGGTGCTTGAAGGTAATCCGGATGGAGATCGACTCTGATGGCCCACATAATATTAAAAATGTTCATTCGATCTATATTTTGTAAACTTAATGACCTGTATAATTTGGGACCTGTTGTACGCTTTTAAAACTTTTATCGAATGAATGTATGTTAAACCTTGAACAACCATTTTTATGTGTTGTCTATGATTGGAGTTATTGTGCTATCCCGTAACACTCTGAAAGACCCTTCCGCTGTACCGATACGAAAAATGAGAGTGTTACAGTTTGGTACCAGAGCTCTCGTTGTAGAGAACAAAAGATTTAAAAAACCAAGGTTTTGAACAAAATTTTTCAAAATCTTTTGACAATGAACCTAATGAGAAAATATTTGAGAAAATATTTGA
The DNA here is from genome assembly GCA_025667525.1 of Glebionis coronaria. Lineage (NCBI taxonomy): Eukaryota > Viridiplantae > Streptophyta > Magnoliopsida > Asterales > Asteraceae > Glebionis > Glebionis coronaria. The sequence goes on from CM046875.1 coordinate 50,306,887, forward strand.
AAAATCTTTTGACTATAACGGTGCCAGAGATCTCCGACGTTACCAACAAGCCCTATTGAGAAGATATATATTTTGATATATAAATTAATTTATATATATGTATATATCGTGATTTCATTATGTAATTGTTTAACTAGTATGTTATCCTAATACGAGATATATATAAATGCAGATTGTCATGGCTGACCCTAATATTCATGTAGAAAACCATGCTATTCCCGAACCTAATGTAGATGATTATCCTTATTTAGACTTAGTAGATTATGATATTGATGACGAGGAGGAACCATTTGAGGATCCCGAGCCCGAGATAGGACTAGGAGATCAGATTGCCCTCAGGCTGACTTGGTAGAGAATGTGGATATTGAGAATGTGGATATTGAGAATGTGGATATTGAGAATGTGGATATTGAGAATGTGGAGATTGAGAATGTGGATATTGAGAATGTCGATATTGAGAATGATGAGGAGATTGGGTTAGATAATTTAGATGATGAGATTGACGACGAGGATGTCGAGGAGGATGTAGGTATAGATGTTGAGGTTGATGACGATGAGGAAGCTAAGCCTATTTATCCGTATGATGTTCCAGAGGGCGAGCCTTTGCCCCCACCAGTTTGTTTGTCTGATTCTGAGGATGAGTTACCTAGGGATGAAATGTCTGAATCGTCTGAATCTGATTCTGAATCAGAGGAGGATGAGGATGACGATGCACCTGACGGTACCGATGGTATTGCTACTCGTAGACGTGAGATAGGAGAGTCGTATAGTACTCGAGAGGCTACTCATATTGATGGTCTTGCACCATGGGCCTTGAGACGTGATCTAGATGCTTCCCGTGTTAAGAGTTGTGTGACAGAGGTTGGATTAGGTGTTGTTCAGACTAAGGTTGCTTATTTGGAGTCGAAGGCTAAGGTTGGCGAGAAAGAGCGAGAATTGCTTAGTTTGGATTTGAGTGATGTAGAACGTGGTTTGAATGAGGCTTTTAGGAGGTTATCGGTGTTGGAAAGTGGTGAGTATGCTGCTATGAAGAGAAAGGTGAATTCTATGGAGATTCAGTTGAGTGTAGCTCGTGCGATGCGTGAGAAAGATGAGAAGGAGTTGAATATATCTGTGGGATGGAACAGTAGATTTTATGCTGACATGGTTGAAAGAGGAGTAATCCATAAGCGCCCAGCTGAAGATGTGTCTAGTGATCGTCCGACGAAGATTCAGAAGACGATGGATGATGGACCATCTGGCGGTTCTCAGTAGACCAGTCTGTATTTAGTAGTGACCTTTATATCTTTTGTGCTTTTGTAGCTTTGAATGAACCGACTTGTTAGTAATAGACTTGGCACGAATTTTGAGTGTATATATTGCTAGAAATTTGATATGGGATGTACTAAGACAATACTTTTGTTTCAGATCGAATGAAATATGTATCTTGTCTTGAATTCCATATTGTGCCTTATTTGTATCTTGATTATGAATTCAATCCATATTATATGAATCCTTTGTTGGGTGAATGCTTAATACTTTGAAATTGTGAAATTATAGAACTATGCCGCCCAAGAAGGCTGTGACTGAGGATGTTGTACGTAGGATTATTACGGAGCAAGTTACCGCATCTATGACTGAATTTATAGCAAATGCTAGAAATGAAGCTGGCGGTAGTGAAGCTGGCGGTAGTGGAGCTGGCGGTAGTGGAGCTGGCGGTCGTGGAGCTGGCGGTAGTGGAGCTGGCGGTAGTGGAGCTGGCGGTAGTGGAATTGGCGGTACTAATGTGAATGTGAATGCTAATAATGTGAATGCTAATGCTGGAGGAAATGTAGGAGGACTTGGAACTAATGCACCTGAAGTTGGTGGCTGTACTTATGTGACGTTCATGAAGTGTGAACCTCTACCTTTTAATGGAACTGAAGGTGCTGTAGGACTAAGCCAGTGGATTGAAAAGATTGAATCGGTGTTTAGGATTAGTAAGTGTACGGAGGAAGATAAGGTGACTTTTGTTATGGCTACTCTTAAAGGTCGTGCGTTGACTTGGTGGAACGGGAGAATTGCTTTGATGGGTCTTGATGCTGCTAATGCTACTCCTTGGGCTGAAATTAAGAAGTGGATGACTTTGGAGTTTTGTCCTCGTAGTGTGATTATTAGGTTAGAACAAGAGTTGATTCATTTGAGAATGAAAGGTGTGGACATTGATAGTTACACGAATCGATTCCATGAGTTGGCCTTGCTATGTCCTCGATTGGTTGAACCCGAAGAGATCCGAATCGAGCAATATGTGAAAGGGTTGACCAGGAATATCCGGGGGGACGTGACATCATCGAAACCACTGACCATTGATGATGTTGTTCGGATGGCTTACCAACTCATTGGACAGATAATTCAGGATAAAGAAGATGAAGCCCGTGTTGGTGAGAAAAGAAAGGGAGATGGTGAGCGTGTAGATAGAGGTGATAATAGGAAGAATTTCAATCGCCGTCAGAACAAGAGAAAGGGGAATGCAAATGCTCTTACCAACAATGCACCGCGCAACGATGATAGATGTCCTAAGTGTGGCAACAAGAGGCATGCTGGCGACTGCTGGAAGTGCCGAAATTGCGGAAAGCTTGGACACAAGGTTGAAAGGTGTACAAAAGGGAACCATTTTCTTCAACTGTAATGAAGAAGGTCATAGGAAATCGGAATGCCCCAAGTTGAAAGCGATTGTACCTGGAAGAAACCCCCAGGGTGGTATCTACCAACTTGGAACAATTGAGGTGAAGAAAGAGGATCCGAATGTCGTTACCGGTACGTTTTTACTCAACAATCATTATGCTGTTGCTTTATTTGATTCGGGTGCCGATAGGAGCTTTGTATCCACTAAATTTAGTGCCCTTATTGATATTGAAGCTGTTGAGATAAGTACCAGTTACGAGGTGGAATTGGCTGATGGTAAATTAGTGAAAACTAATAAGCTATTAGAAGGATGCTCTCTAAATCTCTTAAACCATTCCTTTCCGATTGAATTGATGTTGATAGAATTAGGTAGTTTTGATATTATTATTGGTATGGATTGGTTGTCGTTGAATAATGCTACTATTTTATGTGGAGAGAAGAAGGTTAAGATTCCTCTTAGGAATAGGACGTTAGTAATTGATGGTAGTCGAGGTGAATCCCGTTTGAAAATCGTTTCATGTATTAAAGTCCAAAAGTACATCAGGAACGGTTGTGAGTTATTCTTAGCTCAAGTGACCGGGAATGAGTCTAGGGAGAAACGATTGGAAGATGTACCTATTATTTGTGAATTTCCTGAGGTATTTCCTAAAGATTTACCCGGACTTCCACCGATAAGGCAAGTAGAGTTTCGAATCGATTTAATTCCTGGTGCTGCACCGGTGGCACGTGCGCCTTACCGATTAGCCCCTTCTGAATTAAAGGAGTTATCTGAGCAACTTAAGGAGTTGTCTGATAAAGGTTTTATTCGACCGAGATCGTCGCCTTGGGGAGCTCCAGTCTTGTTCGTTAAGAAGAAGGATGGATCTTTTCGTATGTGCATTGATTATAGGGAACTGAATAAGTTGACAATTAAAAATCGATATCCTTTACCTAGGATTGATGATTTGTTTGATCAACTGCAAGGATCTAGTGTGTATTCTAAGATAGATTTGCGGTCAGGATATCACCAACTTCGCGTCCGTGAAGAAGATATTCCTATAACTGCATTTAGAACTCGTTATGGACACTATGAATTTCAAGTAATGCCATTTGGGTTAACTAACGCACCTACGGTTTTCATGGATTTAATGAATCGAGTGTGCAAGCCCTACTTGGATAAATTTGTGATTGTGTTTAGTGACGATATTCTAATCTATTCTAAGAATGAAGATGAACATAGAGAACATTTGAGGATTGTTTTGAACTTATTGAAGGATGAAAGGTTGTATGCTAAGTTTTCGAAATGTGATTTCTGGTTAGATTCTGTGCAATTTCTTGGTCATGTGATTAACAGAGATGGAATTCATGTTGATCCTGCAAAGGTTGAAGCTATTAATAATTGGTCTGCACGGACAACGCCAACGGAAGTGCGACAGTTCTTAGGATTAGCTGGCTATTATAGGCGATTCATTAAAGAATTTTCTTTGATAGCTAAACCCTTGACTAAGCTTACTCAGAAGAATAAACCTTTCGTTTGGGGAAGTGATGAAGATGGAGCATTTCAGACATTGAAGCAAAAATTATGTAGTGCGCCAATCTTATCATTACCCGATGGGAGTGAAGATTTTGTGGTGTATTGTGATGCATCTCTTAGAGGTTATGGAGCAGTTTTGATGCAGAGAGAGAAAGTGATAGCTTATGCTTCTAGGCAATTAAGGAAGAATGAGGATATTTATACTACTCATGATCTTGAGTTAGGAGCTGTAGTCTTTGCTCTTAGGTTGTGGAGACATTATCTGTATGGCACCAAGTGTACGGTATTCACCGATCACAAAAGCCTACAGTATATTCTCGACCAGAAGGAATTGAACATGAGGCAACGAAGATGGATAGAGTTGTTAAGTGATTATGACTGTGATATAAAATATCACCCAGGAAAAGCCAATGTTGTTGCTGATGCGTTAAGTAGGATAGATAGAGAGCCTATCAGGGTGCGTTCTCTAGTCTTGACCGTGCACAATAATTTTCCTGAGAAAATTAGAAATGCGCAAATAGAAGCTTGTAAGAAGGAGAATTTTGTTAATGAAGGGTTCCGAGGAGAAGGAGATCCTTTAGAGGTTAGAGCTGATGGAGTGAAATGCTTAAGAGGTCGTATGTGGATACCTAAGTTTGGAGGCTTAAGAGATTTGATTATGTTAGAATCCCATAAATCTAAGTATTCCTTTCATCCAGGATCTGATAAGATGTACCATGATTTGAAGAAGTTGTACTGGTGGCCGAATATGAAAGCTGACGTAGCTATGTATGTTCTTCAATGCTTGACTTGTGCTAGAGTTAAAGCCGAACATCAAAAGCCATCAGGACTACTTCAACAGCCAAAGATTCCTGAATGGAAGTGGGAGCGAATTACGATGGACTTTATCACCAAGCTTCCTAGAACATCATCTGGAAACAATTCGGTTTGGGTTATTGTCGATAGACTGACCAAATCAGCACACTTCATTCCGGTTAAAGAGCAGTTCTCACTGGAGAAGCTGACTCGTATATACCTTGATAATGTTGTATGCAAGCATGGAGTGCCTGTATCGATCATTTCAGATCGAGATCCTAGATTCGCATCGAATTTTTGGAAATCTCTCCAAAGATCTTTGGGAACGAATCTCGACATTAGCACTGCTTATCACCCCCAGACTGATGGGCAGAGTGAAAGGACGATACAAACACTAGAAGATATGTTGAGAGCTTGTGTGTTAGACTTTGGTAAGAATTGGGATAAACATTTGTCGTTAGCAGAGTTTTCGTATAACAATAGTTACCATTCTAGTATTAAGGCTGCACCGTTTGAAGTTTTGTATGGTAGCAAGTGTAGATCTCCTGTATGTTGGAGTGAAGTTGGGGATACCCAGCTCACGGGACCGGAATTGATCCGGGAGACTACGAAGATGATAGTTCAGATTAAGAAGAGGTTGTTGACTGCCCGTAGTAGACAGAAAAGTTACGCGGATGTGCGGCGGAAGCCAATGGAGTTTGAAGTGGGTGACCGAGTAATGTTGAAAGTATCGCCATGGAAAGGCGTTATAAGATTTGGAAAACGAGGGAAATTGAATCCCCGTTATATTGGACCCTTTAAGATTTTATCTAGAGTAGGTCCGGTGGCTTACAAACTAGAGTTACCCCCAGAACTTCATGGTGTTCACAACACATTCCATGTATCTAATCTGATGAAATGTCTAGCAGTGAGTGATGAGAAAATTCCGTTAGGTAAGGTTCGAATAGATGGGAAGTTGCATTTTATCGAAGAGCCCGTAGAAGTTATGGACCATGAGGTAAAGCAACTGAAACAAAGTCGGATACCTATTGTCAAGATCCGATGGAATTCAAAGCATGGACCGGAGTATACTTGGGAACGAGAGGATGAAATGTGGAAGAAATATCTGCACCTCTTCGATTTCAATAAGAAACGGACATCCAAATGAAATGGATCACGAGGACGTTGATCCCTTTTAGGAGGAAAAGCTGTGACAATCTAACATTTTCAGGTAGTAAAATATTTTCTCGTATAATATTTTGAAACTTATTTTTGTGTTGGTTGACGAACTCACAATTTACGGATTTAAATTTGGGCTTACGTGCATAATTTGGCGTCTTTTACGACTAAACCGGAAACCTTAGGATTACGTATTTACGTTTTTGAACTCCGTTTTTGATGATACAATTTTTATTGGATTCGTTTTGTGACGTTGATTCATAATTTATAAAAACGTTTTTCGTAAAATGACCCGAGGACACGCAAATCAAGAAAACTAGAATCGAGAAATACCCGTAAACTAGTGAGATGGGACAAAACACATTGTCCCACCCCACTAGCGTGGTTTGGACGGCCAACTTGACACCACTACACTAAGGTGGCATCAAGTTAGCTAACACATTCCAAGTGTTAGCCATGCTTACTCTTTAAGCTAACACATTCCACTAAACAAAAAACTAGCTACTTGTTTTCACTTCCACCATTTCTCACATGCAATCAACACCAAAACTCTCTCAAACTACCCTCCTTTTCCGTCCAAAATATAGCAACAAACACCCTTTTTGATCTCTTCTAGCCATGAACCACATGTTTACTAGCTCTATTAAGGAGTTCTCTTGAAGCCTTGATCATTTGGTGGCCATATTAACAACTTTGGAGGTGATTTGCTTGTGTCCTAGGGCTGATTTTCCAACCTATGTTCTTGATATTTGATGGTCTTGGAGATACTTGTTGTGTTCATCAAGTTCTTGTCTTCCTAAAACAAGAAATCCACTTGGTTGGTAAAGAAGATCATCCTCTCCATTTTTCTCTTGTTATTTTGTAAAGAACAAATGTATTTTCTTTCATTTTGTATATGTATATGATGTATATATGATGATAAAAATGTTGTGTGGGGATCAAGTGTTGATAGATATGCTTAAAAAGGTTGATAACTATATGAAATGAAGCTAAAATCTTGATTATTTAGTTGGCTGTATAAAAACAGTAGATAACTAAAAGATGAACTGATAAAATTGCATGGTTTGATCCATTTACAGTAAGTAGAAGATGTTATACACATGTGAGAGTTGGTCATGCAATGGAATCAAAATAATGAGTGAGATATGATCAAAACAAGTTAGGTGGTCTAATCTGAATAAGCAGTTTTGTAGGGACTGTTAAGGCAAGTTAAACTCAAAATGGGCAGTAGCTATAACTAAGTTAAATGTAGCACATAATATGAAGAACATGTCACCCAAAAATGAGCTTCTAATTCATTATTAAACTCTAGATATGGTAAAAATGGTGAACATGAAGTTAAAAATCAGATTTTTGGAAATAATGTTTATTATTATTATATAAGCACTCACATTATAATGTATAAAATGTAAAAATATAAACCCACTAACTTATAAAACTTATTTATATAAATATATAAAAGGTTAATTAAATGGGTAAATTATATAAATGGTGGTAAAATAATATTTATAAGTAATAAAAACTATAAACTTGATTTTTACGACTTTTTCGGCTATCGCCGTAAAATTAACGTTTTTCGCCAAATAAAACTTAGACGACCAAACCCGTCTAATGTAAAGTTTATAAAAGTCATATATTGATGTATAGATAACTAAGACAAGTAAAAACCGATAAAACCCGAACTATAAGAATTACGGACATTTACGAGCTAACTAAACATATTGGACTTAATAAGATAAAAACTTGTAAAAAGAACTTATTGGGCTTAACCCATTTGGGCCCAACATGAAAAGTATATATACTGATAATATAGGTATAAAAGGGATAAAAACAAGTTGAAGAACTTATACTAGGCTTAATGGACTTAAATAGGTAAATAGGTAAAACTAGCGAACTAGTAAGGCGTTACCAAAACGTAAACACTAAAATGAGTAAACAATGATGTATAAACCCACTTGATCATCATCATATGTACAAAATCATCATATGTATATTTTTATTTTGATAAAAGTCATTGGACAAAGTCTAAGACCGATTATTATTTATATAGGTTTCCGTGACCGAAGCACGCCCGTAGCCGATAATCCGCCTTTCATTAACAACGTGAGTTCATAGCCTCGCACTCTTTTAAATGTTTTATAAAATGATTTGTAAACCCGTGAGGGAGATAACATGCTAGATTTTATAAAAATAGAACACAAGTAGTCCCGATTGTATGCTTAATGATATGGACCCGAATGATGTTATGACCCTGTAAACGAGACTAAAAGGATTATTAGTAGTTAGGTTATGTCACTTAAAGTCCCATTAGCATGAATTGTGAACTACCGGGATTTGGTAGACGCTTATGCATTTGATAGTACTATTTGGGGACGATCACCCCAGTTCGCGCCTTGACGGTTGATCCCCGTCGTACCACATTGATTGGTAAGCGAATTTATGTATGAGAAGATTCCACAGCGTGATTTTTGTGACGACACGCTAACTTAGATGGACAAATTGTTTGTCGGGTTCGCGGCCCGCTATTTTCATAGTAAGGTAACAATGTCATGCGGCTAATAATAATCCTACAATGTATTATTCAATCTGTATAATCTAAATATCCGATATGATACGACGCTTATAACGATGAATATATTACCTATCATGGTAATATAGAGACTACGGTCTCATGGACGGTTTAAGATGTATGATTGATTTATATATTGCCTGACTAGCAATATGAGGACTTACTTTCGATATTATGCTTGTGTTCTGATTTTAAATGATTGTTTTATATAACGGTTTTCATTAAACTCTATGAATTCACTCGGCATTCGCTGATATGATTTTTGCATGTTTTTATCTCAGGTGCTTGAAGGTAATCCGGATGAAGATCGACTCTGATGGCCCACATAATATTAAAAATGTTCATTCGATCTATGTTTTGTAAACTTAATGACCTGTATAATTTGGGACCTGTTGTACACTTTTAAAACTTTTATCGAATGAATGTATGTTAAACCTTGAACAACCATTTTTATGTGTTGTCTATGATTGGAGTTATTGTGCTATCCCGTAACACTCTGAAAGACCCTTCCGCTGTACCGATACGAAAAATGAGAGTGTTACACCTGTCACCTTGGCACAGGCAAGTTAATAACATACAACTTAATTTACGTTTAAATCTATGACTAAGGGAAATCTAACATTCTTAGATTCCCAACAATCTCCCTTATTTAAACATAAATGCAGCTGGATCTAAAATAGTTATAGTAAGTGAGATGAAAAATTCTTCTTACACATAACAGATCTAACAAACAACTTCATAAGTCATTAAGACTTAAAGGAAAATTACAAGTACAAAACATAAGTACAACAAAATTATGAAAGTAAAATTTAGCTGTGATTTTTTCAATAATCATCATTCTTTATTTTCTCTTCAGCTTTAGCAACATCCTTTCTGGTATCCAATTCATCTTGCAAAGCGTGGGCGAAGACTTTGGAATACTCAGAGTTAATTTTTAGCACCTTTTTGAAGACTAGAAGCTGAACAGTGGAAGCTAACCCCAACTCACTTTCTCTTTGAAAAGCATATGACACCCCCTGTTCATGAATGCCATTCCTTTTTCAGGCTCAATATAGGTCTGTCCATCAAATGGTCCTACAATTCCGTTTGGTAGAATGAGATCCATGAACATTTCATCAAATTGAATGTCATCTGTCACAAAGGTTTATTTAATGAAATGTTTCGACCTCTTTCTTTTCTTTTTAGCTTTTGGGGGTTCTTGTTCGCAGTTATGGAGGGGGATCAATTTTGAGCTTGGTATCTGTTTCTTTCACCCAGTTGAATTTAGCTTTCAAAGTATTTAGAAGTAGGGAATTTACCTGTCTAGACTTCTTCTCAGCTAACTTTTCTAGTTCAAACCATTCAGATAAACCAAGTGTCTTCAACTTGAAGTTATCAAAGATATCCATGTTATCCTGTTGGCTATCTCCCCATATTACCATCTTTGGTGTATGAGTTGACTTTTGAACTGTGTATTTGAACTTGGTGTTTAGCCTGGTGCCTATCTAGACTTAACGCAGGCATCATAGTCAACTTTCACTTTCTTGAGAGCCTCTGTGCGTTTTAACTCCATCTCCTTCAACGTTTGTCTTTGCTCCTCTCTTTGTTGAGGAGTCATTCTTCTTAACTTACCCTCATTCAGCTCTTTGGCTTTCTTTATTTCATTCAGCCTTTTAAATTCATTTGCTTGTTTTTCAATCTCCACGGCTGTAAAAGGTTTCTCACCAACAACTTTAAATGTGGAGAAATGAGAGATTTCGGTTGTTGATCCTCCTGTCTCTAGCATCGCAACTATTTTCTTTAGTTTGGCATTTGAGTCTACCACAAATATTTCATTTCCTTTCTTCGAGACAGAGGATGATTCATTTGAATTTCTAAGCTCTTCAGCATACTTGGTGAATGCCATCTGAGCTTGATTTTGTTGGGTCCAATAGATGCGGATCTTGCAGCTTGTTAGGAACGGTGAACGACTTCTGTAATCACAAGTCTATTCACAGAGAGACTCTATATAAATCACATAGTATAAGTGCGGAATACAAATACTATGTACAAGAAGAACATAATAACTATAACGACTTGATCCTTTACTAAGGATTTCTAATATTAATATGAACTAGAATTATATTTGATGAAGGTGTGTAAAACCCTTCTGCCTCATGTTCCTTTTATACTACAAGGAAACCCTAATACATCATTAACCAAAACGTGTAAAACTGATATGCATATCCTTTCCTAACATATCTCATGCATATCCTAACAGAATAATATCTAAATAACAAAGTTTGACTTTCTATAAGACCAGGAGCACGACTTGCTCCTACTACTACTATGACCAGGAGGAACTACATACCTCCTAGTCTACCTATTACAAATAACTATTCCAATAGTCCTAACAATCCTCCCCTAAACTTGAATTTGACCTGTTGAGTTCAAGTTTCCTGGTAAACTGTGCAACATAGCATGAGGATTGGAACAGTAAAAGAAACAGCATCATCAAAACCATCAGCATAAGGAACATAATGACCGCTGCAACAATGAACACCTAGAAGCTTCTTGAAAGTTTGAAACAAATCTGCATCTTGTTGAATCTTCACAGCAACATGAGTAGATTTTATGAGTCTTTACCAAGTAGCTGCTCGCTCTTGGGCTAGCCAGTGTTTATGGTGGAATAAGCATCACCCTGGGAGACCAGAACCCAGCCCGACTCTTAGAACGTGAATCAATGGTGAGTGGGGGTACCCTGATGATTTTAGGCAAACCATCACAGCCGTCAACGGATTTGATATGTCTTTACCAGAAGCCGTACCCTTCTGGACTCGCCAACTCTTAGCAATGAAGCATCGGTGAGTTGAAAACCCTATATCTTTGAGCAAGCTATTATACCTATCAACGGATTTGATAAAATCTTTACCAAGAGCCGTACCCCCTTGGATTAGCCACTTTTCAGTCTAGGACCATGGCAAGTGAAAACCATCTAGTTTTGGGTAACCTGGCAACCATCAACGGATTTGACTGTCACACCAGAGTCGTACCCTCATGGTGAATCAACTCTTTCTTGTCTGGGAGACATGGTGAGTTGAGCACCATTTGTTGTGTGGACCAGGTCCAACACCAGATGAAACTCCAAACCAGCACAAGTGTGAAACAGTCAAATGAAACCCAATGTTTAGAAAAGTATAAGCAGCTATTATATTATGCACAAGTGTGAAATCCATCATTTGTTTAAAGTATAAGCAGATATTATATAAAAAGTATATTTTTGTTTTTTTTTTCTTCTTGTTTTCATTTTTTTTAACTATAACGTAAGTCACTAATCAATGTACAGATTGGTGAAAAGAATGTCAGTATAAACACAAAAACAGAAAAACATACCCATCACATACCAGACGCTACCACCTTGTCAGATTGCAACCGAGCTTGTATCCCTTCCACCAGAGTAGTAGCCATGGAAGTCTCATTCCCTGAAGGGGCATTGGAGATCTGCAAATGACATGCTAGCATGGCCTCCATAGTAGCAATAGTCAACCGATAGTCCATATCCGTAAGCATGAACACTATGGCACCAGACTCCAACTCCAAGATATGCACTCCACAGCCAGCATATAGCTTCCATCGCTTGATTACCCAGCATGGCTAGTCTTTCCAGACACCAGAATGTGGAGCATGTGGAGGAGAGTCAAGCATCATCTTCAAGTCAGTCCACATTGTCAGACCAGGCCAGTTGGCCACCTCACTAGGATGTGTAGGCATACCAGCATCCACAAACCCATACAACGACATAAGATCCCTACGATTCGCCCAAGTCAAAACACCTTGCAAACCCAAGACATAACAAATATAACCATCACTGATGGAAATCCTATGGGTGATTGTACCAGCAACACTTGTGGATGGCTTAACCGTCCAAGCAGTAATAAACCCCGTACCCATTGGCAACTCAGTGTCACTGTCCGAAGCTGAATCAAGAAGGTTCTCAGGAGCACGCTTCTCATATGGAACAGACTTACCACGTCTAGCCATCTTCTTGCGAATGGAACGACGAGGTGTTGGAACACCATACGAGGTTTCAACCTTTACCTTCGTAGCAGCAATAGGATCAGCAGGAGTAGAATCAACACCTTGACCAACCAAAGGATCAAAGGCAGCTGCACCAGGAGAAGGGGTAGGTTGAGGGTCAATCACTGGTGGTGAGGATTGTTCCATAACAGGAGTAGCAGGGGTGGTACTAGTAGCATTGGTGGTACTAGTAGCATTGGTGGTGGTGGTAGGACCCGAAGATGAAACAGGATAAGCAACCGAAGGTGTGGGTGTGGAACCAGCAGCAGAAGTATCAACAACAGATGGTATACCAGTAGAAACTTGAGGAACACCAGATGAAGAAGCAGGAGCAACAGCAGGTTGAGAAGTTGGAACCACTCGTGGAGGAGAACGATAGATGAAGCGCTCTAGAACCGGTGTGTTCTGACGCTTTATCATCCTTTGGTATAGATCCTTAAGCTCGTCAAAAGACAATCCCTTAACCAGATCCCATGTCCAACCAACAGTAAAGTAAGCACCCGACTGATATTTGACATACCTCTGCATTAACTTCTTCTCCTCAGTTCTTGTCAAAGGTCTGTTCTGACGTTTTTCACGCAGTTGAGCAGCAAGAGACAATTGTTGTTTGTGCAATAATGCCATTGCCCAGGGGATACAATTCTGCTCATTCACATCAGCACCCAAGATATCAGTAAACTGCGAATAATTAGATGTAAGAATAGTAAGCACCCGCATCCAATCATTATCATCCCAATGCATAGCATCATGCTGCAACTATTCACGCCTTTGCTTCTGAAGAGCTTCTTCCTCAGCCCTAGCAGCTGGATCAATCTCTGCCTGCATTCGCTGTGCAGCCTCCTCCCCCAACCTGTCTTCCTCAAGTTGTCTGTGAGTACGCTTTCTAGGGGGTGAGGGTGCATCAGTCATAGGGGCTTTCCCCTTCGGATCATGAGACGGTCCAACAGTTGGACCAGCAGTAGTACCAGCAGAAGAACCAGCAATATCCTCCTTTGGTCTAGGGGTAGCAGCAGTAGGAGGGATGCTTGATGGACTAGGAGGAATAAGCAAATCAGCATACGGCTTATCAGCAAATGCAGCCTTCGCCAGCAAAGTCAAACCATCCTCCCCAAGATCCTCAACATCCTCATCAGAATCAGACTGAACAACATGCTTCTTCCTCCTCCTCTGCTGTGTCTCCAAAGCTTTAATCTGGTCCTTCATTGGAAGAACAAATTCCCTGGTAAGCTTGCGATGATAATTCAAATCTGCCTCCAAAGAAATAATCCTTTCATGGTACCTGTGCATGAGATCAAGCAAAGAAGTAAGTGTAGCAGGTTCCTCCGCTTCCCCACCAAGAGGACTTGGATCATGGAAAGCTTCATTGGAACCAGAAGCAATAAAGGGGTCATCATTATGAGCACGAGAACAAGAGGGCTTCTCAGCAGTATGAGGTGCTGGACTAGAAGGGGGAGTATCCACAAATGGGGACTTATGTGGCATAGAAGAGGTGGCAGCCTTGGAAGTGGATGTCATTTCAACTACCACTTCCTTAGCTGGCTCTTCCACCACCACATGAGGCGCACCACCAGCAGGATGCTCCTCCTCCATAGGATCATCTCCTAATGGAAGTTCCTCCTCGGCTTCAGCAACCGGAGGAACAACATTAGGAGGACCTTGGGCAAGGCCCAGCATAGCTTCAATAATGGGCCTCCAAACCCACTTAAACCCAAGAGCCATATTGGAGTAAACTTTAGAACTAAGCGTGGGGGTCTCATACTCTTCCCTATCACGAGGTATACACATAATTATCTGCTGCAAAAACCTAGGATACATTTAAAATTTCTTCCTAGATCCAGTACTACTTAGATTGCAAACCATCCCATCAAACAAGTAGCGAGAAAAATTAAACACTCGACCCTGTGCTATGCAGATCAAACCAGTAGCCAAAAGAATGGGAAATGCATCCCAACTCCCAGACTTTGGGCTTAAGCAGTGAATCAAGAAGTGCACTAGAAGCTTCCACTGGGGGGTAAACCTATTCTTTTGGAAGTTAAACTTCCCCCCATGGTTATAACCAATATCAGCCATCCCCTCCAAAACCTCAGAGTTGGGGATGGAAACAACACCACCTTCATCTTGAAGATGAAGTGAACTCCTAATAGAAGCTTCAGAAACCACATATGAACGTCCATCAATGGTAGCATGGAGTTCAAGTGGGCGACCCAAAACATCCACAAAATGGGTAATGGCCCAAAACTGGCGAATCACACTATCATACACAATCGGGCAAACAGTAAAAGCATACCTGAGGTTAGAAGCCGCAATAAACTCGAGGATGTCTGTGAATTCATCACGTTTAGGACCATCACCTAGATACGCCACCTTATTGTGATCGGGTTTGTAGAACAGAGCAGCCATTGATGATGATTGGAAGTGATGGAAAGGGATTGATTAGAGATTGAGAGAGTAGGAGCGTGTGTGTGTGTTATGGATGTGATGAATGAGTCAAGGGGGGTAATTGTAACACCCCATTTTGGAAATGGAAATATCACAGTAATTATGGCGTGTCATCAAAGCATACAAGGTAAAATGTCTAAACATTACTTGACCATATTGAGGAAAATACCGGAATAAAACATCGGTAGTCCAAAAGTAAAGCTCGTCACACACAAACATAGTATAGTAAAGGAAAAGGACTAAAAAATGTCCAAAGCATAAGTATCATAAAGAAAGGAAATGCATTATGTAAAGAAGGCTAGACAGCTTCCAGGCCATATGCACGTACTCTTAGTGTCTACGAGCGTCCCTGAGTACCTGCCGTTTTGGGAACATAGAAAAGGAAAACGGCTGAGCAATACGCTCAGTGCACGGATCTACAATAAAGCATGAATAGGATAAGCATATAACATAATAAAAGCGGAAGAAACTAAGTCCCGAGTAACCTGGTTAAGTCTTAATAAAACTGGTTTTATAGTTTGAAAGTCTTATGTTTATCTTATAAAAACTGTTTGTCATATTTTACCGTTAGCCAATATAGGTCATGAAAATCCACCATGCATGAATAATTGGAGGGGTGACCTCATCATGCAAATTAGAGGGGCTGCCTCTAATTTAATATACTGATTTTATGGGTAGGAGGGATCAGCTCCTTGTGAAGGATGTAAGGCACACACCACATTCACCATGTAATCCTGAATAAAAACGTGTAACTAGGATGCACCCATACGCCCCACATGATAAATATAAATAAATGGCCAAAAGCTGAAGGGACGCCACGAGCAATCACTCCGCCGTGGTGAAGTCATAACATCAGTGCCTCTAATGTTATGGTTATGGTACCTCCATAACTAGGTGAAACTGGTCATGCATGTATATGGCTATAGGTAATCATATTTAAACATAAGCAATCAAACTCATACTTATACTACGGGAAAACAGTTGGCTGCATACGGGGAAATCCTAATAAGGAAAGAATGTCCATACTGAAAGGACGGGAATCCGTACCTTATGTGCAGTGAACGAGAACGATGAACTGCGAGAATCCTACTTCCGAAACACTAGTGCTACATAAATACGTACATGAAATAAGTATATGCTTACTAAATACATAGCTGGTTTTACGTCATGTCTTAGCTTATTTTATATGTTCTTACTATGTTTTACTGTTTAAAGCCTTAAACTGTGTTAAATCTTATATTCTGTTAATTTTGATTAAGTATTTCTGGTATTTCATGTGTTATTATACTTACTGTGTAATAATAAGTAACTTTCCAAAAATAGCAGGTTTCCTAAAATAGAAAGTTACCAAAAATAGAAAGTTTCCTAAAATAGAAAGTTTCCAAAAATAGAAAGTTTCCAAAAATAGAAAGTTTTCAAAAATAGAAAGTTTCTAAAAATAGAAAGTTTCCAAAAATAGAAAGTTTCCAAAAATAGAATTACTGCTTAAAATAGATAAGTTTCTAAAAATAGAAAGTTTCCATAAATAGATTTGCTGCCTTAATTAAATAAGTTTCCATAAATAGATTAGCTGCCTTAAATAAACAAGTTTCTAAAAATAGCTGGTTTCCATAAATAAATTAGCTGCCTTATTTAATTAAGTTTCTAAAAATAGAAAGCTTTCATAATTAGAAATAAGCTGGTTAAATAAGCTAAGTATATAAGCCTAAGTGTTTTCATGATTATTTTCTAAGTCATATGATATATTGTATAGTTTAATAATTATTTCATGTAATTTAATTAAATTATAGGTTATAATATTTAATTAAAGTATAACATATTTTTAATTAAATATATTAAGTACTTAGGTTAAAATATGTATTATTAAATACTAATAATATAACCTAAGTCATGTTAATTAATTAATTATATCCATGGTTTTTAAAATAATTAATTAATTATAAGTCTTAATAATATAAATACTTAGGTTAAAATAATTTCATGATTATTAACAATTAATTAACCTAAGTCATGTTATTAAATTATTACATCTTTATTAATTTAATTTTTATCCTAAGTTCATAACATAAAAAAAACTAACATAACCATGAACCGGATCTAAGCTTAAAAACATGAACCGGACATGAATCGACACCGTACCCCGAACCAAATCGGGCTACCCCTTGCTGCCGTGGGACCCACAAGCACCAACCAAGACCATATGGTCTTGGTGGTGTCGGCTAAGCAAACCGAAACCCCCTTGGGGTCGGTTGCAGCTTGCGGCCCAAAACAAAACACCCCTTAATCGACCCTTTGATTTATTTAATCATCAAAACATGTTAGATCTAGGTTTAATTAATGTGTTTTTATAAAAACATCACATGTTCATAATTAATAAAAAGATTAAAATAAAAGAAAAGGTTTAAAAAGGTTTTACCGTATTCGTGGATCAAGGGAATGAAGAACAAACAAGAACAAACAACAAATCTTCAAGATCCAAGATCAATGAATCACCTCGTATGGTGATGTGTAGGTGGCGGCACAAAGAACAAGAGAGGAAGGGGTTTTAGGTTTTTCTTAAAATTCTTCTATAACTTAATTTGAGTAGTGAAAACTAAATATAACCCCTTTTAGTAAAATTGACAATGGGCTTGGCCCATTGCTCTTATTTGGCCGCGGGTAGGGACCCCCCCGTGGGGTTCCCGTACCTCTTTTCGTGTCTTGTTATTTAGTTAGTCGTTTGTGTTTAATTATGTTCGTGTTTTAAATGTTCTCGTTACGTAAATACCATAATCTAATATATTTAATTACGCTCGTATTAAATATATATACGTAATTTATAATAGCTCGTGTTTTAATTACGCTCGTGATTTCGTGATCGCATGTTCATGATTAATTATCGCTAAATAATTATAACGTGATCGTTCATATAAAATACTTATCGTGTTCTAACACGTACGTAATACGTAAACTCCTAACACGTAATCGTAATCATGCTATATTAGGAAAGTTTTTTAACTAGTACGTACGATCCTAAGGGTGCATGGTAAAAGCATGCTGGTTTTACAACTCTTCCCCCCTAAAAAGAATAATTCATCCCCGAATTATAGATAAAGTAAACTGGAAATAAGAACATACCCGAATTTAAAATATGAAATGAGGGTAAGAAGCCCGGATAGACTCCTCCGTTTCCCAAGTGGCTTCCCGCTCGGTATGATCCCTCCATAGAATTTTGACGAATGGAATCGTCTTCTTTCTCATGACTCGTTCTTGTCTGTCAAGAACTCGTTCGGGTTCTTCTATAAAAGTGAGATCTTCACGTATCTTTTCCAGTGGATACTGAACCATGTGAAGGGGATAATATTGGTACCCTCTGAGTAAGGACACATGAAACACATTGTGCACATGCGAAAGCTGCGGAGGTAACGCCAATCGGTAAGATACTTCACTGACTCGTTCAATGATATCAAACGGTCCGATGAAACGAGGACTGAGCTTCCCTTTAATCCCAAAGCGTCTAACACCACGTGCCGGCGAAACCTTAAGGAAGACGTGATCTCCTACGTTAAAGTGTAAATCCCTACGATGCTTATCGGCGTAACTCTTTTGACGTGACCGTGCCTCCTGAATTTTCTGCCTAGCTATCGCGATCTTCTCATTTGTCATCTCTATGATTTCTGGTCCTTCGAGTGTTCGCTCGCCAACCTGATCCCAGCGGATTGGGGCGCGACACTTCCTGCCATACAACATCTCAAATGGAGCACACTTGATGCTTGCGTGCCAGCTGTTGTTGTATGCAAATTCTACCAAACAGATGTATTCGTCCCAATCACCCGTCCATTCCAACGCACATGACCTCAACATATCCTCCAATGTCTGAATTGTTCGCTCCGACTGTCCGTCCGTTTGAGGATGAAAAGCCGTGCTAAGCTTAAGTTGTGTACCCCAAGCTTTCTGCAGACTTTTCCAAAAGCGCAAAGTGAATCGAGGATCTCTGTCTGAGACGATGCTGGATGGTGCATCGTAGAGTCTCATGATCTCTCGTCTATACGTATCTGCTAGTTTACTTACCGGATCTTCCTTGCGGATCGGTAAGAAATGAGATGATTTGGTGAGTCGATCAACGATAACCCAAATTGCATCGTGCTTCCTTTTGGTAGGCGGAAGACCGGTAACAAAATCCATGGTGATTTTGTCCCACTTCCACGCTGGAATGTCTAACGGTTGAAGGAGACCGCCAGATCGCTGATGCTCGATCTTAACTTGCTGGCAGGTAAGACATTTGGAGACGTAAGTGCCCACATCCTGTTTCATACCACTCCACCAAAAGTACTGCTTGATGTCATGGTACATCTTAGTCGAACCAGGATGTATCGAGAATGGGGAGCTATGAGCTTCAGCTAACAAAGCTTCCCGGAGTTCTTGGTCGTCAGGAACACAAAGTCTAGTGCCCTGCCATACGATACCATCTGCATCTACTCTGAATTCCGTCTGCTTCTCCAAATTATGTACTATCGCCCAGATTTCTCCGTCATCTTTTTTAGCTTCCTTGATCTTAGATAGCAACTCGGGTTCTACTCTAAGATTAGCCCAGTAACCGTGTTGTCCACGTACCATGTACTCGATGTCTAGTCGCTCCAAGTCTCTTATGATTTCCTCTTCGTATCTAATGTCGTTGATCATTCCAGACTTCCTGCTAAGGGCATCTGCTACTACATTTGCCTTTCCTGGATGATACTGTAGATTAATGTCATAATCCTTCAGCAGCTCTAACCATCTCCTCTGCCTCATGTTCAATTCACGCTGAGTGAAGATATACTTCAAGCTCTTGTGGTCCGTGAAAATGTCACATGATTCTCCATATAAGTAGTGTCTCCTTATCTTCAATGCAAACACGACTGCAGCAAGTTCCAGATCATGCGTGGGGTAATTCTCTTCATAAGGCTTAAGCTGTCGTGAAGCATACGCGATCACTTTCCCATGTTGCATGAGAACACAGCCAAGTCCCTTCCCCGATGCATCGCTGTAGATTTGAAATCCACCCGTACCAGATGGTAGAGTAAGAATAGGTGCAGATACTAGCTTCTACTTCAGGTCTTCAAAGCTCTTCTCTCTATCTTCAGTCCAGACGAATTTCTCCCCTTTCCGCATCAGTTTGGTCAATGGTATTGCTAGGCGGGAAAAGTTCTCCACGAACCTACGGTAATAGCCAGCTAAGCCTAAGAAACTGCGGACTTCCGTCGCCGATGTCGGCCTCGGCCACTTAGTAATGGCCTCAACCTTCGCTGGATCCATAGTGATTCCTTCTGCTGATACAATGTGACCTAAGAATGCCACCTTGTCTAGCCAGAACTCACACTTGGAGAATTTAGCATACAGCTGCTTTTGGCGAAGAATCTTTAGTACTGTACGAAAATGGTCTTCGTGTTCCTCCTTGGACTTTGAGAAAATCAGGATGTCATCAATGAAAACAATGACGAATTTGTACAGAAATTCATGGAAGATTCTGTTCATCAGATCCATGAACACTGCTGGAGCATTTGTCAGGCCAAATAGCATAACTACAAACTCGTAGTGGCCATAACGGGTACGAAAAGCAGTCTTAGCAATGTCCTGCTCCTTGACCCGTAGCTGGTGATAGCCTGACCTAAGATCGATCTTGGAGAAGTGTTTGGCCCCTTGGAGTTGGTCAAACAGATCGTCAATGTGTGGCAGTGGATACCTATCTCGAATGGTAATCTTGTAGAGCTCACGATAGTCTATGCAAAGATGCATACTGCCGTCCTTCTTCTTAACAAACAAGATCGGTGCGCCCCATGGAGATGTGCTCGGTCGAATGAAACCTCGTTCGAGAAGTTCTTGCAGTTGATCCTTCAGCTCCTTCAGCTCTATTGGAGCCATGCGATAAGGAGCCTTGGAGATTGGTTCAGCTCCTAGAACCAGCTCGATACTGAATTCCACTTCTCGTGCAGGTGGTATGCCCGGAAGTTCTGCTGGAAACACGTCTTGGAATTCCGACACTATTGGTTGATCCTGAATCGATGGAGATTCAGCATCCATGTCGTGAACCGTAGCTAGATAACCCTCACAGCCATGTGACAGTAGTGCACGCGCTTGCAGGGTGGATATGACTTGTACAGACCGTCCGGGTATGAACCCATTATGAATGTACTCTGGTGCATTGAAATCACTGAAGATAACTCGATATGAATGGCAGTCTATGGTAGCATGATACTTGGATAGCCAATCCATGCCCAAAATCATGTCGAAGTCATTCATGCCCAGCGGAAGTGCGTCGAAAGGTCGAGCCTTATCATCAAATTCTAGGGGAAGAATCTTGTATACATAGGTGATTAATACAGAGTCCCTCAAAGGCGTGGAAATAGTAAGCCTATTTTCTAGTGGCAAGGGAGGCATCCTAATGTTCTTAGCATAAGCAGTAGAAATAACCGAGTGAGTAGCACCCGTATCGAAAAGAACACATGCAGCGCGACCATACATATACAAGATTCCAGTGATGGTACCTGTAGACTTGTTGGCCTGGTCTCGAGATGTCGTGTAGACACGCCCGACAGTAGGAGGCGGCTTGGTATCAGCATGTCCCGATGTACCCTCCATCTCGCCCTTACGGCAATCCTTCATAATATGGCCAGGAAGACCACACTTGAAGCACGCATCAGTATTACGGCGACATGGTCCTGGATGCCTACGGTGGCAAGTAGAGCAAAGAGGATGAGTGTATCCTCCAGCAGGTGCTCTGGCTGGCTGAGGACCTGATAAAACATTTTACATGAGACATAATATTTGGGCACAAAGGACGAAGCGGATAATCGTAAGATTGAATACCAGTGATAGCTGGACGGCTAGACTGCGAACCTCTCTGGTTCTGGTCCCTACCGTTTCCATGGTTCCTGGTAGAAGTTTGCTAAAGTGTCAGAATATGAGTTATACATAAACATAAGGAATTTCGTAAGTATTAGGACCTGCTGTTGCTGGATTGCCCGGCGTTGTTACGGTAATTGTCATTACCGCCACGCCTATCCGTAGCAGAACGGTCGTTAGTCTGACCGTTTCCCTTGGGCTGATGAGGCTGCTGCTGAGTAGCCGGCTGAGACCGGTCCCCAGTTTTCTGCCTAGAAGATACAGTTAAAGAGATGAATATTTGACATATGGAAAGTATACGGATTGGTCACCGCTTGAATACGAAGGTTTACCTCTTGTCGGATCTTTCAGCTTCCCCGAACTCATCCCTCTCCTTCAGCATCTCCAGTTTCCGTGCTGCATCAGCCACTTGTGCTACAGTATTGAACGTAGCACACATCAGATTGTTTGCGACCGATGTGCGAAGAGCCCATCTGAAGTGATGTGCCTTCTCTTCAGCAGTACCTGCTGCCGCACCAAGGAAACCAGCCAAGCGAAGAAAGCGCTGCATAAACTCATTGCTATTCTCCCCAGCTCTCTGACGGATTCCATGGTACTCTCTTTTGAGTTTGTCCTGCTCAGCCTTGGGAAAGAACTGCTCCATCACCCTGTCCTTGAACTGAGCCCAAGTCAAACCAGCAACCCACTCATCACCACCTTCAGATTGCATCAAAGCTAACCACCAGTTGAGTACATCGCCTTCGAACCGATAGCATGCCAACCTCGCCTTGTATGCGGGGTCGCAGCCCATAGCGTTGAAAATCTTCTCGATGTGAGCCAACCAGCTTTCAGCATCGCTGGGGCTATCTGTCTTCTCAAAAGCTCGAGGGCGGAGCTTGTTGAATCTCTCCAGCCATACTGCTAATGTCACTAGAGGAGGAGGAGGTGGCTGATTGTGCTGCTGATTGTTGGCATCTTGAACTTCAGCCCGGATGTCATTCCTCAGTTGAGGAAGCAAGGCTAGCATGGCAGCCTGGATTGCAGCGTTGAGCTGCTCCTGTTCGCGTGTGAGAACCATCTGACAGTATAACATAAAACATATTATTAAACAGATCAAAACATAAAATATAAATATATACATGAAAAAAAATTTATACTAAAAATTTCACGAGAAAAATTTTATGCAAGAAAATTTTGTGTATGAATGCATGATGCAGTTTTATGAAAACTTTTTATGCTCGAGAGTGAACGCCTCTGGTCAGTTCACCCAAAACAAAAGACATAGCGAGGGGACGCCTGTGGGTCGGTCCCAAATCTAAAAGTTTCGATAAAACACATGCGACTAAATAGGGCCAGTCTTGTACCAACCATTACTTAGTCACAAACCCTGTAACAATGACATGTATATGTATGCTTAAAAATGATGAATGCATGAAAACAACTGTCAGTTCTAGGAAGACCGTAGTGACTACCCACTAATCACAGGTCATATTTGAGAGCCTACAGGTCGAAGCCTTGACTCTGATACCATAATTGTAACACCCCATTTTGGAAATGGAAATATCACAGTAATTATGGCGTGTCATCAAAGCATACAAGGTAAAATGTCTAAACATTACTTGACCATATAAAGGAAAATACCGGAATCAAACATCGGTAGTCCAAAAGTAAAGCTCATCACACACAAACATAGTATAGTAAAGGAAAAGGACTAAACAATGTACAAAGCATAAGTATCATAAAGAAAGGAAATGCATTATGTAAAGAAGGCTAGACAGCTTCCAGTCCATATGCACGTACTCTTAGTGTCTACGAGCGTCCCTGAGTACCTGCTGTTTTGGGAACATAGAAAAGGAAAACGGCTGAGCAATACGCTCAGTGCACGGATGTACAATAAAGCATGAATAGGATAACCATATAACATAATAACAGCGGAAGAAACTAAGTCCCGAGTAACCTGGTTAAGTCATAATAAAACTGGTTTTATAGTTTGAAAGTCTTATGTTTATCTTATAAAAACTGTTTGTTATATTTTACCGTTAGCCAATATAGGTCATGAAAATCCACCGTGCATGAATAATTGGAGGGGTGACCTCATCATGCAAATTAGAGGGGCTGCCTCTAATTTAATATACTGGTTTTATGGGTAGGAGGGATCAGCTCCTTGTGAAGGATGCAAGGCACACACCATATTCACCATGTAATCCTGAATAAAAACGCGTAACTAGGATGCACCCATACGCCCCACATGATAAATATAAATAAATGGCCAAAAGCTGAAGGGACGCCACGAGCAATCACTCCGCCGTGGTGAAGTCATAACATCAGTGCCTCTAATGTTATGGTTATGGTACCTCCATAACTAGGTTAAACTGGTCATGCATGTATATGGCTATAGGTAATCATATTTAAACATAAGCAATCAAACTCATACTTATACTACTGGAAAACAGTTGGCTGCATACGGGGAAATCCTAATAAGGAAAGAATGTCCATACTGAAAGGATGGGAATCTGTACCTTATGTCCAGTGAACGAGAACGATGAACTGCGAGAATCCTACTTCTGAAACACTAGTGCTACATAAATACGTACATGAAATAAGTATCTGCTTACTAAATACATAGCCGGTTTTACGTCATGTCTTAGCTTATTTTATATGTTCTTACTATGTTTTACTGTTTAAAGCCTTAAACTGTGTTAAATCTTATATTCTGTTCATTCTGATTAAGTATTTCTGGTATTTCATGTGTTATTATACTTACTGTGTAATAATAAGTAACTTTCCAAAAATAGCAGGTTTCCTAAAATAGAAAGTTACCAAAAATAGAAAGTTTCCTAAAATAGAATGTTTCCAAAAATAGAAAGTTTCCAAAAATAGAAAGTTTCCAAAAATAGAAAGTTTCCAAAAATAGAAAGTTTCCAAAAATAGAATTACTGCTTAAAATAGATAAGTTTCTAAAAATAGAAAGTTTCCATAAATAGATTTGCTGCCTTAATTAAATAAGTTTCCATAAATAGATTAGCTGCCTTAAATAAATAAGTTTCTAAAAATAGCTGGTTTCCATAAATAAATTAGTTGCCTTATTTAATTAAGTTTCTAAAAATAGAAAGTTTCCATAATTAGAAATAAGCTAGTTAAATAAGCTAAGTATATAAGCCTAAGTGTTTTCATGATTCTTTTCTAAGTCATATGATATATTGTATAGTTTAATAATTATTTCATGTAATTTAATTAAACTATAGGTTATAATATTTAATTAAAGTATAACATGTTTTTAATTAAATATATTAAGTACTTAGGTTAAAATATGTATTATTAAATACTAATAATATAACCTAAGTCATGTTAATTAATTAATTATATCCATGGTTTTTAAAATATTAAATAATTATAAGTCATAATAATATAAATACTTAGGTTATAATAATTTCATGATTATTAACAATTAATTAACCTAAGTCATGTTATTAAATTAATTACATCTTTATTAATTTAATTTTTATCCTAAGTTCATAACATAAAAAAAACTAACATAACCATGAACCGGATCTAAGCTTAAAAACATGAACCGGACATGAATCGACACCGTACCCCGAACCAAATCAGGGTACCCCTTGCTGCCGTGGGACCCACACGCACCAACCAAGACCATATGGTCTTGGTGGTGTCGGCTAAGCAAACCGAAACCCCCTTGGGGTCGGTTGCAGCCTGCGGCCCAAAACAAAACACCCCTTAATTGACCCTTTGATTTATTTAATCATCAAAACATGTTAGATCTAGGTTTAATTAATGTGTTTTCATAAAAACATCACATGTTCATAATTAATAAAAAGATTAAATTAAAAGAAAAGGTTTAAAAAGGTTTTACCGTATTCGTGGATCAAGGGAATGAAGAACAAACACGAACAAACAACAAATCTTCAAGAGTCAAGATCAATGAATCACCTCGTATGGTGATGTGTAGGTGGCGGCACAAAGAACAAGGGAGGAAGGGGTTTTAGGTTTTTCTTAAAAATTCTTCTCTAACTTAATTTGAGTAGTGAAAACTAAATATAACCCCCTTTTAGTAAAATTGATAATGGGCTTGGCCCATTGCTCTTATTTGGCCGCTGGTAGCGACCCCCCCGTGGGGTTCCCGTATCTCTTTTCGTGTCTTGTTATTTAGTTAGTCGTTTGTGTTTAATTATGTTCGTGTTTTAAATGTTATCGTTACGTAAATACCATAATCTAATATATTTAATTACGCTCGTATTAAATATATATACGTAATTAATAATAGCTCATGTTTTAATTACGCTCGTGATTTCGTGATCGCATGTTCATGATTAATTATCGGTAAATAATAATTACGTGATCGTTCATATAAAAAACTTATCGTGTTCTAACACGTACGTAATACGTAAACTCCTAACACGTAATCGTAATCATGCTATATTAGGAAAGTTTTTTAACTAGTACGTACGATCCTAAGGGTATTATGCATGGTAAAAGCATGTGGGTTTACAGTAATTGACCATAAATAATGGTCTTGTAACTGTTCATTGACCCCTAATAATGTGGGTTGCCCTTTCAAATTAGGCAGTTAATGCAAAAGTAACCACTTGCCCCTTATAACTTTATTTGCAAATCCCAGTTACCAAAGTTAGAAAATATGATATACACCAGAAGGAACTTGCGTTGACTGAAAGTCAAAACGCATAAGGGTCAACACTAGAAGCACAATGTGGTCAACAGAAGTCAACGTAGTGAACAGTGACCCAGACCAAGACTAGAAGCCAACCATTAACGACAAGGAAGAATTGTTATCCACTAGAAGTTGAAGACTACCACCAGAAGTGACCAAAATCCTCCACTAGAAGTAGCACACACTACAAATACCCATACAATCTGTTGTGAAAAAAACTACCAATATGTTAAACTGTTCAAGTAAATATGTACACTAAGTTTCCCCTTAGGCTTAGCCTCCCCTCAATCCTAGGTCTCAAGGATTGACCATTCCAATGTGAACCACCAAGTGGTTGAACCGAGGACCATCAAAGGCTTTAGTCAATAGATCAACAACATTATCGCCCGTATGAACCTTAAGAACCTGTATCAACTTCTTCTCATTGGAATCCCTGATAAAGTGGTGCCCAATTTCAATATGTTTTGTACGTTGATGAAAAACAGGATTCTTCACAATGCAGATAGTGCTTTGATTGTCAATGAAAATTTTGGTGTTCATAAAGTTGAACCCATAATCAAGCATCTGTTTTTGTATCCACAAAACTTGTCCACAACAACTAGCAGCAGCTACGTATTCAGCTTCTGTTAAAGAAGTAACTACTATAGTCTGTTTCTTACATTGCCAAGAGATAAGTCGTCGACCCAAAATCTGACAACCACCAGTAGTAGATTTTTTGTCATTATTAGCACCTGCATAGTCACTATCACTATATGCTTCAAGAACAAAAGGTGATTCTCTAGGATACCACAAGCCTAACTTGGGTTGAGCCTTGATGTACTTGAAAATCTTCTTGACTGCATTCAAGTTAGAAACCGTTGGAGCCACTTGATGTCTAGAACAAGCACTTACTGCAAACATAATATTCGGACGTGATGCAGTCAAATACATGAGTGAGCCAATCATTGACCTATACATGTGAACATTTACCGGAGGATCTGGCTCATTCTTGAGTTTGACTTTATCTAGTTCATAAGGTGTTGATTCTGGTCTAAGAGGATCCATATCAAACTTCTAAAGGATCTCATGAACATATTTATCTTGACTTATGAAGATTCCATCCTCCTGTTGCTTGACTTGAAGACCAAGAAAGAATGTAAGCTCTCCCATAGCACTCATCTGAAATTCTCCCTTCATCAGTTGTTCAAACTCATCACACCATTCCTTTTTAGTAGAACCAAATATAATATCATCCACATAAACCTGAACAAGGATAATATACTTGGTATTCCTCTTAAGAAGTAGTGTTTTGTCAATTGTGCCTCTTCTATAGCCATGTTTCAACAAGAAATTGGAAAGACGCTCATACCAAGCTCTAGGAGCCTGATAAAGTCCATAGAGAGCTTTGACCACCTTGAAAACGTTTTTGGGATGAAGTGGATCTACAAAGCCCTTAGGTTGAGTGACATAAACTTCCTCATCAATCTTGCCATAGAGAAATGCACTCTTGACATCCATCTGAAAAACCGTAAAGCCCACATAAGAAGCAAAAGCAAAAAACAGACGAATGGCCTCAATCCTAGCAACAGGAGCAAAAACTTCAGTGTAGTCAATGCCTTCAAGTTGTGTATGACCTTCTGCAACCAACCTCGCCTTATTTCTCACCACAATACCCCTTGCATCTTTCTTGTTTTTGAGAATCCATTTGGTACCAATTGCTATCTTTCCATCTGGCAAGTCAACTAGGATCCAAACATTCTGAAACAAGAACTGCTGCATCTCCTCCTGCATAAACTCCACCCAACTTTGATCCTCAAGAGCACGAGAGACTAATCTAGGTTCCACCTGTGAAAGAAAACAAGCAAACAAACAATATTTAAAGTCCGTATGATTATTACGCTTTTGGTCCTCAATATAGCTCACAAGAGCATGATGATCAGACGTTGCTTTCTTATGCATTATGCGAGTCTTGACAGTAGAACCAGGATCTACAATGATTTGAGTAGCAGGATGGTCTTTGTGTGACTACAAAACTGGATTGGAAGCTACTTCCACTTCTGGTGCCAAGTTATTAAGATCCCCAACAAATTCATCATCATATGAAGCAGAGTCGAAAATGCCATCTATTGGTTGCTTATGAATATCATCCAGCTTGGTAGAAGACTTCTTTTGATAGTTTCCCAAGTCAGAAGGACTAGAGAATCTAGTAGAGGAAGTGGAATCACTAGCCGGACTACCAATAGGTGTTAAACTAGCACTAGGAGTAATAGTTGGAGTACTAGGAGTAGCTTTGTCAGCAGAAGTATTCAAAGGAAACTCAAAGCCACCTTGAGCAGCTGCTGTAGTAGCATCAAGTTGTTGCTTGAGCAATGTGTCAAAAGCTCCTTGTGAGTCTAAAATTTCTGATGGAGTAGAATCACTAGGAGTAGTAGGAGAGACTGTGGTGGAATAGGATGGAACAACAAAAATATCATCCTTTTCATCTGAGTCTGAAAGACTAGAATGAACACCTGCACTAGAAGTTGCAAACACTTGTGGACCTGCATCATGGTTATTTTTGAAACGAAAATATCCCAATGAATCACGAAGATAATCAAGATCAAAATACCATTCAAGACCCTTGCCTTGTCTGTTTGACTTCTCCTCAAAATACCGGAGATTTATAGTTTCAATCACCCGCTTGGCTTGGAGATTGTAGACACGATAAGCCCGAGAGTGAGCTGAATATCCCACAATGTATCCTTCATCTGCCTTGCCATCAAATTTCCCCAAATAGTCACTAGTATTTGGAATGGTGACAGGACACCCAAATGGCTTCAAATGAGCAATGTTTGGTACTTTAGCTGTGAGTAGCTCATAGGGAGTCTTCTTGTGAGGATTAGTAATAGAAACTCTATTCAAAACATAACTTGCAGTATTGACAACTTCTGTCCAGAACATGGTTGGAAGCTTGGAATCGGCAAGCATTGTTCTCGCAGCTTCTATTAGAGTCCTGTTCTTTCTTTCTGCCACGCCATTCTGTTGAGGAGTTCTTGCTGCACTATAATCTCTTTTGATGCCTTTAGAATTACAAAGTGCTATGAGGTCTGCATTTTTTAATTCTGTTCCATTATCACATCGGATACCTTTAACCTTCTTGGACAACTGATTCTCAATAAGTGTAATAAAGTCCTTGAGAATTGAGTAGGTCTCAATCTTGGCAGCCATGAAGAAAACCCACCTGAACCTGCTATACCCATCAGTTACCACAAGGCAGAATTGTTTGTGGTCAATGCTCCTAATAGAGGTAGGACCAAATAAATCCATGTGTAGTAGCTGCAATGGTTCAATTATAAGGCTGAGAGCAGTAATGGCCTTGAAGGATGCTTTATGTTGTTTTCCTTTGCTGCATGCAAGGCAATTGATTTTATTTCTGAAAGTTTTGGGAGGTAAACTAAAGACCAAGTTCAGATTTGCTAATTTGTGAATGGTCTTGAAGTTTACATGTCCCATCCTTCTGTGACATTTAGTGGCTTCATCTTCTGAGGCTTTAGCAACCAAACATGCTAGTTGACCAGTAGGATTGACTTCATTCAGCTTGACACTATAGAGGTTGTGTCTTCTAGGGATTCTAAGCAGAACCTGTGAGTCATCCAGGAGTTTAAAGTCTTTGGATAACACTAGTGCATCAGTATCCGTAAAGAGGACAAACTGCTTCTTGTCACAAATTTGAGAGACATATATCAAGTTGAAGTGTTGAAGTGCTTCCACATAGTAGACCTGGTCAAAGTTAAGATTAGGCGTCTGAATCGTTCCTTTGCCAGTGATCCTTCCTTCACCTCCTCCAAAATAGACCTTCCGCCTTGAAATGGTACAAAGTTAGATAGAAGACTTTTATTTCATGTCATGCTCCTAGAGCATCCACTATCAACAATTCCTAGAGTAGGATCTTGGTATGGAGTAACCAACAACAATAAGAAAAGATATATGCAAAAGTTAGTGTCTTAAGAGGACCCAAACCTGTTCAGGTTTGAGCCTGCCTTGTGGATCTTTAGTAGATAGCCAAGAAGATTGATGAGATCCACCGTTGTTCTTAGGTTTCCTATTCATCATACGGGTGTAATTGTTTGACCAAGAACAACCTGTTGAGGGCTTAACAGCAGTTCCTAGATTTCCTAACCCAAAATACATGTGGTCAAAATTAAATGCATAATTTGGATTAAAAGTCTGAAAATAGTTGCTGGTTGGTCTATTTGGTAGTAATCCAGTGTTTCTCCAATGATCAGAAGCTAATGGAGAGGTCCTTCTAGAAGAAGAAAAAGATTGGGCACATGGGCTTAGTCTTCTAGAAGAATATGGAACAACTCCTGGTGGACCAGGAGCAGGAAATGCTTGATAAACAGAAGAATGTTTGTCATAAAAATCACAATCTTTAATCAAATGAAATTCACTCCCACAAACAAAACATGTTTTAAACGACATTTTATTCGAATGACATTGTTTCATACTGCTAACTTTATTACACACAATTCTAGGAGAAACATTATACCTAGGACTCAATAAACCAGAACTAGACACAGTTGAAGTAAAAACAACTCTCTCTTCACTCTTCCTAGCACTAGTAGCAGCATGGTCATTTGACTTGGAGCTTGCAGGTCTCAGCTCTTCACTTGAACCACATGATGCAGAGTCACTGGCTTTGTCACTAAAAGTACATGAGACAAAGTCATTAGAATTAATAGAACTTTTTGGGGACTCATGCATCTGTGATCCATCCAAGTCATTATGCCTAGTAATGGGCATGAAAGTTCCTGTAAGAGGTGGAGGGACAGCATGCATTGATGCTGCTGGTTTAAACCTATTGTAGCTAGGTGTTCCCTCTTCCTCCTTGTTAGGATCAAAGACACTTGAAAAAGATAAATCAAACACATCTTCTGAATCAATATATTTATCAAATCCTAACCCTCTTTTAGTCCTACCAGACATACTACTATCTATCAATTTTGAAAGATTCTTAGGTGCCTTTTGCCATTTTTCAAATCTTAAAAGTGTAGCATCTATTTTTTTATGCATGTCTTGTTTATCTTTGATACTGTCATCTTTTACCTTTTCAGTGTATTTAAGCATATTTGTTGTGTTTTCTAAATCAATGTTCAGAATTCTAATTTTATCCTCATACTCTCGTTGAGTATCTTGAAGTGTGACAATCCGTTAATTTATGGTTGATATTTTATTCTCAACATCTATTTGAAAACATTATTTTAATGTTATATTATGAACTCACTTATTTTTGGGAAGTAATTTGGATTTACGTCTTGAAGTAGCATCGACTACGTCTAAACCGGAGGATTCTACGTTACGTGCTTACGTTTGCATACACCATCTTTGGTGACAGCCCGACATTTCAGAAAATAAATTTATCCGTGAATATTATTTTGGATTTTTAAATTTGTGTTGGTTCATAAACTCACAAATTTACGAGAAGAGATTAGGACTTACGATTTTAATTTAACGTCCTTTACGACCAAACCGGAAACCTTAGGATTACGTATTTACGTTTTCGAACTCCGTTTTTGATGAGATAATTTTTATTAGATTCGTTTTGTGCCATTGATTCATAATTTATAAAAATGTTTTTCGTGAAACGATCCTAGGGCACGCAAATCGAGGAAACTAGATTCGAGAAGTACCCGTAAATTAGCGGGATAGGACAAAATAATTTATCCCACCCGACTAACTTAAGGGGCGGCCAAGTGTGGACACCACATCAAAGATGTGGCACCCTTATATCACTTAGCTTACAAGTGTAAGCTAGCCTTACAACTTAAGCTACCATCTTACCTCAAAACAACTAGCTTCTCATACCACCATTTCTTACATGCAAACCACCTCAAAATCCTCACATCTCTCTCTCTTAGTTCGTCCCATATCACCCCAAAAACACCCATTTTGATCAAAATTTAACCACAAACATTTGTTATAATTAACATATGTTAATCTCCATTTAAAGAGATGAAGATTGGTGCAAGTTTTAACATCCAAGGAGGAGTTTCTATGAAGTCTTAGGGCTGATTTTCCACAAGGAGTTTATGAAGATTGGTGGTCTTGAAGATGGTCTTGGTTATTCACAAGTTTCTCCATCAAAATCCATGTTTTGATCACAACCTACATCATCATGGTGGTATAAAGATAGTTCTTCCCATCCTCTTGTTAATTTTGGTTATGTAATCATGTATTTTCTTTCCTATTGTATATGTATATGATGATTATATGATGATAAAAATGTTATGTGGGGATTTGATGTTGATAGATTGGATAAATATGGGTAAAAAGATGGACAAACTACATGAAAAATGGGTAAATCTTGTTTAAATGGTAGGCTGTATAAAAACAGTAACTAACCACATGTTAGACTGATAAAATGATGAAGTAGAATCCATTTACAGTAATTAATATGTCTTGTACACTTGTGATAGTTGGCCATGCAATGGAATCATTAGGATGAGTGAGATATGATCAAACAAGTTTAGAGTACAAATCTGAGTTCACTGTTTTGGACGATTTTTAGAAAATACTTAGAGGCTGATTCAACAGTAGCTATAGGAGAGTTAAATGGAGCGCATATCATGTAGTTTATGTCATAAAAATTTGAGCTTCTATCTCCATATAGAACTTTAGATATGGCAGTTTTTGTGAACATGAAAATAAAAGTCAGATTTTGGAAATTAAAGTATAATAGTATTATATAAGCACTCAAGTAAATGTAGTATAAAATGTGAGTTAAAACCCACTAACTTATATAATACATTTATATAAACATGTATAAGGATAAATAAATGGATATTTTATAAAAATGGTAGTTTGATAAGTTTTATAAGTTATAAAACTGTAAACATGATTTTTACGACTTTTTCGGCTATTACCGTAAAATTAACGTTTTTGTTAAATAAAACTTAGACAGTTGGAATCGTCTAATGTAAACTTTTATAAACTCATATACTTATATATAAACATATATAACAAGTAAAAACCGATAAAACCCGAACTATATAACATACGGACATTAACGGACTAAGTTAACGTTATTGGACTAATAATACAACAAAATAGGCTAAAACACTTATAAACTTATTTATTGGGCTTAACCCATTTGGGCCCAACATGTAAAGTGTAAATACTGATAATACAAGTATAAAATGGATTAATACAAGTTAAAGAACTTATAATAAGTTTATTGTACTTAAAATATGTAAATAGGTAAAACTAGTAAACTAGTATAAAAGTTATCGACACATAACACTAAAATGAGTAAACGAGAATATGTAAACCCACTTGATCATCATATATATAAAATCATTATATGTATACATAATTGTTATTTTTATAAAGTCATTGGACATGTGTCTAAGATGAGTATTATTTGTCTAGGTTTCCGTGATTGAAGCACGTGCCGTACATCCAAATCGCCGATAACCGCCTTCCCACATCAACGTGAGTTCATAGCCTTGCACTCTTTTAAATGTTTTTATGAAAAGTTTTATAAACCCGCGAGGGAGATAACATGTTAGTTTATATAAAATAGACACCATTTGTCCCGATTGTTTGTTTATTGATTTAGACCCGAATAATTGTATGACCCGATTGTATGACCCGATAAATGATTAAATGACCCGATAGATGAAATTAAATGGATTATTAAAGTCAGGTTATGTCACTAAAATTCCCATTAGCATAAATTGTGAACTACCGGGATTTGGTAGACGCTTATGCATATAATAGTACTATTTGGGGACGATCACCCCCGTTCGCGCCTTGACGGTTGATCCCCGTCGTGCCACATTGATTGGTAAGCGAATGTATGTATGAGAAGATTTCCATAGCGTGACCTTTGTGACGACACGCTAATTTAGATGGGCAAATTGAGTTTCGGGCTAGCTACCCATTGTTTGGTTTAGTAAGGTAACAATGTCATGCGAATTATAATAATCCAATTAACGAAATACTACTAGACGCACCGAATTACGATGTATTGCCTGACTAGCAATACGGGGTCTAACTATTGGTAATATGTTCGTGTTTTGGTTTTCATAACCATATTCATATAACGGTTTTTATTTTCATACAACGTCATAAGACGTATTGTATGATGTTTTTACGACATTGGCTCGTATAATGATTTTTAAGGCAAACGCCTATATTATGATTTTGATAAGGATTTGTATAAAATGACTTTGGCTATTTTATGACCTATTACAATGATTTGTACAAAATGATTTTCGGTAATAATTTTATACGAATGTTATATTGATGGATTTTATTAAACTCTATGAATTCACTCGGCGTTAGCGCTGACCCTTTTCTTTAACATGTTTCATCTCAGGTACTTGAAGGTAATTCTCGGGAAGACGACAAGAATTCATGGCCCGCACTTAAACAATAATTTCCATTCAAATTCTTTGTAAAACTTTTTATGAAATAATATGACTTGGGACCTATGTAAATTTGATATTTATTAATGGAAATGCTTTTATTATTAAACGACGCGATTTTTATGCGTTGTCTATGATGTGAGTAATGTGTTATCCCGTAACACCAACGAGTCTTCCGCTGTATTGAGTTGTATAAATTTGGGGGTGTTACAGTTTGGTACCAGAGCTCTCGTTATAGAGAACGAAAGATTTTTAAAACCAATGTTTTAAATAAAACATTTCAAAATCTTTTAACTATAAACATTTTTCTAAAAATGTCTAAAAATCTTTTGACTATAACGGTGCCGAAGAATTCCCGAGTTACCGACAAGGCCAGACTAAAAAGTGTTATTTTAATATATATATATATAACTTGGATTATATATATATACATATATATATATATATATATATATATACATATATATATATATATATATATATATATATATATATATATATATATATATATATATATATATATGATGTAATTTTTTTACATGATTGTTTGATGATTATTTTGATATTTATACGAGGTATTTATACGACGTAGATTGTCACAAGAAACACTAAATCCCCTAGTAAATTAATCGAAGCTGTTCCCGTAGGAATTCTAGCCATCCTAGATCTAAATCAAGTTGTGGATATTTATGATCCCAACAAATGGTTGATATTCGTAGAAATGTAGATATTAGTTGATTGTAAAATTGAAAAAGAATTGGCGAGATTAAATCTGATATCGATGACATGACGATCTTTCCTTATAGAGTGGAGTTTGACAAAACGTTATCACCTGGAAAGGTGTCATCTGATTCGTTGTCACCCAATTCTTAAATTTGAAATCAAAAGGGTGAATGTTGCACTTGAGGCTGTAATTGGAACCATTACCCAAAAGCCTCATGCCACTAGTACCCTTCCGAGAAGTCTAGTTGAATGATCAAGTCATTTCATACTAGTGATTCGTTTGATAACTATTGTTGTAAGAGCTATAGGATTGGAAATTAAGTGTTTATCATATCGAGCTTTTATTGCCCTTTTAAGGTTTATGAATAAGGTTGAAGGTACTGGAAAATGAGGTAGGATATAGAATTGAGTATAAAATTGGTTAAAACTTGAATAAAGTAAAATTTAACCCGTATGGAATATGAGATTGTTAAGAGGAAGTCGTTAAGTCCTGTGATTGAATTATAAGGTTTTAAATGATTGTTGATTCATGTTAAGTGTTGTTCCTAGTCCATTGTCCACTAACGAGGATGCCCAGTGTCCAATAAATAAATTGAAGAAATATTCTTCTGAATAGGGACCGATGGATCTTCCGGGACAGGTGGAACCCCCATGACTCTTGTAGATTAGTATTCATTGTGGTATCTTTTAAAAATAATCCCTAAATTAACTGAGACATCAGTTGGTAGGATGAGATCTTGGAATTGTATGACATAGTGACACATAAAGTGTTACGGTACAATTTGACTTGTTTGTGATTAATGAAAAGACTACCTTTGATTGCTAAATTCTACATGTATCGATGTTATCTATCTTTTATTGCTTCATCCTAATGTTCGCATTAGTGATGCAACCATTGAACAAGTACTCATCTTGAATTGAGTTATGTTGTGGATTATTATTTTGAGTGCCATCGAGTTCATGAACCTCATGATTAATTGGCTAATCTCATTTCCTATCATATCGTAGTTAATCCTTGGTGAAAAAGCTTTCATCACTCTTTTGCAGATCACTCATTGTTTTTATAAGATAAAACAGTATCCCGTGAGAGTAATTGAATTTTCATCATCATACGGATTATTCAAAGTAAGATTTATAAGTGATTTTTATCAAAATGAGGTTGTTTATAAAGTACCTTGGAAAACTTAACTGTTTTCATAACAAATAAAATCTTTTTAAATTTATTTTGATTCTTATTTAAGAATTAAGCATGAAAATGTTTTTATTATAAACATGAAGACAAAATTTTGACGAACTGAGTATTGCATCGTTAATCTTCAAATTGTATATAGTTGCGCGCCTACATACAATTTGGAATGGACCATGTAAGGCTGATTAGTAGTCACCATAAAACTGATTAATAAACACTACATTTTCTTTAAAGATTGTGAAAGATTAAATTTTATGAGATCCGCAAGAAGTGCAAAATAAGGATATAGTGTTAGGGACACCTACATATGTGCCTGTAGCATCTATTCTTCTGAGTCGAATTTAATCATCTGTGGAAATTGTCTTATTTGACAATTGACAATTCTTTCTTGTCCAATTCTCCCGTAGTGAGATTCTTAGGAAAAGTATATGATTACCGAGTGTTTATACTCGACTGGATGTATTGACGTTCTTATCAATTCTTATGAGTTGATTTCATCTGAATGACCTAGGTAACGATCCGAGGAGCTTTCGAATGCGTACTCAAGTTATGAAAACATGGGATATATTCATATTCATTAAATGTTTTCGTCTGTATCTGATTTGAAATTCTCTCGTGTAGATTATGCGTTAACCTTACTCTTTTAAGGTTAGTTATGTCTCCATATATCCTTGAATTTGTGAAGGATTATGAGTTATTATTAGTCTTTTGAGAAGCTCACATCTTATCGACGACAATGAAACTGGAAAGTTGATAGTGCCAGTAGAATGGATTGATTGATTATGACATGACGACATTCTCTTAATTGATGGGAACTCGAGTAGAATTATCCTAAATGATAAGATGTTGATTATCAAAAGTGATCTAATAATTCTTGATGGATGACTATATCCTGCATTTAGACTTGAAATTTATACCGTGAATGGTTGTGAACTAGTCATAGATATTATAATCTAGAAAGAACCTAATATGAATTTATTAAAGGATGTTTCTGTTATCTGAAACTTTAGGAAGTATTTGTTGATGAATTACCTAGACTTTCGCCATTAAGGCAAGATTGAATTTGGTATTGATTCTATTCCCGGTGTTGCACCTGTGGCTTGTGCACTGTACGTCAGCACCATCTGAATTAAAGGAATTACCATACAACTGAGAGAGTTGTCGGAGAAAGATTTTATTCTACCGAGCTCGTCATCATGAAGAGCTATGGTATTATCATTCCTTATATATATAGATTACTGTGAACTGAGTAAATTGACAATCGAAAACGATATCCATAACTCGAAATGGAAGATTTGTTCGATCATTTACAAGGTTCTAGCGTATGTTTTAAAGACTTGATCCATGGCATGGTTATCATCAACTTCGCGTCCGCGAAAAAGATTATCTATTCCAATCATTACATCCAAAACTTGTAATGAACATTATGAGTTTCACGTGATGTCGTTTGGATTAACTAATACACATGTAGCATTCATAATTTAGGTGAATCACGTGTGTAGGCTGTAATTTTATAAATTCATGCTTGTGATCCTTAAGAACCATATGTTTGGTTATAAGAATAAGAAGAAGTTAATAATTAATTATAGATTTCCCTGAATTGGCCGAACAATAAAAACCTGTACCTTAAATATTTAACATGTGATTAACGGCTTAATACTTTACATGATTTGACTGTGTGATTAATAAGATAATGGGATCTATATTGACATTTAAAAAATTAGAACCATTAAGGCTTTGGGTTTTACCAAAAAGAAAGTGGAAATATGTTTTGACAAATGTTTTAACAAAAGAACTTTTGAGGGATTATTCCCTTATACCCAGAACATTTAACTAAACTCCTGTTTAGGGGTAAATGTTCGTGTATACCTCAGAACAACCTAAGAGGGATTGAGGAAACCATTTAAACCATGACTTAAAATTTGAATTGACAATTTTTGCTTTTCAACTAAGAATTTTTTTACCAAAGAATAAACAAAGATTTTTCAAACATTTACGAATCTTATTAATTATTTTCGATAAATCAACAAAAATTTTGTTAATTAAATTCAAATTTATTTTGAACATTTTATATAATTGGTCGAACTAAGGAATTTAAAATTTTTACTTTTACGTTTCATAAAAATTTAATAATTATTATTTAATTAATTGTAATAATTATCGACAATTTAGACGCCGGATTGAGTAAAACAGATAAAAATAATAGTTGAGATGAAACTAAAACAGAGAAAATGTGAGGAAATAATTTTTGAATAAATACGGACCTGATAACTATTCCATCTAGGAAAGTGAATGTAGATACTGACACATAATATAGAAAGGATAAAGAACCAATTAGGATGTATTTCTTAATAATAACTGTGCAAAATAAATTGCCGAACGATATAAAAATAACGATGTTTATGAAAATGATAATATAGATAAAAAAATAAAAAAGGGGGTTCGCGGCTAATGTGAACCATTAGAAATCAGGAGCCGATGGCGTTAAATGATTAAAAGGCCATTTGTGATTGTTTAAATATGAAGGATTGTGAGATATAGTTATGTTGGAATCTTGTAAGTATAAGTATTCTATTCTTATCATTTCTGATTTAATCTATCATTATAAGAAGAAGTTGTACAGATGGCAAATTATGAAGGCAGACACCGCCTCATACATTAGTAAACGTCTAACTATTACAAAGGTCATCAT
Source organism: Glebionis coronaria (assembly GCA_025667525.1). Lineage (NCBI taxonomy): Eukaryota > Viridiplantae > Streptophyta > Magnoliopsida > Asterales > Asteraceae > Glebionis > Glebionis coronaria. The sequence continues at coordinate 50,346,557 of CM046875.1, forward strand.
CTGAATTTGATTCGATTTGGGTCATCGTCGACAGACTGACCAAATCAGATAATATCATTCTTGTTAATGATAGATTCTTGATAAAGAAATTGATTCTTTATATTTAAAGGAGTCGTGTAAACATAGTGTGCTTGTATCGATCATCTCTAACAAGATCCTCGCTTCGCATCAAATTTCTAGAGATTTGCTCAGAAGTCATTGAGAACGAACCTTGATGAGAGTACTGTGCACCACCCCAATCGAAGGGACGAGGTAAAGTAACGATACAAAATACTATAAGCGTTGTTCTATGTTTGAATGATTGACCTTTGGTAATAGACCGTATAATCGTTTTCCTTTGGAGAGATTATCATTGATAATTATCGTGTTAGTATCGAGATCGACTCTTGTTAGGATCTATATTAGAGCATCTGTAAGCAGGAGTTGGGATGAAGACACCCGACATACACCCATAGTGAGTTGGACATGTCTTTTAGGTTTAAGGTTTCCTATGATGGCGAACCTAACCTTACAAAATACCCAACCCGCGAGACCTGAAATGATTGTCGAAATTAGGATTTGATTATTGACTGTCAGTAGTGGGCAGGAGGTTATGTGAATATGAAATGTAGATCTTGAAGTGCCAGATAGGTAGCGAAGTTATGCCAAAAATTTTAACCATGGAAAAATGAATTGATGATCTGAAGGATCATGGGATATATAAGTCCCCGTTGTATGGGACCATAGAGATGATGTAAAAAGATTGGTTTGAAAGGCATACAAGCTGGATCTACCCTAGGACTTCAAGAGCTGCGTGAATTATGTTTCGTAAATCGAACTTGATGAAATGTCTATCAAGTGAGAATCTGATTGTTTCTTAGTAATGTTTAGATCGGCGAAAAGTTGCATTCATCAAAAACCCGTGAACATCATGGATAGAGAAAGTAAGTCAACATTAAGCCTGATCTTATTCCCGTAGTTATGTTTGATGAAACTCGTGTATTGTAATGAATTACACTTGTGAGAAAAGACCGAATGTGGAGGAAATACCCACATGGCTTTAACTCTATAAGAAGCGAGTAGTAAGGTAAGATGATCTTTGAGGACAAAGATCCTGTTTAGGGGTAAATGCTGTGACAATCCGTCAATTTATGGTTGATATTTTATTCTCAATATTTATTTGAAAACATTATTTTAATGTTATATTATGAACTCACTTATTTTTGGAAGTAATTTGGATTTACGTCTTGAAGTAGCATCGACTACGTCTAAACCGGAGGATTCTACGTTACGTGCTTACGTTTGCATACACCATCTTTGGTGACAGCCCGACATTTCAGAAAATAAATTTATCCGTGAATATTATTTTGGAGTTTTAAATTTGTGTTGGTTCATAAACTCACAAATTTACGAGAAGAGATTAGGACTTACGATTTTAATTTAACGTCCTTTACGACAAAACCGGAAACCTTAGGATTACGTATTTACGTTTTCGAACTCCGTTTTTGATGAGACAATTTTTATTAGATTCGTTTTGTGCCGTTGATTCATAATTTATAAAAATGTTTTTCGTGAAACGACCCGAGGGCACGCAAATCAAGGAAACTAGAATAGAGAAGTACCCGTAAATTAGTGGGATGGGACAAAATAATTTATCCCGCCCCACTAACTTAAGGGGCGGCCAAGTATGGACACCACATCAAAGATGTGGCACCCTTATATCACTTAGCTTACAAGTGTAAGCTAGCCTTACAACTTAAGCTACCATCTTACCTCAAAACAACTAGCTTCTCATACCACCATTTCTAACATGCAAACCACCTCAAAATCCTCTCATCTCTCTCTCTTAGTTCGTCCCATATCACCCCAAAAACACCCATTTTGATCAAAATTTAACCATAAACATTTGTTATAATTAACATATGTTAATCTCTATTCAAAGAGATGAAAATTGGTGCAAATTTTAACATCCAAGGAGGAGTTTCTATGGAGTCTTAGGGCTGATTTTCCACAAGAAGTTTCTGAAGAGTGGTGGTCTTGAAGATGGTCTTGGTTATTCACAAGTGACATCATCAAAATCCATGTTTTGATCACAACCTACATCATCATGGTCGTATAAAGATAGTTCTTCCCATCCTCTTGTTAATTTTGGTTATGTAATCATGTATTTTCTTTCCTATTGTATATGTATATGATGATTATATGATGATAAAAATGTTATGTGGGGATTTGGTGTTGATAGATTGGATAAACATGGGTAAAAAGATGGACAAACTACATGAAAAATAGGTAAATCTTGTTTAAATGGTAGGATGTATAAAAACAGTAACTAACCACATGTTAGACTGATAAAATGATGAAGTAGAATCCATTTACAGTAAGTAATATGTCTTGTACACTTGTGATAGTTGGCCATGCAATGGAATCATTAGGAATAGTGAGATATGATCAAAACAAGTTTAGAGTACAAATCTGAGTTCACTGTTTTGGACGATTTTTAGAAAATACTTAGAGGCTGATTCAACAGTAGCTATAGGAGAGTTAAATGGAGCACATATCATGTAGTTTATGTCATAAAAATTTGAGCTTCTATCTGCATATAGAACTCTAGATATGACAGTTTTGGTGAACATGAAAATAAAAATCAGATTTTAGAAATTAAAGTATAATAGTATTATATAAGCACTTAAGTAAATATAGTATAAAATGTGAGTTAAAAACCACTAACTTATATAATACATTTATATAAACATGTAAGGATAAATAAATGGATATTTTATAAAAATGGTAGTTTGATAAGTTTTATAAGTTATAAAACTATAAACATGATTTTTACGACTTTTTCGGCTATTACCGTAAAATTAACGTTTTTGTTAAATAAAACTTAGACGGTTGGAATCGTCTAATGTAAACTTTTATAAACTCATATACTGATATATAAACATATATAACAAGTAAAAACCGATAAAACCCGAACTATATAACATACGGACATTAACAGATTAAGTTAACGTTATTGGACTAATAATACAACAAAATAGGCTAAAACACTTATAAACTTATTTATTGGGGTTAACCCATTTGGGCCCAACATGTAAAGTGTAAATACTGATAATACAAGTATAAAATGGATTAATACAAGTTAAAGAACTTATAATAAGTTTATTGGACTTAAAATATGTAAATAGGTAAAACTAGTAAACTAGTATAAAAGTTATCGACACATAACACTAAAATGAGTAAACGAGAATATGTAAACCCACTTGATCATCATATATATAAAATCATCATATGTATACATAATTGTTATTTTTATAAAGTCATTGGACATGTGTCTAAGACGAGTATTATTTGTCTAGGTTTCCGTGATTGAAGCACGTGCTGTACATCCAAATCGCCGATAACCGCCTTCCCACATCAACGTGAGTTCATAGCCTCGCACTCTTTTAAATGTTTTTATGAAATGTTTTATAAACCCGCGAGGGAGATAACATGTTAGTTTTTATAAAATAGGACACCATTTGTCCCGATTGTTTGTTTATTGATTTGGACCCGAATAACTATATGACCCGATTGTATGACCTGATAAATGATTAAATGACCCGATAGATGAAATTAAATGGATTATTAAAGTTAGGTTATGTCACTAAAAGTCCCATTAGGATGAATTGTGAACTACCGGGATTTGGTAGACGCTTATGCATAAAATAGTACTATTTGGGGACGATCACCCCAGTTCGCGCCTTGACGGTTGATCTCCGTCGTGCCACATTGATTGGTAAGCGAATTTTGTATCAGAAGATTTCCATAGCGTGACCTTTGTGACGACACGCTAATTTAGATGGGCAAATTGAGTTTCGGGCTAACTACCCGTTGTTTGGTTTAGTAAGGTAACAATGTCATGCGGCTTATAATAATCCAATTAACGAAATACTACTAGACGCACCGAATTACGATGTATTGCCTGACTAGCAATACGGGGTCATACTATTGGTATTATGTTCGTGTTTTGGTTTTCATAACCATATTCATATAACGGTTTTTATTTTCATACAACGTCATAAGACGTATTGTATGATGTTTTTACGACATTGGCTCGTATAATGATTTTTAAGGCAAACGCCTATATTATGATTTTGATAAGGATTTGTATAAAATGACTTTGGCTATTTTATGGCCTATTACAATGATTTGTACAAAATGATTTTCGGTAATAATTTTATACCAATGTTATATTGATGGATTTTATTAAACTCTATGAATTCACTCGGCGTTAGCGCTGACCCTTTCTTTAACATGTTTCATCTCAGGTACTTGAGTTAATTCTCGGGAAGACGACAAGAATTCATGGTCCGCACTTAAACAATAATTTCCATTCAAATTCTTTGTAAAACTTTGTATGAAATAATAAGACTTGGGACCTATGTAAATTTGAAATTTATGAATGGAAATGCTTTTATTATTAAACGACGCGATTTTTATGTGTTGTCTATGATGTGAGTAATGTGCTATCCCGTAACACCAACGAGTCTTCCGCTGTATTGAGTTGTATAAATTTGGGGGTGTTACATGAAGCCACCTCTTTTGTTGTTCCAATGTTTTTAAAGAAGCCTTATATGTTTGAACCTCTAAAAAATACTTATCATTCTGATCATTTAAGTCATTATATTGAGACAACAATTCTAAATATTTATCATGACAGCCAAGAGGAAAATGTTGTACCTGAGGTGAGATGCCCATAAGAGCAAACTCTTTTGCTTCCTCTGCATCAGACAGATTCCCAGCAATCATTTCAAACACGTCAGTAGAGGGTTCAGCTATTTCCAGGGCAACATTCTGATGATCATTCCAGTTGACCATAGATTCAACAGACACCAATGCCTTCTTGTCATCCTTCACCTCCTGAATCTTGAAAGCTGAATATCTGCTCTTCTCCTGGTCATGCTTGTTAGAGCATTCCCTTGCAAAGTGACCTTGCTGTTGGCAGTTATAGCATCTAACCTTGCTTCTGTCAAACCTTGCTGGCTCTCTTGGGTTATAGTTAAATTTTCGACCGACTTTCTTCTCAAACTTGTGAACCCTAAGAGTGAGCAAGACCATCTGCCATTTGAGATCCATTTCATCCAGGTCAAGTTTATCAACCTGTTTGAAGTCATCAAAAGCAAGTTGCTGTGGAGCATCAACGTCAGCAACAAAAGAGTGAAGAACAGCTTCTACCATGCTACCAGACTTGGCTTTTGGTTCAAGAGTAGAAGTATACTGAAAAGTATGCTGAGAAGACACAGTATTGCTTGGGCTACTAGCATAAGACATGGGACTAGATGCCATAGAACTCACAAAGGCAGAGTTAGCAGGAGTAAGAAAAGAATCACTTGAGTATCCCCTCACATGAGGCTCAAAGGTTTTGAGCTTATGAAACAAATCATCAAAATTAAGATAGTCAAGCCCACCTTTTGCTTTGAGAGAGATTACCACCTGATTCCATGAGTAGGGTAAGGCTCTAAGAAACCTTGCATTGATATCACCATTGTCAAGTTTCGACCGAAGTTGATTCAACTGGCTCAGTATATTTTGGAACCTGTCATACCCTTGATGGATACCTTCAGAATCTGAGATCTTGAAGTCTGTAAATTCATCTCTCAGCATGGATCTTCGCATTTTCTTTGACTCCTCATTCCCACCAAACCTTGCTTTTATTCCATTCCAGATTTCTCTAGCATCTCCAGATGATAAAAGTCACCCATGTGATTATCAGGAAGAGACTGAAGCAAAATAGTTTTTGCTTTGATCTCCTTCTGAACAGCTATGATTTCTTCATGAGTTTTAGGTTCAAGAAGAATAATACTTTCATTCTTGTCTCTTCCAATCAACTTCCTGATGTTTCCATTCAGAATAATCTTCCAAAGGTCTTGATCAGTGTTGGTGATCCAGCATTCCATCTTCATTGCCCAGCTATCATACTCGTCCTTTTTCAGAAGAGGAAACTTACCATTTGTGCTGGAAACCGTAGCAATGATCTGCTAAGGTTGTTGTGTTTTAGGGGTACTATCTTCTCCTGTTTGAGTAGAACTTGAGGCAGACATTATTAAACAAAAATGTTAGTAATGAGAAAAAATGATTATTCTTGTACATAGACTCTCCCAGGATCTGATACCACTTGTTGGGTCCAATAGATGCGGATCTTACAGCCTGTTAGGAACGGTGAACGACTTCTGTAATCAAAAGTCTATTCACAGAGAGACTCTATATAAATCACACAGTATAAGTGCGGAATACAAATACTATGAACAAGAAGAACAAAATAACTATAACGACTTGATCCTTTACTAAGGATTTATAATATTAATATGAACTAGAATTATATTTGATGAAGGTGTGTAAAACCCTTCTGCCTCAGGTTCCTTTTATAATACAAGGAAACCCTAATACATCATTAACCAAAACTTGTAAAAATGATATGCATATCCTTTCCTAACATATCTCATGCATATCCTAACAGAATAATATCTAAATAATAAAGTTTGACTTTCTATAAGACCAGGAGCACGACTTGCTCCTACTACTACTATGACCAGGAGGAACTACATACCTCCTAGTCTACCTATTACAAATAACTATTCCAATTGTCCTAACAGATTTTATACAACCTTTGGTAGGGAGTCAACAACAAACTTTAGTTTCTTGGGTGCTAGTTCATCATCATCCACAGACTCTTTGGTGTTAACCAGAGTTAGGGACTTTGATTGACCAACTTGTTTATTTGGATTTTGATCCCCCTTAACTTCATCATCAGGTATGACAGTTGGTGTGATGACTTGGAGAGGGGTAGGTGTAGAAATGGTGTTATCAGTTGTTTCATCTTCTATACTTGCACTGGTGTTGACGGGTTCAAGGTTAAGCAATTTGACTTTCTCCCCCTCACATCTAGCCTGTTTCTTCAAACGTTTGGCTGAACATGATTAAATATACCTTGCAACCTCTTCAACCGACACAACCATTTTTTTCTGTGTCTTTCTTGAGACTCTAGAAAATTTGAGTATCCCGTTGCAATTTCTGTTCATAGAACGATCAACATGATTAGCCAAGAAGTTGGTATGATTTTTCTGTCGTCGATACACAGCCTCTATATCTTTGTGCATGACTAATTCATGAGCTGATAACATGTCAGGGAATCCATTGGTAATAGCATCCTTGATGCAAGTGGATATATGACTGAGTCCCTAAGAAACTCCTTTACGAGTTCCTTCTTTAATAGGATCTTTGAGAACATCCTTAACTGCATGTGTAATAATATTTTGAAAATTAGAGGTAAAAGACTTCATATCAGAACCTATGTGATCCAATTTCATTGACAAGCGCTCCATATCAGAAGGGTGATGGTAAGGCTGTAAATTATGAACATTTATGCTTTGATGTTCATAGCCATCCTCCCTGGGCATAAGATCATTGTTAAGCTGTTGGGGATGATCAAAGAGTAAGAACACAGCTGTCGGATCATATGCAGCTTTTAGAAGTTCTTGAGTGACAAATACAACTGAAGTAGGAGTCACAGGAGCTTATTTGTGAGGTGGAGTTGTGGCATCAGCTGGAGTGGACTCAGCTGTGTTTTTGGGAGGAGAAAGAGGAGTCTGTGAATCATCCTCTTCATCCTCTTCTTCAATAATGTCTTCTGGGATAATTTCATCATCAGGCATTGATTCAGGTTCATAGAAGTCTTCAATTAGAGCAAAGACATCCTCCTTAACATTAATCATAGTTGTATCTCCTATGGGCTGTTCTTGGGAAATATTATCATATCCAACAGTGGTCTGTTCAGTATCAGCATGCAATTTATGTAAGTTAGTAACAGGGAAATAGATAAGCGGAATGGTCGCCAGTACGCTGTCCCAGAGAGGCTAAGGATGATTATTCAGCCACTCCAAAGGATAAATACTTGGGATTCTTTTAAGTGTGAAAGTAATGGGGTTAATGGTCGCCATTCTCTGCCCCTAGGAAAGCCGAGTGTGATTATTCAGCCCCCCAAAAGGATAAATCCTTTGGGACTCTTTTATCTGTGAAATGTATGTAGGTTAAGATCGCATGTTACGCTGCCCCTAGGAAAGCTGAGGGTGATTATTTAGTTCCCCATGAAAGGATAAATCCTTTGGGATTTTTGTATTTGTGAAAAAGATGTAGTTTAAGATCGTCATTTTACGCTGTCCCTAGGAAATTCGAGGATGATTATTTAGCTCCCCCTAAAAGTAAGAAACTTTTGGGATTATTTTTCTGAAGGAACCTAGAGGCTGTGTGAGGTACAACTACTCTAGGTTGAGACATATATGTACACAGGTTGTTGTTTGCCTGTATACTATCTAGAGGGTGCAGGGTCATCAGGGTGCTTTATAAACACAAATGAATCACTCCCTGGTGAAAAGATAGGGTGTACAGAAGTCTTAAAAGTATTTCTAAGTGCAGACACAAACTCCTATGGGTCGAGGATAACCCTAACTTCACCACTCTCACCAACAGATATTTGAGAATGTCTACTTGTGTACCTCTAAAAATGATAAACTGATTAACTGTGAGATATCAGTGAAGTTAGGCTGGTTTCCTATTGTCTCTGCTGAATTAGAGACACTAGACTCTGGTTATCTTTCAGCTAAAATCTCTGTATCCTTATAGTTCTTTGGAACAGAGGGAGTTGGGATAGTTACCTGCTTCTTTACCCTGACCTTTTTAACAGCTTGGGTTTTTGAAGAAGTGGGGTTTGACTTCTTCTTAGGCTGTAGGTCAGTTGATGCTTTGGACAGCGTAGTATGTTGCCTAGAGGTCAAAAGACATAGACTTACCAGACACACTAGTTGTATTCACCTTCTTAGAGGAAGGGATCCAAGACTTAACAACAGATGGTTGTTTTGCAGCTATGTTCTTCAAGTGGACAGTCATCGGTACATCATTCCGCCCAATTGTCTTATAGACAGCCCCTGTAAGATGGCATGGCTTCAAGACTGTAAGGTTGGGATTGTCGTAATGATATGATAGAAGACTTTGGAAGATGAGATAGAGTAATCGAACGTAGCAGATGTTTTTCTCTCTTGATTGATTTTTTCCTTTCAGCTTTTCAATAAGGTTGGAGAAGAGAATGCTTCCTATGTCTACATCAACACCCCAGATCAGCCCATATGAAATTGATTGATGGTTAAACGCTATTTGGTCATGAGAGCCTTGCATTCCTCCTAATGAATTGACAATATGAGAGAATAGAACTCCCCATAAGTGAGAAAAGAACTTGAAAAGGGTGATCTGTAAACAACTTCAGATGGTGTATGGGCTGGGTAAGTGTCAGAAACAGGGTAAAGAATGGCAAGAGCATACTTAACAGGTTTCTTATCAACAACTTTAAGACAATCTTCACCATGTTGAAGCCCAGCAACTGATGAGAAATCATCAACAGAGAAGTCAAAAGGATGTTCATTGCATGAGAGGTGAAAAGAGATGGTGTTGTTATCAAGCACTTCTGCTGAGTACCAGAATTCCCTAAGGTATTCTTGATAAAAGGTGGAAGGAGATCTAGTAAATGCTTCTCGTATGTCACAGTTCTTCATGAATTTTACCAGATCCATGAATGAATCATTAGGAGCTTTAAGCCATCCTATTTAGTTGTTGTATGCCAAGATGCTTTCATTAATCTCGAAAGAAACGTTCGATGCCTTTGGTACTAGAAACGCCATTGATGTGAAGGTGAAGATGATGAAGATGAAAGAGAGGGTTTTTAGAGAGAGAGAGAGAGACAATTGTGATATAGAATGAAAGTGTGTTGGTGAAAATATCTTGAAAAGATATATAAACTCAAATTTTGAAAACAGATATTCAACCGCACTAAATGCGTAGTGGGAAAAAGACTGATCACATGTAGCTCTCTTGACCTTTTAAAACTGGTTATCTCCTCGTTTTTGTAAAAGTACTAATTAAATATTGAGAATGTTTTTGGCATTTACTTTGATTGTAACTACCTAGTTACATGTGAAAAACATTTGATATTTACTCAGACTTTATTAAATAACACATTAAATATCAGCCACATGCTTGGAGATGTTAAGCATACCCAACTCAGCAACTAGCCTGTTGAATGAAGGTTCAACCAAAGGCTTAGTAAAAATATCAGCTAGTTGCAGCTCAGTTGGAACAAAATGCAACTCAATATGTCCTTTCATTATATGATCCCTGATAAAGTGATACTTGATATCAATGTGTTTGGTTCGAGAGTGAAGCACATGGTAGTTTAAGATTGCAATTGCAATTGTGTTGTCACAGAAGATTGATACTTTGTCATAGAGAATCTCATAGTCAGCTAATTGACTCTTCATCTAAAGTACCTGTGCACAACAACTAGCAGCTGCAACATGTTGATACAAAATTTGGATGGACCGAGTTTGACCCGAATTAGACTTAGTTCGGGGTCTTGTGGACTCTGGCTCTTGCACCAAGTGAAACTTTGTTTGAGACCGTGCGCACTAAAATAGACACTTTTAGGCTTACCGTGGGTTTGTGACCCATGATTAGACTCCGGCGTGAGAATAAGTAGTCGGTTTGAGTATGTTAGGGTTTAGAGTATTGAGTGTATCGTACCTTTGTGGAACCATGGGGGTTCCTTTTATACTCGAGAGAGTCTTGGCTAGGCTCCCTATTCTTGCGGCCAAAGGAATGGATATTGACTCAAAATAGATTGATCTTTATCGGATAACTAAGGTAAGTATATATCCTCTTTCCTTAGGCGAATATAATCATAAGATAGATTATATTCTCGTCTGATCCTGTCGCAGTGCGACGAGGACAGGTTTAAGTAATTAACCGTATGTGCGACTGCCTCTCATGAGAGCGATCCTTGAGTGGAACCGAGGCCGCTGGAAGTTGTTAGGTAATCAACTTGCTTGCAAAGCGGCGTGCAAGGGTCTGAAAGAGTTCACGCCGCTTTGCAAGCAAGTTGATTGGCTAAAAACTTCAAGCGGCCTCGGTTTCACTCAAGGATCTCTCTCATGAGAGGCTGTAAGAGCTCATCAAACATCTCTTTTTAGCTTTCTTCAGGATTTGGCCCGAACTGTTCGACAGATTCCCACGCGTTACGCACCCGTTCGCCACTTTGTTCTTAACTCTTCTAAAAGGAAGAATTGTTATCCACTAGAAGTTGAAGACTACCACCAGAAGTGACCAAAATCCTCCACTAGAAGTAGCACACACCGCAAATACCCATACAATCTGTTGTGAAAAAAAAAACTACCAATATGTTAAACTGTGCAAGTAAATATGTACACTAAGCCTCCCCTTAGGATTAGCTTCCCCTCAATCCTAGGTCTCAAGGATTGACCATTCCAATGTGAACCACCAAGTGGTTGAACCGAGGACCATCAAAGGCTTTAGTTAATAGATCAGCAACATTATCGTCCGTATGAACTTTAAGAACCTGTATCAACTTCTTCTCATTGGCATTCCTAATAAAGTGGTGCCTAATTTCAATATGTTTTGTACGTTGACGAAAAACAGGATTCTTCATAATGCAGATAGTGCTTTGATTGTCAATGAAATTTTTGGTGTTCATAAAGTTGAACCCATAATCAAGCATCTGTTTTTGTATCCACAAAACTTGTCCACAACAACTAGCAGCAGCTACGTATTCAGCTTCTGTTGAAGAAGTAGCTACTATCGTCTGTTTCTTACATTGCCAAAAGATAAGTCGTCGACCCAAAAACTGAAAACCACCAGTAGTAGATTTATGTCATTATTAGCACCTGCATAGTCACTATCACTATATGCTTCAAGAACAAAAGGTGATTCTCTAGGATACCACAAGCCTAACTTTGGTTGAGCCTTGATGTACTTGAAAATCTTCTTGATTGCATTCAAGTTAGAAACCGTTGAAGCCACCTGATGTCTAGAACAAGCACTTACTACAAACATAATATCTGGACGTGATGCAGTCAAATACACGAGTGAGCCAATCATTGACCTATACATGTGAACATTTACCGGAGGATCTGGCTCATTCTTGAGTTTGAATTTAGCTAGTTCATAAGGTGTTGCTGCTGGTCTAAGAGGATCCATATCAAACTACTGAAGGATCTCATGAACATATTTATCTTTACTTATGAAGATTCCATCCTCCTGTTGCTTGAATTTAAGACCAAGAAAGAATGTAAGCTCTCCCATAGCACTCATCTGAAATTCGCCCTTCATCAGTTGTTCAAACTCATCACACCATTCCTTTTTAGTAGAACCAAATATAATATCGTCCACATAAACCTGAACAAGGATAATGTACTTGGTATTCCTCTTAAGAAATAGTGTTTTGTCAATTTTGCCTCTTCTATAGCCATGTTTCAACAAGAAAGTGGAAGACGCTCATACCAAGCTATAGGAGCCTGATAAAGTCCATAGAGAGCTTTGACCGCCTTGTAAACTTTCTTGGGATGAAGTGGATCTACAAAGCCCTTAGGTTGAGTGACATAAACTTCCTCATCAATCTTGCCATAGAGAAATGCACTCTTGACATCCATCTGAAAAACCATAAAGCCCACATAAGAAGCAAAAGCCAAAAACAGACGAATGGCCTCAATCCTAGCAACAGGAGCAAAAACTTCAGTGTAGTCAATGCCTTCAAGTTGTGTATGACCTTGTGCAACCAACCTCGCCTTATTTCTCACCACAATACCCCTTGCATCTTTCTTGTTTTTGAGAATCCATTTGGTACCAATTGCTGTCTTTCCATCTGGCAAGTCAACTAGGATCCAAACATTCTGAAACAAGAACTGCTGCATCTCCTCCTGCATAACCTCCACCCAACTTTGATCCTCAAGAGCATGAGAGACTGATCTAGGTTCCACCTGTGAAAGAAAACAAGCAAACAAACAATGTTGAAAGTCCGTATGATTATTACGCTTTTGGTCCTCAATATAGCTCACAAGAGCATGATGATCAGACGTTGCTTTCTTATGCATTATGCGAGTCTTGACAGTAGAACCAGGATCTCCAATGATTTGAGTAGTAGGATGGTCTTTGTGTGACTGCAAAACTGGATTGGAAGCTACTTCCACTTCTGGTGCCAAGTTATTAAGATCCTCAACAAAGTCATCATCATATGAAGCAGAGTCGAAAATGCCATCTATTGGTTGCTTATGAATATCATCCAGCTTGGTAGAAGACTTCTTTTGATAGTTTCCCAGGTCAGAAGAACTAGAGAATCTAGTAGAGGAAGTGGAATCACTAGCCGGACTACCAATAGGTGTTAAACTAGCACTAGGAGTAACAGTTGGAGTACTAGGAGTAGCTTTGTCAGCAGAAGTATTCAAAGGAAACTCAAAGCCACCTTGAGCAGCTACTATAGTAGCATTAAGTTGTTGCTTGAGCAATGTGTCAAGAGCTCCTTGTGAGTCTAAAATTTCTGATGGAGTAGCATCACTAGGAGTAGTAGGAGTGACTGTGGTGGAATAGGATGGAACAACAAAAATATCATCCTCTTCATCTGAGTCTGAAAGACTAGAATGAACACCTGCACTAGAAGTTGCAAACACTTGTGGACCTGCATCATGGTTAGTTTTGAAACGAAAATATCCCAATGAATCACTAAGATAATCAAGATCAAAATACCATTCAGGACCCTTGCCTTGTATGTTTGACTTCTCCTCAAAATACCTGAGATTTATAGTTTCAGCCACCCGCTTGGCTTGGAGATTGTAGACACGATAAGCCCGAGAGTGAGCTGAATATCCCACAATGTATCCTTCATCTGCCTTGCCATCAAATTTCCCCAAATAGTCACTAGTATTTAGAATGGTGACAGGACACCCAAATGGCTTCAAATGAGCAATGTTTGGTACTTTAGTTGTGAGTAGCTCATAGGGAGTCTTCTTATGAGGATTAGTAATAGAAACTCTATTCAAAACATAACTTGCAGTATTGACAGCTTCTGTCCAGAACATGGTTGGAAGCTTGGAATCGGCAAGCATTGTTCTCGCAGCTTCTATTAGAGTCCTGTTCTTTCTTTCTGCCACGCCATTCTGTTGAGGAGTTCTTGCTGCACTATAATCTCTTTTGATGCCTTTAGAATTACAAAGTGCTATGAGGTCTGCATTTTTGAATTCCGTTCCATTATCACATCGGATACCTTTAACCTTCTTGGACAACTGATTCTCAATAAGTGTAACAAAGTCCTTGAGAATTGAGTAGGTCTCACTCTTGGCAGCCATGAAGAAAACCCACCTGAACCTGCTATACCCATCAGTTACCACAAGGCAGAATTGTTTGTGGTCAATGCTCCTAATAGAGGTAGGACCAAATAAATCTATGTGTAGTTGCTGCAATGATTCATTTATAAGGCTGAGAGCAGTAATGGCCTTGAAGGATGCTTTATGTTGTTTTCCTTTGCTGCATGCAAGGCAATTGATATCATTTCTGAAAGTTTTGGGAGGTAAAACAGAGACCAAGTTCAGATTTGCTAATTTGTGAATGGTCTTGAAGTTTACATGTCCCATCCTTCTGTGACATTTAGTGGCTTCATCTTCTGAGGCTTTAGCAACCAAACATGCTAGTTGACCAGTAGGATTGACTTCATTCAGCTTGATACTATAGAGGTTGTGTCTTCTAGGGATTCTGAGCAGAACCTGTGAGTCTTCCAGGAGTTTAAAGACTTTGGATAACACTAGTGCATCAGTATCCGTAAAGAGGACAAACTGTTTCTTGCCACAAATTTGAGAGACATATATCAAGTTGAAGTGTTGAAGTGCTTCCACATAGTAGACATGCTCAAAGTTAAGATTAGGCGTCTGAATCGTTCCTTTGCCAGTGATCCTTCCTTTACCTCCTCCAAAATAGACCTTTCCGCCTTGACATGGTACAAAGTTAGATAGAAGACTTTTATTTCCTGTCATGCTCCTAGAGCATCCACTATCAACAATTCCTAGAGTAGGATCTTGGTATGGAGTAACCTACAACAAGAAGAATAGATATATGCAAAAGTTAGTGTCTTAAGGGGACCCAAACCTGTTCAGGTTTGAGCCTGCCTTGTGGATCTTTAGTAGATAGCCAAGAAGATTGATGAAATCCATCGTTGTTCTTAGGTTGCCTATTCATCATACGGGTGTTATTATTTGACCAAGAACAACCTGTTGAGGGCTTAACAGCAGTTCCCAGATTTCCCAACCCAAAATACATGTGGTCTAAATTAAATGCATAATTTGGATTAAAAGTCTGAAAATAGTTGCTGGTTGGTCTATTTGGTAGTAATCCAGTGTTTCTCCAATGATCAGAAGCTAATTGAGAGGTCCTTCTAGAAGAAGAAAAAGATTGGGCACATGGGTTTAGTCTTCTAGAAGAATATGGAACAACTCCTGGTGGACCAGGAGCAGGAAATGCTTGATAAACAGAAGAATATTTGTCATAAAAATCACAATCTTTAATCAAATGAAATTCACTCCCACAAACAAAACATGTTTTAATTGACCTTTTATTAGAATGACATTTTTTCATACTTCTAACTTTATTACACACAATTCTAGGAGAAACATTATTCCTTGGACTCAATAAACCAGAACTAGACATAGTTGAAGTAAAATCAACTCTCTCTTCACTCTTCCTAGCACTAGTAGCAGCATGGTCATGTGACTTGGAGCTTGCAGGTCTCGACTCTTCACTTGAACCACATGATGTAGAGTCACTGGCTTTGTCACTAAAAGTACATGAGACAAAGTCATTAGTATTAGTAGAACTTTTTGGGGACTCATGCATCTGTGATCCATCTAAGTCATTATGCCTAGTAATGGGCATGAAAATTCCTGTAAGAGGTGGAGGGACAGCATGCATTGCTGCTGCTGGTTTAAACCTATTGTAATTAGGTGTTCCCTCTTCCTCCTTGTCAGGATCAAAGACACTTGAAAAAGATCAATCAAACACATCTTCTGAATCAATATATTTATCAAATCCTAACCCTCTTTAAGTCCTACCAGACATACTACTATCTATCAATTTTGAAAGATTCTTAGGTGCCTTTTGCCATTTTTAAAATCTTAAAAGTGTAGCATCTAATTTTTCTGCATGTCTTGTTTATCTTTGATACTGTCATCTTTTACCTTTTCAGTGTATTTAAGCATATTTGTTGTGTTTTCTAAATCAATGTTCATAATTCTAATTTTATCCTCATACTCTCTTTGAGTATCTTGAAGCCACCTCTTTTGTTGTTCCAATGTTTTTAAAGAAGCCTTATATGCTTGAACCTCTAAAAAATACTTATCATTCTGATCATTTAAGTCATTATATTGAGACAACAATTCTAAATATTTATCATGACAGCCAAGAGGACAATGTTGTACCTGAGGTGAGATGCCCATAAGAGCAAACTCTTCTGCTTCCTCTGCATCAGACAGATTCCCAGCAATCATTGCAAACACGTCAGTAGAGGTTTCAGCTGTTTCCAGGGCAGCATTCTGATGATCATTCCAGTTGACCATAGAGTCAACAAACACCAATGCCTTCTTGTCATCCTTCACCTCCTGAATCTTGAAAGCTGAATATCTGCTCTTCTCCTGGTCATGCTTGTTAGAGCATTCCCTTGCAAAGTGACCTTGCTGCTGGTAGTTATAGCATCTAACCTTGCTTCTATCAAACCTTGTTGGCTCTCTTGGGTTATAGTTAAATTTTCGACCGGCTTTCTTCTCAAACATGTGAACCCTAAAAGTGAGCATGGTCATCTGCCATTTGATATCCATTTCATCCAGGTCAAGTTTATCAACCTGTTTGAAGTCATCAAAAGCAAGTTGCTCTTGAGCATCAACGTCAGCAACAAAAGAGTGAAGAATAGCTTCTACCATGCTACCAGACTTGGCTTTTGGTTCAAGAGTAGAAGTATGCTGAAAAGTATGCTGAGAAGACACAGTATTGCTTGGGCTACTAGCATAAGACATGGGACTAGATCCCATAGAACTCACAAAGGCAGAGTTAGCAGGAGTAGTAAAATAATCACTTGAGTATCCCCTCACATGAGGCTCAAAGGTTTTGAGCTTATGAAACAAATCAACAAAATTAAGATAGTCAAGCCCACCTTTTGCTTTGAGAGAGATTACCACCTGATTCCATGAGTAGGGTAAGGCTCTAAGAAACCTTGCATTGATATCACCATTGTCAAGTTTCGACCGAAGTTGATTCAACTGGCTCAGTATCTTTTGGAACCTGTCATACCCTTGATGGATACCTTCAGTTTCTGAGATCTTGAAGTCTGTGAATTCATCTCTCAGCATGGATCTTCGCATTTTCTTTGACTCCTCATTCCCACCAAACCTTGCTTTTATTCCATTCCAGATTTCTCTAGCATCGTCCAGATGATAAAAGTCACCCATGTGATCATCCGGAAGAGACTAATGCAAAATAGTTTTTGCTTTGATCTCCTTCTGAACAGCTGTGATTTCTTCATGAGTTTTAGTTTCAAGAAGAATAATACTTCCATTTTTTTCTCTTCCAGTCAACTTCCTGCTGTTTCCATTCAGAATAATCTTCCAAAGGTCTTGATCAGTGTTGGTGATCCAGCATTCCATCTTCATTTCCCAGCTATCATACTCGTCCTTTTTCAGAAGAGGAAACTTACCATTTGTGTTGGAAACCATAGCAATGATCTGATAAGGTTGCTGTGTTTTAGGGGTACTATCTTCTCCTGTTTGAGTAGAACTTGAGGTAGACATAATTAAACAAAAATGTTAGTAATGAGAAAAAATGATTCTTCTTGTACAGAGACTCTCCTAGGCTCTGATACCACTTGTTGGGTCCAATAGATGCGGATCTTACAGCCTGTTAGGAACGGTGAACGACTTCTGTAATCACAAGTCTATTCATAGAGAGATTCTATATAAATCACACAGTATAAGTGCGGAATACAAATACTATGAACAAGAAGAACAGAATAACTATAACGACTTCCTCAGGTTCCTTTTATACTACAAGGAAACCCTAATACATCATTAACCAAAACGTGTAAAACTGATATGCATATCCTTTCCTAACATATCTCATGCATATCCTAACAGAATAATATCTAAATAATAAAGTTTGACTTTCTATAAGACCAGGAGCACGACTTACTCCTACTACTACTATGACCAGGAGGAACTACATACCTCCTAGTCTACCTATTACAAATAACTATTCCAATGGTCCTAACAGATTTTATACAACCTTTGGTAGGGAGTCAACAACAAACTTTAGTTTCTTGGCTGCTGGTTCATCATCATGCACAGACTCTTTGGTGTTAACCAGAGTTAGGGACTTTGATTGACCAATTTGTTTATTTGGCTTTTGATCCCCCTTAACTTCATCATCAGGTATGACAGTTGGTGTGATGACTTGGAGAGGGGTAGGTGTAGAAATGGTGTTATCAGTTGTTTCATCTTCTATACTTGCACTGGTGTTGACGGGTTCAAGGTTAAGCAATTTGACTTTCTCCCCCTCACATTTAGCCTGTTTCTTCAAACGTTTGGCTGAACATGATTAAATATACCTTGCAACCTCTTCAACCGACACAACCATTTTTTTCTGTGTCTTTCTTGAGACTCTAGAAAGTTTAAGTAGCCTGTTGCAATTTTTGTTCATAAAACGATCAACATGATTAGCCAAGAAGTTGGTATGATTTTTCTGTCGTCGATACACAGCCTCTAAATCTGTGTGCATGACGAATTCATGAGCTGATAAAATGTCAGGGAATCTATTGGTAATAGCATCCTTGATGCAAGTGGATAGATGACTGAGTCCCTAAGAAACTCCTTTACGAGTTCCTTCTTTAATAGGATCTGTGAGAGCATCCTTAACTGCATGTGTAATAATCTTTTGAAAATTAGAGGTAAAAGACTTCATCTCAGAACCAATGCGATCCAATTTCCTTGACAGACGCTCCATATCAGAAGGGTGATGGTAAGGCTGTAAATTATGAACATTTATGCTTTGATGTTCATAGCTATCCTCCCTAGGCATAAGATCATTATTAAGCTTTTGGGGATGATCAAAGAGTAAGAACTCAACTGTCGGATCATATGCAGCTTTTAGAAGTTCTTGAGTGACAAATACAACTGAAGTAGGAGTCACATGAGCTTCTTTGTGAGGTGGAGTTGTGGCATCAGCTGGAGTGGACTCAGCTGTGTTTTTGGGAGGAGAAAGAGGAGTCTGTGAATCATCCTCTTCATCCTCTTCTTCAATAATGTCTTCTGGGATAATTTCATCATCAGGCATTGATTCAGGTTCATAGAAGTCTTCAATTAGAGCAAAGACATCCTCCTCGACATTAATCATAGTTGTATCTCCTATGGGCTGTTCTTGGGAGATATTATCATATCCAACAGTGGTCTGTTCAGTATCAGCATGCAATTTATGTAAGTTAGTAACAGGAAAATAGATAAGGGGGATGGTTGCCAGTGCGCTGTCCCAGAGAGGCTAAGGATGATTATTCAGCCACTCCAAAGGATAAATACTTGGGATTCTTTTAAGTGTGAAAGTAATGGGGTTAATGGTCACCATTCTCTGCCCCTAGGAAAGCTGAGTGTGATTATTCATCCCCCTAAAAGGATAAATCCTTTGGGACTCTTTTATCTATGCAATGTATGTAGGTTAAGATCGCATGTTACGCTGCCCCTAGGAAAGCTGAGGGTGATTATTTAGTTCCCCATGAAAGGATAAATCCTTTGGGATTCTTGTATTTGTGAAAAAGATGTAGTTTAAGATCGTCATTTTACGCTGTCCCTAGGAAAGTCGAGGATGATTATTTAGCTCCCCTAAAAGTAAGAAACTTTTGGGATTCTTTTTCTGAACGAACCTAGAGGCTGTGTGAGGTACAACTACTCTAGGTTGAGACATATATGTACACAGGTTGTTGTTTGCCTGTATACTGTCTAGAGGGTGCAGGGTCATCAGGGTGCTTTATAAACACAAATGAATCACTCCCTGGTGCAAAGATAGGGTGTACAGAAGTCTTAAAAGTATTTCTAAGTACAGACACAAACTCCTATGGGTCGAGGATAACCCTAACTTCACCACTCTCACCAACAGATATTTGAGAATGTCTACTTGTGTACCTCTAAAAATGATAAACTGATTAACTGTGAGATATCAGCGAAGTTAGGTTGGTTTCCTATTGTCTTTGCTGAATTAGAGACACTAGACTCTGGTTATCTTTCAGCTAAAATCTCTGTATCCTTATAATTCTTTGGAACAGAGGGAGTTGGGATAGTTACCTGCTTCTTTACCCTGACCTTTTTAACAGCTTGGGTTTTGGAAGAAGTGGGGTTTGACTTCTTCTTAGGCTGTAGGTGAGTTGATGCTTTGGACAGCGTAGTATGTTGCCTAGAGGTCAAACACATAGACTTACCAGACACACTAGTTTTATTCACCTTCTTAGAGGAAGGGATCCAAGACTTAACAATAGATGGTTGTTTTGCAGCTACGTTCTTCATGTGGACAGTCGTCGGTACATCATTCGGCCCAATTGTCTTATAGACAGCCCCTGTAAGATGGCATGGCTTCAAGGCTGTAAGGTTGGGATTGTCGTAATGATATGATAGAAGACTTTGGAAGATGAGATATAGTAATCGAACGTAGCAGATGTTTTTCTCTCTTGATTGATTTTTTCCTTTTAGCTTTTCAATAAGGTTGGAGAAGAGAATGCTTCCTATGTCTACATCAACACCCCAGATCAGCCCATATGAAATTGATTAATGGTTAAACGCTATTTGGTCATGAGAG
Organism: Glebionis coronaria; assembly: GCA_025667525.1. NCBI lineage: Eukaryota > Viridiplantae > Streptophyta > Magnoliopsida > Asterales > Asteraceae > Glebionis > Glebionis coronaria. Next base: position 50,367,278 of record CM046875.1, read on the forward strand.
CTGATGAGACTGTATTTATACATAGTCTCATCATCCTAATCGGGCTTTAAACGCTTAAAATATCATCAAAATACCCAAATATATGCTTGTGTTTGTTCATTGTGTAATTTAGGTACGGATATCGTGAATTCACCAAAAGATCAAAGGAATCAAGCAAAAACGAACACGGGAAACGAAGCCACACAAGGAACCGGACCTGAATCATGATTTTCCATTCAAGTCCTTGAGGTTTTGAAGATTGGCAAGATTGGTCCCTCAAGAATTGAAGACATGTCAATTTATACCCTTGCAAATCTCATTTATTGCATTTGGGTCCCTAAATTATCAAGAAAATACAAGTTTAGTCCTTGGAATATGAAGAAATTACAATAAATGCCCTTGTAAACATGTTTGAAGAAGTTTTGTGGCCAAATTAAGAAGTTACAAACTTCCATTACAAAGAGACTTTGGTTTTGAGCTGATAAAACTTTATATGACAAGTAAATGGAAAGCAGGGGAACAAACCTGCCAAGACAATGAGACTTCCCCCACCAATCATTCCCTGCCATGTCACCAATATCCACCTCACCACCCATATACCCGACCCAAACCATCACCACAACCCACCCATTAACCAAAAAACCCATTTACCCGACCAATCCCTGCCACGTGTTTAATCCACCAGCAACATTATTAATCATATTTTGAAATACTATTTTTTAACCTAAAAAACCGGTTAACAAACATAAACCCCCCTCATTTGCATCAAACCTTAACTGTTCCTCCTTCATCCACCCCACAAACCCTAAACTCAATTAACCCCTCAAACAAATGGGTTTAATCTTTTAACCTCCAGAAACCTAATTAACCATATCCCCATCCCTTTCCCACCTTGAAAACCATCACCCGACCTCCCCACATGGCCATGGGACCCTCCCCTGCTCAAGTTTGAACAAAAAGCCAAATTTGTACAAATCATCCAACAAACATACGTGGATTCCTTTGTCCCAAAGTCATAATACACGATTGAGATCACTCCAACAGTTGGCATCTACTGGCAAATCACATGAAGACTTTGACCATTTTTGAAGATTCAAGACCAAGAGGGCATACTTGGAAAATCGTTCAAGTAGGGTTAGCATTTGTTTACATTCTAGAATTATCTGTAGCCGTGTATATAAGGCCTTAGGGTTCTTCCATTTTTTCTTGTTCCAGTTTTTGTAAGAAATTAATGTTATTAATAAAAATTAACGGATTAATGTTTTACAAATTCTGAGTTCCTGTTTAGTGTAAAATCTATTTTCATTGCAAGTTAGTTTAAGTAGTTTTGTAAGGATTCGTGTTTCACAGTTTGGTTTTCAAAAGGGAATTGGTTTCATAGAAATTTTCAGAAACTTGAAACACATCACAAGGTGAAGTGAAAGTGGACCCTTGTGGTGTGATTTCAGTTTGAGGTTTTGATTGTAGTCTTTTTACTACCCTTTAGGAAAAGAGCGTAAATAGCGGTAAGTATTAAGTACGACGGTTTAGGAAAACCGTGCACAAATGACCCTTAATCACTTAAAATGAGAGAAAAAGTTCGTTTCCCAAGGAGGTATATGTGTGTGTTTTAACTTGTATTTATTTGAGATTAATATTGAGAAGAATGGGGATGAGAAGATGAAAAGACGGTTATGTTAAAATTAAACTACGACGTAAAAGACGTAAACGTAAAGCCGTAGAAAAACTACCCAAATTAAAAATTATTACTAAGACCAAAAAACAAAATCAATAATTAAAAAGACTAAAAGAAGTCTAAAATAATATAAATAAAGACAAAAATCCAACAAAGATATTTTAAAACCTTTTATTAATTAAATATTTAATTTTAAATGCTAATTAAAGCCCTAAAATTAAATATAACTAATTCAAATGTCTAAAATATGATTTTATTGAATAATTACTTAACTTATATTATTAGAAGACTAAAAAGTAATTTTCTAAAAATTAAAAGCTATTAAAACTATTTTTAAAACTCTAAAAATGATTTAAAATGATTAAAAACTAATTAAACTAAAAATAATTATAAAAATAAATCTAAAAGCTATAAAAATATTCTAAAAATGGAAAAGGTCTTAATTAATGCTAAAGAACTTAAGAAAAATGAAAAAGAAAGAAAAATAAAATTTTGATTTTTAATTAATAAAATAATATTAAAATATTGCTAAAAATAAAAAGTTTTCAAATAAATTTTAAAACATTCTCAAAAATCCTAAATATTCTAACTAAGAGAAAAACACAAATTAGAGCTCCTAAACCCTTTTTAATAATTTTATAAAAATCTTTAAAGTTTGTAAAAAACCTTAAAATAATATAAAATTAAAAATTAAAGTTTATAAAACCAAAACCTAATGTAAACCTCAAAATATTATTTAAAAAGCTAAAAACTATTTTTTCTGAAAATTAAAACTATTTTTACTATTTTTTAATGATTTTATAAAAAACGTATAATAAATAAATCCTAGAAAATAATCTAATAAAAGGAAAAATATAAAAATTAGCTAGAAAAATCAACAAACCTAATAAGATTCTAGGAAAATAAAAAGAAGCTAAAAATGCTTATTGAATAAGCTGAAAAGAAGGTAAATAGCTACGGCTTATAAATAAGCTAACAAATTAAAAACGGGTTAAAAGGATAACCTTTGCAACCTTGGTCAGTAAAAGACCCAAGGGCGCAACGGTTAAGTATGTGTGTGTTGAGTGTGATGACCAGGGTTCGAGGCTGAGCAACCCCTTTTTGCACTTCTTATTTTTTATTTTTTTAAACTTTCCCAACTCAAAACTGACACTTGTAAGCTATAAATCCAATCCTCATTCACTTTTTATGCCAAGATTAGACCAAATGAATATCAAAAACGTGGCATGTTCAACTTTTTGGAAGAACACAAGTTTGTGTTCTTTCTTTCTCTCTTCACGGATTACAAAAGGCCAAGAGGACTTGACCTTGTGAGCTTATTGTGGTGTTGATTATGGACAAGAGGGGCACCCTTGTGCTTATTTAAGCACAAGGAGTCAATATGTAAGCAAGAAATAGCACCTAGCACACCAAATGGCACAAATCAATGCACACACAGCCTATGCAAGTTTCTGAGATGATTGTCTAGGTCTGGTGGACTTTTAAGCAATAACTAGCACCCTAGTGATCTTTAACCTACCAAATTAGGCACACAGAGTCACCAAATGGTACACAATCAAACTGCAAACCTGGATAACCCTATAACTTAACAGAAATCAAAGAATCAAGCACAAAAACTCAATAAAAATAAGCAGATATAGACTTATGCAGGTTTGAGCTATGTTTTTACTTTTTATCACTCAAGCTTGCTTCCAATTTGTTCCAAACTTACTACAAACTAATACCCTAACTAACTCAACCTATTAACAACCATCTAACACCTCTTAAAAACTCAATCAAATATTTATGTCCTGCTAAATCACTTAGCCAAACACCCTTTTAAAAACTTAAACCAAAATTTAACAAATCAAAACCTAATAACACCTATGAAAACTGAACAAATGATCATCCAACATTCATACCAACTCATAAGAACACAAATCCAACACTCTAAACACACTTATGCAGCTAATCAAACAAGATCATATGAAACTACACTTTTTCTGAAATTTTTCAAAGGTAAAAGGATTTTTACCTCAAGGGCTTACATCCAAGCCCTTGGTGGATGAAAATCCACTTCCTTATGCACCCGGGTGCATGCAGATCAAATATCAACAACCTTCAATACCTGCTTAAATCAAAACAAAAGAAGAACACACAAAAACAAGCAATAATATATTTTTCTGATTTTCTTTCTTTCTTCTTAAACCATCCAAAAACTTTTAAAACCTTGAAAACATGTTTCAATAACACTATTTCACTGATTAACACTTACCTCTTAACACACAAACTCAGAACAGATTTCTTACCAAAAATCTTAAAATTTCAGAAACCTTAACTAAATTTTGAAACACAAAATCAGTTAACCAAATGACAAATGGAGCTCAGAATCAAGCTTCACACAATACACAACTTTTAAAAACAATAAAAAGGCATTACACTTGATTAAATCAAAAACCAAACTTTTATTTTTTTAAAAAGGAATTGCAAGGAGAAAAGCTTGAAACTGGAACAAGGGGTCATCACAGGTTGATGCCTCCTTTTATACTAGTCTAATGAACATACTAGAAGCTTAAAATCAAAACCCTAATCAGTAGAAATTCCCAAATTTGCCCCTAAAGCTTCTAGACGATTTTTGGTGATGAGCTGTCCACATTTGATCCTGGACGTTTGTTTTTGCTTTGAGAGTAAGCAAATAACCTTGGTGGTTGATTTGGGACACGTCACATGTCTTGGAGCCCAAGGAGTGATGTGATTGGTGGAATGGAGAAAAGGGGGTAGGGTCCACAGTGAGTGGTTTGAGGATTTTAGGAGTGGGATGGGTTTTGGTGTGTGGGAATTAAGTGTGTGCAAGGTTAATTGGGTTTTACCCAAGTTTAAGTTGGGGTGAAACCTGGGGATGTAAAAGATGAATAGTTACCCCTTTGATCCGAAATTAGGGGAAAAAAACATGTTAGGCGCGTTTTTGGTTTTTGAATGTTTCACTTGGCACTTTCAGTCCTTGTGTTTCCTTTCTTTTGTCTTTTCACTTTTAAAACCCATCAGCGCCCTTATAAGCTTGTATCAACTTTCACACTTTGTCATTTTTGGCACAAACTTTGACAAAAAGGTTTCAAAGGTAGTTTTTGACATTTTTGAATATTTCAAGGGCTGTTCTTGGACAATGTTGATCTTCAAAGGTCTTCAATGTGTCTTTCACTTCATGAGGGACCATTTTTGGCAATTTGAAATTGTTGAGGGACTAATCTTGCCATTTCTTCAAAGTTGAAGGACCTTTTTGCAATTTTGACAAACTTAAGGGACCAAACTTGTAATTATTAATATACAAGGGTTTTAAGTGTCATTTCTTCATTAATGGAGGATCAATCTTGTTTTGTCTTCAAGTCTTCAAGGGTATTTGATGAAAATTCCATGATTAGGGCCCGGTTCTTTGTACGGCTTCGTTTCTCGTGTCCGTTTTTCCTTGTATCTTGTGATCTTTTGTCTTTTTCACGATATCCATACCTAAAATACACAAGTAAAAAAACACAAGCATATGTATGGTATTTTATGACATTTTTATGCATTTAAAGCCCGAAAAGAACGATGAGATCATGTATAAATGCCATCTCATCACTCCCCCATACTAAGCCATTGCCGTGTCCTCACGCAATGCTAGAATAAAGTATCTAAGCATCACCAAAGTTCAATTTTATTAACCTTTATTGAAAAGTAAAAGACTTGCAACATACTACGAGAATGTGTAAAGACATAATGTATGATTTTCATCACCAAAATGTGACTTTTTAGGGTCAAAGAATAGAAACAAGTTAATGTCCCTTAGAGTAAATTTCGTCATCCTTGATTGTCATACATTCCATGCTAAGTGCCAAAACAAGATCATTGTTGGTACAAGTCACAATGCTAACACTACTCATGGTCCAAATTGTGTAATACTTTTTCTCCCCGCAATCCTAGTTATTTATAAAAGGAAATGGGTTACTAGCATTTTTTATCTATTTGTCATGGATCACAAGTGATTCATATTGACTTATTTGAGTAGTTATTAGTCCGAAAGCAAAGTAGCACGATTTGATCAATAGTTAGCCGAAGGACAAAATCTTTTAAAACGGCTTCTCGTGTATCTCCTTAAGTTCATATCTTGGCATAACTCGTTTCACGATTTGAGACCTTTCTCGGACCGATATTTGGCATGTACTTCATACTTCAAATCTTGGGAAGACGTTCTCGAAATTATGGTCTTCTCTTCATATTTTGGAATTTCTTCACTTGACGTTTGAGAGATTCTTCATATAGGACCACGACTTCATCATTTTTCTTCAATCTTTACTTTGGATTTTGATATACAACGATCCGCCTCCTTTTCGGACTTGGATATATTCATCCTCATACCTTGTTAGGGTCTTTTTGGATAGACTCTCTCCATTCTTTAGGGGAGTAATAGCTTCTCGTCGTGTGTCTCGATCCTTCATATTGATTTTGGAATAATGATACTTCACATCATCTTTGGATCTTTAGCAAAAATAGAGCTCCTCATGCCTTGTTAGGGCCTTTTTGGATGATCGCCAATCTTCGCGTCCCGCTTCAATAAGTTATGCCTTGGCTATGAACTCTATTCAACCCCGAGCAACTTTTAAACGATCTTGCGCTAGAGGCTAAGTAACCTTTCAAATCGTACGACCTTACTTATTGCAATTATGTTTTATTCCTAATGCATTGATCTTATGGGAAGAAAAAGCCACAATTAAAAACATATGAGTTTTTGAAAGAACACTTTCATGTTCTACGTTTAGCATGATCACTTGTCTAACTCTATCATTTCTCGTTCTTCACTATATAAAGACCTCTAATTAAAGAGACTCGTGAATACTTAGCCATGCAAGTCAAAATTAAGCCAAATTTGGATTAGCTTTCATTAAGACTATATCAAATCAAAGTTTTGGGTTTTCAAGCCACCTATAGGATCTTGCAATTTCTTGGACTTTTTCAAGTTTAGAGAATGCGTTTTTAAGTTCCCTTGATAAGTGACTTTCTAGAATCAATTATAGGAACTTGCGAAAAGTTCTTGTTCTTAACCTGAATGAATTAAGACTTTCGCGTTTTAAAGCTCCCTATATAAAAGTCTAGCAAAACTTGAATTGAGCGGGTTAAGGAATGTAAATGGCTCCAAATGCCCATCAAGTCAAAAATTAACTCTTATTCTACCCATCGGAAAATATACATTCGTGTCTTAAAACACTTATTAAAACTAAGAAAAATTTTAAATTTTGGCCATTTTTAGCCTTATTAGCAAAACAAAACATTGAAAGTTGGAAAACGTGAGGGCGTAGCAAAGCAAGTACCTATTCACCCCCCCATACTAAAAGTAAACATTGTCCTCAATGTTTCGAGTCTAAAGGTGGAGCACCCCCATACTAGAGACGAAGAGTCGAATGCTTAGGATCTAGCATGGAAAGGGTGATCAACAATATATCTAAAGCCGTTTATTAATTATGCTAAAAGATAATTGTTAGAACAATAAAGGATATGTCATGGAATCGTGAAAAACTTCTTCAAACGAACGATGGAGGCTTACGTAAACGAACACGAGAGTCTTCAATCGTAGAGGATGATGATGATCTAGATAACACAATCACAAACAACCACGAGACAACGAGTTGGAAGGGTACAAGTCCCCTTATTAGTGAATAATAAGCCTAAAGGATAAGCATGGGATCTCCCCCACGAGGCACCTCGTTTTTGATTACCGAGTCAAGAGCTCGACTCGATCCCCTCAAAATATGAACATTTAGGGATATCATGGTATGGTCAATTTTTGGTGGGGCTTACATGATAAACAAGGCCCAAAAAGCAACCGGTAAAAAGGACTAAGTCCTTAGATGATGCAAAATACCGGGGTCGAAGATGGCGTTCTCGTTTCCATTGGAAAAACAAATCAACGCCACTTCAACATGTGCCATAAACTCAAAGAGTTTGAAGAAAATAGATGAGAAGTAGAAGGGTGAGACAATTGGTAAGACAAACGTTTGAGCTACTCGAGGTAGACTCGCACCAAGCAAATAGATATAGTTTCCATTTATTGCATCGGTGGAAGACCGAGATTTCCCTTTACATGAAATTCCGGGATCGAATATCTCGTCCTCGGTGGACAAGGATGAGGGAACATAAGGGGCTTCCCCCATACTAGAACCACACAAAACATCGTCAAAAGGAGTAGACGAGTTTGTAGCACTCAAAACACGTGGTGATGACGGAGTTAGATTTGTAGAAAAATCAATTAAATCACATTTAAGATCTTTTCCTTTGTTATCTTTTAAACTCTCCTTATGAAAATCCTTTTTGATTATGTCGAAAATATTCGGTGTTTCTAAGACGATGTTAGTCACACTAAAAATTCTCACATTTTGAAACCGTTTTGGTTTTGGTGGTGGCAAGTTCTCAAAACGTTTATCGACGAAGAAAACCTCCCCATCGGGGCCAACATATTCATCATCCGAAAGATCTTCCGTAGAAACCGGAAACTTATCAATACTTTTCAAGAATGAATGTTCGAGGTGAGGCGAAGGAATTTTCGATTCAAGTATTGATGGTTTCTTCTTTGTAGGCTTAGCACTCATAACCTCCACCGGCGGAGGAAATGGTAAATTGTTTTTGGATACATTCCCTAAAACTCTTGGTGAAAATTCTTTGCAAATGACATTGGTCGAGTCACCATGGTTTAAAGTTGCAATAGAATAGACATGAGAAAGATTGGAGTTTTGTGTTGCATTGATGACAAGTTCTTCTTCATTGAAACGAAGGGTGATTTTTCGAGCATGAACATCGATAAGTGCTCTTGATGTATCCAAAAATGAACGACCCAAAATGAGAGGAACTTTTCGATCGATAGGAATGTCTACAACGATAAAGTCAACGGGATAGTAAAACTTTCCGACTTTAACAAAAACGTCCTCGGCTACTCCACATGCCATGATCGTAGAATGATCGGCCATCTCGATAGACATGTTCGAAGGAGTAAGAGCCGGTAGTGAAAGCGATTTGAAAATCTCGAGAGGCATTAAATTAATACTAGCACCAAGATCGGGCAAGGCGTAGCATTCCTCCATATCTTGAATAGCACACGGAATCAAAAATTTACCGAGATCACCGACTTTTTGTGGTATGCGGCTTAGAAAAACCGATGAACAACTAGACGATTGTTGTAACTTCTCTTTGTTGTTTAGCATACTTTTGAAGTTTGCGGCGAATCGAGGCATCATGATTAAAGCATCGGCAAAACTTATGTTAAAATGTAAATCACGAAACATTTTCATAAATAGCTCAAATTGATAATTGTTCCTTTCTTGTGCTTTCTCTTTGTTACGTCTCGAAGGGTATGGTAAAGGTGGTGTGGGTTGGTCATTAGGCAACGGCCTTGGAAACTCGGGTTCCACAATTGGTATTGGTTCAACCGTAGGTGTGGTTTGAGCGGTACTTCGTGGGATTGTAATATGCTCCTTTTCGACCATCACCTCGGGTTCTTTCTCGATTTCCTTCTCCGTAGAAGTACTTGGACGAGAGATTGGTTCCTTGAAAGTTTTACCACTTCGTGTAGTAATAACCTTCAATTCTCCCCTCGGGTTGTTAATGGTATCACTAGGAAGACCACCCGAAGAAGAGGGCTTACACATGATTGCTTCAAACATTTTAGCCATTCGGTCCTCAAATTTAGATTGCCTAGCATCCGCTTTCAATAACTCTTGCTTAATCTCATGTTGTCCTAATTCCATCTTTTTTTGGTTTTGTTGAAGACGTTGGACATTTCCTTCCATTTTGTTTGCATGAGTTTTAAGTTCATTAGCAAGTTCATTTTTAAGCTCGTTTTTCAACTCGGACCTTAAGCTAATCATCTCACGTTGCATATTATCAAATTTAGCATCATTTGCTTTTGCATAATCTAAAAATTCTCCTTGCAAATTTTTCGTGTGAGCATTTTGAAAACCTTGTGTAGTGTTTTGAAAATCACGGTTTTGGTTTTGATTAGAGATTTGTCCATTCCCACTTTGATAATTCCCTTTGTTGTAACTGCGTGTCTTGCCTTGGTAATTACCTTGGTTGTTGTTTCGATAATTATTAGCATTTTGATTTGGTGGAGCTTGATTTGGACGAGAACCTTGGCCGTTTTGGTTATAAGTTCCCGTTGCTACATAAGCACTCAAAGTGTTACCATCCGCGGTAATGCACTCGGAAAGATCATGAGCTCCCCCACAAGATAAACAACTCTTAGCAACCGCTTTAACCGAAGCGGAATTGGAAGCTTATTGAGCCTTCCAATGGGACATTAGATTAGCAAATCTATCAAAAAACCGATTTTCCTCATTAGCTTCATCATGTAAGGCATTAATGCTACGAGACGATTGTGACGAAGATGACGAACCCATATTGGCAACACTCGGTGTGTTACGAGGGCTATAAACCTTAGATCGATTTTCAATGATTTGTAAAGCCTCATTTGTCGTCTTGCACAAAAAATTACCACCCGCGGCGGCATTCAAATAATCTCGTTCATGATCATTAAGCCCATTATAAAAGGTATCAATTTGATGCAATTCCGAAAAATCATGGTGAGGACATTCATGTAACATCTCTTTAAATCGTTCCCATGCCATTGAAAAACTTTCATTGTTACGTTGCACAAATCGTGAAATCTCATTTTTTAAGTGTGTTGTTTTAGATGGTGGAAAAAACTTGTTCACAAACTTAGAAACGAGATCGGCCCATGTCAAAATCGAATTTGGCGGTTCTTTCTCGAGCCAAATTTTTGCGGGTCCATCCAACGAATATGGAAACAACATCATCTTAATGGCGTCATGTGGAACATCTTTGAATTTGCTAGTGGCGGTGAGACGGTTGAAATTCCTAATGTGGTAATGCGGGTTGTCTTTCTCGTGACCTCGAAACTTGTTTGCTTGCAACATAGACATTAAACCCGTCTTAATCTCGAAATTCTCGCAAGGATGGCGGGAATAACAATAGCCTCTCCAAAACCCTCGGTGGGTGCTTGTAGCAACTCCATCATAGTACGATTAGCCATGACGACTTCTTGTTCTACAATAGGTTCAACAATTGGAGGTTCTTCAACAATCAACGATCCTTGATTTGCTTGCTTTTGAAGACGTTTACGAGCTCGTTTAGCTTGATTACGAGTTATCATAAACTACACGAAGAATGGGAGGTGAGCAAAGAAGATTCTTTTTGGTTGTTTTGTGAATTTTCAATTTTTTTGTGTTTTTGATGATATTTAATTTTTTTGGATTTTGGTGTATCTTCGTAGACAACAATCTACAAAATCTCTCCTCGAATCAAACTCTTGATTAAAGAAGCCTCAAAGGAATGAAAACGATCACGTGGAGTGCACGCCTTCGAATGACTTTAGAACTTTGGTGAAAACCAAATTGTTTACGAGGGTTTAATCACAAAGAAAACCAAGCAAATATAGTATACGTATTAATACTTTGGGCGGCAAAACCCTCGATTAGCCTTCAATCTCAAAATACTCACAAGCAAGCGGGGAAACGAGGTGGCGCGAAGCACTTAAGAGCCTTTTTCCTTAGGGTATATTTTATAATACCCGCCTTATACCCACCTTATAGTTTGTATTTTTCAAAATCGAGCTTCTCGAAAGTATTTATCTATTTTTGCCTTTTCTTTTTGTTTGAGATTCGAATACAATAATTAGGAGATCAAATCCCAATTAAGGTTGTGTTTTCACACTTTTGGAGATATTGTATTTTTATTGTGATACTTAATACAATATATTAATAATATTTCTACAAGAAAAACCAAGAAAACCGATAATACGTGTTAAAGGAGTTCCACTTAACACAAATACTTATTATGGATAATATCAAAAACAAAAGTTTCCAAATTAAAGCACAACACACCTCCCCGGCAGCGGCGCCAAAATGATTGTAGTCTTTTTACTACCCTTTAGGAAAAGAGCGTAAATAGCGGTAAGTATTAAGTACGACGGTTTAGGAAAACCGTGCACAAATGACCCTTAATCACTTAAAATGAGAGAAAAAGTTCGTTTCCCAAGGAGGTATATGTGTGTGTTTTAACTTGTATTTATTTGAGATTAATATTGAGAAGAATGGGATGAGAAGATGAAAAGACGGTTATGTTAAAATTAAACTACGACGTAAAAGACGTAAACGTAAAGCCGTAGAAAAACTACCCAAATTAAAAATTATTACTAAGACCAAAAAACAAAATCAATAATTAAAAAGACTAAAAGAAGTCTAAAATAATATAAATAAAGACAAAAATCCAACAAAGATATTTTAAAACCTTTTATTAATTAAATATTTAATTTTAAATGCTAATTAAAGCCCTAAAATTAAATATAACTAATTCAAATGTCTAAAATATGATTTTATTGAATAATTACTTAACTTATATTATTAGAAGACTAAAAAGTAATTTTCTAAAAATTAAAAGCTATTAAAACTATTTTTAAAACTCTAAAAATGATTTAAAATGATTAAAAACTAATTAAACTAAAAATAATTATAAAAATAAATCTAAAAGCTATAAAAATATTCTAAAAATGGAAAAGGTCTTAATTAATGCTAAAGAACTTAAGAAAAATGAAAAAGAAAGAAAAATAAAATTTTGATTTTTAATTAATAAAATAATATTAAAATATTGCTAAAAATAAAAAGTTTTCAAATAAATTCTAAAAAATTCTCAAAAATCCTAAATATTCTAACTAAGAGAAAAACACAAATTAGAGCTCCTAAACCCTTTTTAATAATTTTATAAAAATCTTTAAAGTTTATAAAAAACCTTAAAATAATATAAAATTAAAAATTAAAGTTTATAAAACCAAAACCTAATGTAAACCTCAAAATATTATTTAAAAAGCTAAAAACTATTTTTTTTTAAAATTAAAACTATTTTTACTATTTTTTAATGATTTTATAAAAAACGTATAATAAATAAATCCTAGAAAATAATCTAATAAAAGGAAAAATATAAAAATTAGCTAGAAAAATCAACAAACCTAATAAGATTCTAGGAAAATAAAAAGAAGCTAAAAATGCTTATTGAATAAGCTGAAAAGAAGGTAAATAGCTACGGCTTATAAATAAGCTAACAAATTAAAAACGGGTTAAAAGGATAACCTTTGCAACCTTGGTCAGTAAAAGACCCAAGGGCGCAACGGTTAAGTATGTGTGTGTTGAGTGTGATGACCACGGTTCGAGGCTGAGCAACCCCTTTTTGCACTTCTTATTTTTTATTTTTTTAAACTTTCCCAACTCAAAACTGACACTTGTAAGCTATAAATCCAATCCTCATTCACTTTTTATGCCAAGATTAGACCAAATGAATATCAAAAACGTGGCCTATTCAACTTTTTGGAAGAACACAAGTTTGTGTTCTTTCTTTCTCTCTTCACAGATTACAAAAGGCCAAGAGGACTTGACCTTGTGAGCTTATTGTGGTGTTGATTATGGACAAGAGGGGCACCCTTGTGCTTATTTAAGCACAAGGAGTCAATATGTAAGCAAGAAATAGCACCTAGCACACCAAATGGCACAAATCAATGCACACACAGCCTATGCAAGTTTCTGAGATGATTGTCTAGGTCTGGTGGACTTTTAAGCAATAACTAGCACCCTAGTGATCTTTAACCTACCAAATTAGGCACACAGAGTCACCAAATGGTACACAATCAAACTGCAAACCTGGATAACCCTATAACTTAACAGAAATCAAAGAATCAAGCACAAAAACTCAATAAAAATAAGCAGATATAGACTTATGCAGGTTTGAGCTATGTTTTTACTTTTTATCACTCAAGCTTGCTTCCAATTTGTTCCAAACTTACTACAAACTAATACCCTAACTAACTCAACCTATTAACAACCTTCTAACACCTCTTAAAAACTCAATCAAAGATTTATGTCCTGCTAAATCACTTAGCCAAACACCCTTTTAAAAACTTAAACCAAAATTTAACAAATCAAAACCTAATAACACCTATGAAAACTGAACAAATGATCATCCAACATTCATACCAACTCATAAGAACACAAATCCAACACTCTAAACACACTTATGCAGCTAATCAAACAAGATCATATGAAACTACACTTTTTCTGAAATTTTTCAAAGGTAAAAGGATTTTTACCTCAAGGGCTTACATCCAAGCCCTTGGTGGATGAAAATCCACTTCCTTATGCACCCGGGTGCATGCAGATCAAATATCAACAACCTTCAATACCTGCTTAAATCAAAACAAAAGAAGAACACACAAAAACAAGCAATAATATATTTTTCTGATTTTCTTTCTTTCTTCTTAAACCATCCAAAAACTTTTAAAACCTTGAAAACATGTTTCAATAACACTATTTCACTGATTAACACTTACCTCTTAACACACAAACTCAGAACAGATTTCTTACCAAAAATCTTAAAATTTCAGAAACCTTAACTAAATTTTGAAACACAAAATCAGTTAACCAAATGACAAATGGAACTCAGAATCAAGCTTCACACAATACACAACTTTTAAAAACAATAAAAAGGCATTACACTTGATTAAATCAAAAACCAAACTTTTATTTTTTTAAAAAGGAATTACAAGGAGAAAAGGTTGAAACTGGAACAAGGGGTCATCACAGGTTGATGCCTCCTTTTATACTAGTCTAATGAACATACTAGAAGCTTAAAATCAAAACCCTAATCAGTAGAAATTCCCAAATTTGCCCCTAAAGCTTCTAGACGATTTTTGGTGATGAGCTGTCCACATTTGATCCTGGACGTTTGTTTTTGCTTTGAGAGTAAGCAAATAACCTTGGTGGTTGATTTGGGACACGTCACATGTCTTGGAGCCCAAGGAGTGATGTGATTGGTGGAATGGAGAAAAGGGGGTAGGGTCCACAGTGAGTGGTTTGAGGATTTTAGGAGTGGGATGGGTTTTGGTGTGTGGGAATTAAGTGTGTGCAAGGTTAATTGGGTTTTACCCAAGTTTAAGTTGGGGTGAAACCTGGGGATGTAAAAGATGAATAGTTACCCCTTTGATCCGAAATTAGGGGAAAAAAATGTTAGGCGCGTTTTTGGTTTTTGAATGTTTCACTTGGCACTTTCAGTCCTTGTGTTTCCTTTCTTTTGTCTTTTCACTTTTAAAACCCATCAGCGCCCTTATAAGCTTGTATCAACTTTCACACTTTGTCATTTTTGGCACAAACTTTGACAAAAAGGTTTCAAAGGTAGTTTTTGACATTTTTGAATATTTCAAGGGCTGTTCTTGGACAATGTTGATCTTCAAAGGTCTTCAATGTGTCTTTCACTTCATGAGGGACCATTTTTGGCAATTTGAAATTGTTGAGGGACTAATCTTGCCATTTCTTCAAAGTTGAAGGACCTTTTTGCAATTTTGACAAACTTAAGGGACCAAACTTGTAATTATTAATATACAAGGGTTTTAAGTGTCATTTCTTCATTAATGGAGGATCAATCTTGTTTTTTCTTCAAGTCTTCAAGGGTATTTGATGAAAATTCCATGATTAGGGCCCGGTTCTTTGTACGGCTTCGTTTCTCGTGTCCGTTTTTCCTTGTATCTTGTGATCTTTTGTCTTTTTCACGATATCCATACCTAAAATACACAAGTAAACAAACACAAGCATATGTATGGTATTTTATGACATTTTTATGCATTTAAAGCCCGAAAAGAACGATGAGATCATGTATAAATGCCATCTCATCAGGTTTATATATTTTAGTATTGTTTCAAAAGTTTAGAGTTTCTAAACATTTGGTTTATTTTTAACAAAATTTTGTTTTCAAAAAGTTGGTTTTCATGGTTACTGATTTTAAGTTCCTGTTGATTTCGATTTGAGTTCTAAAGTGGTTCTATAAGCTTTTTCTATTTTTAAGATTTTTCTCAAAAATATATAAATTTCATAAAAGTGAGTTACCATGTTTGTTCAAAATCTTGGATTTATCTAGATATTTGTTTTAACTGCTTCATCAAGTTCATAATCCTCAAGCTAGCTGACAACTAGCTTGAGCTTGTGAGGTTGAAAATTTTAGTCTCCTTGTGAGTTTGCTACTCTTAGCAGGTGTCAAAGACCATTTCATCAAGTTCCTATTTTCATTTTTGAAGATATTGCATATCTCGGTTCTGTAGTAGAACCTTAGCGAGATTTCTCTACATACATCCCCATTTAAGCGTGGATTAGCTAAAAATAGAAGGCATCAGCCCTTTGGTATGGCTTGAACCCTATTTACGCATTAAACTGCCTATTCGGTATATGTGTGTGAAGATTTATCTTGGAATGTGTTCTTGATGTTTATTTAGTTTTTTTTTTGTATGATTTTGTTGATTTAGATTAGGTTTGAGGTGATTACACATTTAAAACAAGTTTGCTTTAGGTTAAAGAAGCATTGATTAGACAGTAGGTCTTTTAGGTTTGAAAATGGTGTTTTGTGGTTTCAAACTTGGTAAATAGGTTAGAGTAGGGTAGTGGTAGGGTTGAAGTAACTGGTCATATAGTTCAAGGAGTTTTTAGATAGCTTGTAGTGCCTTATAGCTCATTGTTCCCCCAACGACAACTCCACTGTCCCAACGGCGGACTGTAGTCATTTGATTTGAGGATCCAAGTTGTAAAAATCAGAGTTCAAGTAGTTTTAAGATCATAAATTTTCTGTTTTAAGTTAAACTTGGGATTGGAGAAATTTTGAGCAGCTAGCCTTCAAGTAGAAGTTCACTACTTTACTGTTTACGCAAGCTAATGCACATCCCATGTGCCGGTCACATCAGAAGTTAGCTTAGGCTCGGTTTTTGTGAATTGGAGTTCATAATTTGGTTACGTAGTTGGAACGTAGGAAAATTCACCACTATATCAGCTAAGTATTTTTGGCTGGAAGATTTTTGGTTGGTTAGAATTGCCCGATAAGTCCACTGTTTAACTAACTGGAGCACCCAAACCCCACCGACCCCAATCACCGTCTTTACAGCAGGGTTATTTGTTTGTTTGCATGTTTGGAGGTTGCTTTAGTTTGAAGTTAGCCGTGAGCCCCAAACCAACAGCTTAAAGAAAAACAAGTGCTTGCTTGTTGGATTTAGCAGTAACACGCCAGATTGAATGTGTAGGTAGCCCGTGTTCATTGAAGTTTAGATTTTGTACTTTGCCTAGCCTTGGGTTTGTGTAGGCTTCATTGGTAGTAACTTTGAGCTTCTAGGCTCATTAATAGCTGATCATATCCATCTAAAACAACTCCGTGGTCACTATCTGATTGATACTAGTAGAGTTACTATTGTAGCTTAAGATTGTTGCTGTAGTAGTTTGGTGTGCTTGTCCCACTTTCTGTGGTTTGATATTTGGTGCCTGATTGGTGTTTTTCGTTCATGTGTCATGACTCCTCACTTGCCAAAGCAAGTGAGGGTGCCGTCTGCGAGCTCAGCAAACCTACGCTCCCCAACCGAGCTCTCCAAAAAAGAAACTCCATAAGTTAAAAGCAAGTGTGAAGAAAAGAAAGGAAAAGTGTAATGTATGTGAGCATTTTTTTGTTATAACTGAGCTAAAATCGTGTTGATTAGAAGTTGTATTGGTGTTTTTGTGTAGTTGGATAACTGTATATTCAAGATAAAGCTTTAAAAAAATAAAAAAAAATATTTTGTCCAAAAAGGACTGGCTAGGACTCGAACCTGCGCCATCCTTCTCACAACACACACGCCATACCGCTCTGCCCTTGGGTCTTTTACTGACCAAGGGTGGAAACAAATTCTATTTAAGGGCTTCTTGTTTCTGCTTATTTAAATAAGTTCGAACTATTTTCAGCAGGTTTCAGCTTATTGAATAAGTTTTTCAGGTATTTTAGATTTTTCCATTGTTTAACATTAAGTCTAGGACTTTTTGGTTTAAAAAATTTATTTTTCACATTTTTTATTAATATTTTAGTATACGGTTTTTATAAATTAGATAAAAAAATAGTTTAATTAGTTATAAAAAATTTCAAAAATTGTTTTTAGGTTTTAATTAATTAGTTTTAGGTTTACATCCATTAAATTTTCCATTTTAGTTTATTTTTAATTTAATTTAATTTTAAGGTTTTTCATTAACTTTAAAAATTAATATAAAATTTTTAAATAGGTTTTAGACTTTTTGGTTTTCAAATTTGTAATCCTTATATTTTTCTTTTTCTAAGTTTAAAATTCTGTAATTTTTAGACTAGTTTTTCGTTTTGTCGAATTTTACGATTTCGCGTTTTTCGCGTCGTAGGGTAATTTTTAGCGTTAATCGTCTTTATTTTTAATCTTTCTCTCCCATAAACGTCACTAATCCAAACTTTGATTTTATATAATTGGCACATTAATCCACACACCTCCTTCGAGAACGAACTTGGAATTTATTCGACTTGTCGATTTTCCTAAATCGTCGAGTTTAATACTTGCCACTCATACGCGTTTTTCCTAAAACGTGTACGATTTTACTATATCAATTTTTGGCGCCGCTGCCGGGGAGGTGTTTTTAGTGTGCCATTATTAGTATCGTGTTTGTGTGAGTAGTGCGTTTTTGCTTTTCAATTTTTGGAAAGCGTGAATATCGTACATACTCATTTTTGTTATTTTTCTCTATTATATTATAGTATCCAAATAAATCGTGTTTAATTTTCTTAAATTAAACACAAATCAATCATTTTACTATATTGTAGATATATTGGTTTTCGTTTTTCTTGTGAATATATTATTACTATATTGTATTTACGTAAGAACAATAAAAATACAAGTACTCCAAAAGAGTGAAAACGTAACCTTGATTCGGGATTTCATCACTCGATCATTGTATTCGAATCCAAAGCAAAAGTTTAAAGGCAAAATAGATAAATACTTTCGTGAAGCTTAATTTCAATTAACACAAACTATAAGGTGGGTATAAGGCGGTTGTATTTCACGACCTAAGGGAAAAAGGCTCTTAAGTGCTTAGCCCCGCCTCGTTTCCCCCGCTTGCTTGTGCGTGTTTTGAGAAAGATGGCTAATCGAGGGTTTGCCGCCTAAGAATTATCTACGTATCATATATATTTGCTTGTTTTCAAGATTAAACCCTCTTGAACGTTTTGGTGTTCCACCAACGTTCTAAAGTCATCGAGAACGTTCACTCCACGTGATCGTTTTCATTCTTTGAGGCTCCTTTAATCGAGAAATCGATTCGAGGGGAGATTTGTAGATTTTTGTCTACGTAATACAACAAAAAACCAAAAAAATTAAAAAAACAATCAAAAACCAAAAAAACTGAAAAATCGAAAAACCGCAAAAAGAATCTTCTTTGCTACCACCCATTCTACGCTTAGTGCATGCGCACTCGATCGAAGGATTATTCCAATTCTAGCGAACCTTCGAATCGACGCAATCGTAATCGAAGGAATCGACGACGTAGACGAGAATTAGAAACCGACGTTCCTAATATCATTGTTGAAGAGACCGTAGAGGAGATGGCCGACAATCGTTCGATGATGGAATTGCTCCAAGCACCCACCGAGGGTTATGGAGACGCGATCGTAATTCCCGCTATCGAAGCGGAGAATTTTGAGATTAAGAGCGGAATGCTTTCGTTGATCCAAGCTACAAAGTTTCGAGGTCGTGAAGCCGATAATCCTCACGACCATATTCGGAATTTTGATCGTCTTTTGGCCACGAGCAAGTTTAAGAACGTCGACACCGATGTCGTCAAGCTTATGCTTTTTCCGTACTCGCTCGATGGTTCCGCCAAGGATTGGTACGAGAAAGAGCCACCTAATTCGATAGTTACGTGGAAGGATCTCGTTTCCAAGTTCGTTAATTATTTTTTCCCACCGTCTAAGACGACGTTTTTCAAGAATGAAATTACGAAATTTGAGCAAAAACCGAATGAATCTTTTAGAGACGCGTGGGATCGTTTTAAAGAATTGCTTAGGCAATGTCCTCACCATGGTTTTTCCGAGTAGCACCAAATCGATACGTTTTACAACGGTCTTAATTTTCAAGAACAAGATTCGTTGAATTCCGCCGCCGGTGGCAAATTTTTGTGTAAGACTCCGAAAGATGCATTGATAATTATCGAAAACCGATCCAAGGTTTACCAACTCCGCAACGCACCGAGTGTTGCCAATGTCACCAATGTTAGTAGTTCTAATTGCGACATTGAGAGGGTTGATGCAAAAGTCGACAAGTTGACGAATGTGTTCACGTCTTTTCTCGTTGAGATGCAAAAGAAAGACGCTCCCGCTACGGTGAAAGCGGTTGAGGTTTCGTGTACGTTTTGTGGTGGACCTCATAATTATTACGAGTGTGCGGCTACGGATGGCCAAACGTCGAATGTGAGTGCGTTAAATGGAAACAACAATTTTCAAAATCAAAATAACGCGGGTCCATCACAACAAGGCAATTATAACCAAGGCAACAATTTTTCGAATCAAAACCGTAACAATTTTCAAGGAAATAATCAACAAGGAAATTTTTCGAATCAAAATCAAGGTTATAATCAAGGTCGTAATTTGAATTGGAAAAATCGAGATAATAATCAAAACTCGAATTTTTCAAACAACAACAATCAAGGAAACAATTTTTCAAGTGGGAATCAAAACAATTTTCAAAGAAGTAATCAAAACCAAGGGAACTTTAATTCAAATCAAAATAGTTCGTCAAACGATTTTCAAAGTTACATGAAAACGAATGAGGCTAATATGAGACGATTAGAGGGAAAAATTGGTACTTTGAAAAAATACTTTTCTAATACATTAAAATTGCAAAACACGAAGATTGAGCAAGGACAAATTAACATTAAAAAGATGTTTTCGGCCATTATGAATAAGTCCTCGGGTGCGTCATCGAGTTCGTTACCTAGTGACACCGTTGCAAATCCGAAGGAACAATGTAAAGCCGCCTCGTCTCGTGAGAAAGGTCGTGTGATTACCCCTAACCTTGAAGGATTTCGAGTTGTTCCTTCTTCTCAACCCTCGACTTCTAAGACGTCTTATTGTTCTAAAGTCGATGGGGTGAACGTGGCGACCAAGGAAAAGAGTGCACACCCTCGTGTACCTCGAATTCCATCCATGGTTCAAAAAGAGAGTTTTATCGACCTTACCAAAGTAACCCTTGAAGAAACTTGTGCTTCAATCCTTCTTAAAAAACCTAAAAGGCGTATGCCGAGAAAGGAAGAGGATCCGAGCCAATTTCTACTACCTTGTGATTTTTCCGAGATTGAGGGATGTTTAGCCCTTGCTAATTTAGGTGCTAGCATCAATCTCATGCCTCATTCTCTTTGGAAATTGATGAGATTGCCTTCACTTACCCCCACGAACATGACAATCGAGCTTGCAAATTGTACTCCACTTATACCAATTGGAATAGCCGAGGATGTCTATGTTAGGATTGGAAAGTTTGTTTTTCCCACGGATTTCGTTATATCCGATTACGAGTGTGACCCTAAATGTCCCATTATTTTAGGTCGACCATTCTTGTCGACGGCTCGAACCGTAATCGACGTTCACAAGGGGAGACTTACTATGAGATATGGGGATTACAAAATGGACTTTTTCGCTAGAAAATCCCAAGTTTTTAATGATCATGAAAAAACCGAGGTTTCAAAACCTAATGATTCAAATCCTAATGATTTCAAAATGTTCACTTTAGCGGAAAGAATGAGGCTTAATGCATGTTTTGAAAGAATTAAGAAAAACGGTTTTAAAGATGATGATTTTAATGATAAAGAGTACGTGTACCTAATTCAAAAGGGTATGTGTAAATTTATGGATGAAAACTCACTTTGGGATGTATTTAGCGAAACAAGTGAAACACCAATTCTGAAGGGCGACGTTAGTGCCATCACGACAATGACCAAAATGGGCTCGTCTTCACCACCTTCGAAGGACCACGTCTTTGAGGCTTCAACTTCTAACTCCATCGAAGTGCCTCCTTTGCCTAGCCCAACACCCGTTGAGGCTAAAGGGTTTATCGACATCGATCCTCTCGTCTTAGAAAAGTCACCTAAGCATAGTCATTCGACTTGTAAGACCATGGTTGTGAGTGCTCATGTAACACCAGTGAAAGTGCCGTATGATGCTAAGTAATTGTCTCAGGAGCTGTTCAGTATGAGCATCTCTCTTAAGTTGTGGCTCACTTGTGGATGTGATATCCCGAGCCCAACATTATTTATTTAATCCTATTTTACGAATATTTTTGAAATTTTTAAGAATTTTTATCGTGGAATTATTTGACGGTTTAAGTTGAAACCAACGTTTACGGTCGTAATTTAACGTTTGACGATTTAAGAAGAACCGATGACGACTACGATACCGACGGATGCCCAAAATTTACCTTTTATTATCGATTGATCGATATTTGAGTTTTTCGAGATTTTATTTTATTACGTGTTAAGTCGAGTCGAAACCATGTGTATATTCGTTTTGTGTGCGTTTCAACCTTTGGAAGGAAATTTTTACAAATCCCGACACCCACAATTTTTCAAAATCAACTAGTAAGTCATTTCCCGCATATTATTGTGTCGTTTACGAATGAGGCCAAAAGAAAACCAAAATGGCAAAACAAGCCCCTCCAAACTTTACAAAAGGGAAGGGACTAAACACACATACACAAAAATCATTCAAAAATTTTTTCTTCTCTTCCTCCTTTTCTCTCTTAGGCCGTCGGCCACCATAAGCCCCACCACCACCACCATTATTTTTTTGATTTGATCAATTCCAAGCTTAGACCACTTCTCAAAAACCTCTTGTAAGTACTTTTAAACAATCAATTTCAACATGCATTAACATAAATTTTTCAAGAATTAAAGATTTTTCAAAAACGTGTTTTGGTGTAATTAAACTAGTGGGATGTTTAATTCATGTGTTTATAATATCAATTAATCCATAAAACAAGATGGGTTTTATGTTATGGGTTCTCCACAGCCCCTAAAAGCCACGAATTTTTGGGGTTTTGGGGTGTGCTCAAGGTGTTTGATGAAATGTCATGGGTTTGTGTTTATAAGGGTGTTTTGGGTGTGTTTGAATGGGTTAAACACATTGCATGTTTGTTTTATGATTTTGGTTTTATGAGGTTGATGATCAATAGGGGTTTAGGACTGAAAATATGATTTGGTTGTGATTAGGGAAGCTTAGGATGATGCCTAGAGGTGATAAATAGGTTTGGAATCGAGCCTAAGTATGATTTTGGTATGGTTAAATTTAGGCAGAAAGTTTAAGACATTTTTGTAAAAATAAATTTTCCTACAGGTCTAGATAGTTAGATGTAGTTATGGAGTGTCTTCTTAGCTTTAATTTGGTATAAGGTAGAGCTCGTGACTCCAAACGAGCCAAAAGTTATGAGGTTTTAAAGATCGTGTACCGGGAGACGAGAACTTTC
Organism: Glebionis coronaria; assembly: GCA_025667525.1. Taxonomy (NCBI): domain Eukaryota; kingdom Viridiplantae; phylum Streptophyta; class Magnoliopsida; order Asterales; family Asteraceae; genus Glebionis; species Glebionis coronaria. Next base: position 50,390,299 of record CM046875.1, read on the forward strand.
ATAATCCGAATTTATGTTTAGTTTTAGTCAAATCCCGAGGACCACAAGTATGAATTGGTAAAAGGTCAAAGGTCAAATTTTGGTAACAAACCTGTGTAATTGAGTCTATAAGTGGACTTAGGAGTCAAAGAGGTCAAAGGTGCATTTCAAATAGGTCAAAGAAGTCCAAGTTGGTCGAAGTACAATTTCAGTCCGAAAAATGTAGGTTTAGTAATGTGTTGAGTAACGGGTCGTAAAAGCGAAAACTTTTAATGGGATTAAAAATGGGTTTTCTACAGGTCTTAAGGTATTTTTGAGAATTTTCTTAATTTTTATAACAATGGTTAAGTATAGTAAAACAGCCCATACTTTTGGTAAGTATCGGCGAAACCGTAAAATGGATAGTAACTATAATAATATTGATAAATGATATAAGTCTAGTAACAACTACTTGTTTGACATTGGCGTGAGTTTTCATAAGCGTTGAGTGTGTTTGCATATGCGTGTGTTAGTACAATTATGTACGCGGTGTATTGATTAGGTTTTCGTACTTTGACTTTTAGGTCAAGTGTTTGATTTTCCCGGGCATCCACGTCGTCGGTGACATTTCTCGTTACGTCTTCGCTAGAACTACTACTACTACGCCAGGTGAGTCTATAGCCTCGCTCTTTACTTTATTCAAATGTTTTAACCCGCGAGGGGGATACATGCTAATTTAAATGAAAATGAACATAAGTCTTGATTGATTGTTGGACCCGAATGTTGCCTTGAAATTGTGTTGAGTACCTAGTTGCAAAAGTCCCTAAATTCATGAACTATTAACTATTGTCCTGCCCTCGAGTAGGGGGAAATAGTCGCTTATACAATTTGTAGTACTACGGGGCTAACGACCCAATGCTAGCCGAGAAGCTGTACGTTGAGTAAGTTTTGCGGTAGATTATCTTGTATGAGAGATAAGGTATACTTGCAACTGATGCCTTTAGAAGGGGCACTGGTTTCATCTGAATTACGCCGGTAATTATTACGCGGGTGATTGAGTTAACGGATTAGTGTCATGAGCTTAAACACAATTGTCATAACCTTGAAAATAGATTGTGAGTACGACAATGCTATTGAATGATCATGATTAGTTTTTAATACTTATGTTCAACTGATGTTTTGATAAACCTATAGATTCGCTCAACCTTTGTGTTGACGATTTTAAGCATGTGTTTCAGGTAACCAAGATTGATAGCAGCGGAGCATGCGAGGATGGAAGTTGTTGTGGCTTGGCGGTCTACTTTGTTTTCCTCCCTTTTTGTACTTAAAAATTTTATACTATGTCATGTGAATGAAAATGTATTTTTGGGTTGAGATTCAGTGGGGACCTAAACGCAAACTCTGTATTGTATTCTTTTGGGGTTTGGAAAACAGTGGACATGTACATTTTAACTATGTTTAAATTATGTCAAGACTTTTACGTCTTTTGAGTCGTTTGATATATCTTGTGTGCGATGATAACTGTGTAGCACCCAAATGTTGTAGTTCCGCTGCGCATAGCATTTGTGGGGGTGTTACAGATTGGTATCAGAGCCATAAGTTATAGAGAACTAGGTCATTTTTAAAAATCCTAAACTATAACTTTTGGTGTCGTAAGAAATTGTCCAAGCACACAACTATCCTGCATGGCTCCGGTAAGATTTCTTTAGCATTGCATTATATTTTAGATGTATCCCTCAAACTAATATGAATTCCCTAAGTATTTAGTAAGTAAATACTTTGATATATTGAGATATATTGTTGTGTACGTTGAGTACTTATTATCGTAATTTACAAATTCTTGTAAGATTATATTATAGGTTGCATGTATTTGGCATAACGGGCTACATTGCATTACATGGCAACACTGCGTTGTAATTCTACGTGTATGTAGGAGTGGTTGTACGTATAAGTATGTATATACTATGGTATTTAAAGGCATTGCACGTGAAGCAATGGTCCTTGTGTGATTATCATGCATTTAACATGCGGTTTTGTTGAGACCTCGGCTTAACCGCTAATTATCAATCTTGATAATTACTTTATTGTTCGAATAACCGAGTGTGAACCTCGTTTGATACTCTAGATACGTAAATAACGCTTCGTAACATATTTTATATCGACTAGGTCGATCTCGATTGTCGTTATGCACCGTGATGTATCATTTTGGACATTTTTCTTTTGAAACGTAATTTACTTACGTGCTGTTTTATTTCCTTTATTTCCTAATGGGTTTGATATATTAGTTGTCGTAACTATAACATAGACGAAGTATAATCGACGATGCGTACATCAGGGCGGCAAATCATGTGTGTATATTATGAAACATGGTCGAGGTGTGTTGCCATTTAATCATTGTTTACTATTATACTTGGATTTAAAGATGTGTTTTAAAATTTGACTGGCGTTGCGATCAATCGCGATAACTTAAAATTTGGTTGGTTTGTGATAATTTTGTGGAGTACGATTTCGAGACTCATCTGAGGCCGATAACAACATTTAGTTGACATACATATTCTCGTTCCATTTATTTCATTTTGTTTTGTTGTTTCATTATTTTGAAGTTAATATTTTACATGAAGAGGTCCGGCATTTGTGCAAGTTAAGTAAGCATCAAACTTTGTTGATTGAATGATTTAAACATAAGGTGTTTTATATATTTAATATTTGGTGAATGAAACTTTCGGATAAAAATGACGTATGATGTGTTTTGTAACAAGTAAAATTCGTGTAGAGAATAAACGGACATTGTGAAATTATTTTCCTTCAACCTTGGTTGGTAAATCGTAATAAGTAATTATTATTACTCGTAAAATCCTTGTTTTCATATATTAAAATTTGATACTAAAGGATTGTGATGGGCTTGTTAAGAATTTGTTTAAATTAGTTCGAGAAAGGAGTTATAATAAAATTTGCGAGATGACTATTGAGTATATGTAGCTTCGGATTTAGTATGAATTAATTTTCGGGTCAATGTAGCAAACTTTTGGACGTATCTTGTAATATAAAACATGAGTAGAAGAATTGGTCATGTATTTTGGAGCTAAAAACTTTGTAAAATTGGTTTTACTTTAAACATAAGGTTATGTTTACGTATGTATTGGTATAAACTAGAACACATTACTTGTTGTATTGAATAAATTGGGTTAAAAAAAAAAATCGGAATGTACACTTTAAGTGAGAAATTATAACGCTTGAAATAAATTTTTAAACATTGATGGAACGTCATTGAAAATCATTTGTTTATTTAATTGTCGTTATAGAGAACCACTATGCATAATTCGATGATGCTTGTTTAAAATCATTTGAAAAATCTTTCATTTTATTACGCTGTGAGATGTGTTAATTTTAAAATTGTTTGATAACGAGCTAAAGATTAAAAGTTGAATTTTCTACGTTTTAGAATTATTGAAATAAGCATTTTGATTTCCCACCTTATTATTATTATTATTGAGATTTAAGTCTCGACTAAAATCAGTAAGTATCCGAGATAATACCACGTGAAACCTCTTTATCATTTGAGTCGAATTACGCGAATATGATTTAACAAAACAGTTTTGGGGAAAACATGTGTGTAATAAAAGTCAAAGGTTGATTTTAAGAGTTAATTGGACTAGTTTGAGTCATGTTGGATACGTGTATATTTGTGATAATATGAGTCGTAATAATAAAAACGTAAAACTTGGAAAATCCTTACTACGTATGTTTTTGGTACTTAAGATATGAACATTAATGAGGTTTTGACACAAGTATGGAGATTTTCAAACCTAATGATTTGTCAATTATGATAACCGAGTCACCGCATCTACTAATGTTAATAATTTCCGAGAGATTGAAATTTTTCCAGAAATGAAAGCGTTGTAAAGATTGGAAAATGAAAGGTATAAATTCTTTAATGGTGTAACACAAATTAAAAATGTGTAAATGTTCGGTTTTACAATGTACAAGGTAACACTAATTATTATACGCAACTGGATTATACAACACACGCCTACTTGTATATTATTTTCTTAAGATGTATATGTAATGTTTTGAGTCACGATGGTTCGATCGTGCAACATCAGTTCTTTGATTTTGCGAGTCTATATCTGAACTTGGGTAGTAATGAGACTGTTCATTTTAACATTTTTCATGATATGAAACCATTATTATTATAACTATTTTAAAACTACTATTTCGCTAGTACTTGATGATGAGGGTATGTCACCCGGTCTATTTTGTCAAGTTCATGGACGTTGTGACTTTTCTTCTTACGGTTAATGGAACCTAAAATTCTGTATTTACTTGAATGATGCTATAAATCTTCATTAAATTGGTTATTTATTTATATTGAACAAAAGCGAGGAGGCGAAGCCGCTTTACCAAATTGTAGAGGTGAAAGAACTCGATCTTTCTGGTGAAATTGTTTCTATTTTATCAAGTGGTTATTCTTCTCTCCCCGTATACCCTTGGTGGAATGGGTGTGCAACTCGAGACGATGGGAAGTGTGATCATTGTTTTATTTTTTACGCTTGTGTTGATATTCAACTTTTACTCCATGTATTCGTAGATCGCTGTTGTTATCCTGAGACTTTTGTCATATATTTGAAGTATTTTCATTTCTAATGTAGTTAATTTCTGTTGGCAATTATATTGCTCGTTTACCTCGTTCGATCTCATTGATCTTAATTTTATCACTTGTTGTGCTTGCAATGATCTTTAATCATGAACCACCTTACCGTCATTTTGTGAATAGTCTATTGTGAAAATAGGTATGAGTGTGTCAAATGTTTTGGTGAACCAAATGCAAAGGGTGTCGATTTATTTATTTAATTATTTATTTATTTTCTCATAAAAAGGCAAAGCAAAAGGTATGTTTCCAAAGTGGACGAAAAATGTTTGATGTGTTTCCTAAAACGATGGTAAGAATATTTTCCCATTTCAAATTTCATTTCAAATGGTTTAATTATTTTGAAGATTAGATCGAAAACTTTCGTAAGTCATATTTGGTATGTAATTAATAATGTTTGTGTCGTCACTCGATCCTCAATTATGCACAGCTTAGCTAACTATGCATAATTCGGGAAGAGTCCTGTTTTGTTAATTGTCGTTGCTTGGTCCTTAAGTATGCATGATCTAGCTAATTATGCATAGTTTAGGAAGGGCACTATCGTGTCAAACAAATTGGTCATCTTGAAACTTGTAGTGTTTTGATAAACGTTGGATGAGAACGTTTCTTTCTAAAATGGTGGATCATTTTTGCAAGTAGTCGTAATTTCTTTGATTCTTAAAGACAATTTTTGAATTTTCTTGTGTTCTTTGAAATCTTTTCTTTTTGTTTGGCGTTGACTTAGTAAGTCACTGTGACCGAGTAATTTTGGAAAAATGTTTTTATGAGTTGTGTGTAATGTGTGAAGATTATCAGAATCACGAGGGTGTTGATGAAATACCAAAGGGGCGCGAATCGACACTGAGAAGAGTTTTTAACAAAAATAGAAGACTTCCGAAGTAGAGGAAAACCGAGTTTGAATAACTCTAAGGGAAAGGACGAAGACTTCTCCTACGTCGAATTTATCGTACTTTATTTATTATTCTTTTCTTGTTCTTTTGATATGACAACAACACGCGGTAAACTGTTGAAGTTTACCAACTGTGCATCAGTAATTGGAAGACAATTCCATTGTCGTTTTTGTTTATTTAAGTGAGGAATCCTCTTTGCTTGACTCAACCATCCTTGATTATCGATGGTTAAACGATAGATATCCCTAGTCGATGTTTTTGTGGTAAACCCTTGCCTTTTATGTATTTGTGTGGTAAGTAATCTGGTCGAGTGATCGTAAGTTGTGAGAACTTGAGACGACATTGTCCAATGAAGTCCGATCATGGAGAACACGTGCCATGTAATGTATTTTTTTTAACTGTAAACGATGATATTTATTAAGATTTTGACCACGTTTGGGACGGAAGTAAGATGGTGTTCTTGTAGTATCTTTTGGGTATGGATCCGTGTGTGAGCACCCCACGATGACACATGTAAGTATTTTATTTCTTTTTGGATATGCATCCATAGCTAGCAAGCTCTTGAACCTTCTTTAACTTGCAATTTTCTTTTGACTGGACTCATCCGAAAATTATGTAAATATTCTTGTTTTATCTTGGCTTGGCTGATTAGCAAGCGTGGGTTAACTGATTGAACTGATTGGTTTAGCATGGTTTGGCTATGTTGCAAACATGTCGTAATATGGTTGTGTGTGTTTCATAATGGCTTTTGTGTTTGTTTGGATTGTGATGTCTTCAAGAGAGTTATGTATACGCCGAATGATTTCGTATCGATGAATTCGTTTTTGACGAAGTAGGGTTGTATGTACGTAATATCGTAATAAGGTGATTTGGTACGACTAGTATTGATTACTTCGTCTTTTATATTTTGAACGTTTTTCAATGAGGTGATGTGCGATCCGTGTGACTTTCTTTATGATTAATTGTTTTTATGAGACGATGAACCAAGTGAAAGGACGATTCGAAAGTTGGAAGACGTGCTCCGAGCGTATGTGTTTGATTTTGGTGGAAGTTGAGATCGTGGAAGGGCGTGATTCGTTTTGGAGAATAAGAAAGGTGGGTCCAAAGGTATGTTGGACCAGTTGCCTACTAGTTGGAACTGCTGGATGAACTCCGTGGAAATGACAATACTCTTCATGTGTCGAATTTGAAGAATTATGGGATGAAAAGGTAGATCACCAGTTGGATAGAATGAAGCAGGAGAAAGTCAGTTGAATGGACTTGAAATGATTCGAGAGGCTACGGAAGAGATGGTGTAGATTAAGAATCACTTGCTAACCGCGAGAAGCTTTGAAAAGAGACGTGTTGATAACTGTAGGAAGAATTTGGGAAATTGAAGTGGAGATCATGGATCGAGATGTTAAGAGACTGAAGCAAGGTATAATACCCATGGTGAAAATGTGATAGAACCCGAAACGTGAACCGGAGCTCGAAACAGAACATGAAGACCTCTTTAGGAAGAAGTACCTTTATCTTCCTAATAGTACAAAATGCGAGTATAAGAACTGGAGAGCGCCGGGACGTCGCTCCCTTAAGGGGGGAAGGATGTAACACCAGTGAAAGTGCCGTATGATGCTAAGTAATTGTCTCAAGAGCTGTTCAGTATGAGCATCTCTCTTAAGTTGTGGCTTACTTGTGGATGTGATATCCCGAGCCCAACATTATTTATTTAATCCTATTTTACGAATATTTTTGAAATTTTTAAGAATTTTTATCGTGGAAGTATTTGACGGTTTAAGTTGAAACCAACGTTTACGGTCGTAATTTAACGTTTGACGATTTAAGAAGAACCGATGACGACTACGATACCGACGGATGCCCAAAATTTACCTTTTATTATCGATTGATCGATATTTGAGTTTTTCGAGATTTTATTTTATTACGTGTTAAGTCGAGTCGAAACCATGTGTATATTCGTTTTGTGTGCGTTTCAACCTTTGGAAGGAAATTTTTACAAATCCCGACACCCACAATTTTTCAAAATCAACTAGTAAGTCATTTCCCGCATATTATTGTGTCGTTTACGAATGAGGCCAAAAGAAAACCAAAATGGCAAAACAAGCCCCTCCAAACTTTACAAAAGGGAAGGGACTAAACACACATACACAAAAATCATTCAAAAATTTTTCTTCTCTTCCTCCTTTTCTCTCTTAGGCCGTCGGCCACCATAAGCCCCACCACCACCACCATTATTTTTTTGATTTGATCAATTCCAAGCTTAGACCACTTCTCAAAAACCTCTTGTAAGTACTTTTAAACAATCAATTTCAACATGCATTAACATAAATTTTTCAAGAATTAAAGATTTTTCAAAAACGTGTTTTGGTGTAATTAAACTAGTGGGATGTTTAATTCATGTGTTTATAATATCAATTAATCCATAAAACAAGATGGGTTTTATGTTATGGGTTCTCCACAGCCCCTAAAAGCCACGAATTTTTGGGGTTTTGGGGTGTGCTCAAGGTGTTTGATGAAATGTCATGGGTTTGTGTTTATAAGGGTGTTTTGGGTGTGTTTGAATGGGTTAAACACATTGCATGTTTGTTTTATGATTTTGGTTTTATGAGGTTGATGATCAATAGGGGTTTAGGACTGAAAATATGATTTGGTTGTGATTAGGGAAGCTTAGGATGATGCCTAGAGGTGATAAATAGGTTTGGAATCGAGCCTAAGTATGATTTTGGTATGGTTAAATTTAGGCAGAAAGTTTAAGACATTTTTGTAAAAATAATTTTTCCTACAGGTCTAGATAGTTAGATGTAGTTATGGAGTGTCTTCTTAGCTTTAATTTGGTATAAGGTAGAGCTCGTGACTCCAAACGAGCCAAAAGTTATGAGGTTTTAAAGATCGTGTACCGGGAGACGAGAACTTTCATAATCCGAATTTATGTTTAGTTTTAGTCAAATCCCGAGGACCACAAGTATGAATTGGTAAAAGGTCAAAGGTCAAATTTTGGTAACAAACCTGTGTAATTGAGTCTATAAGTGGACTTAGGAGTCAAAGAGGTCAAAGGTGCATTTCAAATAGGTCAAAGAAGTCCAAGTTGGTCGAAGTACAATTTCAGTCCGAAAAATGTAGGTTTAGTTATGTGTTGAGTAACGGGTCGTAAAAGCGAAAACTTTTAATGGGATTAAAAATGGGTTTTCTACAGGTCTTAAGGTATTTTTGAGAATTTTCTTAATTTTTATAACAATGGTTAAGTATAGTAAAACAGCCCATACTTTTGGTAAGTATCGGCGAAACCGTAAAATGGATAGTAACTATAATAATATTGATAAATGATATAAGTCTAGTAACAACTACTTGTTTGACATTGGCATGAGTTTTCATAAGCGTTGAGTGTGTTTGCATATGCGTGTGTTAGTACAATTATGTACACGGTGTATTGATTAGGTTTTCGTACTTTGACTTTTAGGTCAAGTGTTTGATTTTCCCGGGCATCCACGTCGTCGGTGACATTTCTCGTTACGTCTTCGCTAGAACTACTACTACTACGCCAGGTGAGTCTATAGCCTCGCTCTTTACTTTATTCAAATGTTTTAACCCGCGAGGGGGATACATGCTAATTTAAATGAAAATGAACATAAGTCTTGATTGATTGTTGGACCCGAATGTTGCCTTAAAATTGTGTTGAGTACCTAGTTGCAAAAGTCCCTATATTCATGAACTATTAACTATTGTCCTGCCCTCGAGTAGGGGGAAATAGCCGCTTATACAATTTGTAGTACTACGGGGCTAACGACCCAATGCTAGCCGAGAAGCTGTACGTTGAGTAAGTTCTGCGGTAGATTATCTTGTATGAGAGATAAGGTATACTTGCAACTGATGCCTTTAGAAGGGGCACTGGTTTCATCTGAATTACGTCGGTAATTATTACGCGGGTGATTGAGTTAACGGATTAGTGTCATGAGCTTAAACACAATTGTCATAACCTTGAAAATAGATTGTGAGTACGACAATGCTATTGAATGATCATGATTAGTTTTTAATACTTATGTTCAACTGATGTTTTGATAAACCTATAGATTCGCTCAACCTTTGTGTTGACGATTTTAAGCATGTGTTTCAGGTAACCAAGATTGATAGCAGCGGAGCATGCGAGGATGGAAGTTGTTGTGGCTTGGCGGTCTACTTTGTTTTCCTCCCTTTTTGCACTTAAAAATTTTATACTATGTCATGTGAATGAAAATGTATTTTTGGGTTGAGATTCGGTGGGGACCTAAACGCAAACTCTGTATTGTATTCTTTTGGGGTTTGGAAAACAGTGGACATGTACATTTTAACTATGTTTAAATTATGTCAAGACTTTTACGTCTTTTGAGTCGTTTGATATATCTTGTGTGCGATGATAACTATGTAGCACCCAAATGTTGTAGTTCCGCTGCGCATAGCATTTGTGGGGGTGTTACAGCTCACATCGACTCTTTCTTTGGCGATGACAATGGCGATTTTGCCGAGATTGATCACGTACATCGAAATCCACATGCAATTTTTGATTCTACTAAAAAGAAACATGTGAAGTACGATGATTACAAGTTTGATCCCGAGATTGAGGAAATCATTGAACGAGAGCTAGCTCTTATGCCTCCACTTCCACCTACAAGTGAGGTCGATCTTTCCAAAATCGAGGATGAACTTAATGAGTTGGAACGTCTTATTTTCAACGATGAACCAACTCATGTGACCACCAAAAATCCAATTCTCGAGGAGTTACCTAATCAACACTCCTCAAATGAGAATTACGTTTACCATATTCGTGAGGATTTAACTTATCAACAATCCCCACAAAAGAATGATGGTTTCGTTCTTGATCGTGATCTTTTCGAGAGAGTTTATAAGATACTCAAGGAGGGGAATGACAAACCTTGGTTTGACAAACCTATCTTTCATGAAGAAATCGATGAGATCGACGTTCATGAGGATGACGAGTATGTTGACCCCGGGGGGGCGGTGTTCTTTATTGATAAACGTTTTGAGAACTTATATAATCCGCCACCCCCTCCCACCAAAGACTTAAATTTGAGAATTTTTAGCGCGACTAATTTTGAATTTGACTCGCCAAATATTTTCGACATTATCAAATCGGGTTTTCATAAAGAGTTTTTAAAAGATTTTAAAAATGTTTTAAAAGATTTTTCTACATGTTTAACTTCGTCATCACCGCATTATATGAATGCTACCACCTCGTCTACTCCTTTTGACGACGGTTGGTGTGGATCTAGTGTGGGGGAAGCCCCTTATGTTCCCTCACATTTCTCCACCGAGGACGAGATTTACGATCCCGGAATTGCTTGTAAAGGGAAATCTCGGTCTTCCACCGATGCAATAAATGGAAAATCTTTTCGTTTGCTTGGTGTGAGTCTACCTCGAGTAGCTCATAAGTTTGACTTACCTATTGCCCCACCTTTCTACTTCTTATCTATTTTCTTCTACCTCTTTGAGGTTTTGGCACGTGTTGAAGTGGCATTGGTTCGTTTATCCCATGAGAACGAGGACGCCATCTTCGATCCCGGTATTTTGCATCATCAAAGGACTTAGTCCTTAGTACCGGTTGCTTTTGGGCCTTGTTTATCATGTAAGCCCCACCGAAAATGACCATACCAAGATTATCCCTAAATGATCACATTTATGGGGATTCGGGTCGAGCTTTTGACTCGGTTATCAAAAACAAGGTGCCTCGTGGGGGATTCTCATGCTTATCCTTGTAAATATTATCGCTTTCTTAGTTTAACGTAACGAGGGGACTTGTGCTCTTCCAACCTTTGTTCCGTAGCTGTTTGTGATTGTGATTTATTAGGTTCATCGTCATCATTGAAGCCTCTCGTGTTCGTTTTACGGATCACTCGAGCTTCGATCGTTGCCTTTGGAGATTCGGATACCCGATGATATCCTTTTATGTTCTAACGTTTATCTTATTAGCATAATTCATAAACGGCTTTTAGGTTATTCGTTTTACCCTTTCCATGCTCGAGATTAAGCATTCGACTTCGTCTCTAGTATGGGGGTGTTTTCACCCCTAGACTCGAAACATTGAGGACAATGTTTATTTTTAGTATGGGGGGGGTGAGTAGATACTTCACCTTGCTTACGTAACACGCAATCCAATATTCATCTTTTTGCTATCGTTTTGTTGCAAATAAGGCTAAAAATTGCCAAATTTTAAAAATTTTCTTGTTTTTCGTAAGTGTTTAAGACACGAATGTAGGTTTTCCGATGGTGAGAATAAGAGTAATTTTTGACTCGACCGTGCGTGTTGAGCACTTAGCTTCGATTCCTTAACTTTTTAGGCTAAGTCTCTTAAATGAGGACGAGAAATGATAGAGTTATTTATAAGTCTCGTAATCTTCACGATCTCATGTGTAGTAATTATTAGCTTATTCTCTCCACGCTTTTTCATAATAAACTGTTAATAAATATTGATTTAGCGGTTTAGTCACTATTGTTGGTTTCTAATTTTTTTTAGTAGCTTCCATGTAATTAAATTGGAAAAACATTAAGGTATCGCCAGCGTCACGGTTTTGAAGTATTGGCACCCGAATAATCGAAAGCTTCACCTAATAATAAGATTTCAAGTGCTCACCTAAATTAAGCAAAAATTTGAAGCTCACAAGGCCGAAAATTCTATGCCCAAATTAAAAGTGAATCAAGCCTTAATCTTTGAAGCTTTAAAGATCCAAAATTCGCTTTAGCGTGAGGATATACGTCTTTGGCTAATAAAACCACCGATGAGGCGGATAATAAAAGGCAAGGCAAGACCGAACTCATAATAAAAGCTTCATGGCGAAGTTGAATAAAAGATGGAGGTAAACCAATGATAATAAGGCCCTTCCGTTAGGGGGCATATAAAAGTCTTGGTAATAAGTCTCATATTCAAAACCGTTATAAAACCGTGTTTATCGATCCTCCTTGTTGACTTAATTTTTTGACATCGTTGTCTATTAGGGTGAATTATTAATTCGATGATTTTGGTTACACCATTAAAACTCTATTTTTAGACTTAATCTCTATTCACGCATAAGTCAATGATGTATCCTCGTGATCATTAAGATAAAATAAAATATAAGAGATACCAAGTAGGAATAAGGGAGTTTAGGTTCGTAATTAACACTCATGAGAAGTGATCGTGTTGCTAACTTATAATAACAATGATCTCGTTGCACGCTTAGCATGGAATTGGGTGAAAATAGAGGACAACGAAATTATTTCTAACGAAGCATTCACGTGTTCTTGTTCTATGATCCCAAAAGTCACTTAATCGTGATGAAAACAATACATTATGTCTAAAACACGTGTAGTAGTTTATTTAAATTCATGTCTTCAATAAAGGTCATCATAAAATGAATTTTGGAAGTGCTATGATACTTAATTCTAGCATTGCGTGGGGAGACGGCAATGGTTTAGTATGGGAAAGTGATGAGACTGTATTTATACATAGTCTCATCGTCCAAATCGGGCTTAAAGCGCTTAAAATATCGTCAAAATACCCAAATATATGCTTGTGTTTGTTCATTGTGTATTTTAGGTACGGATATCGTGAATTCACCAAAAGATCAAAGGAATCAAGCAAAAACGAACACGGGAAACGAAGCCGCACAAGGAACCGGACCTAAATCATGATTTTCCATTCAAGTCCTTGAAGTTTTGAAGATTGGCAAGATTTGTCCCTCAAGAATTGAAGACTTGTCAAATTATACCCTTGCAAATCTCATTTATTGCATTTGGGTCCCTAAATTATCAATAAAATACAAGTTTATTCCTTGGAATATGAAGAAATTACAATAAATGCCCTTGTAAACATGTTTGAAGAAGTTTTGTAGCCAAATTAAGAAGTTACAAACTTCCATTACAAAGAGACTTTGGTTTTGAGCTGATAAAACTTTATATGACAAGTAAATGGAAAGCAGGGGACCAAACCTGCCAAGACAATGATACTTCCCCCACCAATCATTCCCTGCCATGTCACCAATATCCACCTCACCACCCATATACCCGACCCAAACCGTCACCACAACCCACCCATTAACCAAACAAACCCATTTACCCGACCAATCCCTGCCACGTGTTTAATCCACCAGCAACATTATTAATCATATTTTGAAATACTATTTTTTTAACCTAAAAAACCGGATAACAAACATAAACCCCCCTCATTTGCATCAAACCTTAACTGTTCCTCCTTCATCCACCCCACTAACCCTAAACTCAATTAACCCCTCAAACAAAGGGGTTTAATCTTTAAACCTCCAGAAACCTAATTAACCATATCCCCATCCTTTTCCCACCTCGAAAACCATCACCCGACCTCCCCACATGGCCATGGGACCCTCCCCTGCTCAAGTTTGAACAAAAAGCCAAATTTGTACAAATCATCCAACGAACATATGTGGATTCCTTTGTCCCAAAGTCATAATACACGGTTGAGATCACTCCAACAGTTGGCATCTACTGGCAAATCACATGAAGACTTTGACTATTTTTGAAGATTCAAGACCAAGAGGGCATACTTGGAAAATCGTTCAAGTAGGGTTAGCATTTGTTTACATTCTAGAATTATCTGTAGCCGTGTATATATGGCCTTAGGGTTCTTCAATTTTTCTTGTTCCAGTTTTTGTAAGAAATTAATGTTATTAATGAAAATGAACGGATTAATGTTTTACAAATTCTGAGTTCCTATTTAGTGTAAAATCTATTTTCATTACAAGTTAGTTTAAGTAGTTTTGTAAGGATTCGTGTTTCACAGTTTGGTTTTCAAAAGGGAATTGGTTTCATAGAAATTTTCATAAACTTGAAACACATCACAAGGTGAAGTGAAAGTGGACCCTTGTGGTGTGATTTCAGTTTGAGGTTTATATATTTTAGTATTGTTTGAAAAGTTTAGAGTTTCTAAACATTTGGTTTATATTTTTAACAAAATTTTGTTTTCAAAAAGTTGGTTTTCATGGTTACTGATTTTAAGTTCCTGTTGATTTCAGTTTGAGTTCTAAAGTGGTTCTATAAGCTTTTTCTATTTTTAAGATTTTTCTCAAAAATATATAAATTTCATAAAAGTGAGTTAACATGTTTGTTCAAAATCTTGGATTTATCTAGATATTTGTTTTAACAGCTTCATCAAGTCCATAATCCTCAAGCTAGCTGACAACTAGCTTGAGCTTGTGAGGTTGAAAATTTTAGTCTCCTTGTGAGTTTGCTACTCTTAGCAGGTGTAAAAGATCATTTCATCAAGTTCCTATTTTCATTTTTGAAGATATTGCATATCTCGGTTTTGTAGTAGAACCTCAGCGAGATTTCTCTACATACATCCCCATTTAAGCGTGGATTAGCTAAAAATAGAAGGCATCAGCACTTTGGTATGGCTTGAACCCTATTTACGCATTAAACTGCCTATTCGGTATATGTGTGTGAAGATTTATCTTGGCATGTGTTCTTGATGTTTATTTAGTTTTTTTTGTATGATTTTGTTGATTTAGATTAGGTTTGAGGTGATTACACATTTAAAACAAGTTTGCTTTAGGTTAAAGTAGCACTGATTAGACAGTAGGTCTTTTAGGTTTGAAAATGGTGTTTTGTGGTTTCAAACTTGGTAAATAGGTTGTAGTAGGGTAGTGGTAGGGTTGAAGTAACTGGTCATATAGTTCGAGGAGGTTTTTAGATAGCTTGTAGTGCCTTATAGCTCACTGTTCCCCCAACGACAACTCCACTGTCCCAACGGCGGACTGTACTCATTTGATTTGTGGATCCAAGTTGTAAAAATCAGAGTTCAAGTAGTTTTAGGATCATAAATTTTATGTTTTAAGTTAAACTTGGGATTGGAGAAATTTTGAGCAGCTAACCTTCAAGTAGAAGTTCACTACTTTACTGTTTACGCAAGCTAATGCACATCCCATGTGCCGGTCACATCAGAAGTTAACTTAGGCTCGGTTTTTGTGAATTGGAGTTCATAATTTGGTTACGTAGTTGGAACGTAGGAAAATTCACCACTATACCAGCTAAGTATTTTGGTTGGAAGATTTTTGGTTGGTTAGAATTGCCCGATAAGTCCACTATTTAAGTAATTGGAGCACCCAAACCCCGCCGACCCCAATCTCCGTCTTTACAGCAGGGTTATTGGTTTGTTTGCATGTTTGGAGGTTGCTTTAGTTTGAAGTTAGCCATGAGCCCCAAACCAACAGCTTAAAGAAAAACAAGTGCTTGCTTGTTGGATTTAGCAGTAACACGCTAGATTGAATGTGTAGGTAGCCCGTGTTCATTGAAGTTTAGATTTTGTACATTGCTTAGCCTTGGGTTTGTGTAGGCTTCATTGGTAGTAACTTTGAGCTTCTAGGCTCATTAATAGCTGATCATATCCATCTAAAACAACTCCGTGGTCACTATCTGATTGATACTAGTAGAGTTACTATTGTAGCTTAAGGTTGTTGCTGTAGTAGTTTGGTGTGCTTGTCCCACTTTCTGTGGTTTGATATTTGGTGCCTGATTGGTGTTTTTCGTTCGTGTGTCCTGACTCCTCACTTGCCAACGCAAGTGAGGGTGCCGTCTGCGAGCTCAGCAAACCTACGCTCCCCAACCGAGCTCTCCAAAAAAAAGAAACTCCATAAGTTAAAAGCAAGTGTGAAGAAAAGAAAGGAAAAGTGTAATGTCTGTGAGCATTTTTTGTTATAACTGAGCTAAAATCGTGTTGATTAGAAGTTGTATTGGTGTTTTTGTGTAGTTGGATAACTGTATATTCAAGATAAAGCTTTAAAAAAAAGTATTTTGTCCAAAAAGGACTGGCCAGGACTCGAACCTGCGCCATCCTTCTCACAACACACACGCCATACCGCTCTGCCCTTGGGTCTTTTACTGACCAAGGGTGGAAACAAATTCTATTTAAGGGCTTCTTGTTTCTGCTTATTTAAATAAGTTCGAACCATTTTCAGCAGGTTTCAGCTTATTGAATAAGTTTTTCAGGTATTTTACATTTTTCCCTTGTTTAACATTAAGTCTAGGACTTTTTGGTTTAAAAAATTTATTTTTCACGTTTTTATCAATATTTTATTAATATTTTAGTATACGGTTTTTATAAATTAGATAAAAAATTGTTTAATTAGTTTTTAAAAATTTTCAAAATTTATTTTTAGGTTTTAATTAATTAGTTTTAGGTTTACATCCATTAAATTTTCCATTTTAGTTTATTTTTAATTTAATTTATCTTTAAGGTTTTTCATTAACTTTAAAAATTAATATAAAATTTTTAAATAGGTTTTAGACTTTTTGGTTTTCAAATTTGTAATCCTTATATTTTTCTTTTTCTAAGCTTAAAATTTTGTAATTTTTAGACTAGTTTTTCGTTTTGTCGAATTTTACGATTTTGCGTTTTTCGCGTCGTAGGGTAATTTTTAGCGTTAATCGTCTTTATTTTTAATCTTTCTCTCCCATAAACGTCACTAATCCAAACTTTGATTTTATATAATTGGCACATTAATCCACACACCTCCTTCGAGAACGAACTTGGAATTTATTCGACTTGTCGGTTTTCCTAAATCGTCGAGTTTAATACTTGCCACTCATACGCGTTTTTCCAAAAACGTGTACGATTTTACTACATCAAGAGCCTTGCATTCCTCCTAATGAATTGACAATATGAGAGAATAGAACTCCCCATAAGTGAGAAAAGAACTTGAAAAGGGTGATCTGTAAACAACTTCAGATGGTGTATGGGCTGGGTAAGTGTTAGAAACAGGGTAAAGAATGGCAAGAGCATCCTTAACAGGTTTCTTATCAACAACTTTAAGACAATCTTCACCATGTTGAAGCCCAGCAACGGATGAGAAATCATCAACAGAGAAGGCAAAAGGATGTTCATTGCATGAGAGGTGAAAAGAGATGGTGTTGTTATCAAGCACTTCTTCTGAGTACCAGAATTCCCTAAGGTATTCTTGATAAAAGGTGGAAGGAGATCTAGTAAATGCTTCTCGTACGTCACAGTTCTTCATGAATTTTACCAGATCCATGAATGAATCATTAGGAGCTTTGAGCCATCCTATTTAGTTGTTGGATGCGAAGATGCTTTCATTGATCTCGAAAGAAACGTTGGATGCCTTTGGTACTAGAAACGCCATTGATGTGAAGGTGAAGATGATGAAGATGAAAGAGAGGGTTTTTAGAGAGAGAGAGAGAGAGAGAGAGAGAGAGTCAATTGAGATATAGAATGAAAGTGTGTTGGTGAAAATATCTTGAAAAGATATATAAACTCAAATTTTGAAAGCAGATATTCAACCGCACTAAATGCGTAGTGGGAAAAAGACTGATCACATGTAGGTCTCTTGACCTTTTAAAACTGGTTGTCTCCTCGTTTTTGTAAAAGTACTAATTAAATATTGAGAATGTTTTTGGCATTTAGTTTGATTGTAACTACCTAGTTACATGTGAAAAACATTTGATATTTACTCAGACTTCATTAAATAACACATTAAATATCAGCCACAGGCTTGGAGATGTTAAGCATACCCAGCTCAGCAACTAGCCTGTTGAATGAAGGTTCAGCCAAAGGCTTAGTAAAAATATCAGCTAGTTGCAGCTCAGTGGGAACAAAATGCAACTCAATATGTCCTTTCATTATATGATCCCTGATAAAGTGATACTTGATATCAATGTGTTTGGTTCGAGAGTGAAGCACATGGTTGTTTAAGATTGGAATTGCACTTGTGTTGTCACAGAAGATTGATACTTTGTCATAGAGAATCTCATAGTCAGCTAATTGACTCTTCATCCAAAGTACCTGTGCACAACAACTAGCAGCTGCAACATGTTGATACAAAATTTGGATGTACCGAGCTTGACCCGAATTAGACTTAGTTTGGGGTCTTGTGGACTTTGGCTCTTGCACCAAGTGAAACTTTGTTTGAGACCGTGCGCACTAAAACAGACAATGTTAGGCTTACCGTGGGTTTGTGACCCACGATTAGACTCCGGCGTGAGAGTAAGTAGTCGGTTTGAGTATGTTAGGGTTTAGAGTATTGAGTGTATCGTACCTTTGTGGAACTATGGGGGTTCCTTTTATACTCGAGAGAGTCTTGGCTAGGCTCCCTATTCTTGCGGCCTAAGGAATGGATAATGACTCAAAATAGATTGATCTTTATCGGATAACTAAGGTAAGTATATATCCTCTTTCCTTAGGCGAATATAATCATAAGATAGATTATATAATCGTCTGATCCTGTCACAGTGCGACGAGGACAGGTTTAAGTAATTAACCGTATGTGCGACTGCCTCTCGTGAGAGAAATCCTTGAGTGGAACCGACGCCGCTGGAAGTTGTTAGCTAATCAACTTGCTTGCAAAGCGGCGTGCAAGGGTCTGAAGGAGTTCACGCCGCTTTGCAAGCAAGTTGATTGGCTAAAAATTTCAAGCGGCCTCGGTTTCACTCAAGGATCTCTCTCATGAGAGGCTATAAGAGCTCATCAAACAGCGCTTTTTAGCTATCTTCAGGATTTAGCCCGAACTGTTTGACAGATTCCCACGCGTTACGCACCCGTTCGCCACTTTGTTCTTAACTCTTCTCACCTCCTGGGCGAGACAAGCTACCTTTAGCTAGGAGCCTCTTTTCCTTCTTCCTAGCTCCCCAAAAACAACGTTCGACTTGCATATTCCACTCATCTTTCTGAATTATATACTATTAGCTAAGTTGAAGCAAAACCCACCGGCTCAAACAAAGGCTGGATCGGTTCACTGAACGCCAACAAAATATAGCAAGTCCTCCAGCGGCTTACCGGGCCTCCTAGGTTGCGCGCACACTGTATAAGTTTTAACCCATACCTGATGGATACGGGTAGTACCCATGAGTCGGACTATCCAGCCTGACTAGGGACTATACGTCATCATGTCCCCCCAGTCTAGTGGTCGCAGGTTCCAACCTCGGCTACTAGACTACAACTGTCTAAATGCTCCAAAAACAATATGCGCATAAGTGCCATATGAGCACCCAAGAGGAATTTGAATACTCCCTCTAAGAATACATTCATCCCCCTTTGTTACCTAACCTCCTCGAAACCCGGGAAAAACGCATGCCATGTCAATTTTACCTCTTCATATTCCGCCGTTGGATTAACTAGTGGGCAACACGTGGCACAGATCCAGGTCTTGAACAGTAAATTAAGAGGGCTATATATACTATCAACGCCTCTCATTGTCTTCCCATCTTTTCCAAACCTTCAAACTTCCATTAACGACTTCTAAAACCTCCATCGTCACCAGACTTCCTCTAAGGTAACCTGTGCGACATCTTAATTATTTTCTGCTACACGCAACAATGGTTAGACAACTTTCCGCAATTACATCAACCCTCACCATAGATGAACTCGACCAGTTTACGACTGACTACTACATCCTAATTACTTGCACCCCGAAGTCCCCGACCCTCGTCATAATATTAGACAGGCGCCAAGGGGTAAAATAGGAGTATACACCTGTTTCTTTGACTATTCCAATCAGCGCATTCACATGTCGCGCTTCCTCATAAGGGTATTGATGCATTATGAGATCCATGTGTCTCAATTGCACTGCATAGGAGCGGCCAAAATTTCCAATTTTGAAATCAATTGTTGTTCCTTAGATATAGAGCCCACCGTAGATTTGTTTCGCGTGTTCTACCAACGGAAACTTGCCAATGGGTGGGTTTCATTCACTAAGCGAAAAGGCGGAATACAATTCTATGAGGGAAAAATAGATTCCCTTAGGGATTGGAATGGCAGGTTTTTCTGGATTGACAAAGCCGCTTTCCCCTTTCACTTTCCATTTTTTACCCCCGACATTGTGAGGAAGGACCCAACGCCTGGCCCTAACTCATACAACACTGAGGATGCGGAGCTTTTGAACAACAACCGCATCCTCGTGCAACCGTATCCTGAAGCCTTGCTAGTTATCCTTAGTCTAAGCCGCGTAGTTATCTGTCACGCGCATCGGATACTGGTCTTTCGCACCTAAACTGGCTAGGGTTAGTGGTTCTTCCCACTTTCTTCATATCACCCTATAAGTACCATCCTCACCTAAAAAACTAAGAGTTTGTTTCTTGGTCTGTTTGTTTTGTGCTTTTTGTAGTAATGGATGTGCTCGACCTTGTGTGTGGTGCTTTCCCCCAAGATTTACTAGTCTATACTCGCCCTGAGAAAGAAAATGAGGAGTCGCTACAAGAACGCGCCCAGAAGAATACAATGGATCTTGAACTTGGAGAGGCGTCCGCGACACGTGAACAAGAAGATACCGGTGTGGAGCATCTATCTCAACCATCAGCGCACAACAGCAACCCCCCACAAGAACAACCACCACCATTTCTCAGCTCCTCTATATCATCTGACGACTTTACCGAGGATGCCATCTTCGCCACTCAACAATCTGAGGAAGAGGAGGAGGAGAACCCAACTTTGTTGGGAAAAATGCGAAGGAGCTCTCCATCTACATCTCGTAAGTCCGCCCGCGTGGTAGGTGAACCATCATCATCAGGGCGCAAAAGGAACAGGAGGAACCCCCCCCCCCCCCCCCCCCCCCCCCCCCCCGCGCGCGCGCGCACACTAGACTGAAGAGAATATTGAACAGTCCCCTCCCCGAACTCCCCGCACCACCATTAACTTGAGGTGAATCATACTTCCCCTGCAATTACTAGCGCCCTTATACTTTCATCCCAGTTTCTAATTTTCCTTTATTTGTAACAGTGACGATCAGGAAGATTCACCTGTCAAGACGACCACCATGCCTTCCCCTCCTAATGATACTGAAGCAGCAAGGGGAAGCGCATTTGCCCCATATCCCTCTTTTGCCCCTCGAAGTTACCCGCGTCCTTAGAACTGACTGGCGCGTTTGACTACGCTAGCTTTTTGGAAAATATTGTGCCCCCGGCCAAGCTGCTGTGCTCGAAGGGATGGACGATGCAATGCTGGCGGACGAAGTCAACTATTTCTTATTGCAAAACGTGACACTAATGTAACGCATCAAGAAGAGGCTTTTAGAGCTATCCGCCCAAGTCCAATCCTCAGAAGAAAGACTTACACGAATTGTCGAGGAGAAGACACTCGCCTTGAAAGAGATGCAACAAAAAATTGACCAAGAAGATGAAAAAGGGCGCCAAGACGCCCATCTCATCCACTCCCTCACTGAAGAAAAAGATAACTTGGCTGTCGCTCTTCTGGATGAGCGCGCACAGCTCGCATAGCTCAAAGTTTCAAATGAAGAAGCTATCAAAACCTTTCAGCAGGGGAAGGTCCAGTTTGAGGCCGGAGTGGATGCGATGGGCACAAGGCTAAGCGGTGATGTCAAGAACCTTAGTAGCTAGCTAAAAAGACTAAGTATTGAGCTGGACACCGATTTGTACCCACGCTTGATGAAGGAGATAGCTGAGAAGTGCTGGTTGGTATGACATGGCTTGCGCCTAGCCGCTATGGGTGCCTTGGAAGACCCTAGTCTACGTGCCGCCTTTGCCCAGTCTGTTATTGCTACAATAAATGAGGGTACCTCCAAGGTCTTAGTGAAAGCGCACAAAGCTGAACAGCTGAAGAAGGGCTTGGCATAGGTGCCCTTCTATGATCCTAATGCTGAGTCCGAGCTCACGACCTCCCTGAAGGATATGATTTCTTACCCTTTTCCATCTTTCGGTCTTAGCGACAAGGACCATGAGCTGCCCATTGAGGTCATGATGGAAGGCCTAACTCTTGCGCGCCATAAGGTGGAGGGCGCAGAAACCTAGGCATATTTCCACTTGAAGCCCTACCTAGAGCAGCTGACAATACCCATTTCTCTCACCCCAGGGCGTGCTTGACCCTTTTACGGTTGAGAAGGAGGTGTCTTTGTCCGAGGTGCTCGCGGCGCACGAGAGTCGTGCTGCTGCCAAGAAGACTGTGCTCAACATAGAGGTTGCGCCATTTGTAGGTGCGACCCATCTTTCTTCCTCCATCCCTGAACTGCCTTTGCCACTGCTGGAGAGGGATGCACGCGTGCTAGATCTAATGGAGAAGGACATGAAAGAGCACCGCGCCGCAGCATACTGCCCCCCACCCTGTTGAAGTTGAAAAGATCCTCTTCTGACACCAACTTACTTTCCAATAGTTTAGCTGATCTGTAAATATTTTGTGTACTTTGTATGTGTGAATGTTCGTCGTGCATTTGTAATGAATAATTCCCACTTTTGTTATGAGAAATATGTTTCCACGCTTGAATGTTTATAGCGCAGACTTTATTTTATGAATTAGTGTAATTGCATAAATGGTCCTTATGGGTGAGGCAGACTCATTACGTGCGGTATACCGCTACTACCATAAGGACGGTTAGGTGAGGCTAACCAATTGTTAGGCGTGCACGATTGTGTCTTATCAGTCTCAGTATGTACTGGTTGTATAACTTGCTACGATGTCATTAATAGCAAGGGGGCCTAACAAGGATACATGATCCACAGTCGATGGGGTTGCAACCCTCTTACTCACGAGTCTAATTGGTAGGTTAGACCCATTCCTCTTATTTCTCCTGGAAACGTTGTGTACGCGTACGCCAGTAGGCAATGTATATTATTCAACGTATATGTAAAAAATAAACGTTTGAAGAATGCGCCGTGGAACTAGCTAGGCACCATGACAGTTTTATTAATACTTGCAAGATTTTAAATACATGATAATAAATAAAAGAAAAAATGATATATTAATTTCAAAAGCTTGCTGCTAAAGATTGCACTTCTTTAGGTGACATATGTTCCAAGTCCTTTGTAGGTCGTTACCATCCATGTCACGTAGTTTATACGCGCCATTTCCCAACGCGTCTATCACAATGTAAGGCCCTTCCCACTTAGGCCCAAGTTTTCTTGTATTTGCCGCACGGTTGGCCGCATTTGCGCGGTACACAAAATCACCTGGCCTAAAGGAAGTCTTTCGTACCTTAGCATCATAATAGCCCTTCATTTTTGCTTTAGATTTGGCCTCACGAATAGCTGCCAGTTCCCTTCGCTCATCTATTATGTCTAAGTTCAGCCGTAGTTCATCATCGTTGGTGACAATGTCTACTTCAACTGTGCGGAATGTTTTCAACCCTACTTCTGCTGGGATGGCTGCCTTTGTTCGATACGTTAAGGCGAAAGGGGTATTGCCCGTGGCAGTCTTTATCATCGTGCGATGTGCCCATAATACATGTGATAGCTCATCGACCAATTTTTTGTTGTGCTCTCCTAAGCGCGCTTTTATTCCGTCTCACAGGCCCCCGTTTGCTCGCTCTACCAACCCATTGGTTTGTGGATGGGCTACCGATGCGAACCGTTGATTGATGTTGTTTTTTGCGCACCAATCCTTGAATGGGTTTTTCGCGAATTGTTGTCCATTGTCAGAAACTATCTCTCCAGGAAGCCCAAAGCAACATACTATATTATCTCATACGAACCTTTTTACCTAGTTTTAAATGATTGTTGCTACCGCCTTTTCCTCAATCCACCTCGTGAAATAGTCCATTGCGATTATTAGGAACTTGATTCCACATGCGGCCATAGGGAAAGGACTTGCGATATCTATTCCCCACTTGAAAATGCCCAAGGGGAAGTGATAGGCGTTAGTTCCTCTTGGGGTTGGCGCGGTACCGGCTTGTGTACCTGGCAATCATTGCATTTGCGGATGAGAGTACGTGCGTCTGTGTGCATGGTTGGCCAATAATATCCGTTACGTAATGCTGTCGCCACCACTGACCTAGGTCCTGCGTGCATACCACAGGATCCTTCGTGTATTTCGCTAATGATGTACTATGCCTGTCGCGGACCCGCGCATCTTAGCCAAGGCTGAAGGAATGAGCGTTTGTAAAGGATTCCATCCCTGACTTCAAACTATTTCGAGCGCCTTCGTATTCGCCGCGCTTCAGTTTCATCGTGTGGGATTGAGTCCTTCGTTAAATAGTACACGATCGGCGTCATCCATGTGTGGCCTTCCTCCTCTAAGACCGATGTGACTTCCTTCTCTTTAATGGACTTGTCCTTGAGGATTTCCACCAGGGCCTGCTTTGACAAATGTACGAAGCTGGTGGACGCTATCTTGCTGAGTGCGTCTGCCTTCTTGTTTTCCCCTCTGGGTACTTGGCGTATTAGGAACTTTTTGAACCCTTCGATCAATAGCTTGGTCTTTTGCAAATATTGTATCATATTCTCCTCCTTCGCTTCATATTCGTCGAGTATGTGGTTTGCGACTAGGCGAGAATCTACTTTTGCTTCCAGGTTTTGCACGCCCATTTGAGCTGCGATTCTTAGGCCTGTTATAAGCGCCTCGTACTCTGCCTCATTACTTGTAGCTGTGAATTCAAAGGCAGTACGTATGTGAATCCATTCCCTCCAGATTAGTCAATACGAGGCCTGCGCCAGATCCATCGGTGCAAGATGACCCGTCAGTGAATAAGACCCATAGGCTTTGGTCTTCTTCCACCTGTTTAGGTTCCTTCCCGTCTTTTTCCGACTTTTCAATGATGAAGTCTGCCAAAATTTGTCCTTTTACGGTGCGGCGTGGTCTGTAAGTAATATTATGTTCCCCAAGTAGAATACTCCACTTCTGTAATCTACCTGCTACATCTGGTTTTGATATTATCTGTTTTATGGGTTGATCTGTGATTACCACTATGGGATGCACTTGAAAGTATCTGCGGAACCTCTTCGCCGCAAATACTAGTGCGAGCACCAACTTCTCCATGGGGGTATAATTCAGCTCCGAGCTTTGTAATGCTATGCTTATGAAGTATACTGGTGTTTGTACATTCTCCCTATCCGTCATTAGCACCACGCTGATCGCTCCATGCGTAGCTGATAAGTACATTATTAATTCCTCCTTTGGTCGTGGTGCAACTAACATAGGGAGCGATGCCAAGTGTGCTTTTAATTCCTCAAAGGCTTTCTCAGCTTCCTTTGTCCAGTTGAAGTCTCCTTTCTTTATACACTTCTTGAGTGTTTTAAATAAAGGGAGGGACTTCTCCGCGGATTTGGACAAGAATCTGTTCAGCCCTACGTGCTTCCCGTTCAGCGATTGCACTTCCTTTTTCGTCCTCGGGCTTTGGAGCTGTATGACTTCTTCTGTTTTTTCTGGGCAGGGTTTGATACCCTTGGGATCGATTATGTAGCATAGGAACATGCCTTCTGTTGCCCCGAAAGTGCACTTTTTGGGTTTAACTTCATGTTGATTTTTCTAAATGTCGAGAATGTTTCTTCTATATCCTTGATAAGTTCATCCTCCGTGTGACTTTTTATCACCAAGTCATCAACATATACTTCTAGATTTCGCCCTATTTGACCTTCGAACGCCTTATCTACCAATTGCTGGTATGTGGCCCCTGCGTTCTTTAGTCCAAATGTCATTTTGGTATAGCAGTATACACCTTGGCTTGTGTGAAACGCTGTTTTTTCATCATTTTGTTCTGCCATTTGTATCTGGTGGTATCCCTTGTATGTGTCCAGGAAGCATTTAAAGGGATATCCGCATAGCGATTCTACTTTCCAATCTATCTCTGGAAGTTGATAGCAGTCTTGGGGACAAGCTTTATTGAGGTATGTGAAGTCTACACACATGTACCAGCTTCCATCATGTTTTTAACCATGACTGGGTTAGCGAGCCAATCATGGTAGTAAACTTCCCACATGATTCTTGCGTCCACTAGCTTCCTCACTTCCTCGAGTATCACATTGTTGCCCTATGGGGCTTGTCCTCTTTTCTTTTGCCTGATTGGGGGCATCCTTCGCGGATTTGCAGCTTGTGCTCGGCTATTGACCTTGGCACCCCTGTCATGTCCTTGGGTTCCCATGCGAAGACGTCTAGGTTTTCCTTTCAAATGTGGCACATGTCTGCCTTTTCTTTGTTGGAAAGCGTTCCTCCAATTATTACCTCTTGATCCGGGTATTGCGGGTGGATTGCCACTTTTATGTTTGGTGGAGAATCTACCTTGGGTTCTGATGTAATCCGAGGGGGTTCCGCAATTATGTTACACTCCGTGAGCGGGATAGATGTGTTAAAGATTGTTACGATTCCTCCTTCCACTTGGAATTTTATCACGCTGTGGATCGTAGAAGGTACTGCTCGCATTGCTAGTATGGCAGGTCGCCCAATGATTCCATTATACTGTGATGGTGATCGTATTATTAGGAAGTTCATTGAGACCTTCGTTGAATGTCCGTCGTTCCCTACCTTTACTATTTGCTTGAATTGTCCCAGAGGCCACACCGCTTCTCCACTAAATCCGATGAGCGGTGAGGTCGCAGGGACCATTTGACTCCTTACCTCTGCGCCGAGTTTAAGGAAAAAGTGCTCATACATTATTTATGTTGATGGGCCTCCATCAACGTGCATACGATGCACCCTGTGTTCACCGATGTTTATTTCTATTATCAGCGGGCCTTCTACCACATTACTCGCGCTAAGGGGTGGGAAAGACATCTATCTCTCTTTCGAGAATTTTTGGCTCACCTTTTGCTTTGTCCTTCGCTGCCATACTTGTACCATGTACACATTTGCGTTGGCGGTTTTTGGTTTCCCTTCTTCCGTGGTATCTTTGATAAGGTGTTTTAGTTTGCCTTCTTTCACCATATTCTTGATATGTTTTTGTAGTTGAATGCATTCATTCGTAGCATGTCCCTTTTCTCTATGATATTCACAATATCTATTGCCAGCGCGTTTTTCCACCGGAGTAGTCGTTGACAATGGTCTCGGGAAGTTCGCACCTTCTGATATAAGGATTTCCCTTGTGGTCAATTTGAGGGGAGTGAACCTAAAATGACTGGTTCGCACTTCCCTTTTATTTCCTGGGTAGTCAAAACCTCCAGGTCTGCTTTGTCTACTATATCCTTTATTAGGCGTGTCCCGGGTTTGGGAACCATAGGCGTTTTACATGACTTCTGAGGCTGCTGATTCTCCTTGTATGAAGGATCTCACTCGCCGCAGTACCCCATCAAATGTTTCTGGGGTTTTTTCATTCAGCTTTCGTATTAGGTCACTATTGCGTATGCCTTCCATGAAGCAAGATACTTTCAAAATTTATGGGCATTCTTTCCTTTGAAGGCACTCGCCCTTGAAACGTTCTAAGAAGTCTTCCAGGTATTCGCCCTGATTCTACTTAACTCTTGCGAGTGACACAGCGCTTCTATCGTGTCTTCTCTGTTGCACATAATTTCTTTTGAATGCCTTCCGCAGTACTTCGAACCCGTTATTTGTTCGTGGTGGAAGACTATCGAACCATATCCGCGCGTTTCCTACAAGCGTTGAATTGAACATGTTGCACCACACCAGTTCTAGCCATTGTTGAATGCCTGCTTGGGATTCGAAGACTTTTAGGTGATCCTCTGGGTCTGAAGTACCATCGTACGTTTTTACGTTTGCTGGCATGCGACGCTTCTTTGTATCCTGGTAATACTGTATGTGTCTTGTGAAAGCATTTTTTCTAGCTCTTCTCCAAGGCTGTGAGAAGTCTAGGTCGTCTGAGGGGTGATACTCGCGTTTTCGCTTTGCAGGGCGATTATCACCTGATATCGATGAATCGCTTTCAGAGGACCAGTTGCGCTCTACGTGCCCCTTTCCTTTTGTCTCCTTCTTATTTTTTATGTGTTCTGCAACTAAGGGAATGAGGGCTTGCAGATTATAAGCCATGTATTCTTCCATTACCCGTGCATCAGTGGCGACTATTTCCTCGCTTTCCTCTAAAGCAGGGCCAGGGGTGTTCTCATTTTGTCTTTGTTAGGAGGAGGCTGTGTTGACTCCTGTCCACGTATCTTTCCCCGATAGTAGGTAGGTGAGTTGAGAATAATATCCTTGTTCCTCTGAGAGGTGGATTCGTTACGTCCCGGCTGTTTGCCTCGCTGGCGGACCCAGGAGTAACGTTCATAGATGCGATGTGATCATCGACGATTGAAGACCTTCGATGGCCTTCATTCGCAACATTCCTCATCATTGCTTAGAGCTTAGTGTAGGGTCCCACGGATGGTGCCAACTTGCTGATACAAAAAGTTGGATGGACCGAGCTTGACCCAAATTAGACTTAATTCAGGGTCTTGTGGATTCTGGCTCTTGCACCAAGTGAAACTTTGTTTGAGACCCTGCGCACTAAAACAGACACCGTTAGGCTTACCGTGGGTTTGTGACCCACGATTAGACTCCGGCGTGAGAGTAAGTAATCGGTTTGAGCATGTTAGGGTTTATAGTATTATGTGTATCGTACCTTTGTGGAACCATGGGGGTTCCTTTTATACTCGAGAGAGTCCTGGCTGGGCTCCCTATTCTTGCGGCCTAAGGAATGGATAATGACTCAAAATAAATTGATCTTTATCGGATAACTAAGGTAAGTGTATATCATGTTTCCTTAAGCGAATATAATCATAAGATAGATTATATTCTCGTCTGATCCTATCGCAGTGCGACGAGGACACAGTTAAGTAATTAACTGTATGTGCGACAGCGGCTTACTGGGCATCCTGGGTTGTGCGCACGTTGTATAAGTTTTAATCCATACCTGATGGATACGGGTAGTACCCATGAGTCGGACTATCCAGCCCGACTAGGGCCTATACGTCATAACAACATATTCAGCTTCAATTGATGACATGGCCACAGAGTTTTGCTTCTTTGCACTCCAACCAACTAACTTTCCTCCTAGGATTTGACAGCCTCCCGAGGTACTTTTTCTATCAATGTAGTATCCAGCATAGTCTGAGTCAGGGTAGGCCTTTAGATCAAAGCCAAATTCTTTGGGATACCACACACCTAATGAGGTTGTTCCTTTGAGGTACCTAAAATTTTTCTTAACAGCCACTAGATAGGATTCCTTTGGGTTAGCTTGGTACCTTACACATAGACATGTGGAGAACTAGATATCGGGATGACTAGTTGTGAGATACATGAGTGACCCAATCATGCCTCTATACATAGTATCATTAATAGAGACTCCTGACTCATCAGGACCCAAGTTATTGGGTGGAAGCATGGGGCATTTCACTGATGCACAATCAGCCAAGTCATATTTTTAAGTGAATCTTTAACATACTTTTCTTAACAAATAGAAATTCCTTTAGGACATTTTTTAATTTGAAATCCCAAAAAGTGAGTTAATTCACCCATCATACTCATCTCATATTCCTTGGTAATTAATTTAGCAAAACATTTACTAAGATTAACATTCGTTGACCCAAATATGATATCATCCACATAAATCTGTACAATGATAAAATCACTTTTATCCTTGAAGGTAAAAACTGTTTTATCAATGGAACCCCTGACAAATTTATTATTTGTTAAAAAATTAGACAGCGTTTCATACCATGTCCTTGGAGCTTGTTTCAGCCCATACATGGCTTTATGTAGCCTGTGCACGTGATTAGGAAACTAGATGTTCTTTACCAGGTGAGCTGGCACTAGAGTCCATACCTTGTTTCTTTTGAATTGATTGATTTCTTCTTGTATGGCAGAAACCCATCCTTCTTCAACAAGGGCTTCAACTACACGCTTTGGTTCAATTTGTGATAGAAACTCAGCAAACATACACTCATTGGCTGAGGCTGATTCTGAGTCATGAATTCTCTGTCTAGTTGTAACCTTAGCATTTGGTTCACACAATGATGTTGACAAGAAGAATATGCTGATCTCTTGACCATTTACTTTGAGGAGCTGGGGATTCATTGACAGAGATAGGTATGGAGGATGAGAGCACAACTTGAACTTCATTCTGTTGAATAAGAGGACTCTCTTCAAAGACAACCTCTGTATCTGTATCAATATCATCTACTACAATATGTGATGATTCACAAGTGCTAGGAGAATCTTCTTGATTGTGAATAACAGGTAAATCATCTTGAGATGAGGTGGAACAAGGACTGTTGGAAGGATGATGTTCTTCTTCAATTTGAAATTGAGTAGAATGAACATCAATGTTGTGAGTTGACAGTGGATCGAATGCAGGAACATATGGAGTAAGTGTTTCTGTGTGTGGATGATGATGAAAGAAAGGTCTTGGTTCTGAGAATTCATCTACTGGGAAAGACCTGTTTTCATTGAAATCAATTTCATCACCTTCTGTTCCAGTTATTTGTAATACATCATCATCTTCATTCAATGTGACGTGAAAGGTTTTTTCTAGTTCATGTCTTCTTGTGTTGAACACTCTAAATGATTTGGCTGTTAGAGAGTATCCTAAGAAGAAACCATCATCATCTTTTTCGTCAAACTTCCCAAGGTGACCCCTGTAGTTATAAATGAACACAGTGCATCCAAAGACGTGGAAGAAGCTGACATTAGGTGCTCTTTTTTATAAACACTTAATAAGAAGTTTTTACATGTCTCTTAACAATGATTGATCTATTCTGAGTATAGCAGGCAGTGTGGACAGCTTCCACCAAAAATTGCCTAGGTAAAGCTACACCATTTAGCATAGTTCTAGCTGCTTCAATCAATGTTCTGTTTCTTTTTTCAGCTACTCCATTTTGTTCAGGAGTACCAGCTGAAGAAAAGTTTTGTGATATCCCCTTTTCATCACAAAATGCTTCAAGCTGATGGTTCTTGAATTCAGTCCTATTATCACTTCTTAGAGCTTTTACTCTAATTTCATTCATGTTTTCAACTTGTCTAATGAAAGACATAATGACATCAGCAGCATCATTTTTTCTTTTGAGGAAGAAGACCCATGTATACCTAGAGAATTCGTCAACAATGACCAAGGTATATTTGTTGTGATTAATGGTCTATAGTTTAACAGGTCCAAACAAGTCCATGTGTAGGAGATGTAAGCACTTGTTAATTGAGAATGATTGCCTGGTTTTAAAGGATGACATGTGGTGATTTCCCTTCACACAACCTGAACATGTCTTGTCTTTAGTGAAAGTTATAGGTGGTAGACCAGCAACCAAAATTTGTGTAGCTAGTTTGTTGATGTTCTTGAAGTTGAGATGAGAGAGTCTTTTGTGCCACAGCCAATTGACACTTTCAGAGGCTTTGGCGAGAAAACAGTTTGAACTGTCTTATGACCACGAGGCCATATTCATGATGTAAACATCTCTTCTTCTTGGTGCAATTAACACCACATCATTGATTTTGTTGAATATGGTTCCTTGAGTCTTGGTAAACAAAACCTTGTAGTCAGCATCACACAATTGGCTGATGATGATGTGATTGTGTTTAATACCATTCACATATGCAACCTTTGTGAAGGTTATTCCGTTGCAGTTAACTGAGCCATATCCCTCTGTGTCGCCGGAAGATTCATCCCCAAACACCACTTTGGGACCTGACTCTTTTGAATATCTGTGTAGGTATTGTTGAACTCCTGTCATGTGTCTAGAGCAGCCACTATCTAGATACCAGACCGATTCCTTGAGATGTTTATGCACAAATATTTAGAAACAAGTTAGTTCCTATTGTGAACCCACTTTCCAGTGGGTTCCTTGAATTGCCGGTTAGCAATTATTGTGTTCTTGTAGTACTTATGGTTGTGTGAAGGACAGTCGGTTGTTTCATTGGTATACCTCCCACAGATGTCACATCCAGGGAATTAATTACACTCATCAGAGTGATGATTTGTGTACCCATAATATTTGCAGGGTGGGTAAGGTCTATGAATACCTGGTGGTCTCCTAGCAGCATGTGGTTTACCCCTAATAAGATCCTGAGATTTCTTTACAGCCATTTGTTTATCATGATTTATGGTCATGTGATGAGAGTTTTTACACAAATTACAGTAAGGTTTGATTAACTTTTCAACTATGGGTTTGCCTAGGATTGACTTAGGTGCAGAGGAAGTAGAGCATTCATCGGAAGGCTTAATATGTTCTTTTAAGAGTTCTACTTCTTTGAATAAAGACAACAAGCATTCTTCAGTTGAGGATTCAGCTGTGTTCACATTGTTTGTTGAGACAGGTTTATAAACATTTTTCTTAACAGGTTGTTTATTTGGCCCAATGAAAGTTTTAACCTGTGGTGTCTCAACCTTTGGTTTGGGTTCAGCCTTAGCTCCTCTAGAAGAGCTACTGGGCTCAACTCCAGAGAGTTTAGGAAAAGATGGCAAAGGTAAAGTGTTATCAATCACATCTTCAGAGACAATGATATTTTGTAAGAGAAGGTCAGACGAATGTATGGTCTTTGTAGATTCGAAAATAATCTCTTTGGGGTTCTTAAGGGCTTTGATTTTGTTCCTTTTAGTAGTTACAACCCTAGTTATGTCAGCTGGAAGTTCATCATCAAGCAATTCATTAATAGTGAACCTACTACACAATTATCTTTCTATAACCTTATGTAGCTCAGCTACTTGATCACATAAGGCACTGTTTCTTAAGGTTAATTTATTAACTTCATTTTGCAGGGTTACTTTTTAGAATTAACTTGTTTTAAAGTTTCACATTCAGCCTTTGCAGTTAACAGTTCATGTTTAACAGAGTGAAATTTATCAAGCAGGTTCTTTCTTTGTTCCTCAAAAAAGTGTAAATCAACGATGGTATAGTCAAGAACATGTTTACGTTCATCACTTTTAGACATAGAGATAATCATGTGTACCTTTTTCATAGTGATGTCAACCCATTGCTTGATCTTGCATCTCCTTTTCCTACAGATGTTTCATCCTCAGCAATTGCCATAATGCCATGACCCTGGTAGTGTCTTCTTCATCTGATGTCAAAGGCTCATCATTCCAATCATAAGCTTCCGCAACCAACCCTTTATCTGTCTTTTTATCACCCCCTTTCTTCTTGGAGAAATCTTCTAGTTTCAAATTCATTTGTTCCAACTCGGGCTTTAGGGCCTTGTATTTGTTTTTGTAATCCTTTTTCTTATTATCAGAGGAATTGGATTGGTGAGATGAGTTATTTTTTTGTGATTTGAACTTATAAGGTTTGAAAGATGAAGGGTAAGATGGTGAGGAGGTTTTTGTGGATGGACAGTCCTTTTGAAAGTTTCCAAGTTTTCCATAGGCATAGCAAGTTTCTTTTTATTTTTCAGTTTGTGTACTAGCTGATCTTACTCTCCCTGATCTTTTAAAGTACCTTCTTTGATTCGCTAGTAAACCTCTTTCATGAAACTCAGCAGTAAGGTCTGTCATAAATTCTTGGCTG
The DNA here is from genome assembly GCA_025667525.1 of Glebionis coronaria. Lineage (NCBI taxonomy): Eukaryota > Viridiplantae > Streptophyta > Magnoliopsida > Asterales > Asteraceae > Glebionis > Glebionis coronaria. The sequence continues at coordinate 50,423,875 of CM046875.1, forward strand.
CTATGAGTCTCTTCTTCAACATCTGTGTCGCTATCATGATGATTTGAATTGATATCAAGGCTTTGGAGTTTGCTCCCTGAACTATAAATCTTTTAGACTCAGATCTATATATGGTATCTATTAGCCCTTCTTCATAATTGTACTTTCCATATAGTTGAGCCAACGTATCATTCTTGATCGAGTTGTTAGCTTTCTGGGTCTGATTCATGCTCAGCCATTTTCTGGGAAGGCTGTTGACAAAAGCGGCATTTACTTCAGCTTGTGAAATTGTGACTTCATTCATTGCAAGGTCATTGAAAAGAATCTTCAGCCTTGTGTACGTCTGTCGAACCTTTTCACCTTCAAGTGCTTTGAAAGCATTAAAATGAAGCCTAAGTGCCTGAATCTTGGTTTCTCTGGTCTTAGAGGGTCCTTCATGACCAAGGATCAAATTAGTCCACATTTTTTTGGCTATTGGACATTGAATAACAGATTTCATGATGTGATTTGGAAGACATGATATTATGAGGCTTTTGAGACGTTTGTCTTAGTTTGCCAATTTTCTATCAGCTGGTGTCCACTGTTTGAGGGGTTTTGGGAGTGGATTCTCATCAGTTGATGTAAGTGCCATAGGAACATATGGTTCATTTTCTAGAATTTCTAGAAGAAATGGCCCAAGTCCATCGAGATAGACAAGGAATTGACTTTTCCAACTTGCAAAGTCATCTTCATCAAATACTGGGTATATTTGTGACATAGGATCCACCTCTTGAGTCGAGAAATTGAGGAAGATCATCTTCATTTTAAGTGGGGGTTATTCTTGGTGATGATGGAGGTGCTGGTGTATTGTTTTGGTTGTTTCGAGTAGGCGGTGGTGGTGGTGGTGTGTTGCTCGTTTCAGGCATGGTGGTTCTTGATTATAAAACTTAGAACGACGTTTATGAAGGTTTTAATATCAAACACCGCTCTGATACCAATTGAAAGTCCCTAAACCTAGACTAAAACGACTAATAAGGATAATTAACACAAGTAAATACTTTTCAAACGTAAGACTTTATTATTGTATAACAAGTATTACAAGTGTTATGGATCATACAGTTTGATGACAATGTGTTGTGTAGTCTTTGGACAAGTAAACTTGCACAAGTTACAAATTTACGAGCTAACTTAAGAACACATGCACAGCTGATTGTTCTTTAAGTTCAAGAGAGTTAATTTGTGAAATCTGACAAAGTGAACAACATTAACTCTATGCTACATTCCCTATTTATAGTGGTACGCGGTTGACTTTGATAGCTGGTTGATAGTGACTAAACAAGACAGACAATGTCAGACATCTGTCACAAGATGCACTTCTATTCTTGGTAGTCTGTTACAACGCTTTAGAGAAACAGAGCTGATAGAGTTTCCCTTTTCTTCATATCCTCGTACTTTAGGCTGCATCACTTCCCGCCTAAACACTTAGGTAAGTCCAAAGTAACTGAGTGTTAAAAGGGTATTGCCACCCCTGTTAACACTCAACCACTGAGAGTCCCTGATACATCTTGGTTGTTATCTATCACAGCCAATGAGTATGTCTTCAAGTAATCTTCGACTTCCTTGACAATATCTCTAACATGGACTCCTCTGTGGTTACTCACAGCGATAAAGTTCTCTGTGAGTCTTGTGGTACTTGCTTGTCACCTTGGCACAAGCAAGTTTATAACATACATCTTAATTTACGTTTAAATCCATGACTAATGGAAATCTAACATTCTTAGATTCCCAACAATAAACCTACAAATCAAAAACATAAAATGGTTTTTACTCATGTGGTCGACTTGCTGCAATCAAGACCTTTTGGATTGATCGTCATCTAGGACGTCGTTTATATTATTGCCCCTATCAAGGACTATCTTGTAGGTTGATTGATTGGGTTGATCCACCAATGTGTCCATGTTCTATTAAAATCATACCTGGATTGATTATTGCTAGAAATTGGCACGAAGTTTCCATCCAAGAATTGACTAATGATGTTTCAAAGCTTAAAAACTACTGGTTGATTAGTTGTGCGGGGTTTCTTTTAATTGTATTTGTTTACAACTGGGCTTAAAAAATGTAAAGGTCAAATTTGATTTTGTTTATGTATGATAGGTTTTGGGTGATTTAATGAAAAACATAAGCCATATTATGTTATCTTTTTTGTTCCTCGTGTGTGATTATGATATTGTTGTGTTAAACATAATTGAAGCACAAAAGAATCACAATTTAAAATCAAACATCATTGAAGCACAAAAGAAGCATAGTTGAAAGTCAAACATCATTGAAGCACAAAAGAAGCAAAAAAAGCACTAATCTATTGACACATTGACATGAAAAATACTAAAACAGATTGTCTTATCCAGTATCTTACAATACTATCAACACATTGGGATGAAAAATACTAAAACAAATTGTCTTAAGGAAGGATAACACAAACAGACTTAGTTCAAAATGTAGTAGTTCCGGATAACACAAACTTGAAATACTAAAACAGGAAACTAAATTTAAGTCTTTCACTTATTATTTGTTTCCTGCTTCTTCTTTCCAACTGAAATTGAACTCTTAGATCATGTTGCAGGCTTCTTATTTGAAGATTAAGTTGAAGGTGTTTACCCTTCGTTAGCAGATCTTGTTGCATGTTTCTTCTTTGCATGTGCAGTTGAAGGTGTGGTACCTAAATCAAATGGCCTTTTCCTATTACTAGAAACAACATTAGTTGAGGGTGTGGTACCTGCATTAGTTTTCTTTTGGGATGAACCTGCGCATGTTGCATTCATTGGGTCCTTTTTTTCCTTTACAAGATCTTTGGTTATCGCCAAGATTCCCACATTTGAGACGTGCCACTGTTTTATAACCCCTATACAACTTTCCATCCTTCACCATTTAAGCCTTTTCTTCCTTGGTTTTTCTCTTATTTTTCCTTTGCCTACCTACTAGATTGTTATGTTTTGGTAGGGTGAGTGTTGTAGGAATTTGTAACTTCTTCCACATGACCTTACCATTCAAACATCCAAGAGTGTAACTCTATGTTCTTTTCCAAGTTGCTAACCAGTAACACTTATCCACCCATTCTTTGTGTACTAACCTGAATTTCATTAAGTGTCATGTTGGAGTTGGCTGGTATAGCATATGCACCATGGATGCCAGTTAACTCACACTTCGTACAACTACAAACCTTTTTTACTACATTAACCACACACTGATTATCATATTGTCCCTTTACCTCATTTTTTCACCCCCATTGTACCCAACTATGTACTTATTAGCTCTGTCCATGGCTATATTTAATAACTTAGTTGTAGCAAGGGTAAGTGGTCCATCTGTCTTGTTAATCACAACAATAACATTCACCATCCTTCTCATTAATTATTCCCTAATGTATTCTAAGTTTGTGATTATTGGTGCATCCCTAGTATCTAAAATCTTACCACTGAAACATTCACATAGACTGTTCAACAAGATGTCTTATAATGGATGATAATAAGTGTATGTCTAACAACTTTTTAAGTTAAATTTAGATAAAATTAAAGGGCTATTACATGAGAAATGTGATCTAGATCAATTGTGAGCAAGAATTTTAGCCATCCATTCAAAAGCTTCTTTGTTAAACTGTTTCAACTCCTCCATGGCCCCAACAAGATATGGAATTTATGTTGCAACACACATCTTCACAATAATTTTTTATAAGCTTGTCAATTCCATTGTTTTTTCATGTTATCATGGATTTGCCTAAGGTAATATCTATGCTCTGCACAAGGAAATACATTTGCAATAGCAATAGCTAAACCTTGTAGAAAAAAGACAAAGTGTTAGTGTATTATATTGTTAGGGACCAATTATGTATAAAAAAAGTCACATATAGATTCTCATGAAAATTCTTGTATTTTGATCTGTATCCGCAACTCTTTCAACTATAATCTTTATCGTTGTATATGGATTTGCCCTTCTTAATTCTAAAAAGTAATCTCTCAACATGGTATATTGTTGCCTATAATCTAACACCCCTAATTTACATTGCGCAGTGGAAATAAACAATTAGGTGCTAGACACAAGCATCATCACACAAGGTATATTGAACGACTCAAAAGAGAGACGTTTACACACAAAATATAAATAAGATTTTCATAATAGGTCTAAAACATAATTTCATACCATATTGTACTAAAACGACACCAGAGTAAAGTGTTTAGTCCCCATGGATCTCGACCAACAACCAACAAGTTCAGTACAGTACACAAACATTTAACAAATTGTTCAATAGTAAAAGGATAGAAATAGTTTTTAGACCAACATTCTTCCAAAAGCCAGACCACAACCTCCACAACAAGCTCCATCTTCCATCACTTCCTATTACCTAAATAACATGCTAAAACGATGCAACAATTATGTTGAGCGACTCTATAGGTTTATCAGATCACATTTGAACACAAGAAGAAAATCAATCATAATCATTTATAGAATTGTCGTACACACAATCTATATTCAAGGCAAAACATTGTATTTAAGCTCATGACACCGACCCCTTAACCAAATAGTCACCCACGCCAAATGCCGGCATGACTAGAATAAAACCATTTCCCCTCTAGGGTATCAGTTTCTAGAATACCACATTCTTATTCCCGTAAATTATCCTTCCCAGAGGTTACTCAGCGTAATGCCCTGGTCTCAGATAGGGTGGTCAACCCAATAGTACTATCATTAGAATAAGCGGCTATTCCCGACTCACAACATCAAGTCAGAATATAGTTAACGGCTCATGAATTTAGGGTCTTTAGCAACAAGGTACTCAATACAATGTAAACAACTTAGGCAACATTCGGGTCCAACAATTACTCATGACTTGTGTACATTTATTTTCAAATAGCATGTATCCCCCTCGCGGGTAATAAAACATTTAGTAGCTAGCATAAAGAGCGAGGCTACAGACTCACCTTAGTATAAGAGATCTAGCGAGATGATCATCGATAATAGAGGATGCCTTTCATACACGAGAACTGCTACCTATCAAATAAGGCGCGTTCATTAATAATGACTCGAGAAATAAATCATATATAACAATATCAAACTCAAACTCATAAAATCACGATAAACTCGAGAGAAAACGATACAAATAACTCTATTACACTCTTCTATACATTTACTTTACCATTTTACACTTTCAACAAAATCCGCCGGCACATACTACATGTACTAGCTTATTTACCCCTTTTAGACTCGTCAAACGTTTATGAAACGACTCAAGAAACTAACTTATTATATATAGAAAGTCCTCTAACAAGTTTATCAAATGAAATTACTTTCAAATTTCTTTACCCGACTCATCTTCAAACTACAAAATCCGGACAGATTTACGTTAATATTTCATACAACCATTTTAACTTCCTTAAACGACTCCATTTACAAACCGACACTTGGGTTTGAAAATAAACTCACCCTCTAGGGTTTACACTTCATTATCAGTATGTGACTCATTTCAAAACTTTAATTTATAGTCCCCGAGATTCGATCCAAATATCGACAACAACTATATGTAGTGCCGATACTCGTCTCCCGGTACAAGAATAATCAAAACATCATAATTTCGCGCTCGTTTGGAGCTAGAAGCTCTACCTTATATCAAATCAAAGCTAATCAAATGCTCTACAATCCAAGGCTATTAGTTAAACCATTATCACAACATAAAATTCTCAAAAATACAGTTTACCTACTGTTGTAAAATACCTTTCAAAAACTTGTATAAAATCATATTTTTAGCCGAAACCAATCATAGTTATGATCTCCCATAACCCTAAAACTAACATATATCAACTATAACATTAGAATCATCATCAAATCAAAACCTTCAAATCAAAATCAAGTTTTTAACAAAACTTTTAGCAAGAACATCTCTTGATCATCCCAAAAACAACATGCATGAGCATAATTATCACCTACCAACTTGAAAAAAATAAAACTTCTTGCATGTACATAAATTTTATACCAAAATGATCTCCTTACAAAATTAGAGATGGGACTTGTGTTGTTCTAGCTTAGATCATCTTTGATTTTGAGTTAAAATTGATTGAATGGGTGTTTTAGGGTGAGGAGGGTCACGGCAAGATGAAGAAAAAGAAAGAGAGAGAGAAAATTTTGGTAGTGGAGGATTTGTGTGTGTGTTATGAGAAATGTTTTAGATTTTATATAGTGTTTGAGGGACCAATGTTATAAATTTGCAATAGTTATGGCTCAAAATGAAAATAGTTAGCTAAAAAGCGGGAAATAACTATTAGTCAATTTTAAAAATATTTACGGGGCTCGGGTTTCATAAAGATACTTTGAAAAAATTAAAACGTACCTCAGATATAATAATATCGACTCCCGGCTCGACTTAACACGTCATTTAAAAGAAAACATCAAAAATGACAAACATCAAACAACCGACAATAAAACGTAAAATATTTGGCATCCTTCGATATCACGCTTGCTAATACTCCTTATACTTATTAAATATTAAATATAAGCCTTCCAACATCGGTTTAACTTAAACCTCCAAAAATAAATATTATTCAAACTCATAAAAAATTTCAAAAATAATCGTAAAATAAGATTAAGCAATGACCTAGTTCTCGGGTTATCACATCCCCTCCTTCTTAAAAGAAGCGAAGTCTGCAGTGCTTAATCCTTCCTAAAAAAAATGAGGATACTTATCCTTAAAGAAATCCTCACGTTCCTAGGTAAACTCTGGTCCACGTCTAGAGTTCCATCTCACTTTCACAATCAAAATCCTACTATGCTTCAATTTCTTAACTTCCCTATCCATAATCTCTACAGGTTCCTCTATAAAATCAACTTATCATCAAGTTGAATTTCCTCCATTGGAATCACCACATCCCTTTCAGCTAAACCATTCTTTAGATTAGACACATGAAAAGTATTATGAATAGCCTTAAGTTCATCAGGAAACTCTAACTTATAAGCAACCAATCCAATCCTTTGGATAATCTTAAATGGTCTAATATATCTCGGGATCAACTTTCCTCTCTTTCCAAAACGAATCACTCCTTTCCATGGAGATACCTTCAACATAACCATGTCTCCTAGTTTAAATTCCAACGGTTTCCTTCGGTTATCAGCATAACTCTTTTGTCTACTTCTAGCAGATAACAAACGCTTCTTAATTTGCACAATCTTTTCAGTCGTCTCAAATATCATTTCAGGTCCAGTCAATCGACTTTCTCCTACTTCACTTCAACACACTGGAGATCTACACTTACGTCCATATAAAGCTTCAAATGGTGCGGCTTTAATACTAGCATGATAACTGTTATTGTACGAAAATTCAACCAATGGCAAATGTTTATCCCAACCATTTCCCAAAGTCAATCACACACGCACGAAGCATATCCTCTAACATTTGAATCATTCTCTCACTTTGTCCATCAGTTTCCGGATGATATGCTCTACTCAAACATAACTCCGTTCCCATCACTTTCTGCAAAGATTTCTAAAATTCTGAAGTAAACCTACTATCACAATCAGAAATTATCAACAAAGGCACACCATGTCGACAAACAATCTCCTTACGTACACTATTGTTAACCTCTCCATACTATCCGTCTTCTTCTTTGGCAAAAAGTGAGCAGACTTAGTCAATCTATCTACAATCACCTATATCATATCACAACCACTTGCAGTCCTTGGCAAACCTGTCACAAAATCCATAGTAATCTTCTCCCATTTCCACTCAGGAATCTCAGGTTGCACTAATAATCCAGACGGTTTCTTATGTTCAGCCTTTACCTTCGCACAAGTTAAACACTTACTAACATATTGTGCTATATCTGCCTTCATATTCGGCCACCAATAAACTTTCTTAAGATCTTGATACATCTTGTCCGATCCAGTATGTATTGAATACTTCGACTTATGAGATTCATTCATCACCAAATCTCGCACTCTTAAAGAACCTTCCTCAGACGGACACAATGGTAACCAAATCCTATTCTCAAAATACCTCAATCCATTTGACCTTACTTCAAACAAAGGTTTCAACATTCTAGCCAAATTTTCCGCCTCAATATTCTCTTCCTTCAAACCATTAGCTTGGGCACTCAATATCGTTTCTGTCAAATCAATACTTTCCATCATTGCCAAAGCTCTAACTCTTATAGACTTATCTCTTTCCTTTCTACTAAGTGCATCAGCTACCACATTCGCTTTACCAGGATGGTAACGAATCTCGCAATCATAATCACTCAGCAACTCAACCCATCTCCTTTGCCTCATATTCAATTCATTTTGATCCAAAATATATTGTAAACTCTTATGATCAGTGAAAACCACACACTTGGTTCCATACAACTAGTTTCTCCATAGCTTCAAAGCAAAAATCACAGCCCTAAGTTTTAAATCATGAGTAGTGTAATTCTCTTCATGCTTCCTCAATTGCCTCGATGCATATGCTATTACTTTCTCCCTTTGCATCAACACAGCTCTAAATCCTTTATGAGACGCGTCACAATACACTACAAAATCCTCAGATCCTTCTGGCAAAGACAAAATCGACGCAGAACACAACTTATCCTTCAACGTACTAAATGCAGATTCCTTTTCTAATCCCCATTCAAACACTCAATTCTTCTCCGTAAGCTTGGTCAACGGCTTAGCAATTAGTGAAAACTTCTTGATAAACCTTCTATAATACCCATCTAGACCAAGAAATTGGCGAACTTCAGTCGGCGTCGTTGGCACTGACCAATCCTTGATTGCCTCAATATTAGCAGGATCCACACGAACACCTTCACTATCAATCACGTGCCCCAGAAATTGCACTGATTTCAACCAAAATTCATACTTAGAGAACTTCGCATACAGCTTCTCTTTCTTTAACAATTCCAAAATTGTTCTCAAATTCTTCTCATGTTCTTCTTCACTCTTGGAGTAAATGAGAATATCATCAACGAATACGATAACAAACTCATCCAAATATGGCTTGCATACACGATTCATCAGATCCATGAATACAGCAGGCGCATTCGTTAATCCAAAAGGCATCACTTGAAATTCAAAATGTCCATATCAAGTACGGAAAGCTGTTATAGGAATATCTTCATCCCTAACTCTCAGTTGATGATACCCAGACCTCAAATCGATCTTCGAGTATACACTTGATCCTTGCAACTGATCAAACAAATCATCAATCCTCGGCAATGGATACCGATTCTTGACAGTCAATTTGTTAAGCTCTCGATAATCAATACACATTCTAAAAGAACCATCTTTCTTCCTAACAAACAAAACAGGAGCACCCCACGATGACGAACTCGGTATAATAAATCCCTTATCCATCAATTCCTTCAATTGATCAGATAATTCTTTCATCTCAGATGGAGCTAAACGATACGGTGCACGAGCAACAGGCACAGCTCCCGGCACTAAATCAATTCGAAACTCCACTTCATGATGCGGCGGTAATCCTGGAAAATCTTCAGGGAAAACCTCAGGATACTCTCTAATCACAGGCACATCCTCCAATTTCCTTTCATTCACACCATCAATACTTATCTGGGCAAGAAACACATCACAACCTGCTTCTATATACCCCATCATCTTCAAACAAGAAACAACTCTCAAACGAGAAGTACATTCATCACCTTTCACAGTCAATACCCTATTCCTTAGCGGTATCTGGATTAATCTTTCTCCACAAACAATCACTGCACCATTACCAACTAACCATTCCATTCCAACAATCACGTCAAAAGATCCTAATTCTATAGGCATCAAATTAATACTAAACACATAATTACCTAACTTCAAGGAACGACCTTTCAGTATAGAACTAGTGCTTACAACCTAACCATCACCTAACTCCACCTTATAACTAGTTGTCAATCTCACTGGTTTTCTATCCAATAGCTGACTGAATCTAACATCTACGAAACTTCTATCGGATCCAGAATCAAATAACACACTAGCATAACAAGCATCAAGTAAGAACATACCAGTCACCACATTCGGCCCTTGAGGTTTGTCAGCATCTCCCACGACATAGGCTGGAGCAGCAGTCCCAGCAGCAACAGCAGCAACATTGCCTCCTTGTCGGATGCCAACCCTCAGACGGTTCCCTTGCTTATGTCCACGGCCTCCACATCCAGAACAGTTAACTACCTTAACAGCATTGGCTCTAGTGGCCACACCCTTGTTTCTACAATCTACCATCTTATGTACGGCCTTCCCACACTTGTTGCAAGCAGGTGGACAAATTCCAACATGATACAGATTACATCGACCACACTTCGGATTCACCTTGTTACCTTGATTTCTAGTGGCAGCATGAACACCGTCATTCCTTCTCAAATTGTATTGTTGATTCCGATTTGGTCCTTGGTTATTGTTGTTATGATAACCACCACGATTCTGCCCTTGGTTCGAGTGTGCAACTTCCCACTTTCTCTTATTCCCCTCAGCACTATTATCCTTTTGATCCTGCAGCTTTACATCCATTAAAGCATGAGCCATCTGAACAGCTTCATCAAATGACTTGGGTTTCGACGAAGTAGTCTCTCCCTTGATATTACTATATTAACCTCTGATATACTGCTTCATCTTCTTACGGTCATCAGCAAAAGCATCAGGACACAACAAACATAAATTAGAGAATCTCCTTGTATAAGCCACAATATCATTGTTTCTTAGCACCAATGCCTCAACTCATCCTCCAACTGACCTAACTCTTCCTCAGGATAAAACTTAGCAGTTAACAGTCCCTTCGTCACAGTCCATGTTCTAGCATTAGCTTCAACCAATCCCACAGTAGCTACCTGACTATTCCACCAGCTTAATGCATCATCCTGAAAAGTAGCTGCAGCAAATTTCACCTTACTAGCTTCTGAACATCCACTGATTTCAAAAGTACTTTCAATCTTCTCAATCCACCTTCTTAATTCCAAAGCACCACCAGTACCACAAAACTGGGTAGGTCTACATTTCATGAAACTAGCATAAGAACATTCCTTCTGAATCTACTGAACAGCAACATTACCTCTAACTTGTCCTGCAGTATTTCCTCCCACTTGTTCATCAGTATTACCTGCAATTGGATTTGCAACATTCTCTCCAACCTGACCAGCAGCATTCATATTCTCAGTCTCTTGGTTCCTCGCAGCACGTTCAGCTTCCAGAGCTCTAGCAATAGCTTGCTCAATCATGGTATTACTAGTAGCAGTTGTCAATTTAGGCGGCATGTTTTAGGAAACTAACCAAACAATAATTTAGTAAAGTCAGAATAATGCCTCCCAACTCCTTCCTCCCTGTAATGACACAGAAGAAAAAGAACAAGTAAGTATTCATATCAAGATAAGAAGAAGGATTTCTCTATCAAGATGTAACATGGATACTACATGCACCAACAACACAATTCACAATGACTCATTAACCAATTCAAAAAAGAACTAATAAGACAAATCATAAGTCATGAAGGTAATTTGGATTGCATTGGAAAATTTCCACAAAATTGTGACAAGTAATGTCACTACAACCCTTCATCACGGTAAACTTAAAAGTCATTAAGTTTCATCATAAACTACAGTACCAGTCTACATAATTTCTATTACAACAAGGCTAATAAAAACAACATAAAAGAACTAAACATCTGATCCCGCAGCTTCTTGTACATCGGCTCATCATCACTGCTGCTATCATCTTCCTCAGAATCTTCCTCCACTTTTTTCTTTCCCTTTCGACTTCCTCCTTCACTTGGCTTCACCAACACCTGAGCTTCAACCTAAATTGGCACATCACGAATCACCACACCTCGACTAGGAAAGGATCTCATAGGCAAACCCCACGCATTCAACCTTGCATTCCTTTCTTGCTCCTCACGTAACCTTTCAATTTGCCAACTCAAATTCAACACCATAGATCTTAACTTAACAACTTCATCCATTTCCCTTGCTCTAACAAACTCTGATCTCTTCACACTATTAACAAACCCGTCAAACCTCTTCTCATTCAGCTCAAACCTTCTAATCACACGGGTTTCAACTAAATACCTTTCAAACAAAGATCTATCAAATTTCTTGAGAAACCAGATATTATCCCTAATATATGAATGATATAATACGAATTTATGAAGAAAGAAAGTTAGATATGAGATGAATTTTAGAGAGAGAAAGTAGTAAGAGAAAGTAGAGAGAAATGGTTGGAGAAACTTGTGAAATATTAGATTAGAAGAAAAATGAAATGATCAACACCCTTCCTAACATGCTAGGAAGGGTTTATATAGCCTTTGCTTACATGTAGCTTAATGGGCTATATGATCATGGGTCGGGCTTTCCTTTTGGGCTTTGGTTACTTATGAATGAACCTTAGCTTAAAGTTAAGCCCGTTCTACACGACTAATCTACTACCTATTACAACGTTCTATTTTACGATACATAATAAACATATGACCGAGCATTCTTGTTTGACTCAATATTTTGAGGCTAACAATCTCGGCCAATGAGAGGTCATAAACCTTGGTCATTTAGGAAATTTATAGAGATTACTAATCTCGCCATAAATGAGTCTTGAACATGTAATCGTAGTCTTGTTCCTTCATGTTGTGATCTTTGAGCCTTTGTCGTTGTCTTTTGACTTTGTCTTTAAGTTTGAGATCTTCAAATCATCCTTGACTTGTCTTTGCCATCTTGCGATCTTGTGTCTTCATCCACATACTCACACTATTAATTGTCGAATATGTCTTTAGGCATGAGAATGTGGTTTTGAATCTTTGAATTTGCTGAATACACCATGACGCCACCTTCTCGAGACAAAACATAGACACGGACTGAAAGGATTTGACATTCGTCCTAAATCGGTAGCGTTTTACCTCCGGTCGGTGAAGACCGTTATACGATATTAAATATCGTACCTGTGATCAGGTAGATTCAATTAAGAATCTCCTTGACAGGGTTTCGCGGCTGTACTAGCCGTTCTCTTTACTCGACCGTCTCAAAGCAAGACTGCGAACATAATGAGTGAATCAATTGGATAAATATCCGTTTGATTAAAGTCGTCAATTCAAATTCCTATAACAAGTTTGATTCATTAAGAATCTTAACATTGTTGCTTTCCAGTTGACACAAGCTTGATCCATAAAGAATCTCGCAAGTCACCTACCGTAGCGCTGTTTGATGTTGACGCTAGAAGGATTTCCATTCGTCACTGTGAATATTAATAAATATCACTCTGAATGTTCTGGCAAGACCATAAAGATATTGCGTAGAAACCTGAAACGAGTTTGAATCAATTCAGAATCAAACCACTGTTGCTTTTCAGTTTTACACATGTTCAATTCATAAAGAATCTTGCATATGACCTACCGCAGTGCTGTTTGATGTTAACACTGGAAGGATTTCCACTCATCATTGTGAATACTAAGTAGTATCACTCTGAGTGTTCTAGCAATATCACAAGGATATAGCGTAGGACTCTGTTGATCTTCATCCGTGTGTCCTAACGAGATTTGATTGATCTCTTGGCTCTAGACTCTATTTGTGCACTTTTAATGGTCGGAGGCTGGAGCAGATGCCACCTATTCAATATCAACTATATCGGAGTGAGAAAGTCAATAGAAATCGTGTTGATCTCCGTGACAATAAAACAAACTTCTTTTGAGAGAAGTCTGAGTAGCTAGGAAAGGGTTGTGCTTCACATCACTGGGTTCATGATGAGTTTGTCTTCATGATGAGTTGACCCGGTTTCTGTCTAAGTTGTATGGAGGGCTTCTTTCTTTAGACCCTTTACTCTTACATTTCTTTTTCATTCTTCAACCCCTTCAATTGTTACCAAGACATCATTAATAGCACCTTGTTGTGATTGTTCCAGTGCTATCATCAGTACTTATTCGGCATTCAGCTTCGTTCACATTCTACTCCATCTTTCCTAAGGACTTCTAATAATCTATTGGATTGTCCCTGGGAAGATCCCTCCGGTTCTGGTTGGATCATAGGACTTAAACCTAACCACCCTTTTGACACCAATAACGTCGTGAATTAAAGATGTTGTGGGTATTTGATCGTAACCATGAAAACCACTTTAAATTCTAACGAAGTGTTTGAAAAACATTTAACACCTTGCTAGTTTTGTCGTTTCAGAAAAACTCCCCCTTCACATGTGTATCGATAATCGAAAGTGTTTCGCACATGTAGGTAAGAGTTAAAGTGTTTGAGTCTTATATAAGATCACATTTTAATCACATTTTCTCCCCCTATCTCTAATATATAAAATCTTTTGATATTAGAGATACCAAATTTGATTAAAATATATTTTGAGAAATAGTCTTGAAAATCTCCAGGAGAAAGATGTGTTAATCTGTTGCATGAAGTTAAAATGCTCCCCCTAAAAAATTGATCCAATTGAATTTTCATTGTGAGGATGTGATCCACATTAAACTTTTGAGGATGGGAGTTGTTGAACACACAATTTTTGAAAGATTTTGAATAATCATTGAAAAATTCTTGAAAAAATTGTGTTCAACGCTTTTTGAAAAATCCTATTTCTTTTTGTCGAAGAGGTTTTTCTAAAGCATAAAATTTAGTTCATAGACTTTGAATGTCTTGACGAATCCACTCAAGTGTAAGAAGATTTCTCTTCTTTTGCTGAGGGTAAGCGCACTAAATCGTACACTCCCCCGTGAATATTGATCCGGGTCGCAATCTGAAAGTGATTACAAACCATTGTGTTGAGCTCAAAACATGGAATGTTTTGTGACAATCTCAACCCGTGATAGATTTCTCTACCCGTTGTGTGGAAATATTGTCCAAAAATAGACAATTTCCTTTATTAAAAGAATAAATGACGTGTTTTGAAAAATATTTACAACTTTCATTCGAGCTTTATGTACACACCCGTGTCGTTATTGAGCGACATTTCTAGGCACGTCCATATTATCGATACTGAAAGACATGTCGAGAAGAATATTTTTGGATTATCAAAGATTTTTTTAATTTTGTATTTTTCTTTTTCATTAATATTTACAGGTAGATGTTTGATAGATGAATCAAGCAGGCTTCTTTGCCAGAACCTCCAGTTCAGCTGGAGTCGAACATCTCATACCAATTTGCCTAACTAGATACGTAAACCTCTCTTTCGAAAGAGATTTTATAAACAAGTCAGCTAATTGGTAATCAGTTCCAACAAAGTATAATTCAACAATACCATTTTCAACTTGTTCTTTAATGAATTGATATCTGACATCAATGTGCTTCGTGCGGGAATGCTGTACCGGATTGCAGGAGATGGCTATGGCTGACTTTGAGTCACAATACATAGGTACTTTATCAAAGTGGAAGCCATAATCCGTGAGTTGTGTTCTCATCCAAAGAACTTGAGCACAACACGCAGATAGAGACACATACTCCGTTTCGGCTGATGAAAGTGACGTGCAATCCTGCTTCTTGGAAGACCATCCCACAAGCTTATCTTGTCCTAGAAACTGTGCACCACCAAAAGTACTTTTACGTGTATTAAGACACCCTGCATGATCAGAATCTGAATAGGCCGTTATAAAGAAACCGGTTTCCCTCGGATACTAGAGTCCCATGTGAATGGTATTCTTAAGGTACCGAAAGATCCGTTTAACCTCCTTGAGGTGCTTTTCAGTGGGTCGTGCTTGATATCGTGCACAATAGCATGTAGCATGATGTATATCAGGTCTGCTTGCTGTCAAGTACATGAGGGAACCGATCATGGAACGATATCTCGTTTGATCTATGGGTAATCCCTCCAAATCAGCATCTAGGGATGTGGTTGATAATGGTGTCCCAACGGGGTCACATGAAGTCATACCATGCTTTTTGATTATCTCTTGACAATACTTAGCTTGGTTTATAAAGATACCACTTGGGGATTGGTGAACTTGAATTCCTAGAAAGAATTTTAGTTCACCCATCATTAACATTTCAAATTTGCTGTACATTACTTTTTCAAACCATTTTGAAAGTTTTGGGTTTGTAGACCCGAAAATAATGTCATCAACATAAATTTGCACAAGCAAAATGTCATCCCCATATTTATAAGTGAACAGAGTTAGGTCAATGGAACCTTTTGAGAAACCTTTGGATACCAGAAATTTCGAGAGCTCGTCGTACCACGCCCTTGGAGCTTGCTTTAGTCCATTTAGTGCTTCGTGGAGACGATACACCTTGGCAGGATAATGAGGATTGACGAATCCTTCCGGCTGCGTGACATAGACTTCTTCCTTCAAAGGACCGTTAAGAAATGATGTCTTTACGTCCATTTGATAGACAGTGAATCCCTTATGTGCAGCATAAGCAAGGAAAATCCTGACCGCTTCCATACAAGCAACTGGTGCAAATGATTCTTCAAAATCAATTCCCTCTTTCTAGCCATAGCCCTTAGCCACTAGCCTAGCTTTGTTCTTGATGATCGTATTCTCTTCATCCATCTTGTTTTTCCAGATCCAACGAAGATTTAATGGAATCACATCGTATGGTCTGTCAACAAGTTCCCAGACTTTAAGTCTTTCAAATTGTTGAAGTTCATCCGTCATCGATTCGATCTAAGCATGATCAGTCATGGCTTCTTTGATGTTTTTCGGTTCAGCTGTACTCACTGCGAGTGCGAACATACAAACATCGCCGTCGGTTGCTAGTTGTCGTCTTGTACGAACAAGTTGTGAAGGGTTTCCAATTACGTGAACCAAAGGATGATCTCGGGTCCAATGATGTGTTGAAGGATGTCGTTGATAGAACGTATGCATATTTGACGGATCAACATGGCGAGTAGAAGACTCTCCAGTTTCGTTTACCGGTGTACCGAATGGGTTGATAAATTCGTCTTCGTCAGATAATGCATCGTATGCTTGATTTGTGTTCTCTGGAGCCATGACAGTAGTTGTGGATGTTGTAGGAGCGGTTGTTGATGTGATATTCTGAGGAGGTAAATCTGTAGCAACCCGTGTTGAAGTAGATGAAGTTGTATCCTTTTGTTGACGATGATCGGTATCATCATTCTTATCATGAGTGACAGCGGAAGACTTCGATACAACTTGTTTCTCCCCCGTGAAATATTCATCATACATTGGTCCATATAACATTTCCAACTCTTCAATTGTCGTGTTGACTGTCATATCAGCTCTGGGAACATTTTCTGGAACCAGCGTTGAACTTGACGGTTCATTGTTGTGGTCTTGAGTTCCGAGTTCCGTGCGGTTGTGCACAGAAGTCTTTTGTCGGTGTGGATCGGGACTTAAACTGTTTTGTTCAAGTGCCATTTCTTGTAATTCATCAAATCTGACATGAATAGTTTCGACTATCAATTTTGTTCTCTTGTTGTACACTCTATATCCCTTAGACTGAGTTGCATATCCCACTAGAATGCATGCATCACCTTTCTCTTCATCTTGTCCAGATTTTCACCATCTCGAATAATGTAGCACGTACATCCAAAAACGTGAAGGTGTTTGAGTGATGGTTTTCGATCATGAATTATGTGATATGGTGTCTTTTCATGTCTTGGGATAATTAAGGAGCGGTTTTGTGTGTAGCATGCAGTTGACACGGCTTCGGCCCAAAAAAATAGTGGTAGTTTTGAAGCAGATAATAATGTTCGAGCAGCCTCAACTAGAGTACGGTTTCGTCTTTCAACAACGTTTTTTTGTTCGGGTGTTCGAGCAATAGATGTTTCATGCTCAATTCCTTCGGCTTCAAAATAGTTTCTCAGATTTGAATTCAAAAATTATGTACCTCTGTCAGTACGAACCACTTTAACTTGAGCTTGAAGACCACGTTGTATCAGTTTAAGGAAGCTGATTAGAACTTCGGGTGTTTCATCCTTGGACCTCAAGAAGTGAGTCCATGTGTACCTTGAGTAATCATCGACAATTACCAGAATATATTTCTTCCCATTGATACTTTGAACACGCATGGGACCACACAGATCCATGTGAAGAAGATCTAACCGTCCATTAGAGCTTGGTGTGGTTTTTGTTTTGAAGCTACTTCGTTTAGCTTTACAAAGTTCACAAGAAGAACAAAGATGATCTTTGATGAATTTCAAACTTGGAAGGCCTCTCACAATATCTTTCTTGGAAAGCAAGTTGATGGTATCAAAGTTAAGATGAGATAAACGTTGATGCCATAACCATGCCTGAGTCGTTTAAGCTTTAGCCATGAAGCAAATTGGAGTTGATGAAGTTGTGTCTTGAAGTGAAATTATGTAAAGATCAGTACCCCGTGTACCGGTAAGTAAGTCATTCCCATCATAATCACGAACAAAACATGTCTACTTTCTGAAAGCAACCTCCAAATCCGCATCACAGAATTGACCAACCAAGAAAAGATTGTGATTGAGCCCTTCGACGTAGTATACCCTTTTGATTGTAATATTCCCCTGAACCAAATCTCCATATCCTAGGATCGGTGCAAATTGATCATTTCCGAATCGGACCGTACCCAGGAACTTCTCCACGAAGTTAATTAGAAGCTTGAGATTCCTCATCATGTGCTTCGTGCATCCGGAGTCCAGTATGAAGAGAATTATTTGTATCACCTGCAGAAGAGTTAGAACACGATGGAGAATTTGCTAAATTGGATACCACAGTAGTAGTGATAGTAGAATCATTAGTGTCCTTATCAACATTTAAAGGCAAACTAACACTCGTTTTCACATTTTCTGTCCTAGCTTTCGGCATCCATTTATATCCTGGAGGACATTGATTAGCAAACCACCATTTCCAAGACAAGCTAGCAGACTCATATAATTCCTTAATTTTGCTTCTAGGGTTCTTAGTGGTGGAGTCTGATGCATTACTTTTCTTAGTGGGGGTTGCACCAGAATGGTTCACTTTGCGTTTGGGTTTACTAGCTCTAATAGGCATTGCAACTTGCTTCTTAATTCTAGTATCTGCGCCTTTGTCTTTATTCATAGCACACATAGAATGATTAGCATTAGCACACTTTCCACATTTCACACAAACAAACTTAACATTCAAAGCATTCATAGTCGAATCATTCAAATCGTCATTACACGCGATTACAGACATTTTATTCTTAGAAACATTGAAAATCCTAGGGTGGTCTTCTACTGTCTTCATCTTCCCTTGACTTTTCTTTTGCCAAACCTTTTCATTCATGCGAGTGCTCTTAAGCTGAGGCCGGCCAACACTATCAGTGGGGATTACTCCTGTAGTAAAAGACACACGTCTATTAGTGTTTCTAGAAGTCTGAGGTGATTGACTTTATTTGTTTTGTGTAGGTTTAGTGTCCAATCTATACATCCCTGGTTTAATCACATTATTGTGCTTAACGCTTGGTGCTATGACATTTCTTATGGGTTGATTCTGTGGTAACCTTTCCTTTGCATCCATCTTGGGGGCAAACACAGGTTTTGCAAACGAGGAATTTGATAAAGCAGATGGTTTTCCCAAGATAGAGGATCTATTCACTTTAGAGGCATTGGGTTGTCTAACAACAGGTCTCTTAACGCTAGGTTCCACAACTTTCCCACCCATCTTAGCAACGAGTTTCTGCAACTCTGCTATCGCTGTTTCCCTGTCTTGTAACTGAGCTTTCAACCCTTTAATTTCCAAATTCAGCTCATTCATTTCTCGAAACGTTATGGAAAGTTTTTCTTGCAAGTTATTATCATGTGGAAAACGACCAACGTCTTTTTGCAAAGCAACTTCAAGAGAATGACAATGTTTTTGAAGGAAATCAGTTTTGTGTTGAAGTAACTCAAAAGCCTTTTTATCAACATTTTCTTTATGTTTCAAAAGCTCAAGTTCAAGACGCTCACATTCTTTGATTTTATCTAGATATTTGCATGCAACATCAGAATATTCATCGATATCAGCACAAGATTGAAGAGTAACACACAAAATATCTTTGGAGAGACATTCTTCTAAGAGTAAATCATATTCATCTGAAAAAACGGACTTGTCCATTTGAAGATCGTTAATTTCTTTCTCAATAGACTCAACATAGTTTAAATCATCAAACATTTCAGACCGAATTAATCTTTCAAATTCAAGCATATTTTCTTTTAATGTGGTCGTGTTCGGTATTAAGATTTGTTTGATAAGCACAGTTATATCTTGAGGAATTGGTTTTTTCCACTCGTCATTTTCTCGTTGTTTCCATTCATTGTCAACAATGGATTTAATATTATCAATGTAATGTTGTAGAAAACCAAATGTCTGTCTACTCTTGCTTTTAGAAGCATCAAGAAGCAAGTAGTTGATGAACTTAGAAACGTTTGTTTTTTTAGTAGCAAAAGCTTTCTTCCATTGAATTCTTCTTTGTTTGCATTCTAAAAACAATTCCACACGAGACTTTTGTTTTTGTGTAGTGAAAAGACCATATAGACTATTCTCATAAGCATAATTGTATGGTTTCACAAACTCTTCATTGACCGGTGATCTACTCTCTTCTTCCCAAAGGGATGTCTCATCATAACCAAGAGGATATTCAGGATCGGTCGATTCGGACTCATCCATATAAATGCGCGGGTTCGCAGCTTGAGATTAGGCAAGATAATCAGGACTTGCAAAGCTAGCTTGACCTTAAACATGGACGGAGGTGCTAACATTCTTACGGTTTGAATAGATTCATGCGTTTTATAAACAACTTTCTTCAAAAATTCGACTTGTTTTTCAAGTTCCGTTACTTTTTCAGTATCTTTTTCATGTCGACTTTTGAAATCTTGTTTTAACGTTTCAACCTCTTGTTTCTTAACATCAAGAATTTTAGTAGAATCGGTGTTATCCATCGAAAGACGTTGTTCAAGTTCGTTAACTTTGGTGGTAGCAAGGTACGTTTTTTGATGTTCATCCATTAACAAAACATTAAATTGACGTTTCTCTTTGGTTAATAACTCAAGAGTTTCGTTGTATTTCTTTTCAAGATCGTCCTTTTGACTTTTTAACGCACTACCCTTGTACCCCTCAAGTTCTTTGGTTTTCTGAAGAAGCTCATCTTTATAGTGTTCAATGGTCTCACTAGATGTAATTAGTGCGGCTTTGCATTCTTTAAAATTTTGAGTGAGCGCTGCATTTGCCTTCTTTAATTGCTTTTGACTTTTTCTAGTTTCATTGACATCTTTTTGTAAATTGGCAATTAAATTAGCAAGCGCGACACGCTCCTTATCATCATACTCATTTGCATGTTGATCATCCTCAAACTCATTATTGCACATGTCTGATGAATCGGGTGTGGTATTGCTATCAACCTTTCTGTCATACATGTGTCATTAATGGCATTGGGTAGCTCACTATGCTCATGAGTATCACCAAACACATTATATTCATCAGTGGTGTGTACCTTATCGAGTGGCTCAGTGTCAAAGTTAGGTCCATTGTCATCTTCAGTGACGTTGAGAACTTCGTCAACCTTTGCCATGTACGAGTAATGTGCTTCTAATTCTTGGTCGGAGGCTTCATCATCAGTATCATCAAGCATTGCTCCTTCCTCAGCCGACAATTTGACCCCTGCTTCCATCTTCTTGCATAACAACATCTTTTCTTTATGATAGCTAGAGTCCCTAACCCGTTTCGGCTTTCTGCATTCCTTTGCCATATGCCCATAACCTTGGCAATTATAACACTGAATCCCACTTTGTTGAACCACTTGCGTTCCAACAGTTTCCCTATTCCCAGCAGCAGCAATCCTCTGAGTATCATACTTGGCAGTTTGTCGATCATACCTTGCAGAACCCTCAACATGTGTTGGATTATGTCGATCATACCTAGAAGGACTTTCACCACGCCGACGTGTGTCATACCTTGAAGGTTTCTCAACATATTGGTTCTTTGTGTTGGATGATGTTCGAAGATTGTTGTTAGTGGGTTTGAATATTTTCTTGTAAGTCTTCATAATTAAAGCAATTTGTTGTTTCATTTCCCGATTCTTCTGAGCTTGATCTTCATCACTATCCTCTTCAGATGATGACTCAGATGGTGGTGATGGTGCTCTTGGTTCTTTGTCGCGTGATCTTGTGAAGGATGAGGTCTTAGATGATGTGGAATATCGTGGTGAGGATGATTGAATGGAGTGTGACTTTGAAGTACGAGATCGATGATCTTGAGTGGTAGACACTAGAGCAAGTGCATTAGCCGTCTTTGCAACTCGTTCAGCTCGAATTTCATTTGCCTCATGCTGAAATTGTTTCAAGATATCAAAGAGAGTGTGATAGTTTACCTTTTCTAACTGCTTCTGTTGTTTCACCAAAGTAACAAAACGTGTCCACTGTGGTTGAAGTTGCTGAAGAAATTGCACATTAACTTGCATGGTGGAGACCTCCAGGTTGTTTCTTGTCATGTCGTTCATCATCTTGTAGAATCGTGAATAATAAGACTCAATTGATTCTCCATCCAATGCAGTAAACTTACCAAAATTCCAAAACAAGTTAGTTTTAACATCTTGCTTGTTGAGTGATTCTCTTTGTTGCAAGCGTTCAATAGCCGTCCACATTTCTTGTGCCGTAGGGCATGCATCAACCGTGGAATAAATATCATCTCCAATTCCACTTAGAATCATATAGATCGCTTCTTTTTCTGCATCATACCAAGCACGCTTCTCTGGTGTAAGATCAGATAACGTTTCTTTTCTTGTGGTTGCGGGTATTTCTGTGGTAGTGTCAGTGGCTGGTGTATGAGGAACAGTGATATCGAAGAAAACATATGGTCCGTTGTTAATACATTGCCTCAATGCATCACCATTAGGTCTTGTATCAAGATAACGAAGAAAACGTGATTGCCATTGAGCATATCGACCGGCCACAAGCATTGGTGGTCTCTCTTTGTTACCCGCCACCATTATGTTGTTGTTCGTCACACGGTATTCTGCAATAGAATCCATCTCAAAATTCTCTGAAATGATGAAGTGAATATGGATCTTAAGTAGATATGATGTGATTGAGTTGTTGTTGAAATTTCAAAAAATGCTATTTTTTCTCAGTCCGACATTAAATTCCTCAGTCCGACAAAACGGTAGATCAAAAAATTTTGTATCACCAAATTTTAAAATTGAGCTAGAAATGTCCTAAAACTAGTATGGAAAAAATTTGAATTTACTTGATGGAAAAATTTGAACTTTTTTTTTTGATCTTCGTGTAAATGATATTCCGAAACTAGTCTAGATGGTGGCTAAGTCTAAAAAATACTCAAACAAAATTTAGCTAAACATGTCATCGGAATGTCCATCGGAATGTGCCATCGGAATGTCCATCGGAATGTTGGCTGTCGGAATGCTTAGATCGCAATGCACTGTCGGAATGTTTAGATCGGAATATGGCTTAGATCGAAATGCACTGTCGGAATTTTCAGATCGGAATGTCCTTCTATCGGAGTGCTTAGATCGCAATGTATACCTGTCGGAATCCCAGATCGCAATGTTTACCTGTCGGAATGCTTAGATCGGAATGTTCAGATTGGAATATGGCTAAAACAAATTTGGCAGAGTAACGACTCAAAAGTCCCTTGAAACCGTCAGGATCCCAGATCGTAATTTACGATCGGAATGTCACGTCGGAATAAGGTATCGAAATCCTTAGATCGCAAAGTAGAACCTAGTGGTTATTGCGATTTGACCTCACTCCCTTTATACTTTCCGATGGTGATACTTGCAAGAATTTCGGAAAGATGAAAAACAAGAAATTTCTCAACTTTCGATCCAAAAGACTTGTGTTTTAGGCAAAAAACCAAGATACCCAAGTTACTACGACACGATTAAAGAAGATATACGACTGAACAAACACTAACAAACATAAAAAGTCTTGAATTTGTGGAAGAAATAAGGTTCAAATCAAATAAATCAAATGAAAACACAACAACCAATCACAAAACTACCCCATGGCGATTGATACCAATTGTTGTTTCTAATATATGAATGATATAATACGAATTTATGAAGAAAGAAAGGTAGATATGAGATGAATTTTAGAGAGAGAAATTAGTGAGAGAAAGTAGAGAGAAATGGTTGGAGAAACTTGTGAAATATTATATTAGAAGAAAAATGAAATGACCAACACCCTTCCTAACATGCTAGGAAGGGTTTATATAGCCTTTGCTTAAATATAGCTTAATGGGCTATATGATCATGGGTCGGGCTTTCCTTTTGGGCTTTGGTTACTTATGAATGAACCTTAGGTTAAAGTTAAGCCCGTTATACACGACTAATCTACTACCTATTACAACGTTCTAATTTACGATACATAATAAACATATGACCGAGCATTCTTGTTTGACTCAATATTTTGAGGCTAACACCAGAAAATATCATCATAAGACCTAGGACCTGGACAATAAACCTTAGATATGCCATCATGAATTGATCGAGCACTAGCAGCACTACTTGACTCAACAGGAACATCACCCCTAGCAAATGCCATCCCAGGCAAACTGCTCATATAAGCATCACAAGTAGGCATCGAAGAGCGTACAACAAGTCGCTGACAGTCCGGAACAGTCTGTGGCACAACACTAACTCTTGAAACATAACTACCTTGAATCACTTCAGGCTCGGTCTGTCCAACTGTAGTAGGAGCAATTCCATCATCTAAATACTCATAAGGCTCCTCATCGTCACTAGCACCAAAGTTATCTACTTCCTCACCATCCAATACATTAGTCATATCAATCATCCTATCCTCACGAGGTAAACCAGCCATTTTCTACAATTATAAGGGTTCATGGATACTTAAGGTCATTATTAACAAAACAAAAATTAGTATGCAATACTTATGCAAATGTTATACGTAATCCATGCTATGCAACATAATGCAAATGATGCTTATGCAATGCTCGCAAAAAAATATGATACTGACAAGCACTCAGCGTACTTTCAATGATTCCAATACAATATCGTAGTATTTACTTAATAAATACTCGGGAAATCATTTAAGTTATGAGGGATACATCTATAATACAAAACAAAACTGAAAGTGATCATACAGGAGCATTGCAGAGGAGTTGTGTGCTTTTGAAGGATAAATACTTTTGACACCAAAGTTATAGTTTAGGACAATTTTCAAAATCGACCCAGTTCTCTATAACTTGTAGCTCTGATACCAATCTTTAACACCCTCAATTTACATTGTGCAGCGGAAATACACAATTGGGTGCTAGACACAAGCATCATCACACGAGGTATATTGAACGACTCAAAAGAGAGACGTTTACACAAAAAATATAAATAAGATTTTCATAATAGGTCTAAAACATAATTTCATCCCATATTGTACTAAAACGACACCAGAGTAAAGCGTTTAGTCCCCATGGATCTCGACCAACAACCAACAAGTTTAGTATAGTACACAAACATTTAACAAATTGTTCAACAGTAAAATGATAGAAATAGTTTTTAGACCAACATTCTTCCAAAATCCAGACCACAACCTCCACAGCAAAGCTCCATCTTCCATCACTTCCTATTACCTGAAACACATGTAAAACGAGTCAACAATAATGTTGAGCGAGACTATAGGTTTAACAAATCACATTTGAACACAAGAACAAAATCAATCATAATCATTTATAGAATTGTCGTACACACAATCTATATTCAAGGCAAAACATTGTATTTAAGCTCATGACACCGACCCCTTAAACAAATAGTCACCCACGCCAAATGCCGGCATGACTAGAATAAAACCATTGCCCCTCTAGGGTATCAGTTGATAGAATACCAAATTCTTATTCCCGTAAATTATCCTTCCCAAAGGTTACTCAGCGTAAAGCCCTGGTCTCAGATAGGGTGGTCAACCCAATAGTACTATCATTAGAATAAGCGGCTATTCCCGACTCACAACATCAAGTCAGAATATAGTTAACGGCTCATGAATTTAGGGTCTTTAGCAACAAGGTACTCAATACAATGTAAACAACTTAGGCAACATTCGGGTCCAACAATTACTCATGACTTGTGTTCATTTATTTTCAAATAGCATGTATCCCCCTCGGGGGTAATAAAACATTTAGTAGCTAGCATAAAGAGTGAGGCTATAGACTCACGTTAGTATAAGAGATCTAGCGAGATGATCGTCGATGATAGAGGATGCCTTTCAAACACGAGAACCGCTACCTATCAAATAAGGCGCGTTCATTAATAATGACTCGAGAAATAAATCATATATAACAATATCAAACTCAAACTCATAAAATCACGACAAACTCGAGAGAAAACGATACAAATAACTCTATTACACTCTTCTATACATTTACTTTACCATTTTACACTTTCAACAAAATCCGCCGACACATACTACATGTACTAGCTTATTTACCCCTTTTAGACTCGTCAAACATTTATGAAACGACTCGAGAAACTAACTTACTATACATAGAAAGTCCTATAACAAGTTTATCAAATGAAATTACTTTCAAAGTTCTTTACCCGGCTCATCTTCAAACTACAAAATCCGGACAGATTTACGTTAATATTTCATACAACCATTTTAACTTCTTTAAACGACTCCATTTACAAAACCGACACTTGAGTTTGAAAATAAACTCACCCTCTAGGGTTTACACTTCATTATCAGTATGTGACTCATTTCAAAACTTCAATTTATAGTTCCCGAGATTCGATCCAAATATCGACAACAACTATATGTAGTGCCAATACTCGTCTCCCGGTACACGAATAATCAAAACATCGTAACTTCGCGCTCGTTTGGAGCTAGAAGCTCTACCTTATATCAAATCGAAGCTAATCAAATGCTCTACAACCCTAGGCTATTAGTTAAACCATTATCACAACATAAAATTCTCAAAATACAGTTTACCTACTGTTGTAAAATACCTTTCAAAAACTTGTATAAAATCATATTTTTAGCCAAAACCAATCATAGTTATGATCATCCCATAACCCTAACACTAACATATATCAACTATAACATTAGAATCATCATCAAAATCAAAACCTTCAAATCAAAATCAAGTTTTTAACAAAACGTTTAGCAAGAACATCTCTTGATCATCCCAAAAACAACATGCATGAGCATAATTCTCACCTACCAACTTGAAAAAAATAAAACTTCTTGCATGTACATAAATTTTATACCAAAATGATTTCCTTACAAAATTAGAGATGGGACTTGTGTTCTTTTAGCTTAGATCATCTTTGATTTTGAGTTAAAATTGATTGAATGGGTGTTTTGGGGTGAAGGGGGGTCACGGCAAGATGAAGAAAAAGAAAGAGAGAGAGAAATTTTTAGTAGTGGAGGATTTGTGTGTGTGTTATGAGAGAATTTTTAGCTTTTATATAGTGGTTGAGGGATCAATGTTGTAAATTTGAAATAGTTATGGCTCAAAATGAAAATAGTTAGCTAAAAAGCGGGAAATAACTATCAGTCACGGGGCTCAGGTTTCATAAAGATAATTTTAAAAATTTAAAACGTACCTCAAATATAATAATATCGACTCCCGACTCGACTTAACACGTCATTTAATAGAAAACATCAAAAATGATAAACATCGAACAACCGACAATAAAACGTAAAATATTTGGCATCCATCGACATCACGCTTGCTAATACTCCTTATACTTATTAAATATTAAATATAAGCCTTCCAACATCGGTTTAAACTTAAACCTCCAAAAATAAATATTATTTAAACTCATCAAAAATTTCAAAAAATAATCGTAAAATAAGATTAAGCAATGACCTCGGTTTCGGGTTATCACATATAATCTCCTTAGACTTGATTAATTGTTACTGATTTAGCTCTAAAATCCTTCTGAGTTTTTCTCTACTTGGTCAATGATCCCTTTAGATAAGAACTTGGAGGTGCAAGTAGTGATTTTACTTGACTGCAAGCATTTATGGACATCATTGTAGGTTTTAACTTCCTATGTTTTAGTATTTTTAACCTTAGTAATCTACAAAGCCCATGGACATTCATCTGGTGCAAGTGGTTTGGGCCTGCATCTACCACCTAAATTGACCTCTTTCTTATTAGGACTAACTAGACCACATGACCTAAAATATGTTTTACCTTTATCCTTTATTGTTTTCTTTATGGGTGTAACCTCTTCAGTGTTACTAGGCCCTTCATCTAGTGTAAACACATGATTTCTTTCTAAGCACCTTGCTAATCCTAACTCTACCATTCTTTGCCAACCACAGGTTCCTTATTGTTTCAATTGAAATAATTCTAACTCTTTCTTTGACATCATCTGCAGTAGGAAAGTTTGACCAACTAAGAAAAATGCTTAATTATACATAATGTTATCTTCACTTTCATTTGCCTTTTTTATCTCTTTAAATTTTTTTCTCCTTATCTTCTCTATCCCATCGTCCTCTGAACTTGTTCCACTTTCAATGTTGTCATTATCAATTACATCTACCTCACTTGGATTTAGATCAAGAACGACTTCATTCTCCTTTTCTTGTCTAACCCACTTTACATCTGCATCTATGTTAAAGTGCTAGTCATCCATGTCTACATTCACCTCTTCTAAAAAAGTTTCTTTATCTACAAAGTAATCCTCACCGTCCTCTGAATGAATATCATCTTCCCTTTTACTATTGTCTTCCTCATCCTCAAATAATGTTTCTCCCTCAACCAATGTTTCTATAGGGTCGTTATTGACCACCCTATCCATTTCTTGTTCATTCACCATCCTAGCTGTCATATTGTCCTCAAATGTATCAAACTCATAGTTCATGGACATCAACTCTTGATATATAAATTTCATGGTCTTAGGCTCAGTCACTTGAACATTAACATTTGTTTTGTCAACTGTAGTTATAGGCTCAAGCTCAGGCTCAGTAACTTGAACATTCACATTTACCAGGCCGTTGCTAGCCAGGTTTTAAACGATTCAAGACCCGGATTAAACCGTCGGGTTTTAACCCATCCGGCTTAAACCGGTTCTTAGAATCCGGCTGGTTTTAACTTTTCTCGCATGTGTATGACTATGACGGAATAAATGGCGGATGTATAATACAAAGCGGAAGATGAGCGAAGTCAAAGATGTTGTAGAGAAGTATATACTCGTAATAATTTACTTTAGCTACACAAAGGGATGAAAAGTGAATGAGATTTAAAGCTAAATGACAAAGATCTTTTATTTGTAGATCTACTTAAATTAGTATACTACTGTACCAATTAACCTAAAACATATTTACCATACACATAAATTTTAGTTTATATCTGATTTTTATATCACGGTGTCAAATTTTATGTTTGTATATTTTACTATCGTTGTAAAGTTAAAAGTCTCCCTCGTTTGATATGTATTGCGCACTGGTATCGAAAACATCGAGTTTAATATATGTTTAGTATAACAAAAATGCTAATTCCTCCTATATAATCTTTTATAAATCCTCCTATACACTTGATCCTGACATGTGGCAGAACCGACGGTTTATATCTGGTGAGATAATGAGTGGAAAAAATAAATATTTTATAATTATGTGTGTAAGAGGATATGTAGGAAGATTTTGTAGAAGGATTTAACAATGCTCTTAGCATAAATATTTATATAGTTCATGGATGTTCTTTAAGATAAATAATTTTAATATTTTTTTATCAAAACCGGTATGACTCGACGGTTCAAACAGCTGACCCGTGAACCAGCAACTTAACCGATTCGATTAAAAAACTACTTTTAAAACATCGGTAACAAGATTTTCTTTTCAATTTTTTTTAATTTTTGTTAAAGAATTTTTTCACAAGCTTCAAAAAAGACCATTATGAAACCGAAATTATTAGGGGGCGTTTGGTTTGTTGACATGAATCACAATCGGTATGAGAATCGGTATTCAATGTTTGGATTGATAATAAAATTTCGGTATCATATTATTCCTAACCACTAGGGCCATCTTTACCAGTCAACTTGAAAGAAAAAACAATTGTAGAACCATCCAAATGGGTTTCACATCAGAAAATGATTACTCCATTTAAAAATTTCTATCATCTTCGTCATTCTATCAAGAATATTATTTGGAAAGAGAAATCGAATTAGACCTATTAATCATCTTCGTTGTCACTATAATAAGCACTTTTAAAAGAATATGTACAAGCAAGATAACTGTGTAATGAGTATGATTTGGATTCGCAATTAATCGTCAATAATGATTCCACAGTAGAAGAGACGATCGATATTATAGATCACATCATTGTGTCAAAGATAATATTCGAGTCAAGAAATCGATGGCAACAAAAACGATGGCTGATGAGAGGTGAAGGTAACAGGTTGTAGTGTTTGTTATGAACGGGGGATAGATACGAGATTGATGGTGGTTTGATGATGATGATGGTGGATGACGGATATGAGGTAACGAGGGAAATGATGGTTTGATGATGATGATGGAGGATATAACTGATGGTTATTTTGATGGACAAAAAATAATTCTGTGAGCTATCAGGGAATGGGGTGTGCATAGGCACCCTCTTGGAGTGATATGGAAAGAGTTTCAAATCTTGTATATGATTACATTCTTTTTTTGTACCAAATATACACAATCACTATCTTTCCCATTCCACCATACCGATATGCCCTTACCAAACACACCCTTAATACCCAATACCACCTAAGTATCATATATTTTATTAAACTACAACCAAATTGCACTTTTCATGAATGAACTCTAAGAGAGAAATGTCGACGTATAGTCAGTATTCAGCCCGGCCCAACAGGCCCGCGGCCCACACATACCTAACTTATCCTTCAAGAAACCCTAAGCCTATATAAACAGGGGTAGGGGTCTCATTATAAGTAGGTTCTCTCTCACAACTACACCTCTTATACAATCATCCCGATACTAACTTGACCGTCGGAGGTGGACCCCGGGGCTCCGGCCTCGGGTCCACGTCTAACCGGTTTACCTTTGTTTGCAGCATTACTCAGGACCCGGAAAGACGACGAACGGCCCAGGAGAGTCGTCGAACCGACCTAGCCAAATTATGCTCCAACAAGTTGGCGCCATCCGTGGGACCATGAATTAACTAAGTTTCGTGTTCCCAGGTTACTGAACAGAAAAAAAATGGTCTTAAAAGTCGGTAATCTTAATACCTTCATATTTATGTTTTTCACTATGTTAAGCATACTGCCATGCGTTTATGAAAAATCCATTTACTTTAATCAATAAACTTCACCAAAAGTAGTTTTTGTTAGCTACGTTCACAAAAGGAATAATTCACAAGAGTAGTTTTTGTTCCAACTATTCATATTTTGGTATTTAGAACTGCTGATCATGCACTTGGTAGTTTTTGTTAGCTACGTCATATACTTTAATTATGTTCGTTAAAACGCGTGGCTCCTAGTAACGCTCGCTTTCACCGCTTCAGAAAAGACAGTTATAAATAGTTATTTATGTACCATTTTACATGCAATCAATATTAAATAATAATATTAGAATACAATTACCCAAGATCCTATGAGATGTACAGGCTAACATACAGATAATTATTAGATATAAATAATTTTCCATTCCTAACATACGGATAATTATTAATGGGTAATATATATTAGTAGGGGCCAAATATTTTTGCATTAATCAAAAATTATCTCACAAAAATATTTCTACATACGTGTTTGGCATGGTATATGTAGATATTTTTAATTGACTAATGTAATACATGCAAATATACGAATGAAACTCAAAATATTTGATAAAGTATATTCGACATTATTTTATTTTTTATCCGCGGTTACGAGCCGCGTCCTTCCGCGATGGTCCACATATAAAAACGTATTTTATTTTTTATCCGTGGTTATGGCATGTCCAGCCGTGCTCATCTATATGTTCGGTCATAGTTCATTTTTTTCACTGCGGTCATGAGCCGCGCCCATTCTCGCTATTCCGCATGCTTGTTTATATTACTAAATGATATTACGCATATCTTTTAACTTAATAAGAAGATATGATTTGTCTTTTAAAATTGGCAACAATATCCTCTTATATATATATATATTTTTTTTAAAGGGATAATATATTCTCCATATCTTTTAAATAGGTAGTACGATATTACCTATAATTTCAAATTAATAAAAGATATTACCTATATCCTTTATATTTAAAAAATCTTATTGATATTTTTCATATAAATAAAAGATATTATTTCTTTTTTCAATTTAGTTAGGATATATTCCAATATTTTATTAAGTTGTAAAGTATTACCCATATTTTATTTCTAACAAGGTAACAAGATATTACCTAATTTATTCTTTATTAATAAAAGATATTTCGTATATCTCTTAACTTGGTAACAAGATCTAATATATCTTTTAGCTTTGTGTGAATTTCTTTTATTCCGATAAATATTCGCATCTTTCACTACATATCTAGATAGATACTTTCATGTCTAGGATTAAGTGATTACATATTATACATATATATATATGCTAGTCCGTACACTCGGATATCTTCTGCCTACGGGCGTACATGTACACATCGTTCCCAGGTGGAATAAGAGGATTGAGTGAACCTAATAATTCAACTTGTCGTGTAAGAGGGATGCAACCCCAACGACCATGGATCATGTATCCTTGTTAGACACCTTACTATCAAGACGTTGTAGTAAGTTACGCAAACCACATGACTCATGATGGACTTGCAAAAGACACACTGTGCACGTCTAACAAAATTTTGTCAGTACTTTGACCGTCCTTATGGTAGTAACGGTACGCCGCACGTAATAGCATAACGCATCCCATAAGTTAGTTAAGATACGTCTTATACTATGTGACAATTCGCGGTTATGGCAAGATCCATCCGCGTTGGTTTGCACGTTCGAACCTAATCTCTATCCTTTGTACGCGGCTATGGTACGTCCATTCGCGTTGGTCTACGCGATCGTAATTTTTTGAATACTTGATTAAGTTTAATATTACTAATCGAGTTTAGCACCATTAAACTTGGGGGGCTACCAGGGTATAATAATACCACTATTTCCGTGCATGACACGCAAATATCTTTGGATATATTACTTTGCCGCAGGAGTCCTCCTTCTTCCGGTTTATTCCTTTGCCATGGAAGTACCTCTTCCATTTTCCTTCGCCGCGGATGCCCTCCTTCCGTGCGCTTGTCCTTTTTCCACGGAAGTATCTCTTCCGTTGGCTTATTCATGCGCTGTGGAAGTATTCTTCCACGTGCTCATTATCATTCGTCGTGGAAGTACTCTTCCACGTACTCATTATCTTTCGCCATGGAAGTGTTCTTCCATGGGCTCATTCTCCTTCGCCGTGGAAGTACTCTTCCACGTACTCATTATCTTTCGCCGTGGAAGTATTCTTCCACGGGCTCATTCTCCTTCGCCGTGGAAGTATCTCTTCTACGTGCTCATTATTTTTGCCGTGAAAGTATTCTTCCACATGCTCGTTATCTTTCGCCGTGGAAGTCTTCTCCCACGTACTCATTATCTTTCGCCGTAGAAGTATTCATCCACGGCCTCACTCTCCTTCGCCGTGGAAGTATCTCTTCCATGTGCTCATTATTTTCGCCGTGGAAGGATACTTCCACGTGCTTCTTATCTTCGCCGTGGAAGTATCTCTTCCACGTACTTGTTATCTTTGCCGTGGAAGTATCTCTTCCACATGCTTGTTATTTTCGCCGTGGAAGTATCTCTTCCACGCGCTTATTATCTTCGCCGTGGAAGTATCTCTTCCACGTGCTCATTATTTTCGCCGTGGAAGAATACTTCCACGTGCTTCTTATCTTCGCCGTGGAAGTATCTCTTCCACGTGCTCATTATTTTCGCCGTGGAAGTATCCCTTCCACGTGCTCAGTCTCTTCACCGTGGAAGTATTCTTCCACGTGCTTCTTATCTTTGCCGTGGAAGTATCCCTTTCCACGTGCTCATTCTTTTCGCCGTGGAAGAATACTTCCACGTGCTTCTTATCTTCACCGTGGAAGTATGTCTTCCACGTGCTTGTTATCTTCGCCGTGGAAGTATCTCTTCCACGTGCTTGTTATCTTAAACGTGGAAGTATCTCTTCCACGCGCTTATTATCTTCTCCGTGGAAGTATCTCTTCCACGTGCTCATTATTTTCGCCGTGGATGGATACTTCCACGTGCTTCTTATCTTCGCTGTGGAAGTATCTCTTCCACGTGCTTGTTATCTTTGTCGTGGAAGTATCTCTTCCACGTGCTTGTTATCTTTGCCGTGGAAGTATCTCTTACACGTGCTTATTATCTTCGCCGTGGAAGTATCTCTTCCACATGCTCATTATTTTCGCCGTGGAAGTATCCCTTCCACGTGCTCAGTCTCTTCGCCGTGGAAGTATTCTTCCACGTGCTTCTTATCTTTGCCGTGGAAGTATCTCTTCCACGTGCTCATTCTTTTCGCCGTGGAAGTATCTCTTCCACGTGCTTCTTATCTTCGCCCTGGAAGTATCCCTTCCACGTAGCCGTGGAAGTATTCTTCCACGGCGCATCGTTATTTTAGCCGTGGAAGTATTCTTCCACGGCGCATCGTTATTTTAGCCGTGGAAGTATTCTTCCACGGCGCATCGTTATCTTTTGCCGTGGAAGTACGCCTTCCACTGGCTCATTCTGCCACAGAAGTACGTCTTCTGTTGTACATATCTTTGTTACGGAAGTACGTCTTCCGTGACGAATTACTTTGCCCGACCATAGAGTGATGTTTCCAAAATTTACATCGTTTATACTTAATTAGATGGAGCTTGATCAACTATGTTTAATCTAGGAAAAACTGTGACAAATTTTGGAAGTCATTATCGGATGTCGGGGCCATAAGACGGATGTAATATCCGCATCACCTTTCCACAGAGGTACGTATTCTGTTGGCTTTAAGACGAATGACACATTCGCATTATGTTGCATCATTAGTGGGTATAAGAAGTACGCCTTCAACTTTTCACGATGCAACATACGGGTTCCGCCTCCACCTTCACAAAATCTTCTTATCATCCTCACGTTAGCGATGAATAAGAACGATACCTTGCCAATGCAAGTGTTACCCCGGCTATAGAACACGTTTTCTTCTTACGGGGTCCTTACCGTCTAATCACGGGAAACCAAGCATTCGAGCACAACCACCCGTCTTACGTATACATGTTTTCCCATTTCTTTCGACGTGGATATGCTTACAGGTAGCGGATATGGTGTAAAGTCTAGTAACCTCGGTGACAACCTCGCATACTAGACTGGGGGGACATGATGGCGTATAGTGGCTATGCTCACTATTCGCAATCCCAACCCATCATCTTTTTGCTGAAGGAAGCCCATTACGAGTGGAGCCATATGTTACGGACGACCCACGAGGATGTCCTAGCATCAAGCCGCACGCGGTTGTTTAGTAAGCGTGATACATGAATGAGTCTAGCATAACATGATCATGAACCATATCATACTAGACTGGGGGACATGTCGACGTATAGTCAATATTCAGCCCGGCCCAACAGGCCCGCGGCCCACACATACCTAACTTATCCTTCAAGAAACCCTAAGCCTATATAAACAGGGGTAGGGGTCTCATTATAAGCAGGTTCTCTCTCACAACTACACCTCTTATACAATATATCATCCCGATACTAACTTGACCGTCGGAGGTGGACCCCGGGGCTCCGGCCTCGGGTCCACGTCTAACCGGTTTACCTTTGTTTGCAGCATTACTCAGGACCCGGAAAGACGACGAACGGCCCAGGAGAGTCGTCGAACCGACCTAGCCAAATTATGCTCCAACAAGAAAGGTATCACAACTAGCCATACTCTCTTCATTTTGGCCTCACATCTGCCACATCAACGTCACATCAGCATAACACAACTAACAAAAATACCTCCTCACTCACAAGTCACAACACACCCAACCCCTCTTCACTTTGGCCCCATCACTATCTTTTATGTTTCTTTTTTTCATTTTCACACAAATTAAATTTCGGTTTATTGAAATTAAAATTACAAATAGTTAAATAAAAATACAATATGAAAATAAAAATACAATACTAAACTAAAAACATTTTTAAAAGTTACAAAAATAAAAAAATTTTAACTAAAAAACACAATATAACTAAACAAAAAAAACATATATTAAAAACACACACACACTTACCCCTCACCTTATCCCTCCACCAAACACCTCCCCTCTCAACCTCTCTTCTTCTTCTCTGTTACCAAAACACACACACACACACGTTTAAAAACACACACTATATAAAAGAAAAAATAAGAAGAAAAAGGTGAAGAAAAAAGAAAAAGAAGAAGAAGGTACCCCACATCTTGCTCGTCGTTCAGATTTCGTTTTTCCAAAATCTTCACGGCGAAATGGGGGATGGGTGTGGCAACGAATGGCGATGAGGCACGACGAGGGTGCCATGTTGGCTCGACGAGGGTAGCCCCGATGTGATACCTTCCTCTCTAATATCATTGAATTCACAATAACATCATTACTTTTCTGTTGTACAAAACAACCCCACTCGGAAACTACACCCTTTTGAAACTGCCCATGAGATGTGCCACTAAGCATAGTAGGCAGGTGAATTAGCCAAACAATCCACAATGGAGGGCAGACCCAGGATTTTAAAAGGGGTGTTGCACAAAAAAGACGAGTGATACATAAACTGTGATTCACGACTAACTAGACAGTTTGTACAAGCAGCGACTCATAATCACCAACATCGCAACTAAGACTAGTACCACTTCCAAACCATTACCAATTCTAATGTAATCGCCTACGCTAATATTATCATTAGCATACAGAGATACCATAGGACATCGAGGTTGGTTAACCATTAGAACATCATAAAAAGACTTCTCAACAATATTCTTTTCCATAAGAGCCTTAGGTACAACAACGGGATAACAGGCGTTGCCCCGCGTTATCCCACGTTACTAAACCCTGGTCTAAAAAAAAGCAACGGCGTTACACCCCTCGTTGACTGGCTAACGCCCGTTAGGGGGTGTTTTAAAAATTTTAATTTTCGTTTCCCCCCCCCCCCCCCCCCCCCCCACTCCAACGTTTATATAAACAACCCCTATGGATTGAAAACGATAAAAAAAAACTTTTAACTTACTTGATCACCGGTATTTGGTGTTTGGTTCTACTTAATGGGATTTCAGCGGAGGAACTGTAGTGGAGGAGTGGTGGTGGAGGCAGGGGAGGGGATGGAGGCGACGGAGGGAAGAAGAAGATGCAATGAGGTTTTTTTGTTTGGGCTTGTTTGGATTTTGTATGGGCTTAATAATTTTTTGGGCCTAATAAAATTAATTGCTTTACATTTTACATAGTTTAGACACTTTATGTTAAGATATTTAAAAAATTTTGTAATTTGTATTTTTTAAGTATTTGTAATTTGGATATGAAGTATAATTGAAATAAATTATTGTTTATTAAAAAAAATATTTGTTGATAGGGTTTTATGAAAAAAAAAAGAAAAAGAAAAATGATGTTGGTTGGTGTTATGATTAGAGGGGTTGGTGTTATTTGGATGTTACGCTGGCGTGGCGCTGATGTGGCGGTGTTATTTGAAGATTTTGGTGTTAGTGCTCTTAGGCCTCTAAGCATTTGATTCATATGCTTAAACACGAAGTTCAAAATACTCATTAATTTCCACCTTGAGGATTCACACTAGAAGAGGTACTATACATGTCGTTTTAACCAACCATTAAAACTATCTTTTTAGCCCGTAAAAGAAAAAGAAGTGTCTGTGGTTAGGGGACTGCGACATGTACTTTGTTAAACAACCCACACCATGTTAGACGTCAATATTTCACGTATGTATGATACCGCAACATGATTAATGGGTGATGTAGATCGAATGGAAAATCAGATCGAGTGGTTGGGTGGTCAGAAAACAGATCCGATGTTGGCTAGACTTTAGGTGCATGTGAGGCGCCATTTTTAGCAGAGAAATGACAAGAGGCAGTTTTTGACATTTATTGGATCCAGCAACGATATGCACAAGGAGTACCAGAGCGGTTCAATATGTATAAGTGCAATTCTGTGCAGAATCCGATATTTCCAGGTTCTCAGTTTTCAAGAGATGATAAGGGAGTTAGAGTTGACAACACTAGACACAAACAACTGACTGAGAGTTTGATGCGGTTTTTGACTTTTATTGGATCCAGAAACGATATGCACAAGGAGTACCGGAGCGGTTCAATATGGATAAGTGCAATTCGGTGTAGAATCTGATATTTCGAGGTTCTCAGTTTACAAGAGATGAAAAGGTAGTTAGAGTTGACAACACTAGACACAAACAACTGACTGAGAGTTTGATGTAATGCACGGGTACTCGACCTGATATTATGTTTATTGTAAGTATGTTAAGCAGGTACATGGAGCATCTAACGGAGATGCACTTTCAAGCAACAAATTAAGAGAGTAATGAGGTGCATTAAAGTACTTATTCAAGCAACAAATTAAGAAAGTTTGGATTTTCAGAGCGACTTATGTGTTTTGTTTCACAGCTTGAGGTTTCAATTTTGACCCGTGAAGTTATGAATGGATTTATTTGGGTTGTTATAATTTCGACCCGTAAACTTTACGAACACTCGCTATTTCATCCCACATTTTTAATTATGCATACATAGTCGACAACAGAACATAAGCTGAAACATCATTCGGATCGATAGATAAGAGTAGGTAGCACATAAATCTAGTAACTTCAACTAAAACTAAGCTCACAAAGGAAACAATTGTTTATGAGCTTGATATTAGGATGACATAGAAACTAGTCAAGACCAATATTGGCACGGGCAACTACAAAGTAAGAAGCTCCAACATCATTACAATCAATGTAAATACCTTCTTTAATTGTCAAGGCTAATGGGGTGAAACTAGTTCAACGTTTTGGATAATAAATCCTATAGCAGACTCAATCGTTCTTGGACCTTATGATTGTTAGCATGATCTTGATTCGGGTAGTATAGTATGGTGAGTGCATATGGGGCTGGAATAAGTTGATCTAACACTGAATGTTGAGTTAAAGTTGTACTTCCGCAAGGCCTATAACAATCTTTTTCTCTTCCTTATCTTCTATGCTATTAATTTCTGTTGGAAATTATAATCTTTTTTTGGTAATGGGTTTTCCCGGTAAATAGATTAACCAAAAAAACAGTGAAGTACAAATGGAATGTGGCTAAAGTACCACATTAACCTTCAAGCTACAAACAGCTTGAATAAACACCTAAATCTTGTGCTTATGACAGGACATAAACACTTACAAACACCTAGTACACAACGAAACAAACCAAACTAGCTAACAGCTGCCGTGAAGGAGTTTCCACCTGCATTTGTTTTAGAGAATAAATTGGTTTTTTCATCATATACCACTTCAACCTCGTCATCTTCATCATCATGATCCAAAACAGAGTAAGAATTTGATGTAGATAAACCAGCACCGGACGATGACGTAACAATAGACTTCAACTTGGGCAAAGAACCAGTCTTCGCACTAGTCGCCCCCTTCTTCGGGGTACTAATTGTAGCTTTAGGCACAAATTTGACATTCGGTTGAACCGATGGACCAGTAAACTTACCACCCTTAATAGAATTCGGCATATTCGTCTTTTTCTTTCTTTTGGTCACCGTTTGGAAACCATCATTATTCTCATCAACAGGAATAGCAACAGAAGTAGCTGGACCAGTACTAGCAGTAGGAACTATAGGAGAAACAAACACCTTATTAGAGCATTTATCAAAAGAGTGACCAAAAGTCTGACACTCAGCACATCTAGGAGGTCTCCATTCATATTCAATACGGATAGTTTCCTTTGTAAAACCCTCCCCCGAAAGAGAAGCGACACCAATTGTTACAACATCCACAAACTCAGCCTCAGCATTAACCTCAATTAAGCATCTGGCAAAACTACTCCGACCCCATGACTCCTTACACATAGAACTAGTATAGGAATCTAGCATTACAGGTTTACCAATGAAAGAAGCAATCAAACTAATTCCATCTTCTTCAAACACTTGAATAGGCACATCATGTAATTTTACCCAAACAGGAATACGAGTAAATTCTTCTTTGATCAACCTAGTATCAATCGACCATTTTTTGAGAATGATCGGAGATTTACGAATCAACCACGGTTCCTCTTCTAACACAGCTTCCAACCCAGCAAGTGACTTGAATTTGAAGAAGAAAAAACCCTTAGAATTCATCATGATCCGTGTCAACCCATGTTTCACCCAGTTGTTTCTAACAAAATAATCCACCACGGGGAAAGCCATTCTCTTTCCAATAAAGTAACCATATAGAGTATGTTCAAGACGATTACTGACCTTCTGGACCACTTTACAAGGAATACAGACATTGACACCTTCAAAAACATCTCCTGACACCAAGTGACGGAAACTACCAGTATCTGCAGACTGCTCCTTTTCTTTTGCACTAGTATCATGACTGCAAGTAGAAGCAAGCGTATCCATTTTATTAGAAAAATCAGCGGTAATATCCTCAATCAACTGTATACTTGTACCATCCAAACCAGTAGGCACATCATCAACCTTCGACAGGACAGTCTTACTCACACTGACACCTTCTTCACTATAGACACCGACATACTAACAAAATCATCTTTTTGTTGCGAACCTAGCCCACCATGCTTTCGAACCACAAAGCCCTCACCAGCAACCGATGATCCCTCACGCTCATGCAAATCCAATTGAGAAACCATAGGAGAAGACATAGTAACAACCTCATCTTGCTGCACATCGAATGATGGGTATGAAACCCTAACCGGTTGTGTGTATGAGGAAACCCTATGATCAATCCCCTCCTTCGCAAGCAAACCGAATTCATAAGTACACAACATATTAAATACTTCTTGGGATCGAGAACTAGACACCAAGGACAAAAATTCATATTCATTCATCTTCAAGCTGCGCATAAACTCACGCACTTTGCTAGCAGTTTCCAGTTGCACCCCAAACACCTTCATGATCACATCCATGTTACAGGAATGCATACTGTTGAGTAACTCAGCCTTTTCTCCCAAATCCATCTTAGAGTAATCATTAGACATACCCTGCTCTTTCGTGACTAAATTCACCAAAAGAAACCCTAAAAACTACCCTAAAAAATAAAAGACGCGACACAGAAATCAGTCAATAGTCAGCCGACCAACCAATAATAAAAAACAATAACTTCGACCAACTAATAATCGAATGTCAGCCGACCACTTGATTTGAATGGCGGCTGTCACAATTTAAATAAACAATGGTAGCCGACACAATGAATTCAAGGTCCACCAACACCTAAACACACGATACTATAATCAATACTAACGAATATAATAACCTAAAAAAGACCCCACCAAAACGAAACCCTAAACAAGCAATTAATGCAAAACAAGTTATCAATACGCAACTAGGAATGAAAAAGTAAAGACAACATGACGACAAGAATTATAAAAAACGAGACCACTAACAGTTATCAACCACTTGGTCACATAAAAAAACGTGTATAAACACACGAGTTAATATATGATTGCATGATTTAAACTACTAGAATTGAATCGTAGAGAAGAAGTGATTTTCTGTCGCCATAGGTGTTTTTAGGGTTTTTTCTTAAGGCATATTTTGGAAATTATAATCCAATTAATCTTTGTTAGGTATATGTTTAGTATAGGTTTCTGTAAATTAGTATTTGAAGAATTGCAGACCCTGTACACAGGCTGCACGTTTAGATCCCTAGGCCCAAATCCATATTAGTTAGTTAGAGTTTTAGGTTATGGTTGTGAAAGTGAACAGACATGTCGATTGGTTAAAAGTAACCATCACATCTCTTCACGGAAATCATACCGTTTAGTTCAATATATATATAGGTTTGCTGTAACAATTTTAAATCAACCCTTGATTCAATATATCAGAAAATTTATTAGGGTTCATATCCCTTTATTCTTTATTTTCATACTATATGGTGATATGATGTTTGCTGGAAATCATGATGTTGTTTGGTTATGATCGATCCTAGAAATCACGACATGAAGGCCTGCGCAACATTGGTATCAGAGCGACAAGGGATCAAACAACAACAATTCATGATCAATCAAGAGGATCCTGCCTTTTGAAAAAAACTTACTTATGAAACAAACTTGCTGATGAAATATACAAGTCACAGGTATATGTTGAATCTGTTTTGTATTGATTGATGAATGAATACGACAACATTTGATGTTTACATACGACACATATATATACACACTGAAGCATTGCCTTCGAACCAACATACTGGTTCGTTACAGGCAGTTATGACGGTTATACCTAATACATAAAAAGTAAACGACACATCCTAAACTAAACGTTATAAACCTAACAACCTAATTTGACCCAGCCCATTATGTTTACAGGCATTTATTTACATAACATATACTAGATAGGCCCTAATACTTCTGTTATATATCATTAGTTCCAACAATTTCCTTGATCTCTTTCTTTTCCTGCAATTGAATTCAAAATTTTATAAGATAACTCTAGTTAATAGTAAGAGCACCATGAGCCACATGGTTGGTTTTATATCAAAAAGTGTTGTCATCTCATCACTTTTTCTTTATAAAAAAAAGACGTACAACTTAATAAAAAACACTCTTGTTCCTCCCACAAGTTAACCCACACTTTAACCTAAATAACGAATTCCAAATTCAGTAAAACTTGTTAATGGCCATTTAAGCCCCGAACGTCTAACAAATTTTTTATGTTGTTGATTTTTTTTTTGGGTGTAGTGCTTCTTCTACAACACATGCTATTGGTACCAATGAACTAGGGTGGACCTGCTATACTAGAATCGAGAGACTTATTTCTACGTGTTGGGAAACTTTATTAACCTACTAATAACCGCCTCTTCATAAGCAGCCAATGTTTGTGCTCTCGTTCAACAACCTTGGCAAAGGATATATTATACCATTATGATCGGGAACTAAGATTGATTTACATTGGGAAATCTGACAGAATACGCCTCATAATGTATCCACTCTCAAATTTAATAGCTCCCTTTTTCAACGCGGTCCCAAAAGTACCCCTGTTTTTACCTTTTATATTTTCTTTTATTCGACCTCAACCACGATATCTGGATTTTCAGAACACCCGTTGCACGTTAAAAGAGGGAGCAGACATGTACAAAGAGATCTAGGGGTGTCATTGGGTTAGATTTGGCTGTCAATGGGTTAAATTATCATGACCCAGACCCATTAGTGATCCAACTAAATAAATCATGATCAGACCTGTGATCCATGTTAACAGATCATGATCTGACTCACGATCCAAGTAACTTTAATAGATGGATCATGAACCATATCAACCAATCCATTTAATTATAGTCTCGGGTTTACAATTTTAAACCTAAAATCACTCTTTTGTTAAACTAAAAAAAGCAAGGATAAGAAGACAAAGGAACCAAAGACGAAAAACAAACATACAAGAATACAAAGCTAATAGGCTAAGGAAAAAAGTGCAAAAATATATAAAAGCATAAACCGCAAGGGAGAAAAAAACAAAGGATAAACCGCTATAGAGACAAGGGGCGCACGAGCACAACATAACAGGAAAAATCCATGGATGTATAAACACTAAAGCGCAAGGGCACCTAGAAAAAAGGCAGCAAAGAAAACAAGAAAACATGCTAGATGCAACCATTTATAAAGGCAAAAAAAAACTAGACCTAAGGGTGCACTAAGATCAAAGAAGGGCCACGTCTAAGGGGAAGGCAAAAGGCATAAGAGAGGAAACCTAACAGTTAACACCTAAAGCAACTAGCTATGGAGCATTATATCTAAAATTGAGTCTGTTCGGGATTGGTTCAGCCAAAAAAGTCAGAAACCAGGTTACACAAAAAAAATATTGTAATAAGAAACAGATGGTGAAACAAGAAAAATAATAAGCAGACCTAATCATTCCCATTATTCTTGTTATTCTTTGAGCGACTTGGTCCGCAATTATTAATAGTAACATAAG
This sequence comes from Glebionis coronaria, assembly GCA_025667525.1. Lineage (NCBI taxonomy): Eukaryota > Viridiplantae > Streptophyta > Magnoliopsida > Asterales > Asteraceae > Glebionis > Glebionis coronaria. The sequence continues at coordinate 50,467,722 of CM046875.1, forward strand.
GAGATACGAGGGATGGTATAAACATAAGAGACAGAATATGTTCCGTACTCCTAGAGAGGTGTGTATTCTCATCACAAAAGTAAGTTTCTGGCGGCGTTGGCCTATGCTCATTACTATCCTTAAGCATATAGTGAATAGCATACTCCTTCATCTTAAAACCGTGTGGCAAGAGTTCCCAAGAATTGTAGCTTTTCATAACCCAGATGCCACGTGAGGGGTAAGATTCTTGATCATAGTCAAGAAAGATGCATAGGAGGCCTTGGATGATCCCCAATGTGTAACTGATATTCCAAACATATCTCTTGTCATTCGGTTGGGGAATATCTCTAAATTCCTATTTAGCTACATTAAAATACACAAGTAGAATTTTATCGCTAGTGGAATCATCACGATTCCAAAACCAATGAAGGGCACCATTGAATAAGATATCAAGTACGGCTAGCGCGAAATCAATAAACCTATAGTTAACTTGTCCAAAATCTTTCCAAATATTATATTTGAAAGAGAATATACGAACAAGTGCATTATCATCACCGTGATGGAAGCTGGCCAAAACAAGTTTGTAATCATCTGAGGATGAATCATAAACAAAGCCTAAACATTGCGTATCTATAGAATCTTTTTTTTAGCGGTGGAATGTCTCTAAACTCTCTAGTCACAGGATTAGTAACATATATTCGAGCTACAGCTTGTGTTAATATGCATACAAGGCCGTTGCAAGAACCTTGCATTCTTCACATATAATAGGGTTGTCAATCCCTAGGTATGCTAAAGTCTTCATCGTCTGAATCATAATATGATGTAATCATAGCGAGCTTTCTTGTGTTGTCCTCCTCCTCTTTGTTGGAACTAAATTTAACATGAGTTTTAGCAAAATAAGGAGTTGATATCATAGAATACCATGACTTACAAACGCTTTTGCTTCAGAGTAGATCTGTCACAACACATCGTAAAAGTATCGCCTCCATTACATCGTACATAACCCAACCCATATACATTTTGGTGTATTGGCCCAACTCAATCCCACTTTCTCACATCTACCATTTTTTCTTTTTCTTTTAGAGTTAATTTTTTTTAACGACGAGTTATTAGTTAGTGATTTGAACTTACAGTGATATCTAATTGGACAGTATGCAAGCCTCGAACCTTCTCCTTAGAGGATAAACCCCACTCCTGGTTCTATTTATTTTGGGCCCCTGAAAGTACTTAGTGAGACTTGAACTCGAGACCTCTCCAATAATATTTTCCCAAGGTTACCCTTAGTAGACAACTAACCAGCTGAGTTAGTTTTCTTTTAGAGTTAACTATTATAAAACCGTGTAGTTGCATAAGAGTACAAAGAAACGGTGGAGCCGTGGAAGTGGTGCCATAACCAAAAAAGTGTCATGTAAGCAAAGTAGGTTAAGGCACGAAAAATGATATGGGACCACACTTAGAGAGAGTGGTGATTTTGGTGCCATAGAGGTGTTTTTGGTGCCATAGAGGTGTTTTTGGTGCCATAAAGGGTATATACCCTCTAGATTAAAAAAGTTAAAAACCCACCGCCTGGCTGATGCCGACGACGTGGGGACTTTGATGCCAACCCAGGAAGTTCTACGCCATTGATGTTTTTCGCGCCATGGCTCGACACCAGGCTTTCACACGACGACTCCAACCCTCTAAGTTTTATAGTTGAACAAAAAGCTTTGATATTGTATAACTTTGACTTTTATTATCTACCATACTTAACATATTTGAAATCATACATTAGACCACTGAGAAAGTTTCTTATGCTAAGAGATCCAAATCACACAGTGCTTTTTGAGAATAATTGCGTGAAAAAAATAGATGTTCGTAGGAATCACGACATTACTTGCAGAGAAAACACTTAGGTGGTGTTTGTTTCATTAAGATGTTTTGTGTCTGAATTTGACTATCGCATCTTATTGGTAAGAGGTTACAAAGTCTGAATCTGAATGAAATAATGTTGTTTGTTTTTTATATAATTGTATGAATGATTTTTAATCCTATATTTTTCAAAATATATAATAAATGATTGTAATACGAGAAATAAGTTGCTTAAATGCAACATTGAAGGTTGATATTTGAAAAAAAATCCATCTCGAAAATAAAAAATTACGGTCTTAGTTCACTCCTATCAACAAACATGTTACGATTATCTCTTTAATTTGCCGGTATCACGGAACCTAGCTCAACGCACATAATTAATATCACACAAATTAGACATTTTTATTTGTGTGTGATACTTTTTAAGCCCAAGAATTATCCAAAATGTTTTAATAAAAAGTTTGGCCCAACCTTATTGAAAGCCAAGTTTTTTCATCTCTTTGTTGCTGTAAAATCAAACACACACAAAAAACCACTATATTATTTGTTCTTTACTTTAAAATTAAAATCAAATGAACCCTTTAATTCGAACTTTCGGTTTTTTTTTCTTAATATTTTTTGGCGAGAGAGGTCTTTTGTTCTTGACTTATGACTGGTTGCATCAAAATCCTTTTATTTATCTTTGTTATTTTCAGTTTTTTTATATATATTTATAAGATTCGGAGGCAGTAAGATGTTCTCACCACATCTGATCAGTCAGATGGTAAACATATTATCATGTCTGACTCTCTAGGAAAAAAACAAACAGCTAAAACGTCTGACCGCGTATGACGATTCAGACTTTTTTTCGAAAAACAAACACACCCTTAATAACTTCATTAGGCTTTCATTTCTGAACTCTTAGGGTGCGTTTGGTTCACAGTATTTTTTGAAAGGAATTGTAACTGATGAAAGGAATTGTAATTTGAATGAATTGTAATTGAAAGAGATGCATTGTGTTGTAATTCCTTTCATTATATGAACCAAATACCATATATAATGTAATAAAATTACAATTACATCGGATTACGATGAACCAAACGGGGCCTTACATCGTTTGAAGCCTTCTATTATTTATACTACTGAGGTGGCAAAATAAGACCCATTGATTAAATGTGAGTCAAGTTGGTTAAATATTTTTAGAGATGGGGTTTAGCTGGGTCTCCTTTAATATCTTAGATGGGTATATATGGGTCAAACAAGTTCTTCCTTAAAATTATATATGGGTCTATTTGGGCCACCTCATATGTTTACATGGGTCTAGATGGGTCTCCTTAATAATACTAATGAGTTTTGATGGTGACAGTTTATCGTAATCCTTGGATTATACTATTGATGGAATGATTAACAAAGATAGAGAGATAGATGAAGAACTAGATAGAGAAAGTAGAGAGAAGGTGGAGAGAAAGAAAGAAATATTAGATTAGAGAATAACCAACCACCAACCACCCCTCCTAACATGCTAGGAGGGGGTTTATATAGTCCACCCTACATGTGGGCTTTGTGGGTTATATACTTAGACTATGACTACGAGCCCATACTATGTATATATTGTTGGAGTGACAGAACCTTCCTAAATACGTAAAAACGTATTTCCAACAATCTTCCCCTAAGGGAGGTCACTCCAAACAAGGGCGTTACCCGAGTTACAATAATAAAATAAACCTATCATACTATGCTTTGTCTTGAACTCGTAGTCGTCTTTTCTTTATCTTGTGAATATGCTGATGAGATCTTTAACTTAAGTCTTGAGCATGTTTCCTTGCCTTGGCCTTGTGCATTCATCACTTGTGATATTCGCCTCCTCGTGACTTCATGTTCCGCATACTTACACCTTTATAGATTCTTGAAAGCTTCAGAGTTTGATACAGCGGAAGACTTGACTTTTAGGCTTTCTTGAATTTGTTGAAGTATTAAGTGTAGAAAATATAAGCATGCGGAGACGACTTCTTTAGGTATACCGGGACGCCACCTTCTTGTTATGCTGCATAAGACAGTTAGCAACAAAACATAGACACGGATGAAATGGCTTTGAACATTTCAACCTAATTAGGTAGCATTTTACCTCCGGTCGGTGAAGACCGTTGGACGATATTAAATATCGTACTTGTGGCAGGTAGTTTCAATTAAGAACCTCCTTTACAAGATTTCGCGGGTAAACCCGTTCTCTTTACTCGACCATCCAAAGCTGACTGCGAACGTAAAGAGTGAATCATTTAGATAAAATTATCCTTATGATTGAAGTCGTCAATTCATGTTCCTGGAACAAGTGAAATTCAGTTAAGAACAACACCATCGTTGCTTTCCAATTGTCACGAGATTGACTCATATAGAATCTTGCAAGTTACCTACCAAGTGTTGTTTGAGGTTAACACTAGAATGATTTCCACTCATCACCGTGAACACCAGGGTGTCACTCTGAGTGTTCTAGAAAGATCACTGAGATATTACATAGAGGCCTGGAACGTGTTTAAGTTCAATTAAGAATTAAACAACTGTTGCTTTCCAGTTATCACAAGTTTGATTCATAAATAATCGCACAAGTTACCTACCATGAGCTTTTTAATGTTCGCTCAAGAAGGTTTTCCATCTTCATCGTAAATACTTTCGTATTACTCGGATGTTCAGGCAAGATCATGAAGAGTTTGCGTAGGACTCTTAAGATCTTTCTTACTTTTCACAGTGTGTGAAGAAGCAAGGAATTATGGATGTGTGTCCTAGTGAGATATTTGATGATCTCAAATGGCTCTAGACTCGATCGTGCACATTGGATTTTTAGTGATCGGAGGCTGGAGAGGAGTGCCATCATTTCAATACCAATATATTCGGAGTGAATAAATCGATAGATGATGTGTTGTCTCCGTGTGAATAAAACAAATACCTTTTGAGAGATATCTGAGTTAGCTAGGATGGGTTGTGCGCTGCATCACTGGGTCCATGATGTCTATCTTCAATATCGAGCATCATTAAAATGATCTCAATAGCATATGTGTTGACCCGGTTTCTGCCTAAGTTGTAAGGAGCGCTTCTTTCTTTAGACCCTTTATCTTTACAATTCTTTTTCATTCTTCAACCCCTTCAATGCTTACCAATACGTCATAATTAGCACCTTTCTCCATTTTTCCTAAGGACTACTATTTCTAGCTTAAGTACTTGGTCGGCATTCAGCTACGTTCACAATCTTTCTCCATTTTTCCTAAGGACTACTATTTCTAGCTATGGAATGTCCTTGGGAATATTCCTCCGGTTTTGGAAGAATCATTGGACTTAACCTATCCTACCATCCTTATGTCACCCAAATCTTCACCGTCGTGAATAGAGATGTTTTAGGTAAGTGTATATCACCATGAAATCCATTTTGCTCCCCCTTAACATATGCCACGATATTCGAAAACATTTCTCACATGTCGGGATGAGCCAGCACATTAAGTCAAACCATTATTGATCTTAATATTAAATCACATTTTCTCCCCCATATTAAAAATATTAACCCAATCGATGTTTTTAATATCAATTGATTTAATGAAATTTTAAGAAAATTTTGGGAAAAAAGATGTAAAACCAATTATCTGCATGATTGACACAAGCTCCCCCTCAAATTAATGAGGGTGTACATATCATGTGCAAAGATCAAATATGAAAATGTATTCACAAGATAGATAATTTACGAGGTTGGACTGAATGATAAGAACATCATGTGATAAGATCATGTGGTTCTTGTTGACGAATGTTGGTCTCCCCGTAACGTCTGAAATTATCTCCTCCTTGACACCATATGTACGATTGATATCGTTGTCTTAACACTAATTAGTGAACTTGGCACTTTCGGCATCGAAGATTCTGAACGCTTGACAATTGCTCCCCCTCAATTATTGACCCGTGTTCTATCTAAAGAGCTGTAGTCGTCGTTTGAGTAGTCGCATCGTCGAGTATGTAGATATCAGTTGTAAATTGCTACGGTTTGTGGAGATGATAACTTCATAAAAACAAGATTTCTCTCGTTTTAACAAATAAATACACTGAAACGTACATATATATGTGTTAAATTGTGTTATAACGTAAACACAATCCCTTACATGGTTATAAAGTAAACCATGCCCGAGAAAATTAATTCCCGTTGTTGAGCAAAAGCTTTCATAAGAAATACTTGATTTTAATGTGAAAAACGGGTTGTAGTCTGAAATAACTACAAGCCATAATTCAGCATGTTTTAAAACATCTGAACTTCTGCTCGAACTTTATTTGTAAACCCGTGTCATTATTGAATGACATTTCTAGAATCGTAAATATTATCGATTCCAGAAGACATGCTCTTTTTATCAAAACATTGTTGAACACACAATTTTGAAAGATTTAGAAAAACATTTTGAAAAATTCTTGAAAAATTGTGTTCAATGTTTTGAAAACCAATTACTTGAGCTTAAGATGTTCAATATCTTAGAAAACGAGCTCAAGTCCGAGAAGTTAACTTCCCGTTGTTAAGGATAAGTTTATCATCGGCGATAAACTTTCCTTTCTTTGAAGGCCGGGGCATAATCTGAAATATAATTATACGCCATTTTACACGAGCTTAAAACCTTTGAATAGTTTTAATGTAAGCTCGTGTCCGAGAAAATGTAATTTCTTGTTAGTGAGGATAAGTTTATCATCGGCGATAAACTTTCCTTTATTTGAAGATCGGGTCATCGTCTGATATTTAACGATGAGCCATGTACACGAGCTTAAAACTTTTGAATAGTTTTAATAATAGCTCTTGTCTGAGAAAACTTAATTTCTCGTTTTGAGGGTAAGTATCGTTGACGAGATAAAGTTCCCTTTCATTGAAGTTCGGGTCACAATCTGTGATATGACCTATGAGCCATTGGTGTTAGCTTAATCGTAAATCCCCTAAAACACTTGATTCGTAGATATTAGCTTCTTCAGCAACCAAACACTAAGAGTGTCCTTAGTTGAATGGTATACAGAGATTGGACTGGTTTGTTGTTGTTGATCCTTGACTTTAGTACCTGTACTGGAATCAACAATTTGCATACTTTCACATAGGTTAGTGATATCTATTTTAGAACCATGCATGGTTTCACAGCCAACTTTAGTAGTGCATGAGGGAAACATCCTTTGTGACAACCATGGTTTTGGGGTTCGTCACTTAGACTACAGTTTAGGGTGTTTTGTGCAAATATGTGCTTTTATGTGCTTATGTGTTTATTTTGTGTGTTTGAAGTGAGGTTTGAATATCATTTATGGGTATATGGTACTCATAAGTAAATCGAGGAATGTTTATTTCATGTTCATGAGCTCACAAGGTAGTGACTATGAAATGAAATGGTGTTATTTCGTGGCTTTACGTATACGTATGTGTATTATTAGAAAATCGTATTTTTACGATTCAGGGTTTGCATTTAGGTGTCTCGGATGAGGTATTTAGTCACGAGAATAATTTACGGGATGGTTTTAAGTCATTTAGGACTTATTTATATACTTTATTTCATATTCTAAGAGTTTTTATAAAAATGTATATTTTTACGTTTTTACGGTATACGCGTAAAAACTGACTAGTTTTACGGTTTTGAGGTTTTTGAGGCTTTAGGAGCTAAAATAAATTAAGATAAATTAAGGTATTATTAATAATATATTAATAAGTAATAAAAAGAAAAAATATATATAAAAATACATATAATAGTCGGTTTTGGGATGCAAGAAAGAAAAAGAAAAGGGAAAAAAAGGAAAAAGGGGAACCGGGCTTTTGTATTGGGCCAAGGACTTGTTAGGAAATTATATAAAAAACTTTTATTAACCAAAAACATTCATAAAATCCCTGTAGATCAAGCTTAAGTCGAAATCCATGGAGTCTATTTAGGGTTTTCATATTTTTCTTGTCTTCCATTAATTCTAAGGTAAAAATCTTCAATCTCTTTTTAATTAAATTGTTTTTAATTCTTTCTTAATCATTATATGATGGATCTAGGTTAGTGTTAATTAGAAAATCTGTAATTTAATGTTATTACCATGATATAGACATGATTAGAATAATTAGGGTTAATGATTAAACATGATGAGGGTAATTAATTTGGTTAATTATGTTAAATTCGTTTTTAAAAACTAGGCAGAATTTTTGGGTCATTGTTTTGATCATATCTAGAGTTTTACAAACTTTTAATTTTCGAATCTTATGTCCATGGAAAGATAATTGAGTTGGCTTTCAAATGCAAGAAACGACAACTAAATTGAAGGTCTGGAAGTGGGTCAAAAACAGGTTACATCAGTCGGGTGTCAAAATAGTTTTTGGATCAACCTGTTTTCTTTTTATGTTTTGAATTGTTTGGGGTACTTAGGGTTATATTGGAACCTTCAAACGAACATGAGACTTAGATTATATATTAAATAAAAGATCTGGAGGAGTTCTAAACAAATGGGTTAGGGTAAGACCCTCTGATCATAACAAACTTTTATATGTTCAAAATCTGTAAATTCTGGATAGGTAAAAGTATATATATATATATATATATATATATATATATATATATATATATATATATATATATATATATATATATATATATATATATATATATATATATATATATATATATATATATATATATATATAGAAGCCTTAACAGTATCTTCAAGGTTGCGGTCAAAGGGGAGAGTTAGCTAACACATGTAAGGGCGTAGGGTTTCTTTTACAGAGGAAGTTGATTTGGTTAAGGAGGTGTTCGACCCATAGTTTAAGGTATGAAAAACGGGACTGTTTTGGGTTAAATGTTAACGGGGCGAGTTATGAACTAAACTAAGTTAAGGGCTTTATAGAGGGGTGTCATGAGATGCATATGGCATATAAATGGGGTTAAGTTGTAGGACAAGGTTAGATATCCATCACAGATTGATGAGTCATTTTGGTACTTGGTTCATGTCTTGATTGTATATGTTTGTTATTTGTTAATTGTATGTCTTTGGTAAGAGGTAGACCTGTTACCTACTTACCTAGACGCTTGCGTTATTTGTGATATCTTCATGACATTATGTCATCATTTATGATATTTCCAATTCATTTAGTTATCTATATAGACACGCTATTGTTGTGATGATATCCATACGTCGCGCCCCATATTCCGTCATGGTGGGGTGTGATAGAATGGTATCAGAGACAATGGTTATAGAGAATTAGGTTGCCTAGTCTAGTAGCCTAGTCTATAGATTAAGGGTCCATGCATGTAGGTGTCATAGGGGTATGTGTGCATTATAGTATATGGAGTGCTTAAGTGTTAATTTCGTTTTGGATATTTATTTACCTTCATACTTACTTATTGAGATATAATATATGTAAGTACATTCATTTAATTTCTATTGATGCGACGTATGAACTGGGAGTGTAGGAATCTATTTAGTGTTAACCATGTCGCGTAGAAGAAGAGGTGCGCTAGGTAATAATAGGATAGTACCGATGTTGAGTCTGCGACTAGTAGTAGATTTGAATTTCTGCTTAAATGGTTATGATCATTTTTTTAATGTTGGATATTTTGTTGTTATTGATTTGTTTTGCTGTTTGAGCCTCGAGTTATGAATGAAGCTAGGGTTGACGTAGGAGATGTTCTTATTTTACCTATACGGTATATATAGAGTGTATTTTATGTGGTATATATGTGGTAGACTTATGTGTTCCGTGTAGTACTAATTTCTTATAAGTGTCGTCATAGGAGGGAGTACATGGGTGAAAGGGGACATCTATAATTATGGAGGCCTACGTAATTATATATGTGCCACAACACCAATGGACTTCCAAGTATGGTTGCATGAAAAAGGGGTTAGTACATGCTTGTATATGATGAGATCTGTATTTTGGGTATTTGTACAATAGGGGTTTATGTAATGGTTGCCTATGATATGGCTATGGTTTTTTTTTGTTATATGTTTTAGGTTATAGTCGTGTTGTGTGATTATGGGGTCACACGATATGGTTTGGTTTTGGTGATTGCTTTTATGCCTTGTTGTGGCATGGTGAGATGGTGATTACTCCTATGGAAAAACGAGTGTATGACGCGGTCGATTGACTTGACATGTATGATAACGAGTATGTTTTGAGAGATTTAATAGGTATATATATGCGGATGTATATATACTAGTAGATGTTATGTTATGATATACGGTCGTTTAATAGTTATTATAACTTGAACGTACCTAGTGTTCTCTCGTGTTTAAACAGTTTATTAGTGCTGGAGTTTGATGGAGTTCCAACGACGTTTTGAGTCTTTTTGATGTGTGTCTACATTCGGGTATGTATTTTAATTAATGAGAAATACTAAATTTTCTTGCAGATAAGTCTGGTTAATTATAGGAAAACGATTTTGAAAATAATTTTTAAGTGTATGGTAAGATATCGTGACTTACATATCTTTTTATAAAGTTTGTGGTACTAAGTTATAAAAAAAATTGTCTTGAAAATAATTGGATTAGTTTTCTAGGTAACATGTGATAATACATTTTAAAGGGTAAAGAAATTTTACAATAATTTTCTTAAGTGGAGTTAAAATTTTAGAAGTATTTAAATGGACGAAAAGAGTAAAAAGAGAGATTTTATTTTAATAATGATAATAATAACACAACACCTTGTAAACGTGTAATAGTTAGTTATAACAAGCCTAAATAGATTATATAAAATAATTATAATATAGAATAAAATGAATAAAAACACCATATTTTATAAACACGTATTGGTTTCATAATAACAAGTGAAATGAGTTTAATGTGAGTAAACAAGATAATGGTTAGAATAACATTATACTATACTAACTAGTGAATACCTTGGATAAAATAATGAAGATAAAAGATGTGTTTATTGTTAAATGAGATGATAGATAAAGTAAGTTTTAGTACACTAACTGAGTTGTGCCATTTGATAGTAACGGAGATGGTAAAATATGACTATGATTTCATTTATTGGTGTTAAAATATGGTCCTAATGTGAAGTAACTAATTGAGATGAAAATTTAAAATTTTCTAAGATATTGAAATTTGGTACTACAAATCGTCATGAGTCTATCTTTGTTGTTGGCACACTCCATTGATCTTTCGGATTACATTGTTTTGTTTTAGTTGTTTTGGCTAGGGTTCGTTTTACCCTATATTTTATTTTGGGACACGATTGTTTGGAATTCTTTTGGTACATGTCATGGTTGATTTAGTTATGCGGTTGTGGGAACGTTAGGATGAGAGGATAGAGTTGGGTAGTATTACTTATGGTTAGATATTAGAATGGACAGATGTATTTTGGTTTAAAGGTTGTGTTGAAGGAATGATTAAGATTTGTGGATTTTTGAAACTTAGATTGGTTACTAGAATAAGGGGGTAAGTAAAGTTAGTTGACTGGTCGTGGGAACGAGATGTCATGCTATGAGAAGTTGGTTGAAGTACCATTAGGAGATTGATGAAAGTACTAGCGGATGTGAGGGTAGAGTAGAAAGTTTCTACTAATGGAAAGATGGGGCAAATAACAAGCAAGGGAATTGGTATATTTATGGAGGCAAGGTAGTAGTAGACACGTGAAGAAAAACATGGATGTGATAGAATGATTGGTAGGAGGCTGATTAATGGTGAAGTACAATAAGTAAGGAAGAGTGAGCCATTGAGGGGTTGAAGTACCTTTAGAAATATTGTGGTTGATGAGTTGAAGTTAGAAGCTACTACGTAGTGTGAAGTTCCTAAGTAACATCATGGAGACGAGAAAGAGTGCGTGAAGAGCTATATCGTGAAGCAAGGAGCCAAAAGGACTACGTGTCGGCTGCTAGAAGGATGCAAGAGATTTCGAAGGAGTCACAGAAGTTGCAAGGACTGGAAAGGTGACAAGCACTATGATGGGAATCTCCGTATGGTTCGTAACGAAGAAGGACAGATCGAGTACCGGAGTGGAGGTACAAAGAGTTGAACCAATGGATCGTGATCGAGTGACTACATAACATGGGAGATTAAGAACTCGTGGAAGTAACAAGGGGAGTCGAGTGACTACACAAAGATAGAATTTTGTGGCAATCAATACCGAGGGATGAGTAGTGAAGCTGAGCGGAATAAGTTCGTGGAGAAGTGATTATAGGGTCAATTTAGTGAAGGTGTTTATGAAGGATCTTTGGAAGAGAGAGTTATGCATTATCCAATGTAATAACAATTTCCATAGAGTTGATGAATTGAATGAGAAATTTTGGTTGGACATGATAGTGAAGGAATTATGGAGAACCATGGAAGGAGAGAACCAAGTATTCCTAGAAGATGATGATTAAAAGTACCTCATGTTAGGTCCAAGGTCGTAATAGAAGTATGAGACTTGAGTAAGAATTTAGAATATGGCTTAGTTTAGACATATGGAAACTAATATGGGTATAAGATGAGAGTGTGATCCGCATGGAATCACATGAAACTCTAGTTTGTCCCTATTAGGAGGGAGTAGGAGAACTGGTCGTGAGGAAAACAAGTGAAGCTACGTGGAAAATTTTGACGTATAGATGACTTGAAAGACGAGAAGCATAACCTCGTGATGTATGCCATTAGCCGAGGAAGAAGAAGGAAGTGTGGATAGATGCGAATAATGAATGAAATAGGTCGAGATAGGAATCAAAGGTAAAACTTTGCTATAGCCTAATGAGTAGACTAAAGCACAAAGCATGTTGATATTGTTGTAGTATGGAAAAGGAAATGGCACTGACCTATATTGTTTGATTGGAATGCTTAGTATCGATAATCGAGTGGATGAGGAGTTATAGATGTGATGTGTCATGAGAGACGAAGGGTTTGGTCTAACTGAGACAAGATGAGGAGCACTATGACCTTGAAGGTAAGACATTGTGTAGGTATAAAGGAAGTATTGGGTATAAAAAAATATAAAAAAATCTTTCATTGAGGAAAGTGAGAAAAGAAGTGTATGGGTGCTACTAATGAGCTATCCAAATTTGATGGAAGTAGTTGTAACATGGGATTGATGACAGTTGAAAGGACTAACTAATGAATATGTGAAATACCGTCATAGGTCACTTTTGTAAGGAAATTAGAATTTTTAAGTGGTTTGGATTAAGGACTAAAGGGATTGATGAACATGATTGGAAATGGATGGACGAAGTGAGAAATTGCAACAAGTATAGGAGTCGTGTTGAGAGCTTGGGTGACTGATTTAGAGGGAGGTGGGAAACTCGCTAGCAATGTCTGAGTTTTCATATAATGATAGTTATCATACTAGAAGTCGATGAATGCCATTTGAGGCACTATATGGAAGGATAGGGTGAGTTTCCCCTATTGTGGACTAGAATTGGTGAAAGAGGTTGCTAATATAATAATGGTGTTTATGGAAAGGACGAGAGAAACAAGAGATGATATGTTAAAAAGGAGGAAACCACTACAGTTTATGACAAAGTTATGTATGAAGTTTCACCCATAGTAACGGGTGCCATGTTTAGAAAAAAGGGAAAAGTTGATGTCGAGTTTTGTAGGTCTATTTATGATCTTCTGAAAGATTGGACCAATAGTTTATGGGTATATAATTACCTAGGGAAATGAGTGGTGTACATGATATATTTCATGTATTGAGATTTGGGAAATGTGGTTTGAGAATGCATATTTGCATGTGCGGTTATTAGGGATTTGTGTTAAAAATAGTCATTTTTGAGATTTATTGGCTGTGAGGTCAAGAGTTTAGGAATGAATTTAAATATTGTTGGTTTGTATATGTGGTATTTTGAGACTTGAACTAAAGTACACATGGAAATGAGAGGAATTCATTTAGTACAAGTATCCTCATGTGATTTGTTGTTTGTGTGTTTGATCCTAAAGAGTAAATCTCGGGACGAGATATCTATTAGGAGGGAGTGATGTGACAACCATGGTTTTGGGGTTCTTCACTTAGACTACAGTTTAGGGTGTTTTGTGCAAATATGTGCTTTTATGTGCTTATGTGTTTATTTTGTGTGTTTGGAGTAAGGTTTGGATATCGTTTATGGGTATATGGTACTCATAAGTAAATCGAGGAACGTTTATTTCATGTTCATGAGCTCACAATGTAGTGACTATGAAATGAGATGGTGTTATTTCGTGGCTTTACGTATACGTATATGTATTATTAGAAAATCGTATTTTTACGATTCAGGGTTTGCATTTAGGTGTCTCGGATGAGGTATTTAGTCACGATAATAATTTACGGGATGGTTTTAAGTCAGTTAGGACTTAGTTATATAGTTTATTTCATATTCTAAGAGTTTTTATAAAAATGTATATTTTTACGTTTTTACGGTATACGCGTAAAAACTGACTAGTTTTACGGTTTTGAGGTTTCTGAGGCTTTAGGAGCTAAAATAAATTAAGGTAAATTAAGGTATTATTAATAATATATTAATAAGTAATAAAAAGAAATAAAATATATAAAAATACATATAATAGTCGGTTGTGGGATGCAAGAAAGAAAAAGAAAAGGGAAAAAAGGAAAAAAAGGGGAACCGGCCTTTTGTAATGGGCCAAGGACTTGTTAGGAAATTATATAAAAACTTTTTATTAACCAAAAACATTCATAAAATCCCTGGAGATCAAGCTTAAGTCGAAATCCGTGGAGTCTATTTAGGATTTTCATATTTTTCTTGTCTTTCATTAATTCTAAGGTAAAAATGTTCAATCTCTTTTTAATTAAATTGTTTTTAATTCTTTCTTAATCATTAAATGATGGATCTAGGTTAGTGTTTATTAGAAAATCTGTAATTTAATGTTATCACAATGATATAGACATGATTAAAATAATTAGGGTTAATGATTAAACATGATGAGGGTAATTAATTTGGTTAATTATGTTAAATTCGTTTTTAAAAACTGGGCAGAATTTTTGGGTCATTGTTTTGATCATATCTAGAGTTTTACAAAATTTTAATTTTTGAATCTTATGTCCCTAGAAAGTTAATTGAGTTGGATTTCAAATGCAAGAAACGAGAACTAAATTGGAGATCAGGAAGTGGGTCAAAAAACAGGTTACATCAGTCGGGTGTCAAAACAGTTTTTGGATCAGCCTGTTTTCTTTTTATGTTTTGAATTGTTTGGGATACTTAGGGTTATATTGGAACCTTCAAACGAACATGAGACTTAGGTTATATATTAAATAAAAGATCTGGAGGAGGTCTAAACAAATGGGTTAGGGTAAGACCCTCTAATCATAACAAACTTTTTATATGTTCAAAATCAGTAAATTCTGGATAGGTAAAAGTATATATATATATATATATATATATATATATATATATATATATATATATATATATATATATATATATATATATATATATATATATATATATATATATATATATATATATATATATATATATATATATATATCCTTAACAGTGTCTTCAAGGTTGCGGCCAAAGGGGAGAGTTAGCTAACACATATAAGGGCGTAGGGTTTCTTTTACAGAGGAAGTTGATTTGGTTAAGGGGGTGTTCGACCCATAGTTTAAGGTATGAAAAACGGGACTGTTTTGGGATAAATGTTAACGGGGCGAGTTATGAACTAAACTAAGTTAAGAGCTTTATAGAGGGGTGTCATGAGATGCATATGGAATATAAATGGGGTTAAGTTGTAGGACAAGGTTAGATATCCATCACAGATTGATGAGCCATTTTGGTATGTGGTTCATGTTTTGATTGTATATGTTTGTTATTTGTTAATTGTATGTCTTTGGTAAGAGGTAGACCTGTTACCTACTTACATAAACACCTGCATTGTTTGTGATATCTTCATGACATTGTGTCATCATTTATGATATTTCCAATTCATTTAGTTATCTCTATAGACACGCTATTGTTGTGATGATATCCATACGTCGCGCCCCATATTCCGTCATGGTGGGGTGTGACATCCTTCCTATAGGAACACATTGAAGATTAACTGATTTGATAATCCTACCCATGGATTTCCACCTAAGATTGGATCTAGGCGACATGGTTTTCTTATGCACAGCGGAAGACTTAGCGGTAGAAAACCTATTTCCTTTGGAATTCCCTCTGTTAGCACGGGAGTTTAACTCCTTCAAGACTTTTGTAACACAAGCCGCATGATTTGTCGGGAAGAAACTTTTCATGCATGCGGAACAAACACCGTGTTTGTTGTCCGCATGAGATCCAGAAATCCTAGTTCTTGCTTGTGGTTTTTTCTTAGATGCATCTACATAGTGATTATTAGGCATGTTATTCGACCTATGTTGTGGCATATTCTTAGAAGTATACCTAGAATCACTAGTAGCAGTCTTGTTTAGAGGTTTTGCATAAGATGATTTGATCACATTAGGCCTAGATACTAGAGTGACTGGTCTAGAACTATGAACCATATCAACTTAGGAGGCAAACCGCGGTCTCGAGGATTTTGGTCGCTCGGATCTAAATGCAGTCGGTTGTCGAACGGACTGATTTTTAGGCGGTTTCCCCAAGATTGATGGTTTTTCAAGCTTAGTGTCCACACTAGTGCCCTTAATTTTCTTTAGCTCGTTTTTCAGAGAAGCTATAGCAAAAACCTTTTTCTGAACTTGAGCCTTTAAATCAGCATTTTCAGTAGTTAACAAGGTCGTTGACTCTAGAGTTTTAGACTTTATCTCTACGATAGTATTATTTAACTCATTACAACGCTGTTTTAAGGTCTCGTGTTCCTTTTGTAAGATATCTTGGGATGCCAACTTAGATTCTAGCAAAGTAATTTGTTTCACAAAATTATCTTTTTCGGCTTTAGAATCTTGAATTTTTTGATCTAATTTTCGTTCAAGAACAACGTTAGAATTTTCAAGTTTTCAAAATACTTTTCAAATTTTTCCGTTTTCTTCGAAAATTTAATTTTGGCATCCTCAAGCTCTTTTGATTATTGAGCTAAAATCGTTTCAAGCTCTTCAATCCTAGAAGTAGATTTGGTTAAAGAAGCAGTCATAAGGCATATATCATGATTTTTAGATATAGTATTCAATTGCACCTCAACTATGGCTCTTCGTCATGCATGCTTTCACGTGAATTTATGACACTGCAATCATCATTAACCAAAGCGGTCTCTTTTGAGTCATCCGTAAGACCATTAGTTTCCTCTGGCATCTACAACGGATTTGCTTGCTTCCAATTATCATAAGCAATCTGAAGTCGTGATCGTTCTTGAAACAACTGTGTAAGAGAGGTCACGCATTTGGATAAAGTACCACGGAAGTCTTGAATCTCAGTATGCATGTCTTCAAGAAATGACTGACAGATCACTGAATTTTCTTTCTTGGCAACATCGAATTGAAGAAAGGTCAAAAATTGTTGCAAAAGAACTTGAAGTGCAAATACGGATTCAATGTGATTAAAGTCTTCTTTGTCAAGTTGCTGTTGAAGAATATCCAAGTTTATCATCATAGCCTCCATGAAGAAAGGAGCATCTTAACCAAAGACTGCCACAAAGGATGGTCCGTAGTCTAGCTTGGTAAGCTCGTAAAGATGACATTCAAATTGTCTAAATGAGACCTGACGTTTTTGTCTTGCTGCTTCTTGCATCTTCTGCAATTCTCCGTCTCGATATGTCGAATTCAACAAATCCATTGAAGTTCGATGACAAATGAAATTAAGGATTACTTGTCGATCGATCAATAAAAGAAAGTAATTGTGTTTGTTGTTGTGTGTAGAAGTCGAGAAAAATGTTGAAATCCCCTAAGATATGTTCTCGATAAACCAAAAAATTCTCCAAAACCAAAAAAACACACGATCGAAATTTTTTAAGGAATAATTTTGGTATCTTCGGAATATCACAAAAACAATATCTTCACAATGTCATATGTGTCGCAATACCCATCGCAATATCACCCATTGGAATACCCATCGCAATATCACCCATCGCAATGTCTGATCGCAATGTCGATCGGAATGTCTGATCGCAATGTCGATCGGAATGTCTGGTCGTAATGTATGATCGCAATGTCGATCGGAATGTCTGATCGCAATGTCTGATCGCAATGTCGATCGGAATGTCTGATCGGAATACGCGATCGGAATGCTGGATCGGAATTTGCGATCGCAATGTAGAAACCCTTAGGCTTTGCGATCGGAATACTCGATCGGAATGCTGGATCGGAATCCGCGATCGGAATGCTGGATCGGAACCGCGATCGGAATGCTGGATCGGAATCCATGATCGGAATGCTGGATCGAAATCCGCGATCGCAATGTAGAAACCCTTAGGCTTTGCGATCGGAATACGCGATCGGAATAATAAAACCCTTATGCCTTTGCGATGGAATTAGCACTTTTCTCGGATCAAACACATCCAATTCGAGATTTTAAGCCAAAAAATGATCCAAACACCCAAAAAAATTGTGTTTTTAACCAAAGTAACAATATCAAATCACTACCACAACTATGTAGATGATTTGTATCAAGATTAAACCATAAAAAACACAAAAAAAATTGAGGCGAATGTTTTTTATCAAGATAGACACGAAAATCAAGAACACACAAACACAAAAACAAACAATCATCCCATGGCTCTGATACCAATTGACAGATTATTGTAATCCTTGGATTATACCATTGATGGAATGATTAACAAAGAGAGAGATATAGATGAAGAACTAGAGAGAGAAAGTAGAGAGAAGGTGGAGAGAAAGAAAGAAATATTAGATTAGAGAATAACCAACCACCAACCACCCCTCCTAACATGCTATGAGGGGGTTTATATAGCCCACCCTACATGTGGGCTTTGTGGGTTATATACTTATACTATGACTACGAGCCCATACATATTGTTGGAATGACCGAACCTTCCTAAATACGTAAAAACATATTTCCAACAGATGGGTCACCTGACGTCTAGTAATATCAAAAGTGTTTTTGTCTAGTTTTTTTTATTTGTCAATTTTTCACACATTTGTCAGTTTTTCACGTTTTTTGTCAGCTTTTCACGGTTTTATTAGTCTTTCACGTTTTCATCAGTAATTTAATGTTTTCATTAGTAAATTTAAGTTTTCATTAGTATTTTTACGTTTCATCAGTATTTTTACGTTTTCCTCAGTAAATTTACATTTTTGTCAGTATTTTTACGTTTTCGTCAGTAAATTTACGTTTTCTCAGTATTTTTACGTTTTCGTCAGTAAATTTACGTTTTCGTCAGTAAATTTATGTTTTAATCAGTATTTTTACGTTTTCGTCAGTAAATTAACGCACTCATCAGTATTATTACGGTTTTTTCAGTAAATTTACATTTTCGTCAGTAAATTTACGTTTTCGTCAGTAAATTTACATTTTTGTCGGTAAATTTACGTTTTCGTCAGTAATTTTACGTTTTCGTCAGTAAATTAACGTTTTCATCAGTAAATTTACGTTTTATTTATTATTTTTACATTTTCGTCAGTAAATTTACGTTTAAGAATGAGGAATAACGAAAACAAAGACGACTTCCATGGTAATTGACTAGAGTCATGAACCATATTTCCACACTATTTGAACAATTGGAAGGGCCACGTTCTATACTTAATTGCACGACTCTTTTTCATCTCCTGGGTTAAAAATGGATTAAGCTTAATTGACAAAGCTCCAACATCATTACAATCAATGGAAAGGGCGTTCTCTAGTTGTCCCGGCTAATGGGTAGAAACTAGTTAACGTTTTGGATAACAAATCCTTTAGCAAACTCAATCGTTCTTGGACCTTATGATTGTTAGCATGATCTTAATTCGGGTATAGTAGTATAGTATGGTGAGTGCATATGGGGCTGGAATAAGTTGATCTAACATTAAAGAAATTTCGTATGAATTAAGGTGTTGGGGTGTTGGGGTGTTGGGGTGTTGGGGACGGTTTGATGTTCTCTTAAATAATTATCTTAATGCTTGTCATATTTGATTCTCGAAATTGTAAAACACGCAGAAAACAGTTAAAGTTGTTATATGGGCAATGATGATGGTAATCAACAACATCACATTTGCTTATTTTTCTTGATACAGATCATGTTTAGTAAAACCATGGTAAGAGACAAATATTCACCAAAACTTATATCAGTAAGGCAGTAACTGGTCCTTATTGGATTATAGGAAAATAACACAAGCTCTTAAATATTTTTAGTATGGCCATTGCCAATACTACGAACACAAGAATGGCCTTCGTCAAGGTGTACCTAGCACTCTTACACCACCCATTTGCTAACTCCATCAAAGTTTCAGTCACACTTTCCAAAATTGCAAAAAGTTTAATCAAGTCGAAATACCTTAAATTAACATTACACACCAATTCGGAATTTTATAAGATTACAATGGCTCTGTTTTATATCAAAAAAAACAACTTAACTAAAAAACACTCCTGTTCCTCACACAAGTTAATCAAGTCCCAAACCTGCTAAAGAAAGGATAACGTTTAACAAAAACTAAGGAGATACAAGGGATGGCACAAACACGGGAGACGGAATATGTTCCTTACTCCTAGAGAGGTGTATATTCTCATCACAAAAGTAAGTTGGAGGCGGCGTTATTCTATACTCGTCAGTATCCTTAAGCATATAGTGAATAGCATGATCCTTCATCATCTCAGAAGTGTTTGGAAAGAGTTCCCAAGAATTGGGGTAGCTTTTCATAACCCATATGCCACACGAGGGGAGAACATTTTCTTTACAAGCGGGAAAGATGCATAGACGGCCTTGTAACATCCCGAGTCTGTAACCATAATTCCAAACGTATCTAGTGTCATCTGGTTGTGGAATTTCTGTAAATTTCTCTTTAGCTAAATCGAAAGACACAAGCAATGATTTTGCCTCATTACTGGGATTAAGCCAAAACCAGTAAAGTGCGCCATTGAATAAGATACCAGGTCTGGCTATGGTAGTATAAGCAAACGTGTAATTGACTTGTCCAAGATCTCTCCAAACATTAGATTTCAAAGACAATATACGAACAAGTGCAAAGCAAGTACGTTGTAGGCAAATGGCCATAACAAGTTTGTAATCATCTGTGGATGAATCATAACCGAAGCCAAAACACTGTATCTCTTTCGGACTTGTTCTTTGTGGTGGCTGTTGAAGTTGTCTAAACTCTCTAGTCATAGGATTGGTTACAAATATTCGAGCTCCAAGCCCTGTATTTTTAATGCATACAAGGCCGTTGCAAGAACCTTGCATAAGCCACATACAATAGTAACACCACTCTGCAGGTACTTGGTAGCAATGATTAGACCTATCAGCGTATGATGTAATCATATCGATTTTTGTTGTGTTGTCCTCCTCTTTGTTGCAAATAAATTTAACATGAACTTTAGCAAAAGAAGGACTTGATATATGGGAATACCATGACTTACAAACGCTTTTGCTTCGGAGAAGATCTTTCACGCGACATCTTACAAGTATCGCCTCTATAACATCGAACATAACCATCTCGATCGTTCAACTTATTTGTCTAGCCAGGGTATTTATATAAATATAAGCATTATTGTCGGTGTTGAAGCCCAACCCATGTATTGGCCCAACTCAATCCCAAGTCCACGGTCTTGATTAATATACTTAAACACGACATCACTAAGTTCAAAATTCATGTCACCTTTCTCATATTCATGAGGATTTTGAACTTAGTGATGTCGTGTTTAAGTATATTAATCAAAAGCTTATGGAAGAGGATATTGAGGAGAAGATGTGTATGCTTAAAGAGCTTAAAGAGACGGTTGTTGAGAAGTCTTTTTATGATGTTCTTATGATTAACAAGCCTCCAGATCCTACAAAATATCTGTATGCTAATGATGATATTAGATTCGGTGATTATGGAAGTGGTACTGGTCTTAGTTGCGATGTTTGTGATTATGAGTCCCTACTTGTACAAATTGTTCCGATTAGTCTTGAGTGGCAGTCTATGTATCAGTCGTCTTATTCGTTGAGCAATAATAGTTGTGTACGACAAAAAATATTGATATTGTTGTGAATTCAACTATATTAGAGCTCATAAAATTCTGTTGCATACTTTTGAAAAGCAACATGAAAGAAAAATATAGGTTTGGTTGTAGTTTAGATTAACTCCTAAATTAAGAAGCACCAGGTTAATATTTGATGTCATGGGTAGGTGGTATTAGGTGTTAATAATCTGGGTTACATTTTGAGGCGGTGAAGTTATTTAGCAAAATACATTGTGTTACGAAGAATAATGTTTTAACGTCTAAATCCACAAACGTTGTATCTAATAAAATTGATTTTGATATACAATAGGGCTAGAGCGCATCTTGTTGCCAACATGAAATATGTATAAATATAGGGGTAAATAGTGTAAACATGATAAAGGGTCCCAAGGTAGGTTTGCCCTTGCTCCAGCTTTTATATTAATCCGTCCACAAAGGTTTATGGTGAGACTCGAATATAAGGTGTCAATTTCGACCCATGTAGTTATAAATGGATTTATTCTGGTTGCTCTAATCTCTATTGGGTCAAACAATTGTATTTTGAAAACTTACAAAATTAAAGGGGTTAGAAGTTACCCCAAGTGTAATTTTATTCCATAACACCTTTTAACAAGTAAAGCAAATCTAAGAAGGAAAATATATACTTCTGTAATCTCTACTTATAAAGAACTAAAAGGAATACACATATGACTTTTAAAAGTCAAAGCAAATGATTTGCAGCTGGAAAGCTGGTATAAGAATGCAGCATTAAAAAGATTGTTGGACAGTAGTCAGCAAAATAGTAGAGAATGAATATAAAAAAAATATCGTATGAAAACCCAAACACCCCCTATATATAAAAACAGGGTGTTTTGCATTCCTTTTTTACAAATGATTATGTGAATATTCTGAAAAATAAGACAATTAGCAGTAACATACCAAAATGTAATTATCAGATAACACCATTGGGCACGTACCCTTCATCAAACAAATGCTCGGTTAACCCATTCAAAACTTCGGATACAAAATACCCTTCAGAACCAGCCTCCCGAGCCGAAGTAAACAAGTATGTTTTACTCATCAGTTCTATCCAGCTATACCCAGTATCCTTTTTCAATACCTTTTCCTTCATAACTTTACGAACTCTCGCTATTTCATCCCACATGTTCAATTCGGCATAAATATTCGACAACATAACATAAGCTGAAACATCCTCAGGATCGATACTAAGTATCTTCTCAGCAGCTAATTTTCCTAACTCAAAATCTTTATTTATTTTACAACCTGATAAAAGACACCTCCAAACCACCTTATCTGGTTTAGCAGAACAATTTTTTATAAAATCATAAGCTAATTTTGTTAACCCTTTACGTGAAAATAAATTAACCATGCACGCTAAATGATCAGTTCTTGGTGTTATACCGAAGTCTTTAATCATAGAATTAAAATAATGTAACCCGTCTTCTAATAAACCCGAATGACCACACGCAGATAAAACTCCGATAAATGTAATCCCATTTGGTTTAACTCCTGATTTTAACATCATATCATAGATTTCTAGACTTTTCTCACCGTGACCATGATGTGCATACCCCACGAGCATCGTATTCCAAGAAACAATATTCTTGAAATAAAAATTATCAAAAACTACACGAGCGTTTGATAACTTTCCACATTTAGCATACATGTCGATAAGTGCACTACCGACAACAACATTCGAGTCAAACTCGAGTTTGAGTATGCAACAATGAGTCTCTTTACCCCAGTTAATAGCTGGTAAATCGCCACATATGCTTAAAATACTTGAATAAGAATGAAGATTGAGTTCAAATCCTTTTGATAACATGTCATGAAGAAGCTTTACAGCTTCATCGTAAAAACCAGCGTTCATATGTCCAGAAATTAACGCATTCCATGTGACAACATCATGTTCTTTCATTTCATCAAAAACCTTCAAAGCTTCGGTAGCATAACCAGTTTTAAAGTAAAAGTCCATAAGGGAATTCCCGATGATTGTAAAGGATAAGTATCCAAATTTTATGATTAACGAATGTAGTAGTTTCCCGATTTCAATTTCATTTGAAAGCACGGTTGCAAATGTTCTCTCGTTTGGTTTTTCACCCGAGTTATGTAACTTAATAAAAAGACTACTAGCTTCTTTATATTTACCATGTTGGATATAGCCTCCTATTAATGCAGTCCACGCGGTCAAGTGAGGGTTCCGGACCTCGTTAAAAGATAGTTGAGCTGAGTCCACATTAGCACATTTTGCATAGAGATTAACCAATCCAGTCACAACAAACTGGTCCATTCGTGTCCCACTTTTAACAATATACGAATGCACTTGCGTCCCAAGTCCCAAACTCTCTACACTCGCACACGCACCCAACACACTCGCACACGCAAACTCATTAACTCTCACTCCAGCCTTATGCGCCCTCACAAATATCCTCAACCCCTCCTCATTCTCCCCACACTGACACGCACACGACACCAACGAAGTCCACGAAACCTCATTCGGACCCACAATCCCATCAAAAACCGTAACCGCACTCCTCAACACCCCACATTTCCCGTAAAAATTAACCAAAGAATTCTCCACGAAACTATTCAACGCCCCTTCAACTCTCACCGCCCTCCCATGAATCTCCTTCCCAGTTCGCAAACACCCTAAGCTAGCACATGCAGATAACGCGCTAACAAAACTATAACAATTGGGAACGAACCCATCAACACCCATTGCTCTAAAACAGTCCAAGCTCTCGTTGGCCAAACCCCATTTAGAATAAGCTGAAATTAAGGTGGTCCAAGTGATTAAGTTTCGTTGAGGCATATTATCGAACAGTTGGCGTGCGTATTTGATTTGGTTAGTTTTGGAGTACATTGTGATTAAATGGTTGTGGGTGTAAATGTCTTGTGAAGTGCTGGATGTGATGAGCATTGCGTGGAGTGCTTGGGCTTTGCGTGGTGAAGTTGTGCTTGTCACTGATCGGATGATATGAATCAGATTCATAGTGTTGCATTGGTGTTAGCCACAACTGTTATTTTTGGTTGCTGTACTAGAAAGGGAAGTTAATTTGGTTGGAGGTTAAACTTTTAAAAATTGGGTGAGGTTATTAAGTAAAAAACCATACCTCCTTTATTTTTTCCAATTTTTTTTTTTTTTTGAATTTTTTAAATTTTTATAATTTTGTTTACGTTAAAAAACTGAGAAACTGAAAATACAGAATAAAAATTATAAAGTTTAACAGGTTAAAAATATTAAATTAGCAAAAATACGAAAAAAAAAATTAATTAAAAACTAAGC
Source organism: Glebionis coronaria (assembly GCA_025667525.1). Lineage (NCBI taxonomy): Eukaryota > Viridiplantae > Streptophyta > Magnoliopsida > Asterales > Asteraceae > Glebionis > Glebionis coronaria. Next base: position 50,492,760 of record CM046875.1, read on the forward strand.
TGAACAGTAAACAGAAAGACAAGTGTAAGGGATGGTACTATTTAATACGTGGACCAGAAAGGTACCAATAATGGCAACCTTAATAATTAGCTTGCTTTGCACATCTTTTTCTTACCGCTAGCGCTGTGTGAGGCTACAAATGAGTGGAGTACTTTTTTGATCTATTATTTAAGATTAAAAAAAGTACAGAGCGATTGTTTTTGCGAAAATATTTAAAATTTTTAAAAATATATGAAAGTATTAAAGTTATAAATATTGTAATATTTCGTTTGTGGTAAAAGTAATGAAATATTATTATATTTCAAAAACATAGTTATTTTCTAATATCATAATAATATTTTTTTACTATATCACTACTAATATTTAATTAATTTCACTAATGAAATCTATATCTATACTAATTTATAAATTATTTACATCATTTATAAATATAGAAGTTTTAAAAAACTAAGTCTCAAATATCTTTTTAATAAAAAAGGTAACATATATTTATTCATTATGTACTATTAAAATAAGAAGATTTTTAATCCATCAAATTATATTTTGTTAAACTAATTTTATTCAATTATCTTTTTTATAACAAGGTTTTCTAACAACTTTTTTAACAAACTACTAAAAAAACTTTAATTTTAAAATTTAAATATCTTTTTATTTATTTATTTTCTTCATAATGTAATTTCACCCTATTTTTAAAAATTTCGTGCATTTAATTCAATATCTATTTTGATATATTTTTTTTATTAATTTTTTGTTTTTTCATTTTTAGTTAATTTATATTATTTTATTTAACTTTTTTTACAACTTTAATTTTACTTTAAATACAAATTTGATAGGTAAAAATATAACATTTGTTCACAAAAAAATAGTCACCAGGTACCCGTCGCTGCATTACGCGGGTACCATGCTAATTACTTATAAAACATATTGATATTTTTCTCTTCAATAGATGGAAAATTTTATGTAATTCAACAAATAAAAATAATGTACAACTTATTAATGCAAATAACAAACTAAGAATTAAGTAGTACAACTTATTAATGCCTATGTACAACCACAAATAATATAAGAATTTTTACAACACATTAGAATTAAAACTATCATCAAATGTAATTAATATTATAATTAAAACACTTCATTATCATAATTTACAAATAAAATAACATATTGTAAAAATGACAGTCCATTTTGTTTTCTTAAAAATTTATAAATAACAATTAATATATAATTAATATATCACATTACTTAAATATACAATGTTATAATCACCTTACAGAACAATTTAAAGCATATATATCTACAATTTTGAATATGAAACTAGATTAGGCGGTTCAACCGAGAACCAAATCCACCATCGATTCGGCTAGACAATTACATAAAGCTACATAAACGTTTAATTTTGCCTTTTGAGATGTTGTTAAAGAAACGTAAAATTAAAATATTTTTGACCGAAATTATGTTATAGGGTACCCGCAGCCGCAACGCGCGGATACCCTACTAGTATCACTAAAGATAAATCAGTGCTTCTTCATATTTACAACTTTTATTCCTTCGCCCTTTTTTACAAGTTTTGACAAGAATGATTCATCTATGTTTTTTTTCAATATTATGTTAATGGTCTATGTAGTAAAAGCAAATGCAAATGAGAATGGTCTATGTAGTAAAAAATAAAGATGCAAAATAATATTTTTAATAAATGAGGTAGTCAATCTATATAGTATCTTATTAGGTATTTGGATGTGGGCTAAGTAAAAAAGTAGACAATATTCAACCCTTTGGTCTTCAACTAAAACATAAAAACGCTCTGTTCTCGAGTTCTTTTTTAAAAGATTAGAAATGGATGGGATAGGAATGGGAGGGAAGGGATCATATTAGGAAGGGAGCATATACATTAATTTATATTCTCCAAATTCTTTTTTAGATGAAAGGAAAAGAAAGGGAACCAAACATAATTACAAAATTACCCTCATTTATTATAGATACATAATCATAAGCAACTTGTTTGTAAAGTAGATGGTATTTATTTATACATTGCTAAAACCTTCTGTTTGTATGTATTTTGCAACAAACATTTATGATGTACGTCTCCTACATATCAACAAAATTAAAAACTTCGGTCAATTATGTGATTGCTTAGAGCTCAAAAACAAAGTCTGGAGAGTGTTCACATGGCATATATCGTCATTTTACAAGCTCAAAAAATGCAGAGATGCATCCATCCACTGACTTTGTGCCTACAAGGCTATAAGCGCCATAAATATATGTAAAGATGTAGACTGCATCAACTTGATACAAATAGACCCACAAACAACATGAATACATACAAAGGTGGTACCTTAGTACTGTGAGGATTATCCCACTCAAAAAGAGATCAAAAATAAAAAAATAAATTTAAGAGTGATCTTACAGTTAGTACTACTACTAGATGATTCATAACATAATCATAACGTAATGAATTGAAAACAAAAAGTAACACAACTCATAGACTACATAAGTATTTTTTTAGCTTTTCTGTAAACCCAAAAAAAATTAACATAACTCGGACTAGAAAATGAATAACCAGATGCAAAACTGGAAGTCTTTCCATATATTTGTCATGAAAAGAAAAAAAATGCTTAAGTTCTAAATAAAATTTGTGAAACCGATAATGAATTGTAATGAACTTGCTCTAAAAAAGAGTACTTGTACCATAAATAAAAAAATTGAACATCATCACCCACGAGTATCAAAGTCTCTAGAGCGAGCTTGTCGCATGGTTGCTTTCAGGTAAGACGATCTTTGTGCAGGGGGGAAGCCAAACATTCCACGTGTTTTAACCGGATTTTCTAGCAAAAAATTATATGCAACGTGCATTTCATCGCCTTCAAAATCCATGAGCTCCAATTCTTGGTAAATTTCATCTTCGGTATAAACATGTGGACGAGAGTTTTCAAGTACCTTATTCCAATAATAAAAATCGACAATATTAATACAATATATATGAACAACGAAGTATTACAAATAAATATTATAAATAACTTGAATACCTTAGAATTTCTGTCCAAAGCATGCACAATATTATCAAGAGAATTAGCAATCTTATCGTTGGATGGATCCTCTTCAACAATCTTTCTTTTTTTACTCTTTGATTTCGTTGAAAGCTTACCATCTGGTTGTGGCGTGGGTGATGTAACAAGATGTCATCGTTAGTCTCGATATTATCTAGGTTGATCACGTTGTTTTCAATCAAGTGATCAACTTCTTAGATTGTTTCTGCCTGCTGGTCATTGAGTAGTTTGTTTTTTTCGCTTTAGCAGTATTAGAACAAGTACATGTAGCTCTATCTCTCGCCCATAAAGCATACATATCATCTTAGCAATTAACTGGTGTTGTCTTCAACTTGTAAATATCGGGTTTTACCTATACATTAAAAATAAGTAACAAAAAAAATCAAAAATATTAGTAAGACAACAAATATAATGAGCATACCGTCTTTAGTCGTTCCCAAACATCATCTTCAGCCTCAATTAACCGGGTACTTTTATTCCATGAATAACCACTCAACTCAACTCCTTTAAAAACATCATGGAACTGATTAAAGTACTTCTTGAGAGTCTTAATGCGATTCATCAAATGTTTTTTCTCAATAGGCATATTAAACTTCTCACTTAATGCCTTCACTATATAATTATATGCACGAGACGTGTATGTCCCATTAAGCCTATTCCCATCATTTTGTTTTTTAAGCGATGCCGCCAAAAATGCTGCGTCCATCTTGTCATTCCACGAAACCGCCTCCTTTTTTATGGTATCTTCCTCAATTTCTTTTTTGGTAGCATCATCATTTGGTATTTTTCTCATTGTTAGTTCCTATATTACAAACATAAAAATATAATTCTATCAATTTAAAAACTGTCATAAAACAATATATATTATCCATGTGATTATATAATAAAATTCGAAACATTAATAACTAATCACACACAACAATTCTTGATAATTTCTATTCCAACCATGATGAATATAATAAACAAAAAGTTCTAGACACATTATGCATAAAAAGACAAACAACAATAGTTATGAAAAAACTAAACAGACATATTAATTTCATTGTTCGGATTCAATATATAATCATTCCACATGTCATGTGCTATTGAGTTTCGTATTTGTTCTCCTCTATCATCTGTGTCTCCTTGTCCTTGGGGTTCGTCATCATGTGATGCATCTAACATGTCGTGTATCACTTCATCTTCATGTTCTTTGTCACGATCTACCTCAAGTAAAAAGTTATGCAAGATACAACATGCCAAGAATATGTTTGATTGTGTATCGCATGAGTAGAATGGTTCTGTTGCACTTCTAATTATAGGAAACCTTTTCTTCAATACACCAAATGCTCGTTCGATAGAGTTTCAGATGCCGAAGGTTAAACAATTCTCGTGGATTCTGAGGTGCACGGGATGAGTACTGAAATTGAGTATATTGAAGTTCGTTTTCTCTCGATTCTTGACCAATTGAAAGTCCTAAAAATCTCAATTTTATTATTGTTCTTGGTTGATAGGGTTTTTTGGATATTCTGTGTCTATTTAAAACAACAAGTAAAAATGGTGAAAAATATTAAGCCATTTATCCGTAAAACACTTAGCAAATACCAATTAATATTCACAAACATTAAAAATGTAAAAACATAAAAGAAATGTGCTTGAAATGTAAAGTGACTGAAAGTTTAAAGCTTGAAATGTAAAGTCTAGATATTAAAAGGACCTAAAATGTAAATTCTAACAACTATGTAACTGATATTAACAAACTTAACAAACAGCCTAATTATTTTTGACAAGTAACAGGAAGTTAAGGGATGAAATTTATGCAAACCCTAATTAATTGCAAGATTAGCTCAAAATGCAAACAGTAACAAACCCTGGGGACTAAAGTGCAAATAAAGGGAACTATTTAACAAAAAACGGGCACATACAAATAATAAGCTCGTATGAGCTTATTACTGAACCAAATAAGCTCAAACAAGTTTCAAAATGCTTAAAATCAAAAATCACCTAGACTTGTATAAGAAAATTGCTTAATACCAAGTAAAACTCAAATAAGCTCATTCCAATAAGCCAAGAATAAGCTATCTGAGAATTGAGACATCCACATCTAGATTTTTTAGCTCAAACTTATCAATCAGCTTATCAAGAGTAGGGAATGTCTTTTCTTTTTGAAAATGGTCAAGGGAATAAGCAGGAATTTAGATTTAAGCTGAAATGTGCTTATTTGACTAAGTTTGACCACATTTGTGAAAAAGCTGAAAACTTCCAAAATTACTCAAGAGTTGTTTTTAAACAGATTTGTGAAAGAAAATATCAACATTTATGAAGTAGATTTTGCTATACAAGAAAACAGTCAACATTTCTTTACAGAAACTTGCATTTGCCTAGGAACTTATTAAAAAGCTGATTTCTAGCTTAATATTGAAAACTGTAGAATTTCCTTGCACATACTAAGACTTTGGATGTTTAACCACAACTAGGAACTTGTTTCAAGAAAATTGGTTAAAAAATGAAGAAACGACAAGGGAATGAAATTAGCTAGTTTCTGAATAAAAGTGAACACGGACTTTGACCCAAACTTTTATCAAGCCATTTGCCTTTTTGACTTTTGTTTTGACTACAAAATTGAACAAAATCACAGAATGTGACTGAACAAAACTTGACAAGATTAACAAACTTGAATTACACAATCTTGGCAGATCCAAACACCGTTTATCAAGATTAATATGAACATTAACAAAGTGAATTTGAGTAAAAGATTGAAGCAAGCTAAGACTAATAGCAAAACATGTTCTATGAGTAAAATGAAAAGTTTTTGACACAATTTCAGACTTGTACAATCACTTAACCACAAAATGCACTTAAAAGATTATGACTGATGAAAATAAAGGTGAAAACAGGTAAACTTAGTCTAAGGCTACAAAAACTACTCACAAGCTATCAAATGCACAAGATTACACTAAAACAAGTTCTATCACATGATCATAACAGCACAGATTGTTTACTTCTATAATTGAGCATGCACACTTCACTTTAGTGGAAATTAAAACGGAATCAACAAACTTTTTGCTAAAGGTCTCCTTTGATGGAGTAGATAGGCGCTGAGCCTTCTAGTATCTGTACTAGAACTACACTAGAACCACCATTAACCAATCTACCACCTCAAAACACCATGTCTGATCAAAATCAACCCAAAATCAGCTACAAACTCTGAATTCAACTACTGGAATTGAAAGAGCAGCTACAAGTCTTCACAAAGCTTCCAATGATCAAGGTTGATCATTAGAAACCAATAACAGTAACAGAAGTAACAGTGTGTAGTGAAAAGTATGAAAATTAAAGGAGAAATGAGTGAATTTTATTGATTTGAGTAAAGTTTGTTACAAGAGGAAGGTAAAGCTGTTATAACTACTAACAAACTCAAGAGGTTGTCAATCTATTGAGTTGTTAACTAACTTCTAACTGAATTAAAGGAGAAAGAAAAAGAAGTGTGTGTGTTTTTCACACTTTCTACGTTACAACAAATGAGAGGTACATATCCTATTTATAGACTTGAGAAGTGAGATTGTAGAGGAGTATGACGTGTTCCCACCAATTAGAGGTTGCCAGGTGTCCAATCCCTCTTAATTGATAATAGCCGTTGCACGTTTGAATTTGGGATTTTCTTATGTGTTGACTTTCAGGCTAATTAAGCACGTGGGATGGAATCCTTGCTCAAAGACGATCACTTTTCATGTATAAAACTTTTTATGAAATGCAGTATAACTCTTTGTTCGATCTGGGCTCTGGTGTTGAAGAAGAGGCCACGTGGAGTTCTTTGATTGGATATCTTGCCCTCACATGGATTATTATCCATTTCCTCAAATTCTATTGGTGGATCAATAAAAGTGGGGACTGGGCAGTTATTAATTGGAGAGATAATAAGTGGGGTTGAGTTGGCAATCCGAGTGGAGTTGATTCTTGTTTCTCATTGGTTGGTTTGCAAGCACATGGATCAAGCTTCATATTAACTTCCAAAAATGGGAGTTTTAGCCCCTTGACTTTGGTAGTTTGATGTTTTGAGCGAATATCTTCATTCTTATGGCAAAATCAGTCCTTTCACTTGCATACTTGAACATTTGAGCCCTTTTGACTTGGTTGACTTGAGAGTTGACCAGGTTTGACTTGAATCTTGACTTTGTCCAAATTGCACTTTAGCCCCTCAACTTTATAATGTTGTCAAGATAGGTCCTTCATCTTCAAAGTCTTGTCATTAAGCATCCTTCTTGTCTTTTTCATCACAAATAAGCTTGATTTCCATGATTTCTTCATTTTGTATCAATTTACCTATTCAAGTGAACACAAACACAAACACACCACATAAACCTGGTTTGACACAATGAAGTAGGTATTTTGCTTCGTGTTTTAGGGTTTAATATGGTTAAATTGATATGAGATTTAACTCATATCAAATCCCCTACACTTGAACATTGCCATGACCTCATGCAATGTTATATTTCAAAGCATAATTTTATATTTTCCTCATAATTAACCCACCATGGCTAATATGGAATGCTATTACACTATTCTACTCTATATGATGCATGATTTTGACTTTGTACAATGCAATGCAAAGAAAGCAATTCTATTTATATATTTTTGAATTTTATTGAAATGATTTTGATGGAAAAACTCATAAAGAAATCAATGACTTAAATTAGGGCTTTGGTACCATGGACACTTATCACCCTAAAGTTTTATTTCCCTATACCAAGCTTAAAAATGGGATCATTGTATTCACAAGTAAAAAGTGCATCAATTTATTCATGACAATTAAATGTGGAACCGGTTATTATTTGAGCAAATTGCTTTTGGGCAAATTTGTCATTATTTAAAGCGTGAAATATAAGAAATGTAAAATCCAAAAATAAGGAAGCATGGTTTTAATCCTAAGTAATTGTAAAACCCGCATGCTTTTACCATGAATAGTACCCTTAAGATCGTACGTACTAGATTAAAACTTTCCTTTTACAGTACGATTACGTTTACGTGTTAGGATTTTACGTATTATGTACGTGTTAGAACACGATAAGTATTTATTACGCACGAACACACAATAATTATTTAAACAATAATTAATCACGAACATGCGATCATGAAATCATGAACGTAATTAAATCACGAGAACACACTATAATATTTAGACTCAATAAATGTATGGGTTACCCCATGTGGGCCCCATACCACGAAATTAGGGAGGGAAGATGGGCTTATCCCATCAAAATTTACTAAGAAGGGTAAAAAGAAAAGATCACTACTCATTTTCACTTTTACAGAAGATTTTTACAAAAACCTAAAAAGGTTCTTCCTCCTCCTTCTTTTCTTTTTGGCCGCCACCCTCAAACACACCAAAGAGGTGTTTAATTGATCTTGGATCTTGGATTTGTTGCTAGTGTTCGTGTTTGTTCATCATTGATTAGATCCACGCATTCGGTAATTCTTTTAACCCTTTTCTTTTGATTTAATCTTTTAAATAATTAAGAACATGATATGTTTTTCTTAAAAACCTAATTAAATCATAGATCTAACATGAAATTGGTTTTGGTATAAATCAAAAGGGATGTTTAAGGGGTGTTTGTTCTTGGCCGCTGCCTAAACCGAACCCGAGAGGGTCTCGGTTTGGCTATTTGACCACCACCGAGACCATATGGTCCCGGTTGGTTGGTGTGGGTCCCACGGCAGCAACAAGACAAGGGTAACTCATACATGGGCTTTTGACACCCCGTATATAAATTAAAGTTCGTTGTTCTGGTCTAATCGAATTGATCTGGTTTTACTATGCGACTCAGTTGTCTTTGGTGAAACAAATAGTTGTCGTTGTAGTATATTAAAAGTGCAAAGACTTAAATGTAAAGGGCGTTAAAGTAAATCTAACTCTAACTAAAATAAAGTGCAAGTATTAAAAAGCGTGACGAAAGATTAAAAGGCACTAAAAGTAAATAACGCAAATTTAAAACTATCTAAGGCAAACTTAAAACGCAACTAAAACTTAAAACTAAGGCAAGGCTAAAATAAATCTAAGGCTAATAAACTTAAAGTGCGGCTAAGGAAAATGGCGGGAAAAATTAATTCGAAAATTAAATTAAAAATTAAAACAATTAAATTCGCAAATAAAAAAATGAATTAAATTCGCAATAAAAAGAACAAAGATTTCGCAATACGAAATGGTAGAATCCGCAATGCAAAATTTCGCAATCCTTGGATAAGATTTCGCAACTCTGGCCAAAATTCGCAATTCCCACAACTGAATGATTTCGCAATATTTGCGGAATCAAAGATTTCGCAATGTTTGCGAAATCAATAATTTCGCAATTGCTGCAAGAAAGAATCCGCAATACACCAAACAAAGATTCCGCAATAGTGAAAAGGGGATGATTTCACAATGCACAAGGGAACAATTTCGCAATTCAGTCCAAGAGTTGCGAATTTATAACAAAAATTCCTAAATCGAATCAGATTTCCTAAAAACTAGGAAAAGACAAAAAGTACGAAAATAAGCTCAAAAATCTTAACTTTTAGAAGACAATAAGCAAAATAAAAACTCAATAAGCTAAATAAAAATCCCAAATCAATAACAAAACGTTTAGAAACAACAAAAACAAGACACGAAAAGTAAAAAGATTCAAACTTTATATAAAAAGAAGATGAAAAAGATTAAGATTGAAAACTTGAACTCAACACAAATGAAGATTAAGAAAAAGATTGACAATAAGCAAGAAGAAAAGATGAACAAGAGGATTAAAAAGCTTAAAGATAAAAGATTAAAGAACACAAAATTAAAACTTACTTGAAAATTAAAGGTGCAAGACAAGGTAATTAAAGGTGCAATAAAGTAAATGACATGAATTTAAATGTGCAAAAATTAAAGTGGAAGAGCATAGTTTGTCAAACTAGCCAACAAAATGAAATGATAAACTTAATGATCTATATATAGGGGAGGATTAGGAAGCTTCCTCCCTTCCTTCATTTTCTCTTAATTGCATCATTAGGCCCTTCCTTCTTAATCTCTTTGTTAATTGCACCATTAGTCCTTAAGCCTTTAAATCTTCTTTAATCTTGGACTTTAATGACTTTTGGCTCGGGATTTCTTTGAACTCGTCTTTTCATTCTTCAATAAATTAGACTTGAGTTTTTTCGGCTTTTGATAAACTTCCGTCTTTTGACTTTTTCTTCGATAAATCTTCAGAATTGGTCTTGGACTTCCCTTCTTCTTCGCACTCTTGACTTCTTAACTTCATCTTTCATCTTTTTCTTCAATAAAAGCCCGTGAATGCCGTGTTTTCTCCACTTTTCACAATTTCGTCCTAAATCACAACAAAAACACAAACCACGCATAATTCCGACATAAAAGACATAAAATACACGTTTTGGCTCAGTTATTCTTGTAATTAAGTGGTAAAAAGGATGGGTGTTTACACACCTATCAAATCCCCTACACTTGACCATTGCAATGTCCTCATGCAATGCATTAGTTACAAAGCACTTTTACATTTTTCATCATAATCAATCCACGTTGGCCTTTATTAAAGAGACAGAAAATTATAAACATTCAAAATAAAGAAATCAAAAACATACCTTGGGTTTTGGAAATGTTGTGAATGATCATCATCCTCAAGTTTTCACTTTCTCCAAACCAAGCTTAAAAACGAGATCATTGTTATTATAAGTTAGTAAACTAACACGAACTCATGTGGGCCAATTATTCACTTAGACTCCCTTATTCCTAGGGGTATCTCTTATATTTTATTGTTTGTCTTTAATGATCACGAGGATGCATTGTTGACTTATTTCGATAGTTATTTAGTCCGAAAATAAAGTGAACGATTTAATCAATAGTTAGCTAAAGGACAAAATCTTTTAAAACTGCTTCTCGGGACCTCATAAAGTTCATATCTTGGCATAACTCGCTTCGCGATTTGAGACCTTTCTGGGACCGATATTTGGCAGCGACTTCATACTTCAAATCTTGAGAGACGTTCATGAAATAATGGCCTTCTCTTCATAATAGGAATTTCTTCACTTGAAGTTTTGAGAGATTCATACTTGGACCACGACTTCTTCATTTTTCTCCAATCTTTATTTTGGACTTTGATATACAACGATCCGCCTCCTTTTATGACTTGGATCTATTTATCCTCATACCTTGCTAGGGTCTTTTCGGATACGCTTCTCCATGAATTTTGGGGAGTTTTTGCTTTTCGTCGTGTGTCTCGATCCTTCATATTGATTTTTGATATATGATTCTTCACATCACTTTGGATCTTTAGCAACAGAATGTAGCCCTCATGCCTTGTTAGGGCCTTTTCGGACTCGCCAATCTTCGCATCCCGCTTCAATAAGTTATGCCTTGGCTATGAACTCTAATCCATACCGAGTAACTTTTAAACGATCTTGGGCTAGAAGCTAAGTAACTTTTCAAATCGTACAACCTTATTTATTGCAAATAAATTTATTAGCAAGCGATGGGAGAAGAGGCTCATAATTAACTCACATAAATTCATGAAAGAATATCGAACTTATAATTGACTCTATCATCTCTCGTTCTCCACAGTTTAAAATCTCAAAGAATGAGACTCGTTGATGCTTAGCCTAATAAATCAAAGTTTTGGGTTTTCCAGTCGCCTATATGATCTTGCAAATTCTTAGACTTTTTTAAGTTTAGAAATCGCATTTTAAAGTTCCCTTGATAAACGACTCTCTAGGATCAATTATAGGAACTTGCGAAAAGTTCTTGTTCTTAACCCGTGAGAGATTAGACTTTCGCTTTTATAGCTCCCTATATAAAAGCCTAGCAAAACTTGACTTAAACACGTTAAGGATACTAGCTAGAGTAACTTAGATAAGTAAACTCGGGTTGAGTCAAAAGATTCACAACGTTTGAAAATTAAAACCACTTTATTAAAGATTTATTCTAGCAAGGAAAGAAAATAACTATACAAAGGGAAAAACTAATAGGCCAAAATAGATCAAAATTTTTGAAAAATGTCGAAAAATTGATTTTCCGGTTAAAATGAGGACAAATACAAGGAAAAGGCCACTTAACTTCGATAGAAGTCCCCCTACACTTAATATAAACATTGTCCTCAATGTTTAAGCATGTGGGAGTAAACTCCCCTACACTTAGGACATTGTGCACTTTGTTTAAATCTCTCTAAGGAAAAGACAACTAAAGAGATTCCTATTTTAATATTAAGAAAATATAAAATAGTGAATCGAAAAGAGTTTAGGATAGAACCGGGATGAAGTGAACACGGAAGCACGAGTCGTCAAGAATCATCAAGAGTGGATCTTTGAAGCTCGAATCCCTGATTATAAGAAGAGAGGAAATAGCAAACCAAAGGGTCTCCCCTACACTTATGGTAAAAACAAAGAATAATATAGATAGATAATTGGGTTGCCTCCCAAAAAGCGCTTGTTTTTGTTATCCGAGTCACGAGCCTGACTCGTCCCCGAATTAAATGGTCCATGGGGAGGCCTCAAATGTAATACCGGGATCAAAGACCTTATCCTCATTCCCGGAGGAATATAACAAAGGAGAGGCAGGAGGATAAGTCTTAAACGGTAGAAAGGTCCTTTCAACATACGAGAAGTATGTGAAATCATGATCCTCGGGAGGTGGGGTGGGTATAGGAATCACATTGTCATCCTCCAAAGACAATGGATGCGGACCAATTGGCAAAGCCGTAATGTTATCAATCATAGAATGGTCATTTTCACCTCCCGGGTCAAAGCACTCATCCTCATTTCCCGGAGAGGGAAATTGATACATCACCCGATTGGGCGTGCATTCAGTAGGATGAGGGGGCAATATAGTAGGAGAAGTAAGAGAAGAATTACCTTCCACCTGCGATACCTTTCCAGTAGAGTCAGAACTCTCCACCTCTGTGATAGAAGGGGGCATGGCAAAATATGTAATCGCCAAAGAATGTCCTTCGTCAATCCCTTCGTCAAAGAGAGGATTTACCTCACTAGATATGTAATCGTCATCAAAATCAAATAAAGGGTTCGAATAAATCTTGAAAGTTTCCTTCGGAACGTCTTCATCAGATAGTGACTCGTCATCACTAGAAGTAAAATCATCATCTTGATCAAAAAAAGGATTGGAGAAAGCCAAAGAATCCTCTTCCAAAGTGTTGGTGGAAGGAACATCATCAGAAGAAAGTGCATCATATTCATCGTCACTGTCGGATGTCAACTCAGATTCACTTGGAATAGGGACAGGGTTATCAGCACTAGACGTATTGAATTCGTCGGATTCCTTTGCAGGAATTGTACTAATATCCTCATCCCTTAGGATGGTTGAATCCTTAGGCTCCGGCAAGTCGGGAGAAGGAATAGCATTCTTATCGGTCCAAGAAATAGGACTCTCATCGTCATCACTGTCATAATAATATGGGGGCACAAGAGGAGGAGTATAAGCATTAAGTTAGATACCTGCTCCCGTTGCTGATCCGCTTGACATTTTGCGTTGTATTTATGGAAAGCTTCTTCTAGGTTTTGAAATTGAGTAACAAGAGTAGCCCATTGTTCTTGGGTACTCAATTGTTCGAAAGAAGGTTGATGATTGACGGTGTGACGTGGGGGCTCAAAGTTAAATGCACTGGGATGATAGCACGGTGGTTTCTCAAAGATCTTCGACGGATCACAAGAAGAAACATCGTGAGGGCCCCCACAAATATAGCAACACGGGTATGGAGAAAAACCTGGTGCATGTTGAGGATAGGGATTGTCATAGACGGGAGAGGGTGGGAAAGTATTGTAAGAGTTGAAGTATGAATTTGTTGAATTGCAAAATGGACAAAATCCAAATTGTGTACCGTCGATATCAAAACCACACCGCTCACAAGTACACCACTGACATGTTTGAAAACCATGCCATGGTCTCCCACACCGGCCGCAAGATGAATCCATGAAGAACTATAGAGAAGAGGGGTAAAGAAAAGAATTAAACATAATAGAGGATAAAGAGGAATATTTTTGGTGCAAAACTTTGAAAAAGAAATGCTTTTTATGATTTTTCAAATGTTTTTGGGGTTTTTGGAAAAATTTTGACACGAAAGATAACGTTCACAAGTAAACGGATTCCAAAAAGCAACGCGTCTCTCACAGAAAACCGTTAATCTCTACGAAAAGAGCCGGCAGCGACGCCATTTGATACATAGGCTTTTGACACCCCGTATATAAATTAAAGTTCGTTGTTCTGGTCTAATCGAATTGATCTGGTTTAACTATGCGACTCAGTTGTCTTTGGTGAAACAAATAGTTGTCGTTGTAGTATATTAAAAGTGCAAAGACTTAAATGTAAAGGGCGTTAAAGTAAATCTAACTCTAACTAAAATAAAGTGCAAGTATTAAAAAGCGTGACGAAAGATTAAAAGGCACTAAAAGTAAATAACGCAAATTTAAAACTATCTAAGGCAAACTTAAAACGAAACTAAAACTTAAAACTAAGGCAAGGCTAAAATAAATCTAAGGCTAATAAACTTAAAGTGCGGCTAAGGAAAATGGCGGGAAAATTTAATTCGAAAATTAAATTAAAAATTAAAACAATTAAATTCGCAAATAAAAAAATGAATTAAATTCGCAATAAAAAGAACAAAGATTTCGCAATACGAAATGGTAGAATCCGCAATGCAAAATTTCGCAATCCTTGGATAAGATTTCGCAACTCTGGCCAAAATTCGCAATTCCCACAACTGAATGATTTCGCAATATTTGCGGAATCAAAGATTTCGCAATGTTTGCGAAATCAATAATTTCGCAATTGCTGCAAGAAAGAATCCGCAATACACCAAACAAAGATTCCGCAATAGTGAAAAGGGGATGATTTCACAATGCACAAGGGAACAATTTCGCAATTCAGTCCAAGAGTTGCGAATTTATAACAGAAATTCCTAAATCGAATCAGATTTCCTAAAAACTAGGAAAACACAAAAAGTACGAAAATAAGCTAAAAAATCTTAACTTTTAGAAGACAATAAGCAAAATAAAAACTCAATAAGCTAAATAAAAATCCCAAATCAATAACAAAACATTTAAAAACAACAAAAACAAGACACGAAAAGTAAAAAGATTCAAACCTTATATAAAAAGAAGATGAAAAAGATTAAGATTGAAAACTTGAACTCAACACAAATGAATATTAAGAAAAAGATTGACAATAAGCAAGAAGAAAAGATGAACAAGAGGATTAAAAAGCCTAAAGATAAAAGATTAAAGAACACAAAATTAAAACTTACTTGAAAATAAAAGGTGCAAGACAAGGTAATTAAAGGTGCAATAAAGTAAATGACATGAATTTAAATGTGCAAAAATTAAAGTTGAAGAGCATAGTTTGTCAAACTAGCCAACAAAATGAAATGATAAACTTAATGATCTATATATAGGCGAGGATTAGGAAGCTTCCTCCATTCCTTCATTTTCTCTTAATTGCATCATTAGGCCCTTCCTTCTTAATCTCTTTGTTAATTGCACCATTAGTCCTTAAGCCTTTAAATCTTCTTTAATCTTGGACTTTAATGACTTTTGGCTCGGGATTTATTTGAACTCGTCTTTTAATTCTTCAATAAATTAGACTTGAGTTTTTTCGGCTTTTGATAAACTTCCGTCTTTTGACTTTTTCTTCGATAAATCTTCAGAATTGGTCTTGGACTTCCGTTCTTTTTCGCACTCTTGACTTCTTGACTTCATATTTCATCTTTTTCTTCAATAAAAGCCCGTGAATGCCGTGTTTTCTCCACTTTTCACAATTTCGTCCTAAATCACAACAAAAACACAAACCACGCATAATTCTGACATAAAAGACATAAAATACACGTTTTGGCTCGGTTATTCTTGTAATTAAGTGGTAAAAATGATGGGTGTTTACACACCTATCAGTAACCCCGAAGTGGTTCGGGGTATGGTGTCGATTTCATGTCCGGTTCATGGTTCTTAGTCAAGATCCGGTTCACGGTGTATGTTAAGATTATTTTTCTTTTATAATCTTATGTTAAAATTAAATTAATAAACATGACATGATTAATTTAATAACATGACTTTGGTTATATTAATTATTAAAATCATGAAATTATTAACCTAAGTATTTTATATTTTTAAGACTTATAATTAATTAATTATTTAAAAACCATGGTTATAATTAATTAATTTACATGACTTAGGTTATATTATTAATAAATAATAATACATGTTTTAACCTAAGTATTTAACTTTATTAATTAAATATATGATATACTTTAATTAAATATTTTAACCTATAGTTTATTTTAATTACATGAAATAATTAATAAACTATACATTATATCATATGACTTAGAAAATAATCATGAAAACACTTAGGCTTATATACTTAGCTTATTTAACCAGCTTATTTCTAATTATGGAAACTTCTATTTTTAGAAACTTATTTAAATAAGGCAACTAAACTATTTATGGAAACGTTCTATTTTTAGAAACCTATTTATTTCAGGCAGCTAATCTATTTATGGAAACTTATTTAAATAAGGCAGCTAATCTATTTATGGAAACTTTCTATTTTTAGAAACTTATCTATTTTAAACAGTAATTCTATTTTTGGAAACTTTCTATTTTTGGAAACTTTCTATTTTTGGAAACTTTCTATTTTTGGAAACTTTCTATTTTTTGGAAACTTTCTATTTTTGGTAACTTTTTATTTTTGGAAACTTTCTATTTTTGGAAACTTTCTATTTTAGGAAACCTGTTATCTTTGGAAAGTTACTTATCATTACACAGTAAGTATATTAATACATGAAATACCAGAAGTACATAATCAGAATAGACAGAATATAAGATAAACACAGTTTAAGGCTTTAAAACAGTAAAACATGATAAGAACAAATAAAATAAGCTAAGACATGACATAAAATCAGTTACGTATTAGTAAGCAGATACTTATTCACGTATGTATTCATGTAGCATTAGTGATACGGAAGTAGGATTCCTCTCAGTTCGTCTTCTTCGTTCACTGGACATAAGGTACGGATTCCCGTCCATTCAGTATGGACATTCTTTCCTTATTAGGATTTTCCCGTATGCAGCCAACTGTTTTCCCCAGTATATGTTTTATATGTTTTTGAATTGCTTATGTTTAATTAGAATACCTAAAGCCATATACATGCATGACCAGTTTCACCTAGTTATGGAGGTACCATAACCATAACATTAGAGGCACTGATGTTATGACTTCACCACGGCGGAGTGATTGCTCGTGGCGTCCCTTTAGCTTTTGGCCATTTATATTATATTTAAAATGTGGGACGTATGGGTGCATCCTAGTTACATGTTTTCAGTCAGGATTTCATGGTGAATGTGATGTGTGCCTTGCATCCTTCATAAGGAACTGATCCCTCCTACCCAAACCAGTATATTAAATTAGAAGCAACCCCTCTAATTTGCATGATGAGGTCACCCCTCCAAGTATTCATGCACAGTGGATTTTCATGACCTATATTGGCTAATGGTAAAATATGTTAAAAAGTTTTCATAAGCTAAACATAAGGCTTTTCAAACTATAAAACCAGTTTTATGAACATGTTCCAGGTTTTCCAGGACTTATACATTTCCGCTACTATTAAGTCTTTATTATGCTTAGTCATTCATACTATGTCTATATCCGTGCACTGAGCGTTTTGCTCAGCCGTTACTTTCCTTTCCATGTCCCAAAACGGCAGGTACCTTAGGAAGGACCCGAGCATTTGGAGGACGTGCATAGGATGGAAGCTGCTAGAGACTTCTTTTCCTTTTTGCCTCCATATACTTATGCTTTTTTAGTCTTTCATTCATTTCTTTTGCTTTATTATGTTTTGGGCTTATGTTTGGGAACCGATGTTTGATTCCGGTTATCCCTATGGTCATATAATGTTTTAGACATTTATCCTTGTATGCTTTGATGACACGCCATAATTACGCGTGACATTCCATTATCAGTATGGGGTGTTACAATTATGGTATCAGAGCCAAGGCTTCGACCTGTAGGCTCTAAAACTCGACCTGTGACTAGTGGGTAGTCACCAGGAGCTTCTTAAGCCAAAGTTTGTTATTCCACGTATTGATGTTTTCAGCGCATTGTTGTTTTAACCATGATGTTTTCAGTACCTTGAGGTTTTAACCTTGATGTTTTCATCGATATTGTTTTACTAATATGGATGGACAACCGTCATTCATATTTAGTTATGTGTCATTGTTTCATGCATAATGTTCCTCGTGGACTGTGGCTATGTGGACTGAACCACAGTAGTTCATAATTAGTCACATAAAAAAATTTCTGATAAGGACAGATAAGTTTCATTTATTTATGTTTCATGTATCATTGTTGCAGAGATTATGACTAAGTAATGGTTGGTACAGGACTGGCCCTATTTAGTCGCATGTGCTTT
Source organism: Glebionis coronaria (assembly GCA_025667525.1). NCBI lineage: Eukaryota > Viridiplantae > Streptophyta > Magnoliopsida > Asterales > Asteraceae > Glebionis > Glebionis coronaria. The sequence continues at coordinate 50,511,214 of CM046875.1, forward strand.
TATCGAAACTTTTAACTTCGGGACCGACCCATAGGCGTCCCCTCGCCATGTCTTTTGTTTTGGGACCAACCCATAGGCATCCCCTCGCACATATAAAAGGTTTTTTATAAACTAACATTACGTATTCATGAACTATTTTCATGCATAAAATTTTTCTCATGATTTATTGGCATAAAATTTTTTCATGTCCCATCATAAGTTACTATGTTTTTAAGTCAAGTATGTTTTCATACTGTCATGGTTAACTTCGGTTTCATGCTGATTATGTTATATACTCCTTTATGATAGATCGTTTTATGTTACTTCATGATAATTCCGTCTTCATGTTGATTACGTCTTACGCCTCTTTTGTTATTTATGCTTTCACGCAAGACATTGTTGGAGATTTCATTAAATTCTGCTTTCATGATAGTCATGGTTGGTTTTCATTGATCATGCTGTCAGGCAAATCATCGTTGAATTTTGTGTAACCACACTTTAGCGTTTCTCTATGCAACCAGGATGAGGTATATACTGGCATTGCCAGGTTATCATGATGGTTTTCCTAACCGTTTAACCGATATACTTTCTTTAAATCATGATAAATGATCGACCCCATACCGATCCTTTCATGTGCATTCCACGTGTACTCCATGTGTATTTCACTTGCAATACTTCACGAGTAATCTCTAGTCGATTCTGAATCACCTCAGGCGTATTTTCAATTGCTGATATTCTACAAGATTGCTGATGCCGCTCATAACTGGGAGATGTTACTAAAGGTTGATGCTGCTGATGTTCGGAGACGCTACGAGATGCGGATGCTGTTCACAACCTGGAGATCCTACAAGACGAAGACAAAGGCGTCAGAGCAAAGCAATCGGACGAGAAGATGCTTCACCATCAGACGATTTCCATCAATCATTGTCCCTAATTCTTAGTTACATGTCACACGTCATTCGGCTGTCATTTCAGCCATATGAGTGCAAACCGGTACCAGCCGACCACTCAGCTGAATAGTTACATGAATCACGATCATGAGAATGACCGTCATGGAACTGACAGACAAGACGATAGTAACCACTAATATGACAGAACTATCCTAGAAATCGCAACCGAGGCTCCGACCACGGACGTGATCAGACATACAAAGGATCAGTAGTCCAACCGATCCGCCAAGTCTGGCATAATAACCTAATATTGTAGTTCTATTGAATTACGTCTCGAGACACATGTCAAGACATCAGTCAAGACACATATCTCACGTATACTTTCTGAAGGTACATGTCAAGACATCAGTCAAGACACATATCTCACGTATACTTTCTGAAGACACATGTCAAGACACCAGTCAAGACATCTGTCATGCTTATAGTTCCAAGAAACGAGTCAAGACATGTTGGAAACTCACTTTATGTGACGACATTTAAGAATTCCCGTTAGTTATCATAGTCACACACGCTTAGACTAGACTAGGTTCAATGTATAGTTTAAGGTGCTTGTGTGACTATATATACCCCTCCTTAGCTTCCAAGGAGGGGTGTTGCTTGTGTCTCATTTTCACTTTTAATTCATTTTCTTTCTTTCACACAACCACTCTCTCTCTCTCTAAGCTTCATCAATGGCTTCCACCACCATATACCACCATATTAGACCACCGGATCTATTTTAGCATTTCTACATTTGGCATCAGAGCCTCGGTTCCATCCTTGGATCGTGTTCGTATATTCGATTTGGTGGTCTAATTCTTTCTTTGTGTCTCGTTATATCATTTTTTTTGGTCTGATTTGTCAAAATTTTTTGTCACGTCTTATTGGTGTCCAAACTGTCTCAATCTTTGTTATTGGTTTTCATTGTCTCACTGGTTTTATCAAATCCGAGTCATATCTGGTCCGTGTCAGTGTTTATTCTAGTAGTCATCAAACACTTGTCTATTTTTTTTACAGTTTTTTGTTCTTTTTACATCTATCAGATCTAATTTCTTGGGAAAAGGACAAAACACAAAATAATTGGGCAGATCCACCATTTTCGGTTTCTTCAAAACCTTTTTCTGATTGGACATTCCGATTAGACTATTTATTTGGTCATTCAGATTGAACATTCAGATTGGGATTCAGATGGGGATTCCGAGTAGGACATTCCGATTAGACTATTTATTTGGTCATTCCGACCGGTCTTTCCGATGGTCATTCAGATTGAACATTCAGATTGGGATTCAGATGGGGATTCAGATTAAATCATTCCGATGATGACTTAAACATTATTTTGACTCAAAAATAAAAACATTCCGATGGACTATTTTGACAAATATTCCGATGAGATTGTTTTTTTGACATTCCGATGGACCATGTGTTTTAAAATCTTGTGAACCAAAAATGTGACCCAAAACTGAAACCGGTAATTACCGAGTTGACCCAGTTAACTCACTGAGTTGACTAAGGTGACTAATGCACGTACCAATTCAACTGCCAACCTTTTACCTCCACAACACCATAACTATCCTAACGCATCATCACCTATTTCCCTCTATACATCAAGACTCGAACACTAAAACAAACAAAAACAGTAATAGATCTCAGTTTAGTTTTTCGATTCAAGGATCTCTAAAAGGTCTATTTCTCGAAACCTGTTTTCATCATAGATCTGTGAAGTCTTTTGAAACACTGTTTGTTATTCGATTTTAATAAAGATCAATAACATGCATGTCATCATCTTTCACTTAAATCGATTTCACGTCACATCTTTCTTTAATTTTCGAAATCAATGATAGATTTATAACATGTTTTGTTATAATCAACTTATTGATTCGGGTTTAAACATGAAAACGAATCAAACAGAAACACCTACCCGAGACCCTTTTATGGATCTTGATGTCTTGACAATCTTCAACTCGGACTATGGATTGTATATGATCAGATGAGATTGATTCAATTGATTGTTAGGGGTTTAATTGATTGATTCATTTGAGAAATGAAGGAACGAGATGGATAATAAGGATTTGTGAGGGGCGGAGAAAACGAGATGGGTGAAGATGGGAGTTTGGTTTGGTGGCGGATGAAACGAGGTGTGAGGATTTGGAGTTAAGTGCGTTTGTTTAGGGTTGTGGAGATATTTATCTCAAAAGCTTGGACCGGGTTTTAGTTTTCAAGTGATTGGGCCATGGACTCATTTTTTCTAAATTGATGGGTCATGGACTCTCTATGGGCCGTATATCTTGCTTTTATACACACAAATTTTTTTTAAAAAAAAAACAAATTTGTATTTTTTTATATATAGTTTGTGTGTATTAAGTTTACTTCGGTCATTATCGGGACGAGACAAAAAGTGACGAGACATTGTGATGAGATGGATATTTTTTTTTGGACTTGGAATGTCATGTCTTAACCGATGTGTTCATGGGCTGAAAGAATTACCATATTATTGGAATAGCTTAAGGAGAATGGATGCTCAAACAAACAAGTTCATTTTTTGAATTTGTGGTTTTTTTGTTGCATTTGTGGTTCTTTAATTTATTCTTGACACTGATTGGGTGACGAGAAATGTGACGCGACAAAATGACGTGACAATTGTGACGAGAATTTATTTGAGACGAGACCAAGAAAAAATGGGCGATTTTTTTAGTGGCTACGGATTTCGTTTGATCGGGTATTAATTACGTGACGTTGAAGACGGATTTTTTGATGGCGTGTATTTATTTTATCTTTTAAAAGATAACTTGCTCGTGCTTAATCCTAGAATGAAGACTTGGTTATCTGGTTTCCGGGTTCGGGGTGGATGGTTGATGACTCGGATAACTATCACTTAAAGGGGTTACATTGTTGTACTCAGTGTCACGCGCTTAGTCGACGTGGATAATTTCAAGAGGTGTTGTGCTTATAGACTTCTTCAGTGATGCATTGAGTACTTAGAGATTTCTCCACCGTTCTTCATTCAACAATAGTGCAAGCTTAAGTCACAAGATCGAAGGATTTTTATTCAGCTTCACGTTTGATGTATCTGTTTCATTCTTTCAGTGGTCACTTCAAATTGCTTTCACGTGGGATGGTAAAGGTGGCCATTGAGAGTTTATGAGAAGAGATTTTCGATCAACAGCTGATTCGCACAAAATATATAATTCAGCTTATTTATTATTCTCACGAGATTTCAATTTCATGTGCGTACAATTTATTGATGGTTCCGAGTTTTGAAACCATCAAGGGGGAAGAAGAAGACACTTTGAACGCACAACGAGTACACGTGATGAACTTCATACCTTCTTTTGATTTGAAGATATTCCGGGATGACATTTGTCATAGCCGCAGAGAAAATCAGTGTTTTAACTCGTGTCGTTATCAATCTCCAAACGGTACACTACTGATTCGAGGTTTAATTGTTTGATTGTTGCAATTAAACATCATCATTATCCTATATGCATTCCCGGGACTTAATTGACTCTGGTGCATCTCCGGAAGAAGACATGTGCATTTCCGGGACTTAATTGACTCTGGTGTTACGATGTCAGCTTCATGAATGGGATAAAGTGTCCACTTCAGTATTTGAGCTTCATAATTGGGATTGATTTACCTTCTTCAACTATGTGGGGGAAGAAGTGTCTTGATTCTTTCTGGTATGCATAACTTGAACTCTCAGGGGGAAGAAAAATTCAGAAGAATTATTCAAGCGTGAGATGAAAAGTTATTGATCTACTTGGTGTGCCCCAAACTTTCAATCCCTCTTAGCAACATTATCATGTTATATGATGGGATTTGCTTGTTAGATTCCGCTGTGCGCTTAATCATTCTAAGCCTTATTGAAAGCTTTGAAGTTGCTTACGAGGATTGTCGGTTTAGGGGGAAGCTATTTAAAGCTTCTACATCAAGTTTACGTGGCATGAATTAGGGGGAAGCTAATTCAGAAGCTTCTCCTTAACCAGAAGTGTATGGGTTACTTAGCTCGTGCCGTTACAGTATTTATTCTACAAGTTACTTTAAAGATGAGTCGTTTTGAAGACGAAGGCCTCAGAAGACTTCATCAGCATTGGATGCTTCAAGAAAGCTCTTGTTCTTAATCATTTTGTACTTGTTAGGAAGAATATTGTAAGGAATTCTACACGTCGTCCCATGGGGGAAGATTGTTGGAAACTCACTTTATGTGACGACATTTAAGAATTCCCGTTAGTTATCATAGTCACACACGCTTAGACTAGACTAGGTTCAATGTATAGTTTAAGGTGCGTGTGTGACTATATATACCCCTCCTTAGCTTCCAAGGAGGGGTGTTGCTTGTGTCTCATTTTCACTTTTAATTCATTTTCTTTCTTTCACACAACCACTCTCTCTCTCTCTAAGCTTCATCAATGGCTTCCACCACCATATACCACCATATTAGACCACAAGATCTATTTTAGCATTTCTACAAGACACATGACTCACGTCCAACTATGGAACATTTCTAAGAAATTCAGGGTACCCTCCAAGGTTATATCCTGTTTGTTGTACCATGTATTAATCAGGCCACAAGAATTTCAATACCATTACCGGTGCATCAGTGAGAACTGTCACATTACCGATGTCACTTTAATTCTTGTAACCATAAATCATTGATTCGTGACCATGAAGGACGCCTTTCGTATTCCCACGTATACGAAGGTTTTCCTTCAGCTTAATGATGAGATCCAAGCTGCTAACGCATTTCCTCGGACAGACACGAGATAAATTTTATCCTAATTACGTACTATGAACAGCACACCATGCTACGATTCATAATTATGTACAGTAATGTTCAGGCTCCTGAATACATTCAGCTTGATTTTCCATAAGGAAAATATGTATAAATTATCTATGCTTACAAGCATGTGCGTTGTTAGCCATGGTCGCTAAAATTTTCTAGTTGTCAGTAAGACATGACTACTTAAGTCCTTTTACGCATAGCCACTTGATTATTCCAAAATCTTCCCATATATTCCAGAAGAACCTTCAAGGAGAAGGACGGTACCATGAGATTATGTGTCGACTACCGTCAATTTAAACAAATCACCATTCATAACCGTTATTCTCCTCCACGTATTGACAACATGTCCAATCGACCTTATAGTGTTAATCACTTTTCCAAGATCAAACTCATGATCATGCTGCCAACAGTGACGAGTGAAAGAGCAGGACATGTCCATGACTACTATTCGTACACGACTCGGCCATGCTAGATTTATGATTTTGAATTAGTCTCGTGAATGCTCCAACGGCATTATAAGAATGAGTTTCCATGAACTCATAGCAAATTCATCAGTGTTTTCATTGAGGATAACCTGATTTCCTTTAAGCCTAGAGAAGAACAGGAAGACCATATCTGCACTATGTTGCAAATTCTATGACAAGAGAAAAATTTACCCTATAAATTTTTTTGTTTGATTACAATGACACGCTGAATCACATGGGTTTCTATGGTTAATCCTACCATGACTCAGCTTATGCGTAAAGGAGAGAATCCTACACTACATTAGGTGTTCTAGAAAATCCTACGCTAGGAGAAGCCTAGATTCAGAGACTCAGAGTTTTGCAAACTCCTATGTATCAAGTTATACGAAGCAAGATACAGTTACGTTCTTATCTAAGTACCTGGCATACCAACAGGTTAAGATAGGACACCAACAGACTGGGATGTTTTCATCATCTGAAATTGTGAATCAAAAAGGGACAAGATCTCCATGGGTTTTGGTTACCAGATTAACGCAAACTCAGAAGAAGCATGATGCTATCTGGGTTATTGCAAACAGTTTGATCAAGTCTGCAGAACCCTTACATCCGCAAGGATTGCAGAACCAACAGATTGATCGGACATGTTCCAGCCAAGGCTCATCCGATCACTTGGCAATTCCTCAGTTATCGGGTCAGACAAATATTCATAGTTGTGCTCCTTATTTAATTCATGTTCTTGTTCTAGTTTCACGACTTGCTTTCGCGCTCGTGTTCATGACACTATTCACATTCATGATCGTATCTTGGCTTACGATTTCACGTTCATTTTTCTCATTCTGGGAAGTTTTGCAAGAACTTGAGAGACCAGACCCAAGTTTAGTATAACTCCCTACCCTCAGATTGACGTGTAACACCCCCAAATTTATACAACTCAATACAGCGGAAGACTAGTTGGTGTTACGGGATAGCACATTACTCACATCATAGACAACGCATAAAAATTGCGTCGTTTATTAATAAGGCATTTCCATTCATAAATATCAAAGTTACATCGGTCCCAAGTCATATTATTCCATACAAAGTTTTACAAAGTATTTGAATGGAAAATATAGTTTAAGTGCGGGCCATGAATTCTTGTTGTCTTCCCGAGAATTACCTTCAAGTACCTGAGATAAAACATGTTAAAAGAAAAGGTCAGCGATAACGCCGAGTGAATTCATAGAGTTTAATAAAATCCATCAATATAATATCAGTATAAAATTATTACTGAAAACCATTTTGTACAAATCATTTTAATAGGCCATAAAATAGCCGAAGTCATTTTATACAAATCTGCATCAAAATCATAATATAGGCATTTGCCTTAAAAATCATTATACGAGCCAATGTCGTAAAAACATCATACAATACGTCTTATGACGTTGTATAAAAATAAAAACCGTTATATGAATATGGTTATGAAAACCAAAACACAAACATAATATCAATAGTATGACCGAGTATTGCTAGTCAGGCAATACATCGTAATTCGGAGCGTCTAGTAGTATTTCGTTAGTTTTTGGATTATTATAAGCCGCATGACATTGTTACCTTACTAAACCAACAACGGGTAGCTAACCCGATACTCAATTTGCCCATCTAAAGTAGCGTGTCGTCACAAAGGTCACGCTATGGAAATCTTCTCATACATAAATTCGCTTACCAATCAATGTGGCACGACGGGGATCAACCGTCAAGGCGCGAACTGGGGTGATCGTCCCCAAATAGTACTATTAAATGCATAAGCGTCTACCAAATCCCGGTAGTTCACAATTCATGCTAATGGGACTTTTAGTGACATAACCTAACTTTAATAATCCATTTAATTTCATCTATCGGGTCTTTTAATCATTTATCGGGTCATACAATCGGGTCATACAATCATTCGGGTCCAATTCAATAAACAAACAATCGGGACAAATGGTGTCCTCTTTTATAAAAAATAACATGTTATCTCCCTCGTGGGTTTATAAAACATTTCATAAAAACATTTAAAAGAATGCGAGGCTATGAACTCACGTTGATGTGGGAAGGCGGGTTATCGACAATTCAGACGTACGGTACGTGCTTCAATCACGGAAACCTATATAAATAATACTCGTCTTAGACTCATGTCCAATGACTTTATAAAAATAACAATTATGTATACATATGATGATTATATATATTTGATGATCAAGTGGGTTTACATATTCTCGTTTACTCATTTTAGTGTTATATGTCGATAACGTTTATACCAGTTTACTAGTTTTACCTATTTACGTGTTTTAAGTCCAATAAACTTATTACAAGTTCTTTAACTTGTTTTAATCCATTTTATACCTATATTATCAGTATATAAACTTTACAAGTTGGCCCTAAATGGGTTAAGCCCAATAAGTTCTTTTTATAAGTGTTTAACTTATTTAGTCCAATTATTGGTCCAATATGTTTACTTAGTCCGTTAAGGTCCGTATGTTATATAGTTCGGGTTTTTATCGGTTTTTACTTGTTATATATGTTTATATATCAGTATATGTGTTTATAAAAGTTTACATTAGACGGGTCCAAATGTCTAAGTTTTATTTAACAAAAACGTTAATTTTACGGTATTAGCCGAAAAAGTCGTAAAAATCATGTTTATAGTTTTATCACTTATAAAACTTAACAAGTTACCATTTTTATAAAATTTCCACTTATTTACCATTGTACATATTTATATAAATAAAATTCAAGAGTTAGTGGGTTTTAATTTATATTTTATACTATTAAATTTTGAGTGCTTATATAATAGTATTATACTTTAATTTCCAAAATCTGATTTTTATCTTCACTTTCACCAAAACTGCCATATCTAGAGTTCTATATGGAGATAGAAGCTCAAATTTTTATCACATAAACTACATGATATGTGCTCCATTTAACTCTTCTATAGCTACTGTTTAATCATCTTCTAAGTATTTTCTAAAAATCGTCCAAAACCGTGAACTCAGATTTGTACCTTAAACTTGTTTTGATCATATCTCACTCATTACAATGATTCCGTTGCATGGACAACTCTCACATGTGTACAAGACCCATATCTTACTGATATCAATTCTACTTCATCATTTTATCAGTTCATGACATGTTTCTTTACTGTTTTATACAGCCAACAAATTTAGACAAGATTTTAGCCTTGTTTCTTATAGTTTTTCATCTTTTTAAGCATGTTTATCAACACCAAATCCCCACATAACATTTTTATCATCATATAATAATCATATACATATACAATAGGAAATAAAATACATGATTACATAATCAAAATAACAAGAAGATGGGGAGAAAAATCTTTATACCACCATGATGATGTAGCTTGTGATCAAAACATGGATTTTGATGGAGAAACTTGTGCATAGCCAAGACCATCTTCAAGACCACCATTCTTCATGAACACCTTGATGATAATCAGCCCTTGACTCCATAGAAACTCCTCCTTGGATGTTATAACTTACACCAATCAATAGGGCTTCAAAAGGGCATCAACATATATGTAAATAACATAGGATTTGTAGTTGAATTTTGTATGAATGGGGTGTTTATGGTGGTAAAGTGGACGGCACATATGGAGAAGAAGAGAGAAAGTGTGTGTTGTTTGCATGTATGGAAATGGGAGTAGTGGTATTAGCTATTTGTTTTGATGTATGGAAAGCTTAAAGTGTAAGATTTGCTTACACTTGTTAAATAACAAGTTAAATAAATGACACCTTATGGTGTGTTGGCTTTGGTTAGACGCCACACACATAGTGGGGTGGGCAAGTGTAAAACTTGTCCCATCCCACTAATTTACGGGTATTCCTCGATTCTAGTTTCCTCGATTTGCGTGCCCTCGGGTCGTTTTACGAAAAACGTTTTTATAAATTATGAATCAACGAGACACAAAACGAATCTAATAAAAATTGTTTCATCAAAAACGGAGTTTGAAAACGTAAATACGTAATCCTAAGGTTTCCGGTTTAGTCGTAATAGACGTTAAAATAAAATCGTAAGTCCTAGTCTCTTCTCGTAAATTTGTGAGTTTATGAATCAACACAATTTAAAACTCCAAAATAATATTCACGGATAAATTTATTTTCTGAAATGTCGGACTGTCACCAAAGACGGTGTATGTAAACGTAAGCACGTAACGTAGAATCCTCCGGTTTAGACGTAGTCGACGCTACTTCAAGACGTAAATCCAAATTACTTCCCAAAAATAAGTGAGTTCATATTGTAACATTAAAATAATGTTTTTGAATAATATTCGAGAATAAAATATCAACCATAAATTGACGGATTGTCACAGCATTTACCCCTAAACAGGATCTTTGTCATCAAAGATCATCTTACTACTCGCTTCTTATTGAGTTAAAGCCATGTGGGTATTTCCTCCACATTCGGTATTTTCTCACAAGTGCAATTCATTACAATACGCGAGTTTCATCAAACATAACTACGGGAATAAGATCAGGCTTAATGTTGACTTACTTTCTCTATCCATGATGTTCACGGGTTTTTGATGAATGCAACTTTTCGCCGATCTAAGCTCTATTAAGAAGAATTCAGATTTTTACTTGATAGATTTTCCATCAAGTTCGATTTACGAAACATAATTCACGCAGTTCTTGAAGTCCTAGGGTAGATCCAGCTTATATGCCTTTCAAACCAATCTTTTACATCATCTCAATGGTCCCATACAACGGGGACTTATATCCCATGATTTGTCAGATCATGAATTCATTTTTCCAAGTTTAAAAATTGTGGCATAACTTCGCTACCCATTTGGCACTTCAAGATCTACATTTCACATTCACATAACCTCTTGCCCACTACCGGCAGTCAATAATCAGATCCTAATTTCAACAATCATTTCAGATCTCGCGGGTCGGGTATTTTGTAAGGTTAGGTTCGCCATCATAGGATACCTTAAACCTAAAAGACATGTCCAACTCACAATGGGTGTATGTCAGGTGTCTTTATCTCAACTCCTGCTTACAGATGCTCTAATATTTAGATCCTAACGAGATTCGATATCAATCCTAATACGATGATTATCAATGATAATCTCTCCAAAGGAAAACGATTATACGGTCTATCACCAAAGGTCAATCATTCAAACATACAACAAGACTTCTAGTGTTTTGTATTGTTACTTTACCTCGTCCCTTCGATTTGGGGTGGTAAACAGTACTCTCATCAAGGTTCGTTCTCAATGATTTCTGAGCAAATCTCTAGAAATTCGATGCGAAGCGAGGATCTTGATAAAGATGTTCGATACAGGCACACTATGTTTACATAACTCTTTTGCATTTATCATTAACGGGAATGATATTAGCAGATTTGGTCAGTCTGTCGACGATGACCCAAATCGAATCAAATTCAGATGATGACCTTTGCAATAGCTAGACGTTTACTAATGTATGAGGCGATGTCTGCCTTCATAATTGCCATCAGTACAACTTCTTTAGACAAAGATACTTTTAGTCATAAATGACATAAATAGAATACTTATACTTACAAATTCCAACATAGCTATATCTCACAATCTCCATATTTAGGCAATCATAAGTGGTCTTTAAAATATTTAACGCCATTAGCTTCTCAATTTTTAATGGTTCATATTAGTCGTGAACCCCTTTTTATTATCTATATTATCCTTTTTACAAACATTGCTTATTTTTATATCGTTCGGCAATTTATTTTGCACCTTCATTATTAAGGAACATGTCCTAATTGGTTCTTTATCTTTTCTACATAATGCGTCGGTATCTATATTCACTTCTCATGATGATATAATTATCATGTCCACAATTCACTCAGATATTCTTTCTATATTATGCGTCAGTAATTACGTTCACCTTTCTTCATATTTTTTAAGTTTCAGTTTCGTCTTATCTATTTTTATCAGTTTTACTCAATTCATCGTCTAAAGCGTCGATAATTATTATAATTAATTAAATAATTATTAGTTAATTTTTATGAAGCGTAAACGTAAAAGTTTTAAATTTCTTAGTTCGACCAATTATAAAAATGTTCAAAATAAATTTGAATTTAATTAACAAGATTTTTGTTGATTTATCGAAAATAATTAATAAGATCCGAAAATGTTCGAGAAATCTTAGGTTATATTTTGGTCAAAATTTTCTTAGTTGAAGAGCAAAAATTGTCGTTTCAAATTTCAAGTTATGGTTTAAATGGGTTTCCTCAATCCTTCTTAGGTTGTCTTAAGGTATGCAAAAACATTTACCCCTAAACAGAAGTTTAGTTAAATGTTTTGGTTATAAGGGAATAATCCCTCAAAAGTTCTTTGTTAAAATATTCGTCAAAACATATTTGCACATTCTTTTTGGTAAAAATCCAAAGTCTTAAAAGGGCTCTTAATTTTGAAGAGTCAATATATATATATATATATATATATATATATATATATATATATATATATATCTTATCATCATTAATCAAACGGTCACTTTATGTAAATGATTAAGTCTTAATTCACATGTTAATTATTCAAGGTACAGGTTTTAATTGTTCGGTCAATTCAGGGCAATCTATAAATAATTATTAACTTCTTCTTATTCTTATAAACAAACAAATGGTCCTTAATGATCACGAGCATGAATTTATCAAATTACAGCCTACACACGTGATTCACCAAATTTATGAATGCTACATGTGCATTGGTCAATCCAAACGTCACCATGTGAAACTCATAATGTTCATTACAAGTACCGGATGTAGTGATTGGAATACATAATCTTTTCCGCAAATGCGAAGTTGACGATAACCATGCCGTGGATAAAAAACCTTGTAAATGATCGAACAAATCTTCCATTTCGAGTTATGGATATCGTTTTCGATTGTCAATTTACTCAGTTCACAGTAATCTATAAATATAAGGAATGATAACACCATAGCTCTTTATGTTGACGAGCTCGGTAGAATAAAATCTTTCTCCGACAACTCTCTCAGTTGTACGGTAATTCCTTAAATTCAGATGGTACTGACGTACAGTGCACACGCCACATGTGCAGCACCTGGAATATAATCAATACCAATTTCAACTTGTCATAATGGCGGAAGTCTAGGTAATTCATCAACAAATACTTCCTAAAGTTTTAGATAACAGAAACATCTTTTAATAAGTTTATTTTAAGTTCTTCTAGATTACAATATCTATAACTAGTTCACAATCATTCACGGTATAATTTCAAGTCTAAATACAGGATATGGTCATCCGGTAAGAATTATTAAGATCACTTTTGATAATCAACATCTTATCTTTTAGGGAATTCTACTCGAGTTCCCATCAATTAAGACAATGTCGTCATGTCATAATCAATCAATCCATTCTACCGGCATTATCAACTTTTCAGTTTCATTGCCGTCGATAAGATGTGAACTTCTAAAAAGACTAATAATAACTCATAATCCTTCACAAATTCAGGGATATTAGGATACACAACTACTATTAAAAGAGTAAGGTCAACGCATAATCTATGCGAGAGAATTTCAAATCAGATACAGACGAAAACATTTAACGAATATAAATATATCCCATGTTTTCATAATTCGAGTACGCATTCGAAAGCTCCTCGGATCTTTACCCAGGTCATTCAAATGAAATCAAATCAAAAGAAATGATAGGAACGTCAATACATCCAGTCGGGTATCAACACTCGGTAATCAGATACTTTTCCTAAGAATCTCACTACGAGAGAATTGGACAAGAAGGGAATATCAATTGTCGAATAAGACAAATTCCACAGATGAGTAAATTCAACTCAGAAGAATAGATGCTACAGGCACATATGTAGGTTTCCCTAACACTATGTCCTTATTTTTCACTTCTTGCAGATCTCATAAAATTTAATCTTTCACAATCTTCAAAGAAAATGTAGTGTTTATTCATTAGTTTTATGGTGACTACTAATCAGCCTTGCATGGTCCATTCCAAATTGTATGTACGCGCGCAACTATATACAATTTCAAGATTAACGATGCAATACTCAGTTCGTCAAAATTTTATGATCATGTTTATAGTAAAAACATTTTCATGCTTAATTCTTAAATAAGAATCAAGAATATATTTACAAAGGTTTTCTTTGTTATGGAAATAATTAAGTTTCCAAAGCGTCTCATAAACAACTTCATTTTGATATCAATCACTTATAAATCTCACTTTGAATAATCCTTATTGTGATGAAAATTAAATTTTCTCAAAGGATACCGTTTTAACTTTATAAAAACAATGTGTGATCTGCAAAAGAGTGATGAAGAGTTGTTCACCAAGATCTTAACTACAATATGATAGGGAATGAGATTTAGCCAAATAATCATGAGGTTCATGACCTCGATGGCACTCACGAAGAATGATTCACAACGTAACTCAAATCAAGATGAGTACTTGTTCAATTGTTGCATCACTAATGCGAGCATTAGGAAGAAGCAAGAAAAGATAGATAACATCGATATATGTAGAATTTAGTAGTCAAAGGTAGTCTTTTCATTAATCACAAACAAGTCAAATTGCACCGTAACACATTACGTGTCACTATGTCATACAATTTCCAAAACTCATCCTACCAACTGATATCTCAGTTAAGTTAGGGATTTTTTTAAAAGATACCACAATGAATACTAATCTACAAGAGTCATTAGGTGTTCCATATGTCCCGGAAGATCCATTGGTCCCAATTCAGAAGAAGATTTCTTCAATTTATTTATTGGACACTGGGCATCCTCATTAGTGGACAATGGCCTAGGAACAACCCTTAACACGAACCTACAATCATTTAAAACCTTATAATTTAATCACGAAACTTAACGACTTCCTCTTAACAATCTCATATTCCATACAAGTTAAATTTTACTTTATTCAAGTTTTAACCAATCTTATACTCAATGCGATATTCTACCTCATTCTCCAATACTTTCATCCTTATTCTTACACCTTAATAGGGCAATGAAAGCTCGATATGATCAACACTTAATTTCGAATCCTATAGCTCTTACAACAACAATTATCAAATGAGTCACTAGTATGAGATGACTCATACAGTCAATTAGACTTCTCGGAAAGGTACTAGTGGCATGAGGGTTTTGGGTAATGGTTCCAATGACAGCCTCAAGTGCAACATTCACCCTTTCGATTTCAATTTAAGAATTGGATGACAACGAATAACATGACATATTTCTAGGTGGTAACGTTTTGACAACACCACTCTATAAAAAAAGATCGTCATGACATCGATATCAGTTTTAATCTCGCCAATTCTTTTTCAATATCACAATCAACTAATGTCTACAATTCTACGAATATCAACCACTTGTTGGGATCATAAATATCCACAACTTGGTTTAGATCTAGGATGGCTAGAATTCCTACGAGAATAGCTTCGATTAATTTACTAGGGGATTTAGGGTTACTTGTGACAATCTACGTCGTATAAATACCTCGTACAAATATCAAAATAATCATCAAACAATCATGTAATAAAATTACATCATATATATATATATATATATATATATATATATATATATATATATATATATATATATATATATATATATATATATATATATATATATATATATATATATATATATATATATATATATATATATATATATATATATATATATAACCCAAGTTATATATATATTATAATAACACTTCTCAGTCTGGCCTTGTCGGTAATTCGGGAATTCTTCGGCACCGGTATAGTCAAAAGATTTTTAGACATTTTTAGAAAAATGTTTATAGTTAAAAGATTTTGAAAAGTTTTATTCAAAACCTTGGTTTTAAAAATCTTTCGTTCTCTATAACGAGAGCTCTGGTACCAAACTGTAACACCCCCAAATTTATACAACTCAATACAACGGAAGACTAGTTGGTGTTACGGGATAGCACATTACTCACATCATAGACAACGCATAAAAATTGCGTCGTTTATTAATAAGGCATTTCCATTCATAAATATCAAAGTTACATCGGTCCCAAGTCATATTATTTCATACAAAGTTTTACAAAGTATTTGAATGGAAAATATAGTTTAAGTGCGGGTCATGAATTCTTGTTGTCTTCCGAGAATTACCTTCAAGCACCTGAGATAAAACATGTTAAAAGAAAAGGTCAGCGATAACGCCGAGTGAATTCATAGAGTTTAATAAAATCCATCAATATAATATCAGTATAAAATTATTACTAAAAACCATTTTGTACAAATCATTTCAATAGGCCATAAAATAGCCGAAGTCATTTTATACAAATCTGCATCAAAATCATAATATAGGCATTTGCCTTAAAAATCATTATACGAGCCAATGTCGTAAAAACATCATACAATACGTCTTATGACGTTGTATAAAAATAAAAACCGTTATATGAATATGGTTATGAAAACCAAAACACAAACATAATATCAATAGTATGACCGAGTATTGCTAGTCAGGCAATACATCGTAATTCGGAGCGTCTAGTAGTATTTCGTTAGTTTTTGGATTATTATAAGCCGTATGACATTGTTACCTACTCAATTTTCCCATCTAAAGTAGCGTGTCGTCACAAAGGTCACGCTATGGAAATCTTCTCATACATAAATTCGCTTACCAATCAATGTGGCACGACGGGGATCAACCGTCAAGGCGCGAACTGGGGTGATCGTCCCCAAATAGTACTATTAAATGCATAAGCGTCTACCAAATCCCGGTAGTTCACAATTCATGCTAATGGGACTTTTAGTGACATAACCTAACTTTAATAATCCATTTAATTTCATCTATCGGGTCCTTTAATCATTTATCGGGTCCTTTAATCATTTATCGGGTCATACAATCGGGTCATACAATCACTCGGGTCCAATTCAATAAACAAACAATCGGGACAAATGGTGTCCTCTTTTATAAAAAATAACATGTTATCTCCCTCGCGGGTTTATAAAACATTTCATAAAAACATTTAAAAGAATGCGAGGCTATGAACTCACGTTGATGTGGGAAGGCGGGTTATCGGCAATTCGGACGTACGGTACGTGCTTCAATCACGGAAACCTATATAAATAATACTCGTATTAGACTCATGTCCAATGACTTTATAAAAATAACAATTATGTATACATATGATGATTATATATATTTGATGATCAAGTGGGTTTACATATTCTCGTTTACTCATTTTAGTGTTATATGTCGATAACGTTTATACCAGTTTACTAGTTTTACCTATTTACGTGTTTTAAGTCCAATAAACTTATTACAAGTTCTTTAACTTGTTTTAATCCATTTTATACCTATATTATCAGTATATACACTTTACAAGTTGGTCCTAAATGGGTTAAACCCAATAAGTTCTTTTTATAAGTGTTTAACTTATTTAGTCTAATTATTGGTCCAATATGTTTACTTAGTCCGTTAAGGTCCGTATGTTATATAGTTCGGGTTTTTATCGGTTTTTACTTGTTATATATGTTTATATATCAGTATATGTGTTTATAAAAGTTTACATTAGACGGGTCCAACCGTCTAAGTTTTATTTAACAAAAACGTTAATTTTACGGTATTAGCCGAAAAAGTCGTAAAAATCATGTTTATAGTTTTATCACTTATAAAACTTAACAAGTTACCATTTTTATAAAATGTCCACTTATTTACCATTGTACATATTTATATAAATAAAATTCAAGAGTTAGTGGGTTTTAATTTATATTTTATACTATTAAATTTTGAGTGCTTATATAATAGTATTATACTTTAATTTCCAAAATCTGATTTTTATCTTCACTTTCACCAAAACTGCCATATCTAGAGTTCTATATGGAGATAGAAGCTCAAATTTTTATCACATAAACTACATGATATGTGCTCCATTTAACTCTATATAGCTACTGTTGAATCATCTTCTAAGTATTTTCTAAAAATCGTCCAAAACAGTGAACTGAGATTTGTACCTTAAACTTGTTTTGATCATATCTCACTCATTACAATGATTCCATTGCATGGCCAACTCTCACATGTGTACAAGACCCATATCTTACTGTATATAAATTCTACTCATCATTTTATCAATTCATGACATGTTTCTTTACTGTTTTGTACAGCCAACAAATTTAGACAAGATTTTAGCCTTTTTTCTTATAGTTTTTCACCTTTTTAAGCATGTTTATCAACACCAAATCCCCACATAACATTTTTATCATTATATAATCATCATATACATATACAATAGGAAATAAAATACATGATTACATAATCAAAATAACAAGAAGATGGGGAGAAAAATCTTTATACCACCATGATGATGTAGGTTGTGATCAAAACATGGATTTTGATGGAGAAACTTGTGCATAGCCAAGACCATCTTCAAGACCACCATTCTTCATGAACACCTTGATGATAATCAGCCCTTGACTCCATAGAAACTCCTCCTTGGATGTTATAACTTACACCAATCAATAGGGCTTCAAAAGGGCATCAACATATATGTAAATAACATAGGATTTGTGGTTGAATTTTGTATGAATGGGGTGTTTATGGTGGTAAAGTGGACGGCACATATGGAGAAGAAGAGAGAAAGTGTGTGTTGTTTGCATGTATGGAAATGGGAGTAGTGGTATTAGCTAGTTGTTTTGATGTATGGAAAGCTTAAAGTGTAAGCTTTGCTTACACTTGTTAAATAACAAGTTAAATAAATGACACCTTATGGTGTGTTGGCTTTGGTTGGACGCCACACACATAGTGGGGTGGGCAAGTGTAAAACTTGTCCCATCCCACTAATTTACGGGTATTCCTCGATTCTAGTTTCCTCGATTTGCGTGCCCTCGGGTCGTTTTACAAAAAATGTTTTTATAAATTATGAATCAACGGCACAAAACGAATCTAATAAAAATTGTTTCATAAAAAACGGAGTTCGAAAACGTAAATACGTAATCCTAAGGTTTCCGGTTTAGTCGTAAAGGACGTTAAAATAAAATCGTAAGTCCTAGTCTCTTCTCGTAAATTTGTGAGTTTATGAATCAACACAATTTAAAACTCCAAAATAATATTCACGGATAAATTTATTTTCTGAAATGTCGGACTGTCACCAAAGACGGTGTATGTAAACGTAAGCACGTAACGTAGAATCCTCCGGTTTAGACGTAGTCGACGCTACTTCAAGACGTAAATCCAAATTACTTCCCAAAAATAAGTGAATTCATATTGTAACATTAAAATAATGTTTTTGAATAATATTCGAGAATAAAATATCAACCATAAATTGACGGATTGTCACATGACGTCTCTCGTCATATTCTATGTCTCACCTTGTAACGTTTGGCGTTACCGCCATTATATTCTATGTTCACGATATGTTTCACATGTCATGTTCATTCCACGTTCCTCATATCATGATCAAGATATGTTACACGTATCATGGATCACAATATGTTTACTCATACTACACTTGCCATATCTCCACGTAGCACGTTCAAAAATTTTCACGTATCGCGTTCAAAATTTTTCACGTACTACGTTTCTTTATGTCTCGCGCATCGTTACTAATTATCAGTCAAGTCAGATTGTCTTGCATCGTAACGTTTCAGTTACCCTTGCATATTAACTCTTATTTTCCTCGATCGAATTTAGGGGATCTATCTTCCGTTGATAACCAAGAATTTCTTCGTATTCCAAGTCAAGGTCAGGAGGACCAAGATTTATCATTAGTGTCAAGATCTTCTAGAGGAACCGTTCCAAGAGGGAGGCCACTTGGAAACGAACAAGTTCATCCGGACTTATTATCCGTTTTCTCTTATCAATTAGATATGTCCTTTCAGTCACGTCACGTTCCATGTCCTTTCAAGACATGTCACGTTCCACGTTCCTTCTACCATGTCACCTGTACGTTCATTAATCTTACATACCCTCTCAGTTTGATTCGGGTATGTTTCTCTTTCAGTTACGTTATCTATAATTCGGGGACAAATTATTCTTTTTAGGGGGGAAGAGTTGTAAAACCAGCATGCTTTTACCATGAATAGTACCCTTAAGATCGTACGTACTAGATTAAAACTTTCCTTTTATAGTACGATTACGTTTACGTGTTAGGATTTTACGTATTACGTACGTGTTAGAACACGATAAGTATTTATTACGCACGAACACACAATAATTATTTAAACAATAATTAATCACGAACATGCGATCATGAAATCATGAACGTAATTAAATCACAAGCTAATATTAATTACGTATATATATTTATTACGAACGCGAATAAATATATTAAGTCACGATCGATAACTAATTAAAACACGTAAATTATGAACACGAGAACACACGAGAACACACTATAATATTTAGACTCAAGAAATGTATGGGTTACCCCATGTGGGTCCCATACCACGAAATTAGGGAGGGAATATGGGCTTAGCCCATCAAAATTTACTAAGAAGGGTAAAAGGAAAAGATCACTACTCATTTTCACTTTTACAGAAGATTTTTACAAAAACCTAAAAAGGTTCTTCCTCCTCCTTCTTTTCTTTTTGGCCGCCTCCCTCAAACACACCAAAGAGGTGTTTAATTGATCTTGGATCTTGGATTTGTTGCTAGTGTTCGTGTTTGTTCATCATTGATTAGATCCACGCATTCGGTAATTCTTTTAACCCTTTTCTTTTGATTTAATCTTTTAAATAATTAAGAACATGATATGTTTTTCTTAAAAACCTAATTAAATCATAGATCTAACATGAAATTGGTTTTGGTATAAATCAAAAGGGATGTTTAAGGGGTGTTTGTTCTTGGCCGCCGCCTAAACTGAACCCGAGAGGGTCTCGGTTTGGCTATTTGACCACCAACGAGACCATATGGTCCCGGTTGGTTGGTGTGGGTCCCACGGCAGCAACAAGACAAGGGTAACCCTGAAGTGGTTCGGGGTATGGTGTCGATTTCATGTCCGGTTCATGGTTCTAAGTCAAGATCCGGTTCACGGTGTATGTTAAGATTATTTTTCTTTTATAATCTTATGTTAAAATTAAATTAATGAACATGACATGATTAATTTAATAACATGACTTAGGTTATATTAATTATTAAAATCATGAAATTTTTAACCTAAGTATTTTATATTTTTAAGACTTATAATTAATTAATTATTTAAAAACCATGGTTATAATTAGTTAATTTACATGACTTAGGTTATATTATTAATAAATAATAATACATGTTTTAACCTAAGTATTTAACTTTATTAATTAAATATATGATATACTTTAATTAAATATTTTAACCTATAGTTTATTTTAATTACATGAAATAATTAATAAACTATACATTATATCATATGACTTAGAAAATAATCACGAAAACACTTAGGCTTATATACTTAGCTTATTTAACCAGCTTATTTCTAATTAAGGAAACTTCTATTTTTAAAAACTTATTTAAATAAGGCAGCTAATCTATTTATGGAAACGTTCTATTTTTAGAAACCTATTTATTTTAGGCAGCTAATCTATTTATGGAAAATTCTTTAAATAAGGCAGCTAATCTATTTATGGAAACTTTCTATTTTTAGAAACTTATCTATTTTAAGCAGTAATTCTATTTTTGGAAACTTTCTATTTTTGGAAAATTTCTATTTTTGGAAACTTTCTATTTTTGGAAACTTTCTATTTTTGGAAACTTTCTATTTTTGGTAACTTTCTATTTTTGGAAACTTTCTCTTTTTGGAAACCTGCTATCTTTGGAAAGTTACTTATCATTACACAGTAAGTATAATAATACATGAAATACCAGAAGTACTTAATCAAAATAGACATAATATAAGATAAACACAGTTTAAGGCTTTAAAACAGTAAAACATGATAAGAACATATAAAATAAGCTAAGACATGACATAAAATCAGTTACGTATTAGTAAGCAGATATTTATTCACGTATGTATTCATGTAGCATTAGTGATACGGAAGTAGGATTCCTCTCAGTTCGTCTTCTTCGTTCACTTGACATAAGGTACGGATTCCCGTCCTTTCAGTATGGACATTATTTTCTTATTAGGATTTTCCCGTATGCAGCCAACTGTTTTCCCTAGTATATGTTTTATATGTTTTTGAGTTGCTTGTGTTCATTTAGAATACCTAAAGCCATATACATGCATGACCAGTTTCACCTAGTTATGGAGGTATCATAACCATAACATTAGAGGCACTGATGTTATGACTTCACCACGGCGGAGTGATTGCTCGTGGCGTCCCTTCAGCTTTTGGCAATTTATATTATATTTATCATGTGGGGCGTATGGGTGCATCCTAGTTACATGTTTTCAGTCAGGATTTCATGGTGAATGTGGTGTGTGCCTTACATCCTTCACAAGGAGCCGATCGCTCCTACCCAAACCAGTATATTAAATTAGAAGCAGCCCCTCTAATTTGCATGATGAGGTCACCCCTCCAAGTATTCATGCACGGTGGATTTTCATGACCTATATTGGCTAATGGTAAAATATGTTAAACAGTTTTCATAAGATAAACATAAGGCTTTTCAAACTACAAAACCAGTTTTATGAACATGTTCCAGGTTTTCTAGGACTTATACATTTCCGCTGCTATTAAGTCTTTATTATGCTTAGTCATTCATACTATGTCTATATCCGTGCACTGAGCGTTTTGCTCAGCCGTTACTTTCCTTTCCATGTCCCAAAACGGCAGGTACCCTAGGAAGGACTCGAGCATTTGGAGGACGTGCATAGGATGGAAGATGCTAGAGACTTCTTTTGCTTTTTTCCTCCATATACTTATGCTTGTTTAGTCTTTCATTCATTTCTTTTGCTTTATTATGTTTTGAGCTTATGTTTGGGAACTGATGTTTGATTCCGGTTATCCCTATGGTCATGTAAAGTTTTAGACATTTATCCTTGTATGCTTTGATGACACGCCATAATTACGCGTGACATTCCATTATCAATATGGGATGTTATAGTAATCCTCTCATCCATTACTCGAAAAATAGCTCAGAATTAATATAAGTCCGTTTCAAGAGTAATAAGTCATTCGCCTTATGTGTAAAATCCTCATGTCATGAATTAATAAGTAGCTACACACTCGCTAAGAAAAATAAAACTCAAGCAATAATTTACATCCGCCATCTTTTTGAGACTTTGGATCTTCAATCCCGCAACCCGTCAAGGTAATATTGGATTGGAGCAACTATTAAATCCCCGCAACCCATCAAGGTAATATTGGAATCTAATAGTTACTATAACTAACACTTCACTGCCCCTCTTAGGAGTCTTGTATCATTTTTTTTCTTTTCTTTCTTTTTTTTCTTTTTTTTTCTAGCCACTCATTTTTTTGTAAGCCGCTCTTATTTTTCTTTATTTCTCACAAAGAAAGTTGAAAAGAATAAACGGAAAAACACCCGCTAAATATTAAGCATGACATAAGTCTAGTACACATAAAATGTTAACTTAGAATCTTAAGACGTACTTATACCAACCATGAATGATTAGACAAAAATGCATAAGAGATTACAAACCGATTAAAACTGTTCTTGATTATTTATTAACATATATACATGCGAAGAAAATAGACGTAAAGAAGAGAAAGGTTTAGCCACAAGTAATTATCATGAAGTTTATCTATCCCTTTTATACTTGCTTCAACTCTATCATCTCCCATTCTCCACAAATTTAAAATCTCAAATAATGAGATTGGTGGATGCTTAGCCAAATAGACCAATTGAGGAGTACATGGTTAAGGATACTAGCTAGAGTAAACTTAGATAAGTAAACTCGGGTTGAGTCATATCCATGGCGGGCCTAATATGTCAAAGAAGTCTAAATTTGTTAAACCATATCCTTTATTATATTTTTTCTCTTTTTATGTATATATATTTTTTTTATGAAAAATAAAAGAAGAAATATATATAATGCAAAAGTGTTATGCAAATGAAAAAATGATTAATGCATATTTTGGTGGCCAAAGTAGATCAAAAATTTGAAAATGTTTGAAAAATTAATTTTCCATGTTATCATGAAGGTCAATGACAAAGTCTAGGTAAGGTCACTTCGATAGAAGACCTCATACACTTAAGCTAAACATTGTCCTCAATGTTTAAGAGCATGGAAGTATAAACTTCCCCTACACTTATGAAAATGAATAGACTTTGCTTAACCCAAGCTAAGGAAAGATCAACTATAGTGAATTCATTTTTTAAGCACAATGTGTCCATGAAAAATCACAATAGTAACGAAGTGAACCGGATACACGGGCCTCCTACATAAGCTCCAAAGCACGTGATGAGTGAGCAACCCTACAAACAACATAAAGACAAAAGGAAGGTCTCCCCTACACTTCTCATCAACTCTATATCCTTATTTCTAACCTACAACACTCTAAGTCTAAGACCTCTAAACCTAGTTATTCAAGCTTGATTTATGGAGTCCCTAGCTCGACTCATGCCACACTTAAAAGTGTCTAAAACCTATCATGGAGAAGAAAAGTTTTGCCCTTTTTAAGAAAAATCTCCATGATGAGGTAAAACAAGTTTTCAATTATCAAAACTCCATAAATATCCCCCCGGATTAAATACATAATTACCATCCCACTTATAACACAATTAAACAACTAACTTCCCAAGCAATGGTGAAAAAGGTGAGGTGGTGTTGTCCAAAATGGTAGCCCATATGTTCTTCAAAAGGTGATAGGGTGATACTCTCAAATCTTTCACAAATTTTCCTTTTGTTGCATCAGGCGGATACTGAGATGGTTTAGCAAGCTCTATACCATGATCAAAAATCCGTTCTTTGATGGGAAAACAACAAGTGTTGGTTGCCTTAGAGGATTCTCCATTGTAAGTCACATGGTGAGGGAAAGGTTGTGGAGTAATGGGTAACAACAAGCTCTTGGAAGGAATCATCATGACTTGTTTTCCTTTGTCATATTGAAAGGTTGAGGTGGACAAGGAAGAAGGTAAAGGATCTTCATGCAATAAAGATTCTAGAAAGAGAATGTCCCCCTCCTCATCCATATAACCAAGAGTGTACTCAAAAGGGATTTCCACCTTTAAAAACTCCTCACTCTCATCCATGATAGAATCCTCCTCATCACCATAAACATCATAGATTGGTCTATCAAAAATTGGTGATTCCCCAAAACCCAAGGAAGTGTGATCATCACCAATGGAGAGTCACAAGTAGAGTTCTCATCATCACTATAATCATCATACGTTGGTGTGTCACAAAGACGAGATTCTTTATCACTAAAATCCTCATTGGTGTCTTCATCATGGTGGAAAAGTGGGTTATCATATGAGGTTTCAAAGAGAGGATTAGAATAAATCACAAAATCACCAAAGTTAAGCTCTTGAGGTTCATAAAAATCCAAGGATGAAGTAATGGAAGCAATAGTCTCAACATGAGGTAAATCATAATCTCCACTTGAGCAAGCTTCATAAAAATATTCATCACAAACTTCATCAAGGATATAATCTTGAGTTTCCTCCTCATTCACAACATTAATATGCTTCACCGCTTCGGGCTCATTAGACTTCTTTGATAACTTTCCCATGTTAAACACAACTCTTTCATCTCCTAACCTCATTGTAAGTTCACCTTCCGCCACATCTATTAGAGTCCGACCCGTTCTCAAAAATGGCCTACCAACAATCAAATGAACTCTCGGATCCATATCGTAATCAACCACCACAAAGTCCACCGGAAAGGTAAATCTATCAACCCCAACAAAAACATCCTCCACAATTCCCACCGGATAAGCTATAGTACGGTTGGCCAACGCAAGAGTTATCCTAGTAGGAGTGATCTCGGGAAGTGAAAGTCTTTTCCAAACCGATAATGGCATGAGATTTATGCTTGCTCCTAAATCCACTAATGCCATGCAATTTTCCACCCTCGGGAAATTGCAAGTAATCAAAAACCTCCCCGGATCTCCAAGCTTAGTAGGCAACTTCTTAAGCAAAACCGCAGAGCAATTTTCATTTAAGGAAGCATTAGGTAAATCCACCAATTTCTCCTTGTTAGAAAGTAAGTCCTTGATCATCTTAGCAAACTTAGGCATATTGGCTAAGGCTTCCGCAAAAGAGATGTTTATGTTAAGTTGCTTGAACATCCTCAAAAAGTTTAAGACTTGTATAACATCCTTGTTCTTAAGCTTTTCCTTTCTCAATCTTGATGGATAAGGTAGACTTGGTTTTGGTTGTGGTTGAGTGGTAGATGAAGGATTTTCTTTGATGGGTTCCTCATTAATAGGTGTGGAAGTAAAAGGAATAGGAGGTGTAGGTTGAGAAGGTGTAGAACTTGAGGGTGGTGAACTAGATGTAGAAGGCTTATCACAAGAAGGAATCATAGTAGGCTTTACCAAAGTAGGTTTAGGTGGTGAAGGATCATGAGTTTTCTTTCAAATTCTTGTTGTAATAGCATTGACATTAGCCCTCGGGTTTGTTTGTGTGTTAGAGGGTAAAGCTCCTTGTGGTCTTTGATTGAGAAGCATCATAAACTTTTTGTTTATTTCCTCATGCATTTCCCTCATTCTTTTCTCATTAGCTTGGAACCTCCTTTCATTATCTTGATTCATTTTTTGAAGAAGCTTAATGGTGTTATAATCATGTGGCACATTCCCTTGAAAACCTTGGGGTTGGAAAGGTGGGGGTTGATTGTAAAACCCTTGGTTGTTGCCTTGAAAGGTATTTCCTTGATTTTGAAATGTGTTTGGTGGTCTAAAATTGTTTTGTTGGTATTGTGGCCTTGGCCCTTGGTTCCTTTGAAAGAATTGAGGAGAATAGTGTTGAGGTTAGGTGGGTGGTTGGGGTAGGAAACCAGGTGGGGCAAGGTAATTTTGTGATTTGTAAGAGAGATTGTTTTGATTGATGTGTTGGTTTGAAATGCTCTCTATGTTCTTCTTGGTACGCATAACATTCACTTTGATAACCTTGCACCTTATCACATTGTTGTAAAGAATGTAGACCTCCACAAGTCTCACATGAAAGAGAAATAGCATTCACATCATTGGTGGAGTTCTTGTTTAAAGAGAGTTCACAAAATTTCATGAGTGTGTTGGTCATAGTATCAAGCTTTTGAGAAATCATCTTTTCCATTTGAGGAGTAACACTCTCTTGCACCACATGGACTCTCTCATCAAATTGTGTGTTGGTTTGCACCATTGATTTGGTCTCAATAATATCCCAAGCTTCTTGAATAGATTTAGAAAGAATATTGCCACCCGCGGAAGAGTTGAGTTCATCTTGGTGGTGTGGTCTTAATCCATTATAGAAAGTGTTTATTTGGTGAACCTCATTGAATCCATGATTTGGGCATTTCCTCAACAACTCCTTGAACTCCTCCCATGGATCACTAAAGGTTTGGCTTGGTTTTTGTTGAAATCCAATAATTAGGTTCCTCAAAGTCGTGGTCTTAGATGGGGGGAAGAACTTGTTCAAAAACTTCTTAGTGAAATCATCCCAAGTAGTAATGCTCTTAGGTGGTTGTGTATCAAGCCAATACTTAGCATTTCCCTCTAGTGAAAATTGGATCAAGATTAACTTAATGGCATCATGGGGAACTCCATTGTACTTAATTGTGTTGCAAAGAGATAGAAACTTCTTAATATGATCGTGTGGATTATCACTATGTCTCCCCAAAAATGGTGTGTTTGAAACCAAGGTAATCATAGATGTCTTAAGCTCAAAGGTATTGGCGGGAATCTCGGGTATCACAATAGCATCGGCATATCCTTGTACATTTGATTGCAAGTGCTCCATCAAAGGTCGAGTTTCAACGCCGGCCATGGCTTCTTGTTGTGTGTGGATCAAAGCACGATACTCGGGATCGGCTTGATGGACGGTGGTGTTTCTACTCTTTCTCTTTTTCTTCCTTTTGAGAGGAAGGGGTTTTACACCAAATGGTATTTGTGCACGCCCGCGAGTGAGCATGCAACTCAATACAAGGAGTGAGAGAGAAGCTCTCCTTCGACTTTGAAGAAGAAGGGAGTATCCTGTTCGAGATTCAATATGAAATATCCACAAGAAAGTATAATATATGTAATTACTACTTGGATGCAAGACCCTCAATCAAGCCTTCCTTCTTAGAATACGCACTAGTGAACGGGGGGTTAGGTGGCGCGAAGCACTTAAGTACCTATTAACCCTTAGATGGCATTTTATAGCACATCGCCTTTCTATTCACTTTGTAGTTTGTATTCTTCGAATTATTGCCTATTGGAAGTATTTATCTATTCTTGCTTAATTAAATTTGACCGATACACGTGTCAAGGACAGGAACGCTCCCTAACACGGTGTATTGCAAAAGCAATACTTATGGAGATATGTGTATTGGTTGTTCGTATATGTATACGTATCTACATATAATAATGTAGAGAAAATATTTTTGTATTTATTGGGTTTTTTAAAGAAAATACTATGTGTACGTAAAAACCGAGGAAATCCAATAATATATATTTTTGGGTGCAATATCTTAGGAAAAAGATTGCTTTTTGAATTTTTTTAATTTTTTGGTCAATTATTTAGGAAAAGAATTGTTTTTGTTCTTTTTTAGTTTTATACTTTTATATTTTTGATTTTTTTATGTTTTTGATTTATGATACGTAAAAATAACGTTCACGGGGTGAACGGATCCCAAAAGCCAATGAAAACCGTCAATCAATAGTCTCTCGTAAAGTCAAAGAACCGGCAGCGGCACCGTTTGAAATTGAGTATATTCAAGTTCGTTTTCTCTCGATTCTTGACCAATTGAAAGTCCTAAAAATCTCAAGTTTATTATTGTTCTTGGTTGATAGGGTTTTGGATATTCTATGTCTATTTAAAACAACAAGTAAAAATGGTGAAAAATATTAAGCTATTTATCCGTAAAACACTTAGCAAATACCAATTAATATTCACAACTATAAAAACGTAAAAACATAAAAGAAATGTTCTTGAAATGTAAAGTAATTGAAAGTTTAAATCTTGAAATGTAAAGTCTAGAAATTAAAAGGACCTAAAATGTAAATTCTAACAACTATGTAACTGATTTTAACAAATTTAACAAACAGCCTAACTGTTTTTTACAAGTAAAAGGAAGTTAAGGGATGAAATTTATGCAAACCCTAATTAAGTGCAAGAATAGCTCAAAATGCAAACAGTAATAAAACCTGGGGACTAAAGTGCAAATAAAGGGAACTATTTAACAAAAAACGGGCACATACAAATAATAAGCTCGTATGAGCTTATTACTGAACCAAATAAGCTCAAACAAGTTTCAAAATGCTTAAAATCAAAAATCACCTAGACTTGTATAAGGAAATTGCTTAAAACCAAGTAAAACTCAAATAAGCTCATTCCAATAAGCCAAGAATAAGCTATCTGAGAATTGAGACATCCACATCTAGATTTTTTAGCTCAAACTTATCAATCAGCTTATCAAGAGTAGGGAATGTCTTTTCTTTTTGAAAATGGTCAAGGGAATAAGCAGGAAATTGGATTTAAGCTGAAATGTGCTTATTTGACTAAGTTTGACCACATTTGTGAAAAGGCTAAAAACTTCCAAAATTACTCAAGACTTGTTTTTAAACAGATTTGTGAAAGAAAATGTCAACATTTATGAAGTAGATTTTTCTATACAAGAAAACAATCAACATTTCTTTCTAGAAACTTGCATTTGCCAAGGAACTTATCCAAAAGCTGATTTCTAGCTTAATATTGAAAACTATAGAATTTCCTTGCACAGACTAAGACTTTGGATGTTTAACCACAACTAGGAACTTGTTTCAAGAAAATTGGTTAAGAAATGAAGAAACGACAAGGGAATGAAATGAGCTAGTTTTTGAATAAAAGTGAACACAGACTTTGACCCAAACTTTTATCAAGCCATTTGCCTTTTTGTCTTTTGCTTTGACTACAAAATTGAACAAAATTGTTATCAAATGCTTACTGAATGTGACTGAACAAAACTTGACAAGATTAACAAACTTGAATTACACAATCTTGGCAGATCCAAACACCATTTATCAAGATTAATATGAACTTTAACAAAGTGAATTTGAGTAAAAGATTGAAGCAAGCTAAGACTATTAACAAAACATGTTCTATGAGTAAAATGAAAAGTTTTTGACACAATTTCAGACTTGTACAATCACTTAACCACAAAATGCACTTAAAAGATTATGACTGATGAAAATAAAGGTGAAAACAGGTAAACTTAGTCTAAGGCTACAAAAACTACTCATAAGCTATCAAATGCACAAGATTACACTAAAACAAGTTCTATCACATGATCATAACAGCACAGATTTTTTACTTCTAGAATTGAGCATGCACACTTTACTTTAGTGGAAATTAAAACAGAATCAACAAACTTTTTGCTAAAGGCCTCCTTTGATGGAGTAGATAGGTGCTGAGCCTTCTAGGATCTGCACTAGAACTACACCAGAACCACCATTAACCAATCTACCACCTCAAAACACCATGTCTGATCAAAATCAACCCAAATCAGCTAAAAACTCTAAATTCAACTACTGGAATTGAAAGAGCAGCTACAAGTCTTCACAAAGCTTCCAATGATCAAGGTTGATCATTAGAAACCAATAACAGTAACAGAAGTAACAGTGTGCAGTGAAAAATAGGAAAATTGAAGGAGAAATGAGTGAATTTTATTGATTTGAGTAAAGTTTGTTACAAGAGGAAGGTAAAGATGTTATAACTACTAACAAACTCAAGAGAACTAACTAACTTCTAACTGAATTGAAGGAGAAAGAAAAAGAAGTGTGTGTGTTTGTCACACTTTCTACGTTATAACAAATGAGAGGTACATATCCTATTTATAGACTTGAGAAGTGAGATTGTAGAGGAGTATGACGTGTTCCCACCAATTAGAGGTTGCCAGGTGTCCAATCCATCTTAATTGATAATAGCCGTTGCACGTTTGAATTTGGGCTTTTCTTATGGGTTGACTTTCAGGCTAATTGAGCACGTGGGATGGAATCCTTGCTAAAAGACGATCACTTTTCATTTATAAAACTTTTTATAAAATGCAGTATAACTCTTTGTTTGATCTGGGCTATGGTGTTGAAGAAGACGCCGCGTAGAGTTCTTTGATTGGATCTCTTGCCCTCACACGGATTATTATCCATTTCCTCAAATTCTATTGGTGGATCAGTAAAAGTGGGGATTGGGCAGTTATTAATTTGAGAGATAATAAGTGGGGTTGAGTTGGCAATCCGAGTGGAGTTGATTCTTGTTTCTCATTGGTTGGTTTGAAAGCACATGGATCAAGCTTCATATTAACTTCCAAAAAAGGCAGTTTTAGCCCCTTGACTTTGGCAGTTTGATGTTTTGAGCTAATATCTTCATTCTTATGGCAAAATTAGTCCTTTCACTTGCATACTTGAACATTTGAGCCCTTTTGACTTGGTTGACTTGAGAGTTGACCAGGTTTGACTTGAATCTTGACTTTGTGCAAATTCCACTTTAGCCACTCAACTTTAGAATGTTGTCAAGATAGGTCCTTCATCTTCAAAGTGTTGTCATTAAGCATCCTTCTTGTCTTTTTCATCACAAATAAGCTTGATTTCCATGATTTCTTCATTTTGTATCAATTTACCTATTCAAGTGAACACAAACACAAAAACACCACATAAACCTGTTTTGACACAATAAAGTAGGTATTTTGCTTCGTGTATTAGGGTTTAATATGGTTAAATTGATATGAGATTTAACTCATATCAAGTACTCATTGAGATGATATCTAACACCCCTATATGGTGCTATAAGTGTACTTTTATGGGGTAGACCACCGTCAACTAGATAGTACTTACCATCAGGAATAATTAGCTTATCATCTCTAGTGAGTGCATCTTTTATTATCCTCGAGTTTGATGATGTGCCTTCCCAACCACTTAAAACATAAGTGAACTTCAAATCAAAGGTACAAGCAACTAATACGTTGATTGTTGGATATCCTTTACGCCCGTGATATCTAGGGGCATCTCTATTAGGCACTCTCACTCGAACATGTGTTCCATCAATCGACCCTATACAATCATTGAAAAAAGAATAAAATCTTGGTTTATCTTAGATTTCCTTCTGAACTATATCACCAGTAGGTTGCTTAAAATATTGTACTTCTAGAGATATTATTGCATTGAGAACTCTATGAAAATGTCTACTAGTAGCTCATACGGATCGACGATATAACCAAGAGACAAAACGGGTTCTAAAATCGTTTCCTACGATATGCAAAAATCTAGAAACTTGTTCCTCAACAGACATACATTGTGTTGGACGAAGACCACATTCATTTTCTAACTTTTGACACAATAGCTTAAAAGCATCCAAACTCATACGAATTATTTTATGACAATTGGTATTTTTTGCTAGGTCTTGCAACATCTCTTCTCGTACTGCTTGTCTATGCAACATTGATTCTTGAGAAGGTAAACTCACACGTTTTCTTTTTTGTGATCGTTTACGTGCTATATAAGCGACAACTAAACAAACCACGTGAATTACGGCTAATTGTTGAATTCTCGCCATACGATATAGCTCATCCACATCCATGGCGTAAATGTGTAATCAC
The DNA here is from genome assembly GCA_025667525.1 of Glebionis coronaria. Taxonomy (NCBI): domain Eukaryota; kingdom Viridiplantae; phylum Streptophyta; class Magnoliopsida; order Asterales; family Asteraceae; genus Glebionis; species Glebionis coronaria. The sequence goes on from CM046875.1 coordinate 50,543,965, forward strand.
TATTTGTAACTCCTAAACAACATAGATATTTATTTGTAAGTCCTAAACCAACAATTATTTGTAAGTCCTAAACAACATGGAATAAACATTTTTATAATTCGTAATCTCAAACAAAGGTACTACAGAACATCAAAAATTTAGTGCAACTGTTGGTGATTTACACAAAAAAGGTTAAAATAATTATGTTTATTAAATTAACTAAATAAACATTTTTATAATTAGTAATCTTAAACAAAGTGTTTATTTTCTCTCAAATATATAACTACATCAGCATTGTTATGTGAAAATAAGTACATTAGCAGCTTGATCATCTAAACACTCACTTTGCTTATATGCTTTTAAGTATATTCAAGGTTTAGTAGTCTAGATTGAAGTGTTCAATGATGGTTTTATTTTAAAACATTGGTTGCTATATCAATGTAAACATTACAGACCCATTCATAAACAATTCGGCCAGCCCTGCTACCCTTGTGCTGATATATTTGAGGAGTTGCAAAGTATAAGATCATATTTAATTAATATATCAATTTAACACTTCTATTTTGAAGTACTACTAAACTAAGATTTTTATGTCCATTTTTTTATTATGACACTTCTTGTGCTAAATTGTGCTCACATGGGCCACAACTTCCTTTTCCTACAAGCTATATATTATACATGATGTACATTATACATGATGATCGAACACAAGAGTTAAAGATGTGAAAGAAACTATACATGCATAAAAATATACTGTAACAATCACTTTTAACTACATTGACCCATAGCATAAATAAATAACACTCACCTTTTATGCATAAAAATATACAACACATATATACTACTAGTATTACCAGTTATACATGATGACAGAACACAAGAGTCGAGATGTGAAAACAGTCATATTTATTCAAGTCGATTATACCAACTAACCAACAATCACTTTGTTTTCATCTAGTGTACATGAAGACAGAACATATAATTTTACTTATATATGAACAGGATAAATATAATCTTTACTTATATAACCTACAATCGCTTATACATGATGACATAACACATAATCTTTACTTATATACGAACAGGATAAATACATAGAAGATTAAAAGGATCATTACAGAGATCATGATAAATTACCTGGTAAAAAAGATGAAAACAAAAGCCGCCGATACAGAAAAATAGTTGTGGAATGTGTAAATTAGGTCAAATACATAAGACGTGTAGTAATATGACGGGGATATATTTGTAATTTTACATGATCCCATTATGTTAATAACCCACTTCCATTCATAATCATCCCAAATTTATACGGAACGGTTTATCACAATAAAAAGCCATACTGTTGATCCCTTTGGTTGGATCTATATTTTGTTAAGAATTAGTATAATAGTTTGTAATCAAACTAAAACACTTTGAGCACTCTTACTAACACTAAATAAGTTATGCGGAATCTAACTTATAAAGCACAGAAGAACAGAAATACTTTTAACTATTCGATTCTCTTATTAATCGACTTGTATGAGGTACATGAAAGACATTGTACCTATGTTCCTTTTATAGAGTAAGGAACCCTAGAAACCTTAGAATATTCTATAAAGATAACTATATCACAGACGATATATTATCAATATTATAACTATTTAGGTATATCACATAAGATATACTCTAACTATAACTATGACATATCTTATACAAAGATATATTCGTCCTAATCAATATAGCAGTACTTACTTTATAAGTAGCAGTACTTACTATGTACCGCGTTAACACTAACGGTACGTATATAACACTAACAGTACTTGGAATATACTAACGGTACTTGACACTTAACAAATAATTCCCAACAATCCTCACCTAAACAAGAAATGATAACTTGTTGTCTTCTTGTTTCTCTTGTACTGGATGTATTAGGAATACATGTCTTCAGTCTTTTCTTCATCCTTGGATTGAACTTGGTAATTTGTATTTGTATCCAACTGAATATGGACAAGCACTTCAAATGTAGATCTTCTGATAAGACAATCTTCAAACATTATGAGCATCATCTTTGTCTTCAAACTATGATCTTCTTGTGTCTTTGAAACATTCATTTATCTTTGCAGCATCAGTATTTGTCTTCTTGAGTTTAGTCCTTGAACTCTTGATCATAAATCTTTCACTTGATTTGATGATAACAAAACCTTCTAAGTATTATATCATTTAATACTTCTTTGTCTGCAATCTTCATACCAGAAATAAAACAGTTAACAACAAACACCAATCTGTATTGGCTTCATGATTTTTAGCAAATCACCAACTATCAACGGATTTGATAAATTCTTTACCAGTTAGCCGTACACTTTGGAATAGCCAATACTTTATTCACAAAGAATAAGGTGTAATGAAAACCTTACAATTTTTGGTAAATTGTCAACCATCAACGGATTTGATGAAGTCTTTACCTAGTACCGTTTGTCTAGGACTAGCCAAATCTTTGTCTCGAAACAAGGTGAGTTAGAACCATATAGTTTTTAGCAAACTATCAGCTTTCAACGGATTTGATAAGTCTTTACCATAAACCGTTTGCTTATGGACTAGCCAGTTCATATGTGTGTTAGACATGGTGAAATGAGAACCATTTGTGAAGTGTGACTGAAAGTAAAACACTTAAGATTCTTTCTCAGCTTCTTCCTCATCTTTCAAATCCTTGATTTGTTGTTTAACCATTCTGATCAACTCCAAAGCATCACCAGACTCTTCTGTAACTTCTAATTGTTGTACTAACATCCTTTCCAACAATTTCCTTTTGTAGAGATAAGTCTTCTCTTGCAGCATATAATATGTAACATCATCTACATCCAAAATATGCAATCCACATGACCTGTAATATCTCCAGTAACTAGGAACTTGATCCTCTAATACCTTCAACATTTCTTGATCACATTTGTGTGGCTCATACATAAAGAGAAATTCCCTATATAATAGTAACACTTCAGTTTTACCTGCACTGGCTTCTTCAACTAACCTTACAAGATCTTGAATATCTTGTATGTCAAGAATATGAAGAATATCTTCCAAAAGTCTGAGTATCCTTCTTGTGCCATCAGATCTCTGAATTCCGTGAGCTTCAAGTCCTTGATCTGTAGAGTAAATCTACTTAACAATGGATGCTCTTTTTCCAAAAATCTCTGTATCAATACATTGATCTTCAAATTTAACAATCTTCAAGTACTTCCTTAAGCTCTCATCATCATCACTATCTTCTGCTGTAGTTTTAGCTATCTTAGCTTTCTTCTTTAGCTTTGTTGATCTTTTCCTTTTAACACTCTTGGAAATTCCTTCAAGTTCTGTTGAATCCTCTTCCAAGCTTGTATGTACCGTTTCCTCAGTATGTACTGTTGTATGTACTATTGACTGTGTATGTATTGCTTGTACATTTTTAGTCTGAGCAATACCTTGAGTTTCAACTCCTGTATTCATCCTTTGAGCAGTCTCTTCCTCCCTTGAACTTACTTTCTCCTTTCTATTCTTCCTCACATAAGTGGTCTTGATAGGTGGAGATATACTTGTAGGTTCATCAGTACTTGGCTCAATTCTAGGAGTACTACCAAATTGTCTTTGTTGTTGTAGACGTTTCCTGAATTCTTCAACAGCTTTCTTATCTGCTTCAGATCCAATCTCAACAAAATTCAATTCAGTCCTCTTACTTTGCTCATACAAAGTCTTGATTTCTTCCAAATTTATTCTTGACCAGCTGAATATGAGTAAATCCTTTTACTTTCTTTAGAAATTTCATCATTTGATTTCTAATCTGCATAGTAGTTGGAGGCTTAATCTTTTCTTTCCTTCTCTTTTCAGCAAATAATCTTTGTTGCTCCCTTACCAGATCATCAATCAATCTTGATTTCTCTTCTTCATCATATGCATCTTTTTCTTCAGCTATCAATGAGTCTGCAAGAAGCTCACTTGCATGTATCTCAGCTTGAATCCTATCATACTCTTGTATGTTCCATTCTTGTTGTATCCTTTTAGCTTCTAGCAAATTTTGCTTTGCTGCAAGTTCTTCCTGCAATTCATCTTCACGAATTTGTGCTTGCATTCTATAAAAAATTCCTCATCATGGTCTATTTGATTAAATCTGTACATGACTTTGTTTATATCATCATCTGAATCACTTTCATCTTCAGATTTTGACAATAACTGCTTCTTCCCCTTATCCTTTGGATTTATCTTAGGTAGCTTTTTCTTCAGCTTGGCAGTTACTTCTTCATTAGCTAGCTGTTGAATGACTATACCTTTTGTAGGGTGTGAAGCTTGAACTTTCTTACCTTGAATTTGATCCTTTGTGGCAAGAACTTCTTGTTGTGTCTTTTTCTCCACTTCTGTTTACTTAGTCTTCTTAACTAAACTCTTCTTTAAATCAAGAAGCAATTGGGCTAAAGTCTCATTTTCTCCAAATGAAATTTGACTTTCTAGTGAAGGATGATCACCAGCGGTACTTGCAATTGGCTTAGCAGTACTTGGGTCTTTAACAATGTTAGCAGTACTTACAGTCGGCTTAGCAGTACTTGGATCTTCAACAAAGTTGACTTCACCAGTATTAGCACTTGTTTCTTCAATAACTTGTGTATCCCCGGATACTTTATCTTCCATAGAAGCCATCATATCAACTTGCACTTCTTCAGTCTTATCTGATTTATTGCTTGGTGGTGATGGATCAGGAAACTGATTAGAAATTTCCTCCAACTTCTCATAGAAAGCATTCCAATTTGCTTGAGGTGGTGATTAAACTGATGGTTCTGGCTTAGTTGCCAATGTTTCTGCAACTTGTCGCTCCTCTGGTTGATTTACAAACTTTTCTTGAACTTGTTCTTGAACTTGTGGTTCCTCTGGAGTAGGTTGTGGGTCTTGCTTTTGAATCTCCATATCTGAAGGTCCATCCACACCAGTCTCTAAACCAGTTCCATCTTTAAAAGTCCCCATGACATCTTCATCCAATTCAAAATTGATGTCATTTCCAGAGATCCTTATTTGATTATCAGAAGAATGTGGTTGTTCTTCATTATTCCTTCCCTGTTCTTCATTATTCCTCCCCTGTTTGGTTGCATTCAGTTGCCTTTTCTTATGGTTCCTGAGTCTTTGCTTCTTAATTGCAGATTTCTGAACAGATCTATATTGCCTCATCCAAGATGACACTTTGTTCCTTAACTTGAGTAGGCTAGCTTCTAATTCAGCAATTTTCTTGTCTTGAACAAGCTTATCTTTCTACAATGCATGTACCTGTTGGGACAAACATGTACACAAAGCAGTTAAATTTGCCACATCCACCACCTCTGGTGCTTGTGCTTGTGGTGAACCACTAGCAGCAATAGAAGCAGCAGGTGTGTGGATCATCTCATCAGTGTTTTGTGGAACACCAACATTGTAAGAAGAAGATTGTGAATCTTCTAGAGGGTGGGAGCTCTGGTTAGAAGGAGTTTGCTGAGAAGCACTAGCATTGCTAGGTTCCTCACCTTCTTGATTGGCAGGTTGGGCTAACATATGAGCAAACAATGGTGTTACTGTTTCTGTAAAGGCATTGCCTTGTTTGTCAAGAAAGAGAAAGTTCTCTTTGTGAATGAAGGAACATCCCATGTATCAGTTAATGCTGGTAGGTTAGGTATTTGGTCACTAATAAAGCCTGAATGAATCTTGGATACATTAAAAACTTCTTAGTCCCTTCCAAATTCCTAGTCATGCCTTCAAAAATTAATTTTGAAAAATTAAAAACCCTGTTATTTGCTAGACAAATACCAGCAGATGCCAATGCAGCAGGTATTTGATCAAAAGATATACTTTTTGAACTTAAACAGTGAATAATAGCATGAAAAAGCAATTTCTATTGAGGTGAAAATAATGCTTTAAAGAAAGTAAGACTTTCCCTACCACCCCATAGCCCATGGCTGCAAGGCCATCATGAATCTCTGTATTATTAAGCATACTAAGTCCATTTTCATCATTTAGTCTCAAACTTGCTCGTAGCAGTACCTCAGTGACATATATGTTCCTATGATTTACCTTAGCCTTAATGCAAGGTTGATCAAAACGAGTACCTAACACAGCAGTATCCCAAAATTGTTCAACAATGGGTATAGAGACAACTGGACTTACAGTGAGTGCGAAGCGAACATGACTTCGAGATAGGAAACCAAGCATCTCATGGAAACCAAGAGAGTCATCATTCGTAGCAAGATTCGCAACCAAATTATGCTTAGAGATAACTTGTAAGGCAGCCATTAGTATTTTTGATGATCGAAAGATTAGAGAGAAGGTTATAGAATCAAGAGATAAAAATAAAAGATTAGGTGAATCAATTGTGTAATTGGGGTAAGTATTTAAGTAAATAACAAACCCAAGTGCGAAGAAACCGCCAAATTTACAAAAGAGACCCTTAACGGTACAACGGACATGTAGCGGTACATGGAACATAAGCGGTACTTGGTTTTGTGCTAGCGGTACTTGGAGTGACAACTGTACCTCACAATTTTGACTAGTTCATGCTTTCCACTAGACATGTAACCTCTTTTATCTTTTTCTATAAACCTGCAATAACATCAAAAACACAAAACATAGACTATACAATAAAAATTATAAAAATTTGTACAGCTATTACCTCCCCTCAACATATGTAGCATGTTATTGGTTGAGCATACCAATGTATGTCACCAAGAATTCGAATCTCTTTGCATCAAATGCCTTGGTCAACAAATCAGCTACATTGTTGTCTGTATGAATCTTCAAGACTTGAATAAGCTTTTTGTCATAAGCATCTCTTATAAAGTGATGTCTTATTTCAATATGCTTAGTCTTGGAGTGAAATACCGGATTCTTGACAATGCATATAGTACTTTCATTATCAATGTAGATTTTGGTGTTCATGAAGTTAAACCCATAGTCCAACAATTGAGTTTGAATCCAAAGTACTTGTCCACAGCAATGAGCAGCAGCTACATATTCAGCTTCAGTTGTAGAAGTAGCAACAATGGTTTGCTTCTTACACTGCCATGATATGAGTCTTCTACCTAGGAATTGACAACCTCCTGTTATGGATTTCCTATCATGATTTGCTCCAGCATAATCACTATCTGAGTAAGCTTCCAATTCAAAGGTGGAGTCTCTAAGATACCATAATCCTAAATTAGGTTGACTTTTAAGATATTTAAAAATCTTCTTCACAGCATATAGATGTGACAGCTTTGGATGAACTTGGAATCTTGAACAGGCACACACAGCAAACATTATATCTAGTATTGAAGCAGTAAGATACATCAATAAACCAATCATTGACCTATAGAGATGAATGTCAACATCTTCTCCATGTTCATCTTTTGATAAAGATTTCTTGGCTTCAAAAGGTGTGCTTGCACTCCTTGTATCCATACATGAAAATTTCTTTAAGATTTCAGCAACATATTTATCTGGGCTGATAAATATTACATCTTTCCTTTGTTTGACTTGTAGTCCTAAAAAGAAAGTTAGTTCTCCCATAGAACTCATTTGAAATCTTCCTTTCATCAAAGCTTCAAACTCTTCACACCATGTCTTCTTGGTAGAACCAAAAATGCTGTCATCAACATAGACTTGAACTAGAATGATGTCTTTGGCATTTTTCTTGATGAACAGAGTTTTGCCAATGGTTCCTCTCCTATATCCATGTTCTAGCAGAAAGTTAGATAAAGTTGCATACCATGCTCTTGGAGCTTGATGCAGACCATAAAGTGCTTTGATAACTTTGTAGACTCTATTGGGGAATTTAGGATCTACAAAACCTAGAGGTTGTGAGACATATACCTCCTTTGAAATAGTACCATATAGAAAGGCACTTTTCACATCCATTTAATAGACTATAAATCCCATATATGATGCAAAGGCCAAAAATAACCTAATGGCTTCTATTCTTGCCACTGGTGCAAAAACCTCATCATAGTTCATCCCTTCTTCCTGTCTGTAGCCTTGAGCAACAAGTCTTGTCTTGTTCCTCACAATAACCCCTCTTTCATCCTCCTTGTTCCTGAAGACCCATCTAGTACCAATAACTCTTTTACCTGAGGGAAGATCCACAAAAATCCAAACCTTTTGTAGCTCAAATTGTGTTAATTCTTCTTGCATGGCATCCACCCAACTTTCTTCATCAAGAGCCTGAGAGATATTTTTGGGCTCTACTTGAGATAAGAAATAGGCAAACAAACAATGATGAGTATCTTTATGATTTGTTCTCTGTTGTTGTTTGACATAACTTACTAGTGCATGAGTTTCAATATTGGTTTGCAGTTGTCTTCTGGTTTGTACAGTAGATTTTGGATCACCAATAATCTATGTAGCAGGATGGTTGTTGTTGACTTTATGAGTGGGAATAGAACTGACTGGAATTTCAGTTTCCAAATTGTTGAAATCAGTTATTGCACCCTGAGCTTTGGAGAAGATTCCTTCAGCTGGACTGGCATATAAGTCTTCATCGTCCAATGCTTGCAAAATCTCTTCTAGTGAGTCAGTAGATTTAGCAGATTTTGACTTAGCAGTACTTGCAGATGAAGTACCGCTAGGTATAGTATGTACTGCTGAGTGTTGTGACTCAAAAGATTCTTCTCCTGAATGCTTATTAGCAGATGTAGCATTCTTTTCTTGATCATGAAGCCTCTGAAGCTCCTGGGAGGCTTAATCATCATTCGATGGCATGGTTTGCTTCTTGGGAGTTGCAGACATGGGAGTAACAGTAGGCATGTTTGGCACATAGATGTGAACATCTTCATCTGATGAAGAAACATCTTCTTGAGTACCTGCATTAGTTGCACTTGACTCCTCACATGCATTGTTAGTTTGACAATCCTTTTGCAAAGAGTAGTAATCCATGGAGTTGGTTAGATAATCTAAATCAAACATCCAAGCATATCCTATTCCTGGAACATTGGGTTTATTTTCTAATAAATTGACATGAGTATTTTCCTCAACTTTCTTAGTTGCCAAATTATAAACCCTATATGCTTTACTTTGCAATGAATATCCTACAAGATATCCTGGATCAGACTTTCCATCAAACTTTCCCAAATAATCAAGAGTATTTAATATAGACACATGACACCCAAAAGGTTTTAAATGACTTATCTTAGGCTTTACATGAGTCAAGAGTTCATAAGGTGTTTTGTTTTGAGGCTTAGTTACTAGGACTCTATTCAACACATAACATGCAGTATTGATTGCTTCTGCCCAAAAGGTATTTGGAAAAAGTGAATCAGCCAGCATAGTTCTAGCAGCCTCAATTAATGTCCTATTCTTCCTTTCAGCTACTCCATTCTGCTGTGGAGTTCTAGGATTACTAAATTGTCTCTTAATTCCTTTAGACCTACAGAATTCATCAAAATCAGCATTCTTAAATTATGTTCCGTTATCAGTCCTAATGATTAAAACCTATTTAGTGAACTGTTTTTCAACTAAAATGATAAAATCCTTTAGTAATTCACTTGTTTCACTCTTAAGGGCTAAAAAGAAAACCCAACTGAATCTACTATAATCATCAGTTATGACTAGACAAAAGGTCTTATGGCTAATGCTTCTGATAGAAACTGGACCAAATAAATCCATATGCAAGAGATGCAAAGGTTTTGTCACAGTGTTTACAGTCTTGGTCTTAAAAGAGGCTCTATGTTGTTTACCTTTTTGACAAGCAGCACATGTGAAATCATTTTAAAAAGATTTGTTAGGTAGACCTCTAACCAAATTCCTTTTTACCAATCTATTAAGATTCTTGAAATTCACATGACCTAACCTTCTATGCCATAAATTTGACTCATCTAAAGAAGCCTTATCTAGCAAACATGTAATACCACCTGTTAGAGTAATAGTATGAAGATTAAAGGTGTACATATTTTCTTGCCTGGGTACTTTAAGTAGTATTTGAGATTCCTGGGGCATCTCAAAGTCTTTGGACAACACCAAGTAGTCTTTGTCTGTGAATAGCACCTTGTTCTTCTTATCACACATTTGTGACACAGAAAAGAGATTGAACTCATTCAATTCTTTTACAAAGAAGACATCTTCAAATTCCAACTTTCCTGTGTTGATTTTCCCTTTGCTAGTGATTCTACCTTTGCTACCCCCAAAGGCTACTGGACCTTCTCTGAATTCTTCAAATTCAGCAAGAAAATCTTTGTTCCCTGTCATGTGTCTTGAGCATCCACTATCTATAATTCCTTTATCTTTTAATTCATCAATGAGATGCCCCTGCACACAGATAAAACTCATTAGTTTTTAACAGGGACCCAAGCCACATTTGGCTCGGATCTTGTGGGACCTACACATTTAAGAGTTTGTACTGAAGCATTTCCAGTGATGCTACTTTTACTCTTATACTTCATGGTTTCATTTATGTAGTCAAATTCATGGGGTGACTCTATGTGTTTTGACTTCTCTGACTTAAGTACTGCTTTAGCGGTACTTGCTTTAACACATGGTATATCTCTTTTAGCAACCCACATTTGTACTGGTTTGTTCTTGTCCTTACTTCTAGGTGTTTTAACTTTTTCAAAAACTTTCTTAGAAGTCTTGGAGAACATTGGTTTTACAGACTTTAAACCAACAGTACTTGACTTTGGTCTAGCAGTACTTGTAGATTTAGGCTTGCTGGTACTTGGTTTACCAGACTTTAAGGATACAAGTCCTTGCTTCATAAGTACTGCCCTAGGAACAAAACTTTTGGTAGGATTATTTTTAACCTGTTTAACTACCCTTGTGTGATCAAACTTAGATTTGTCATCTTTAAGTTTCTGTTTCCTATAACCCTGTGCATTTTTCCCATTATTGTTTTTCATGACCCTTTGTGTAGCCTTCTGTTTCACAATTTTATCTTCATGTAATGTACAGTCTTTGATAAAATGACTTAGACTACCACAGACATAACATCCTTTTCTTCTTAAAGAAGACCCAAAAGGTTATTTTGACTTTACTTTTTCAAAACCTAGCCCACCCATTTTGGTTTTAGTATGTTTTTCATTGTTTTCCAATATCTTGCTAGGAGTTTTTACCTGCTTGGGAGCAGAACTAGTCTTAGATTCCTCAGAAACAAAGTTGTTCATTAAAGGTGGATAAATAATATTCTTGCTCACATCAGTATTTTCTTGAGACACAGTACTAGAGTTAAAGACATTATTAATCTTAGGTTCTTCTAACTCTATACTAGTATCATTACAAGGGGGCATGAAAATTCTTGATACTGGTGGAGGGGCTGCCTTCATTCCTTAGCATATCTATCATTTTCAGGTGTATCATCTACCTCACCAGAACTATCAAAAATCCCTTTTGATAAGTCCTTGTTAGTTAAGGTTATCCCAGGTTGATCCTCAATATATCCTAGGCCTGTTTTATCATAATACCCCATTTGTGAATTAATCAATTTTCCCAATCCCTTAGAGGATTGTTGCCATTGACTAACCACTTCCCTCTCTTTACAAAGATTGGTTTTTAAAGCTTCATTTTCTGAATTTATTTTTAAAAGTTGTCTTTCAAAAGCTTTTATTTCCACATCTTTTTCCTTCATTTAAAGAGTCAAAATCCTTATTTTCTCTTCATAATTTTGTTGAGCCTTTTTGTACAAAACTATGTTATCTTCTAGTTTAACAACACCCTGTTTGAAAGCCTCTACTTCTACAGTGCATGTGTTAACCTTTTGATACTGTTCCTCTAGTTCTACTTTTAAACTATTAAATTTAAGAATACAATCTTTAGAACAAGGGTGTACCTCAGTATCTTCATGTGAGAGAGCCATTAATCCAAGCTCTTCTTCTTCTGCCCAATTCACCACTCCATCTACAGTAACCAATGCTTTGGTTCCTTTAGGACTCCTGCTGTTTCCTCTTGGAAAGCTTTTAGTTATTCTTGGACTTGTTCTATAGCTGTTCTTGGACTTCAGATTGCTAGTCTCAGCTTTATCTCTATTGCATTCTCTTGCAAAGTGTCCATTCCTTCCACAGTTATAGCATTCAACTAATGGCTCATTAGGATCAACGGTCATTTCTTCCAGTCTTCTTGAAGAACCTATTAGATCTTACTGACACCATAGCATCTTGCCATTTAAGATCCATCTCTTCAACATCAACATCATCCATTTGGATTAAGTCATTGAGAGTTAATCTTGGCCTGTTGTCTTTTCCAGCAAAGAATGAGAAGGCATCATTGTCACCAAATAATGGTGAAGACCTTCCATGTGGATTTTGAGAGATCATTGGACTGCTTTCAATACTTTGTGGGTAAGTACTGCTTGTAAGTCCTCCAGCGGTATTTGTGAAGTATGTACCGCTGCTAGATCCACTAGCGGTATTTTGAAAGTAAGTACCGCTGTTCCCATCTGACACAAAAGCCAAATTAGACATTGAAGCAATTGCTGTTTTTACTTCAGTGCCTTTCACATCCATCTCATATGCTCTAAGATTGTTGTAGAGATGATCAAACGCAATTGTTTCCAAATCATCTCTTGTGATGAAGTGCATAGCCATTGCTTTCCACTCTAGTGGAACACTTCTTAAGAATTTTAGATTAGCTTCTTCATTAGGGATTACTTGTCCATAAACTGCTAACTGAATAAGCAACTTGCTTAACCTTCCATATCCACCATGTATTCCCTCCATACTGGTAATTGAGAAGTTATCAAATTCTTGCTTAAGAACAATCTTCTTGATTTTCTTAGATTTGTCATTACCTCCAAATCTAAGTTTTATTACATCCCACATAGCTTTGGAATCTTTATAATGATGAAAGCTTGGTAGAATGTCTTCAGAAAGAGCCATAGACAAAGTAGTTCTGGCTTTTCTTTCTCTGATCTCTGCTTGTATATGCTCAGCAGTCACAGCAGGTAGAGCATAGCATGTACCGTCTGGCAACCAGTGTAGCTTCTTTGGTGTGTTCCCATTCTTGATAACTTGCCACACAGTATGATCTATGTGATTCAAGTAATGTTCCCAAGTCTCATAATTACCACCTTTGAGAACTGGGAGTTTAACAGCAGATAAAGTATGAGAAGGTGTTGGTGTAGAGGTAGCTACATCATTCACGACTTGAGCACCTTGTGCTGGTGCAGGATGCACAACTTGTGGTTGTCCTTGTGGCGGAACAGGATCAGTGTTCTGAACATTATCCAAGTTAGCATTACCACCATCTGGTTGAGACATTGAGATTTGGTATGTGTGGAGTGTATGGGTTCGTGTTCTTCTTTTTTAGAGTTTCTCAACAAGCTCTGATACCACTTGTTGATCCCTTTGGTTGGATCTATATTCTGTTAAGAATTAGTATAATAGTTTGTAATCAAACTAAAACACTTTGAGCACTCTTACAAACACTAAATAAGTTATGCGAAATCTAACTTATAAAGCACAGAAGAACAGAAATACTTTTAACTATTCGATTCTCTTATTAATCGACTTGTATGAGGTACATGAAAGACATTGTACCTATGTTCCTTTTATAGAGTAAGGAACCCTAGAAACCTTAGAATATTCTATAAAGATAACTATATCACAGACGCTATATTATCAATATTCTAACTATTTAGGTATATCACATAAGATATACTCTAACTATAACTATGACATATCTTATACAAAGATATATTCGTCCTAATCAATATAGGAGTACTTACTTTATAAGTAGCAGTACTTACTATGTACCGCGTTAACACTAACGGTACGTACATAACACTAACAGTACTTGGAATATACTAACGGTACTTGACACTTAACAAATAGTTCCCAACACATACTTTCCTTTCCTCTTCCTTTCCTGTCCCCTATCTTTCCTTTTTATAAAAATCTTGAGAACACCATAATTTTAATATTTCCCATCCTTTCCCATTCTATTCTTTTAAAAAAACTTGAGAACAGAGTGTAAAATAATGGAATGGGAAAGGATGGGAAATATTAAAATTATGGTGTTCTCAAGATTTTTATAAAAAGGAAAGGTAGGGGACAGGAAAGGAAGAGGAAAAGAAAGTATGGCTTTTTGTGATAAATCGTTCCGTCCAAATTTGGGATGATTACGAATGGAAGTGGGTTATTAACATAATGGGCTCATGTAAAATTACAAATATATCCCCGTCATATTACTACACGTCTTATGTATTTGACCTAATTTACACATTCCACAACTATTTTTCTGTACCGGTGGCTTTTGTTTTCATCTTTTTTACCAGGTAATTTATCATGATCTCTGTAATGATCCTTTTAATCTTCTATGTATTTATCTTGTTCATATATAAGTAAAGATTATATGTTATGTCATCATGTATAAGCGATTATAGGTTATATAAGTGAAGATTATATTTATCATGTTCATATATAAGTAAAATTATATGTTCTGTCGTCATGTCATCATGTACAGTAGATGAAAACAAAGTGATTGTAGGTTAGGTGGTATAACCGACTTGAATAAATATGACTGTTTTCACATCTCGACTCTTATGTTATGTCATCATGTATAACTGGTAATACTAGTAGTATATAGGTGTTGTATATTATTATGTATAAAAAGTGAGTGTTATTTATTTATGCTATGGGTCAATGTAGTTAAAAGTGATTGTTACAGTATATTTTTATGCATGTATAGTTGCTTTCACATCTTTAACTCTTGTGTTCTGTCATCATGTATAATGTACATCATGTATAATATATAGCTCGTAGGAAAAGGAAGTTGTGGCCCATGTGAGCACAATTTAGCACAAGAAGTGTCATAATAAACAATGGACATAAAAAGCTTAGTTTAGTGGTACTTCAAAATAGAAGTGTTAAATTGATATATTAATTAAATTTGATCATATACTTTGCAACTCCTCAAATATATCAGCAAAAGGGTAGCAGGTATGGCCGAATTGTTTATGAATGGGTCTGTAATGTTTACATTGATATAGCAACCAATGTTTTAAAATAAAACCATCATTGAACACTTCAATCTAGACTACTAAACCTTGAATATACTTAAAAGAATATAAGCAAAGTGAGTGTTTAGATGATCAAGCTGCTAATGTACTTATTTTCCCATAACAATGCTGATGTAGTTATATATTTGAGAGAAAATAAAAACTTTGTTTGAGATTACTAATTATAAAAATGTTTATTTAGTTAATTTAATAAACATAATTATATTAACCTTTTTGTGTAAATCACAAACAGTTGCACTAACTTATTTGGTGTTTTGTAGTACCTTTGTTTGAGATTACTAATTATAAAAATGTTTATTCTATGTTGTTTAGGACTTACAAATAATTGTCTTACAAATAATTGTTGGTTTAGGACTTACAAATAAATATCTATGTTGTTTAGGAGTTACAAATAGTGATTACAAATTTACGCCATGGATGTGGATGAGCTATATCGTATGGCGAGAATTCAACAATTAGCCGTAATTCACGTGGTTTTTTTAGTTGTCGCTTATATAGCACGTAAACGATCACAAAAAAGAAAACGTGTGAATTTACCTTCTCAAGAATCAATTTTGCATAGACAAGTAGTACGAGAAGAGATGTTGCAAGACCTAGCAACAAATACCAATTGTCGTAAAATAATTCGTATGAGTTTGCACGCTTTTAAGCTATTGTGTCAAAAGTTAGAAAATGAATGTGGTCTTCATCCAACACAACGTATGTCTGTTGAGGAACAAGTTTCTAGATTTCTGCATATCGTAGGAAACGATTTTATAACCCGTTTTGTCTCTTGGTTATATCGTCGATCCGTATCAGCTACTAGTAGACATTTTCATAGAGTTCTCAATGCAATAATATCTCTAGAAGACCAATATTTTAAGCAACCTACTGGTGATATAGTTCAGAAGGAAATCCAAGATAAACCAATATTTTATCCTTTTTTTCAAAGATTGTATAGGGGCGATTGATGGAACACATGTTCGAGTGAGAGTGCCTAATAGAGATGCCCCTAGATATCGCGGGCGTAAAGGATATCCAACAATCAACGTATTACTTGCTTGTACCTTTGATTTGAAGTTCACTTATGTTTTAAGTGGTTGGGAAGGCACAACATCAGACTCGAGGATAATAAAAGATGCACTCACTAGAGATGATAAGCGAATTATTCCTAATGGTAAGTGCTATCTAGTTGACGGTGGTCTACCCCATAAAAGTACACTTAGGGTACGTTTGGTAGGGAGAATTTCAGAGATTAGAAATGAGACAGAGAATAGAATTCAGAGAAATGAAATTGAACGGGAGAATTCACTGAAATCCGCTGTTTGGTAGCGCTAGAGAATTGAAAATGAAAATAATCACAAAATATTATTTTTTTCTAATAAAAACATATAAATAAACTATTAACTAATATATAGTATAAACACGTCACAAAAACTATTAAGAAAAACTATCAACTAAATTTTATTGGTTTAAGTTATATACGTGGTACTTATGCAGATTATCAATTCTATGAAAAAAAATTAATACTATTTTCAATAGCTACGAGGCATAGTCTAGAAAAAAACAAAAGAAACAAAGTAGTACTCTAATAAATACCCAACATTACATATGTGACTACACGTGGCATAAAAATTCTAATTCTCCGATTTCCATCACAAAAAGGATAGAAAACAAAGACTAGCAATTTATAAAGAGAGGAATTCTCGGGATTTAAGAATCTCCGCCCAGTTCATTTCCCATCTTACCAAACAAGAGAAATAAAATGATTTCCTTTTCTCTCGTCTCATTTCTCGGTACCAAACACGCCCTTATAGCATCATATAGGGGTGTTAGATATCATCTCAAGGAGTACTCATCCCGTGCACCTCAGAATCCACGAGAATTGTTTAACCTTCGGCATTCATCATTGCGAAACTCTATCGAACGAGCATTTGGTGTATTAAAGAAAAGGTTTCCTATAATTAGAAGTGCAACAGAACCATTCTACTCATGCGATACACAATCAAACATATTCGTGGCATGTTGTATCTTGCATAGCTTTTTACTTGAGGTAGATCGTGACAAAGAACTTGAAGATGAAGTGATACATGACACGTTAGATGCATCACATGATGACGAACCCCAAGGACAAGGAGACACAGATGATAGAGGAGAACAAATACGAAACTCAATAACACATGACATGTGGAATGATTATATATTGAATCCGAACAATGAAATTAATATGTCTGTTTAGTTTTTGCATAACTATTGTTGTTTCTCTTTTTATGCATAATGTGTCTAGAGCTTTTTGTTTATTATATTCATCATGGTTGGAATAGAACTTATCAAGAATTGTTGTGTGTGATTAGTTATTAATGTTTCGAATTTTATTATATAATCACGTGGATAATATATATTGTTTTATGACAGTTTTTAACTTGATAGAATTATATTTTTATGTTTGTAATATAGGAACTAACAATGGGAAAAATACCAAATGATGATGCTACCAAAAAAGAAATTGAGGAAGATACCATAAAAAAAGGAGGCGGTTTCGTGGAATGACAAGATGGACGTAGCATTTTTGGCGGCATTGCTTAAAGAACAAAATGATGGGAATATGCCTAATGGGACGTACACGTCTCGTGCATATAATAATATAGTGAAGGCATTAAGTGAGAAGTTTAATATGCCTATTGAGAAAAAACATTTGATGAATCGAATTAAGACTCTCAAGAAGTACTTTAATCAGTTCCATGATGTTTTTAAAGGAGTTGCGTTGAGTGGTTATTCATGGAATGAAAGTACCCGGTTAATTGAGGCTGAAGTTGATGTTTGGGAACAACTAAAGACGGTATACTCATTATATTTGTTGTCTTACTAATATTTTTGATTTTTTTGTTACTTATTTTTAATGTATAGGTAAAACCCGATGTTTACAAGTTGAAGACAACACCAGTTAATTGCTATGATGAGATGTATGCTTTATGGGCGAGAGATAGAGCTACAGGTACTTGTTCTAATACTGCTAAAGAGAAAAAAACAAACTACTCAATGACCAGCAGGCAGAAACAATCGAAGAAGTTGATCACTTGATTGAAAACAATGTGATCAACCTAGATAATATCGAGACTAGCGATGACATCTTTGTTACATCACCCACGCCACAACCAGATGGTAAGCTTCCAACGAAATCAAAGAGTAAAAAAAGAAAGATCGTTGAAGAGGATCCATCCAACGATAAGATTGCTAATTCTCTTGATAATATTGTGCATGCTTTGGACAGAAATTCTAAGGTATTTAAGTTATTTATAATATTTATTTGTAATACTTTGTTGTTCATATATATTGTATTAATATTGTCGTTTTTTATTATTGGAATAAGGTACATGAAAACTCTCGTCCACATGTTTATACCGAAGATGAAATTTACCAAGAATTGGAGCTCATGGATTTTGAAGGCGATGAAATGCACGTTGCATATAATTTTTTACTAGAAAATCCGGTTAAAACACGTGGAATGTTTGGCTGCCCTCCTGCACAAAGATAGTCTTACCTGAAAGCAACCATGCGACAAGCTCGATCTAGAGACTTTGATACTCGTGGGTGATGATGTTCATTTTTTTTGTTATTTATGGTACAAGTACTCTTTTTTTAGAGCAAGGTCATTACATTCATTATCGGTTTCACAAATTTTATCTAGAACTTAAGCATTTTTTTCTTTTCATGACAAATATATGGAAAGACTTCCAGTTTTGCATCTGGTTATTCATTTTCTAGTCCGAGTTATGTTAATTTTTGTTTGGGTTTATAGAAAAACTAAAAAAAAAATACTTATATAGTCTATGAGTTGTGTTACTTTTTGTTTTCAATTCATTATGTTATGAATCATCTAGTAGTAGTACTAACTGTAAGATCACTCTTAAATTTATTTTTTTATTTTTGATCTCTTGTTGAGTGGGATAATCCTCATAGTACTAAGGTAACACCTTTGTATGTATTCATGTTGTTTGTGGGTCCATTTGTATCAAGTTGCTGCAGTCTACATCTTTACATATATTTATGGCGCTTATAGCCTTGTAGGCACAAAGTCAGTGGATGGATGCATCTCTGCATTTTTTGAGCTTGTAAAATGACGATATATGCCATGTGAACACTCTCCAGACTTTGTTTCTGAGCTCTAACCAATCACATAATTGACCGAAGTTTTTAATTTTATTGATATATAAGAGACGTACATCATAAATATTTGTTGCAAAATACATACAAACATGAGGTTTTAGCAATGTATAAATAAATACCATCTACTTTACAAACAAGTTGCTTATGATTATGTATCCATAAAAAATGGGGGTGATTTTGTAATTATGTTTGGTTCTCTTTCATTTCCTTTCATCTTAAAAAATAATCTAGAAAACATAAATTAATGTATATGCTCTCTTCCTAATATCATCCCTTCCCCTCCCATTCCTATCCCATCTCTTTCTAGTCTTTTAAAAAAGAACTCGAGAACAGAGAAAAACTTGAGAACAGAGTGTAAGTTCCAAAAGAGACATGTATTTTTTTCTATCAACTGATCAATTTATTTACCTTTTTTACACGTATTCAAGTGATCAACATTTTTACACGTGTCCAAGTGATAAACCTTTTTACGAACCTGATCGATATTATTTTTAAACTGGTCAATCACAAGATACCCGCCGCTGTATCTCACGAGTAGCTTACTAGTAACAACTAACATTTAAGAAAAAAGATACATCATTCTCTTCAAAATTAAACCTGCATTCAATTTCTTATAGTGTAACTACTAATAATTTTTATAGCCCACTTTATGAACCAAAACATATGTAATAACAAGTTATGTGGACTCGTTTGTTGTACAGGTTGTGTCTAATTATAAATTGTGTAAGGTTTCTATTAGTTGGGGAGGTGTAAGTATGCCGGTGCATGTAAGTAAAACGTGACGCGTAATATTTAGGTAACAAAAAATAACTAACGGTTCGAAATTGAGCCCACGAAAGATATATCTTTTTCTGGTCCTTTTGTTTAGCTACAAACAAAGTATATCTAGTCTTTCGCATCTTAGGGTCTCCTTGCACCACGTTAATCACTAATACAGAAAACAAAAGGAACTTTTGTGAATCTATACAAAAAAGAAGCTAAATAGTGAATTAAACATACACAACATAGACGGAGTTACATGAAAGCTAAATAAGTGTTCACTTTTTTATTTTCAAAGTATTTCTTTCGCAACTTTGAAGGTAAGCAAAATATATGAATGGATCACGTTTTCAAATGTATTTTCATGTATATAATTTTTATCAAGTGTTATATAACACAAATATACATATTTACGGTTAAATTTAAAAAAAAAAACTTTAAAATTAAAAATAAATACTTATTTTGAGACGGAGAAAGTAATAATTTAGCCATAAAAATATTCAAATTTTAACCAATTCTTGAGCTTGAAAGTATAATGTAAGCATCACCTGTGTACATATAAGGTTTCTCGTTGCAAGCTTAATTATAACCGGTGGTTGACATAGACTCATAGTTAACTACTATCATTAGACATATGCAGTCAAATGAGTTTACCAAACAAAAAAATGAAAGTGATTTGTACATATCGTACCATTCTTGTTCGTTAATGTAATATTGGTGTGTCTGCTAATACTGAGCGTCTTAACTTGAGGTGGTAAAATGGGCGGGCGGCGGGTAAAATGGGCGACGGCGGGCTAAACGGGCACAGGCTAAACGAGCGCAAGCTACGAGAAAAAAAACATATAAAACGTTGATATAAAAAATAAAAAAACTTGTTTAAAAGCCGGGGATAAAAAATTAAATAGAAAAAATTCGTCGAGTAGCCTAATTATTATTTTACATGAGCGCTCATTAAGCCCATTTAGTTTGTTACATGTGCGTCCGTTTAGCCCATCAATAATAATGAATGGACAAAAAATATACATCCTTTTTTAAAGTAAGCAAAAAAATGCATGTATTTACTTAAATAGACAAGATTTAACACCTCTAGTCTTAACATACATCTAAAGCATAGTGTTGTAGAAGATAATTTAGATTATAAGTAGTATAATTTATGATGACCGATTGAATAGCGGTGTAAAATTATGACAAAAACACTTATGTACAGCCCATTTATATCTGTTTTATAAAACTAGTGGTGGGTTATGTACAGCCCATTTATATATGATTTGGGTTGGATACGAGTACAAACACAAATATAAACCGCCAAACACATGTAATTGGTGTATAAAAACAACGGAAACAACAAATGTAATTAGACATCTGAAATCAAAAGCAAATTATAACTATAAACATGGCGGCTGCTGCTACTGATAATGCGATGGTGGGAGACTCGAACTTGGAGAAGATATTCTCACCTGATATTACTGCTGAAATCGATAACAAAATGTCACCATCGTCATCGGTCAATATGAAGCGGGTGTGTATTTTATTTTATTTATTAATTAGGGTTTCTGAATCTTCATTATTTTCAATTAATTTGGGATTTTCTTCCGAATTTCCTTCTTTTTTTAATTCCATAGCTCTTTTTTATTTTTAAGCTTATTTGGAGACTTATGGGCTTATATGAGTTTAACTCATATTAGCCAATAAGTCTCCAGCCACAGAATTAAATCTTATGTTATATAAGCCGTAATGAGTTTACTTTATATAAGCCAAACCAAACAGCCCCTAACAGTACAGGCTTATGGCTTATTTGTTTTCAGCTTATGATTCGTTAAGCTCATTTTTTTGTGGCTTATTTCAAACTTTTTGTCTTATAGACGCTTCTTAACAAACCACAACAAGCGAGCCGATAAACCAAATGTAAGCCATAAGCAGGCTATATAAGCCCAAACAAACATCCCCTTAGATGTATTCATAGTAGGTGTTTGGTGTTGATGATGATAATGATGAATTACCTATGCAGTTTTTACCTGCATTTGGAACATAACCTTATGAATTACACACTTTTCCGCCCTAATTTCTAGCAGATCCGAATTCGATATTAATCTGTATAACTGAATTTGAACAAAACACTATATACATGTTTGTTATTTAAACGATATAATACTAGACGTCTACATTTTAGTTTCTGCTTATTTCTTGTTCTTAATCATGTACAGTTTTATTGAGCTTAATTACCTATGTATTTTTTCCTTTATAGGACCCGTTTTATAATGAAGACAGCAGTGATGAGGATGAATGGGGGGAGGATGCGGAGGTCGAGGTGGAAATAAAGGAGAAGGACAACTCGACTGTTAAGAGGCTCTCAAGGTATTCTCTTGGATATCTTGACTTCAGTGACCATCATGAGGGACGGGTAGAGAAAACCCTTTGGTATAAACTGGTATGTTTTCCTATCTCAAGTTTCTATATATTCATGATTTCTTTCACAATTGCTTCCCGGCTAATTTTATTTTTTTTGGTAAAAAGATGGTGAAGCACAACAACATAATAACTGAAAAAAGACCACCACCACCACAACCAGCACCACCTCCACAACCACAACCACCACACCAGGTGCCAGCATTTGTGCGATATGAACAATACCTGACTAGTAGTGACGATGATGAAGAGGCTGATAAACTATTCTCTCGGTGGGGGTGGACGCCAGGTGGTTTGATGAACTATGCTGCACTATCAACTACTACTGGTACGCACTTTTTTTCCATTTAATGTTCCCTCTGCATCCATAAATTATATCTCACCTTCGTTTGTTTTTCTTTCTATCTGATCTGTCTCCAAGTTTTGTTCTGTTTTTACATGTCACCGCGACTAGAATTCAATCACTCGTAAAAACAACATGTAAATAAAGTTTACTTTTGTAACCATCAAATAAGAAAAAAAAGACTGCACATTTATATACTCGTTTGATTTCCTTTATAGTTTTAACATGCATCTTTTACTTTTGCAGGTCCAACATCTCATCCAGCTTTAACCACTTGACATTGTGGATCTTTCTAGTTTTTAGGTCACCCGCCCCTCTTGTTAGTTAACTGCGCATACTGTAAATCTGGTTGGGCATCCATGACCGGGTTACCTGATTACGATCCATACACGCCTGATTTCGTATTGTCTCATTTCATAACCATTTGACAAACTGATCCGGCAGCCACTTAATCAGATTGCTCTGCACAAATGCCCTATTCTTTTAGTCAACTTCTACAGTTTACTAGTAATGTAAAAACTATTTATCAGTTAGAATATGGTCCCCCATTTTGGTTGGACCGGTTTGGCTCGGTTTTCGGTTTGCTTTGCTAAACCATAAAATAGCTTCTGGTTATTAGCTTATAAGTGAAAGGGCATAAGCTAAATCAGCTAAAAGAATAGCTTATCTATGCGTTGCCAAGCTGCGTATGTTTTAAGAATGCAAACTGATTTTTAAACTTGGATATTGTCTTGCCTTGAGTTAGGACAAACAATATCTATCCTCCAACAATTAATTGGCAGTCATTTAATCGATAATATTATCTGAACTTTTCTGACTTTGAGTTGTATAATGTAATGTGTTATCAATGGCACGTTTCTAGAGAGAAGAAGCAACGCATGAATACCATTATTGTGTTACCTTGCGGATGATTTGGCGGTTCCATAATAGTTCTATTAGGAAATGTGACATCTTCGATAGTATTTGTTTGTATTCATTTTTCATGGCTTAAGTCTAGAGTTCGTAAGGCTTTCATATGATGGTTGGCTTTGCTGAGCAGGCTTAATACTCAAGATACGATTAGGCTATGGGGGTCATATGATACTATGGTTTATCCTCTTTGTAACAGTGATATGAACTCTAATACATATTTTTTTTTAAGTGATTTTTTCAAAAGAATATTGGTGCAGTAAGAAGATTGGTGTGGATGAATGTGATATTGAATGGCAGATGAATGTCTCAAGACTTGCTAATGGTTTAATTAGGAATTCAATTGGGAGTGTTATTAGAAGGCTTGGGATTGCTTCTAGCTTCACTACTACAAAAAAGAGCATCGAGACCTCTTTATGGAGACCTAATACGAAAAAAACAGGTCTAAACACAAGAAATTCGCCCCCTCAAAATCATCGGAACCGGGTTTCAAAATACAAACCGGTCTGGATACATATAACTAAATGAGACCGGTTGCTATTTTTAAAACCGGTATGGAAAAACTTAAATGAGACCGGTCTTTAACAACTTAACCGGTCTCGATATGTTTTTATATAAAGACCGGTTTTTAACAAATTAACCGGTCTCCTTTTTCGGAAAAAAATAGCCGTCGCCATCTGCAGAGCTGTTGTTGGCTCGATTTACACACAAATAACCTCATTTATTGCCATTTTTAACACACAAACACATACTCAAATTTCTTTCAACAAAAAACATCATTCAATGCTTTCAAAGGTATTAAATACATCTTATTTATCACATTTTTATTTACTATAGCTTAAAGACCCGTCTAACGTCGGGTTTAGTTCAAAGAGATTTTTGTAAGAAATAATAAAGAAATGTTAATATTAAAAGAACGTAAACGGGTTTTGATAATAAATCAAAAGAATAATAAAATATGACATGAATTATTCGATCAGCGTTTAATTCTTTAACAATCACAATGATAGAGTTTCATGCACTTTAATCTTCAAGCCTCACGAATGTGAGATGTGAGATCGAATCAAGGCAACAGCTGATGCCCATCCTGAACAATGGTTGTATTTTAAGATTTTTTTGTAAGAAGTAAGAACTATACGAAAGAAACAATCGTAAGTAAACATGTTTCGTTAATACATGAAATAAATAATCAAAATATACGTGAACTATTCGATAAGCATTTGAGTTTGTAACAATCCTAATAATAAACGTCCACGCGTTTTATTCTTCAGTTGTGATGTCTTGAATAACAAATGACATATGTGAGCGCTAATCAAGTCAATAGACAATGCCTATTCCCTGGACATCTAATAGTCGAATGAAAATTTAAGTAAAAAGATATTGTGATTAATAATTCATTTGAATTTAAAATATGATATAGAATATTTTCAAGATATTACAATTTGCATCACAAATGACAACCTTGAAGCCTCTTTTACTTTAGACCCCGGAAACAACAACATTTAATTATACATGTGTAGAACGTAATGTGACCAATACGAACCAACTTTATAAAAATGATTACCGTAGATCTTGTTTATTGTCTAAGCTTAAATACCCATGAAATTATAGGCATCTTAAAAAACAAAAGATAAAAAATATGCTCGGACATAGCTTTTGTTATGGCTCTCATACTACTATTGTTTTGAAGCAAGTTACTAAATTTATATACCCAAGTTTTTGATAGTAAAAAAACTTGTTCCGTTGATTAATTGTGCAATAACTCAAGTTCTAGTTAATTTAATGACTTTTGAAAGCATTTTTAAAGTTAAAAGTAAAAAACTCAAGTTTCTTTAATTATCGGTTGATTGCACAGTTAGTTCTTAATATGTGCGTTTAATAATACAAATTATCAATCTTTATCATATCACTCGTTAATCCTTAATTTTTTATTTCACGTTTCTATACGTTTTCTCCCCACTTTAGCAGGCCTCATTTAGCCATGCCCATTTAACCCGCAACTGTTTTACCCGTTACCCACCGTACATTTTGCCTGATGCCCAATAACTATATAGTCAAGAATAGAAAAGTTAGAAAATTTCATGAAGTTCAAACTGTAAAGGGTAGTCTACTTCAGTTATCTTTATAAAATCATATGCGAATGAAATAGGAGCTAATGATCCATTATTCTCGCTCGCCTTTAACCAATAAGGCTGCCCTCAGTTGCGAATCAGTCTACCCTTTCAAAATTATGTCGTCTCAACTTTTTCCTTCCAACGGCATACAGACGACTTTTATCCACACTAAGACGATCAGTTGTTTTCATAAATTTGAATCTATAATAGATACTGTAACAAAACAATACATAATTATTCATATAAAATAAAAACATTACAGCAATAATAATAATAATAATATAACAAAAGTTATACTACAAACGGTAATCTTTTTTGTTCCCTTGTGCTCCATAACCTGATCTCGCACCCCCGACCACTTTCACCCCCGACCACTTTCCAACCGAAACAATCGGTCGATCGAATGGTTTTTTGGCCCATTGCCGCCAATCTGATGTATGGTTATACCTTGAAATGACAATGCTATATGCTGGTGTGTTCTTCTGTATTCTAAAAGTAAAACCACTTTGTCAAAAGAAATTATTTATAAGAGACTCGGATCATAATATAATGCACAAGTTAATGACATGCCATCGGGTGCCTGGTCATAAGTTTCTGTTTTTCAGAGTATGAGTTAGATTTATTGAGTTACAACATGTTTTCATAAAACATTAATTATTGTACTTAGAATGAAAAAAATGTAAGAAATGAACGTGGGACAATATTTAATGCAGGTGATTCAATGCAAAATACAAAGTTATTTAGAAATGAGTATGATTATTCGTTACTATATTTGCTAATGCTTTAATTTTTTAGTTTCCTTATGATATACAACTATTGCAACAACATTTTGTTTGTTAAGTTAAATCCTTAATAACACTTATATTGCACAATGAAAACAGATTTAAATATAGAGTTAGCTTCAAGATTTAGATGAGTAAGACACATGCGCATATTAGTTAAAGAGAGATAGACAAAAAATGTCAAAACTCAACCAATTGGGCCGATTAGATGTAAATACAGTGTAGGCTCTAACATGGGTAAATTAAAACTTTTAACATAGTTGTGTTTCCAGTAGCAACATTTGGTGCTATTGTATGTTCCACCAGAATATAGTTAACCTGCACAACTCTCTCAGGCCCAAACTTATTTCCATCGACCTTCACTAGCCCCTCAAAATGCATTTTCATGGTTTCGGGTTTTGTTCCACCTACCCATATGACTTATAATTGAAGCTCCACCTAGCTATTTCTTTTTGCAAGACATCCATTGTTACTATCCACTTCCACGCTATGTGTTCGTGAATAGGAATTGCATCCTATATCAAACTATAGATCAACTGATCAAAAATTTTACATGATGTCCCTCTATCAAACTACTTATCAAGTGATCAAAATTTTTAAAATGATATAGATAACTAAATGCTACATCTATGGCATTCATTTAGGAATAAAAATATGATGAATAAAGAACATCTAACCTGTGTATTCTATTTTTCTTAACTTCCATATATCAGATTCAGTTCATATAAACAGTTTCCCTAAATATTTTCTTAAGGTTTTGATACAATAATGATCTAATCGACATTAGAGCATCTACTATGATGAACTTTATAAGAGGTTTATATCATTAATTTACAAAACTTTTTATTTTATAAACCTACTTCCACTATGTATAAGCCTCTTCTAAAATTATAAACCTCTAACATAATCCATATGCATTGAATTATGAAGAGGTTCAACATCTTAGACCTCTTCATGCCACATAACCTTGAAATGCATGTCCACTATGGTTTACAAGTTTTTAGACCTCTTCATAATTTTATAAACCTATACATAAACACCATAGTAGATTCCCTTAATCCAAGCAAATATGTTAAATATTATATTAAATATGCTTAAAATAAGAGATAATTATCGATTTGAAGATTCTTTAGCAAAAAACCCCACATCATTGAGTCATAGAGTCCTCAGTGATTTGGAACCGCCTCTTGGATGACTATCAAATAAATGTATAAAAGAAGAATGATCCAATATACCCATTGTTGTACAATGAATGCTTAACTTGAAAATTTTAGTACACCGATTCTTGTTTTTGTAGAAACCGAAAAAAATCAATAAAAAATCAACACTGATCTAAAAGAAATCATACCATTATTTAAATGATACGAAACAATGAGGATGGAGGATGGAGGGTGAATCATCAACTGAATGAAATTTATACTGGAACGTGGGGAGTGTGATTTGAAGCGAATCGAAACTAATTCGAATTGAAGCGTATATTGGAAGCTTTAAATCTTATTTTTGGATAGATATTCATGACAATTAACCGTATTGTTGAAGAGGTACTTACGGAATTATTTTTATGGGGCTTTTAATGCATTTCTTTATTTATTGGGGTTTTAATGCAATGTGTTTTGTCTTTTTTAAAATGTGACACAGGTTTACACTAATATACTAAGAAAAATCTATAAACTTTTTACAAAAACTTTCTTAAAATCGTTTTACACCCCGCTTGTTTAGAAATTAATTATTTTATAAACTTTAAAAAAAAACTTACTTAAAATCATATTTTTTTTATAAACTTCACTTGCTGTTAAAAAAATTTGTTTTATAAATTATCTTTTTATAAATTTTGTACTTACCATCCGTTTAAAAAATTAAAAAAATTAAACAACAATATTTCTTTACTTAATTAAACGTTTAAAATTAAGACACATTAGTTTTTAAATCTATTTTAGATGGAACACATCAAAATAATTATTTTTTAATCAGATAACAATTATTCATAAAAAAATCGTGCTTGTTTTTCTTTATAAACTGTGTACTAATAATACGTGTAGAAATTTTTTTATAAACTTTGCTAATTATTTTTTTATAAATTTATACTTACAATCCGTGTATATTTTTTATAAGTTTTTAATAGACTATATTTTTATTTTTAAATTAATTTTTTTTAGAAAAAAATTCACGTTTGGTCCCTATCGTTTAACCCAAACATCAAGTTTGGTCCCTATCTCAAACTAAGTGCACAGATCGTCCCTATCGTTTACACTTTGGATCAAAATTGGTCCCTATCTTGGATGAGCGTTAGTTTTCTCTGTTAAGTTCAATGGAGAGAGGGGTATTTTGGACTTTTCCATATTATCAAGGGGGACCCATAAACTTACATTAAGTTTTTATTAATTTTATTATATTATTTTTTTCTTTCTTATCTCTCTCACTCTATTTCTCACATCTCTCTCTCTCTCTCTCCTGCAAACAATATTAAAACTTTATGTATCTCACCAAAAAATCTAAAACCTTAACTTTTAACACAAGAAGAAGACTAGATCAACAAGATTGAACTAGAAGATGGGGTCCTCAACTACTTACTGAAAACTTCTTCCCGGGAACAAAAAAAACTTGTATTTTGACCATCATCACCACCGTCCACCATTTCTCACTTTTATATAAAAAAACAAACCCATCTCATAAATGTCATTCCACACCATACCCATATCTCAAAAATACACCTAAACAAAAGAAAATGGGTATTCACCAGATCTAACCAGCCATCATCTTCCAGTTTCATTATTCACCACCGTCACTCACCTCAACACCAATTTAACATTCCAACAAAAATCCACCGTCACACTCTTTCTTCTTTCACCCCACCATCATCATCTCTTCATCCATAAAACATAAACATCAAAACCGGATCCAATATAACACTCAGTTACACAGATCTAAAACCGTCTCCATCTTTTCACTCAAAACCGAATCCATCACAAATCATCTTGATTCATCACCTCACACATATCACCATCATTTACCGAGATCTACACCAACCAAATCCTATCTCAACAAAACAAAAAAAGCCGCCACATAATCATCACAAAAAAGAATATCCAAATCGATTAAAAGAAAAATCAAGACTGTATTAAGAAGAATAGATTCGTTTCTTGTGGCCACCCAAACGAATTGTTTTACATTGAAGAATCGATTTTTTTGTATATAATGATTTCGTGTTACATTTGATGATTAAGGTTGTTAGTTATGGGTTTTGAGATGAAGAGATTGTTGATCAGAAGATGGATGCACGGGCTTTTATGTGTATTGAAGTAATTAGGTGTGTTGGAACTGGTGATGTAAAGGAAAAGCTGATAATGGGTTTATTAAAAATGGGTGGGTGATTGTTAGCTCTTAATTAGGAACGAAAAAAACGGGTGTTTATGTTCCTGTTTGGTGCATAAGATGTTGAAGCAGATTGTTCAATTGGTGAAGCTGATAATGAAATCAGTTTGTTTGAGAGAGAGAGAGAATAAAAGAAAAAAGAAAGTGGATGTATATATGCAGAAAAAACAAGTAAATGTCCAAAATACCCCTTTCTTCATTGAACTTAACGGAGAAAACTAACTTCCATCCAAGATAGGGACCAATTTTGATCCAAAGTGTAAACGATAGGGACGATCTGTGCACTTAGTTTGAGATAGGGACCAAACTTGATGTTTGGGATAAACGATAGGGACCAAACATGTAATTTTTTCTTTTTTTATAAACTTTGTATACCGACTAATGAAAACACATTTTCTTTATAAACCTTTCACAAAAACTTTTTTATAGATATTAACTTTTTTTATAAACTTTACAAACATCCCGTTTATAAAACTTTTTTGAAATACCACCTTTTACAAAACTTTCTTAATTTGCTTGTAAATATAGCTTTCTTAAAAAACTTGTATTTTTGGAAACCTTTTTATAAACTTTGTAACCGGCTGATGAGAAATATATTTTTTCATATAATGAAGATGATGAAGAGTTAGTACTATTTTTAAAGAGAGGATTTAATTCTTTTATTAGTACTATTTTTAAAGAGAGGATTTAATTCTTTTATGAGAAGATATTCACATACATCTTAATTATATGAAATAAAATACATAGTATAACCTTAGGACTTTACAAAAATAATGAAATTGTACACCAAAAAAATTGCATCGTAATTTTGACTTTACAAAAATAAAAAAAGTTCTTAACTGAATGTTTGTTTTTTTATTGATTGTAGCTTAAAAGACTTGTACAAAATAACTTATTATGGTATTCTTTTAAGGGTTTTGCTAACGGAGGGTTGTTGTTAACAACTCATTTTCAAAACTTTACGTTAAGACAATGTAAAATGTCCAAATAAAATCTTTTAAATTCATTCAAAATCACTAACAACTTCTTATAATTTCGCACACACAAACTTAATTCACATTTCTCATTGGTTATATTAACAAAAAATACGGAGCATGTCTTAAATATAACATATTTTACGGAAAAATTGTTGTTATCGACAGCCCTTAGAGCTGTTGTTAGCATTTCCCTTCTTTTAATGGCACATTTAATTTTTAAAGCTTTAGAAGCTTGTAAATTATTTTATTTTATACACTAAGTTTTTATTTGCAAATTTTTTTTATAAAGTTTTTACACCGGCTGATTTATTTTTTTATAAACTTTTAATAAAACTTTATTTAATATTTTAAACTTTATATGTTGTATGTTTATAAATGATTTTTTTACAAACTTTGTACACAATATGTTTATAAAGTTTTTTTCAAAACATTGGTGCAGAAAAGGATGTTAATTATGGAATGGTTTTTATGACAATTTTAATACTAAGGCTTAAAAGGGTTGTACAATTGAGTTAATTTTAGAAATGTTTTTAATATTGTAAGCTTAAAGAACTTATAAATTATTTTGGTTTATTAGGATATATAGATTATGTATCATTCTTATAACTAATTTGTTTCTTTAAATTTATCATATGTATAGGGTCGTTGTTTGCGGATATCATTACTTACGACTCGTTGAAGTAAGGTATTATATCCAACTATCTTCAACCAACCTTCTATAATTACCTAGTTTAACACCCATCCAATGTCAACCTATTAGAGGTTGATCTAATATTTCCCGAATTAGGACTAGTTTTAGATCACAATATTTCATTTAGGATGTGAATGCCTATTTTAAGATAAAGTGTTGTTTTAGAAATAAAACTAATATCATTTTTCCCATACTCCTACTAGTATACTTTTATACGTATGTTTAAAGAGTTAGGAGGATCGGGTGTTGTTTTACAAAAACTATCTTAAAAAAATAAAAAAATAAAAAAAAATAATAAAAAAAATTAAAAAAGTTTATATATATATGGATCGTTCCACATGGATGTACAACATAAAGTGGGCTACCCCCGAATACATGGAAAATTTGTCTCATTTCATGCAAGTTGCCGAGGAAGATCGGGTGTTGAGCAGAAAAGATGAAATTTTTTGTCCTTGTAAAAAATGTAGAAATGGTGTGTTATATGAGAGCGCTAAAGAAGTTAAACACCATCTAATTAGAGACCGGTTTACGAGAGGGTATACGTGTTGGGATTTTCATGGTGAAAAAAGAATTGCTTCTACATGTAATGAAGATCATGATTTGCCAATTAACGAGGACCGTCGTAATTTAAATGACATGTTAAATGACATGGACGATAATGTTTTTCAAAAGGAGCATGCTAAATTTGAAAAGTTATTTTTTGCCGCAGAGAAACCATTGTTTGGTGGTTGTACAAAACTTACCATACTTTTTGCGGTGATAAAGTTGTTTAAAATAAAAGCATCATTTGGTTTGAGCGATATAGGTTTCACAACTCTATTAGAGTTTTTACATGAAGAAATGCTCCCCGATGACAACGAATTGCCCGTTAAAACATACCAAGCCAAAAAACTAACGTGCCCAATGGATTTGGAAGTTGAAAGAATAGATGCATGTACAAATGATTGTATGTTGTATAGAGGCACTGATAAGGATCTACAAGTGTTTAAGGTATGCCAGACCTCGAGGTATGTTCAAATAAAACATAAAGGACGTGACGGTGATGTGATAAGAAATGGCCTTCCTGCTAAATTATTGTGGTATTTTCCGATCATACCAAGACTCGAGCGATTACACGCAGATGCTAAAGAGGCGAAATTATTACGTTGGCATGCCGATGAGCGTAAAAAAGATGGAAAACTGAGACATGTAGCTGATTCTATTCAATGGAGAAATATTGATAACTCGTTTGAAAATTTTGGTGGGGATATTAGAAATATACGGCTAGGACTTAGTTCAGATGGATTTAATCCATTCGGAAACATGAGTAGTGTTCACAGCACTTGGCCAGTTCTTTTATGCAACTACAATCTTCCACCTTGGTTATGTATGAAACAAAAATACATCATGTTGCCGTTGTTAATTCAGGGCCCCAAACACCGCGGGAATGACATTGATGTGTATTTGAAGCCTTTGATCGATGACTTGATAACGCTTTGGGAACCGGGAGTAAAAATTTATGATGCTTACTCGAAAAATTATTTTATGCTACGAGCCATGATTTTTTGCACCATTAGTGATTTCCCCGCATACGGAAATTTATCAGGATATAGTACAAAAGGGAAAAAGGCATGTCCTGTTTGTGAAGATTGCACACACTCCTTTTGGTTGCGACATTGTCGGAAAACGGTTTATATGGGACATCGAAGATCGCTTTTAAGGAATCACCCGTATCGTAGAAAGAAAGAGTTGTTTGATGATAAAATAGAGCGTGAAGTGTTGAGACCGCCGTTAGATGGAAAAGATACATTTTATCGAGTTAGAGACTTGAATGTTGTTTTAGGAAAAGGTGAAGACAACCCCGGTCCCCCTAAAGGTATTTGGAAAAAAAATCTATCTTTTGGAATTTACCGTATTGGGAGCATTTAGAAGTTCGACATTGTCTTGATGTTATGCATATCGATAAAAATATATTAGAAAGTTTAATAGCCCTTTTGTTGAACATTGCGGAGAAAACAAAAGATGGGATTAATGTTCGAAATGACATGGAAGACATGGGAATTCGACCAGAGCTTGCTGCTTAAGTGATTCCTGGAAAGCGTGGTACGTATATTCCATCGCCTCTTATACCTTGTCTAAGATCGAAAAAACCTAAGTTTTGTCAATGTTTGCATGGTATTAAGGTTCCATCTGGCTATTCTGCTAACATAAAGAAGTTGGTGTCGATGAAGGACTTGAAGGTGTCTGGTATGAAGTCACATGATTGCCATGTGCCGATGACACAAATGCTTCCTATTACAATTCGTGGAATACTACCAAACGATATCCGACATACCATTACAAAGTTGTGTTTATTTTTTAACATGATTCACTCAAAAGTGATCGATCCCGAGGTGTTAGATAAATGGCAACGTGATGTTATATTGACGCTTTGTCAACTCGAGATGTTCTTTCCACCTTCATTCTTTGATGTCATAGTTCATTTGGTATCTCACATTGTAAGAGAAATAAAGATTTGTTGTCCTGTCTTTCTACATAACATGTTTCCATTTGAGAGATACATGGGTTTCTTAAAAGGGTATGTTAGGAATCGAAGTCGACCAGAGGGTAGTATTGTTAAAGGATATGCTGCTGAGGAATTGATTGAATTTGGCACGAACTATTTGAAAGACGTGAGAAATATTGGCATTCCACAAAGTCGCCACAAGGGTAGACTTGGAGGGTTAGGTACACTTGGGCGCAAAGAAGAGCATATGCATCCAGATGATTTACATGAGGCACATTTTACAGTCCTGCAGCACATGACTTCTATTGCTCCTTACATATATGAGCACCAGTCATTGTTAAAAAATGAAAATAGTCATAGGGACAAGACTTGGCTTGCTAAGAAGCACAATTAAACGTTTTCACATTGGCTAAAAGAAAAAGTGAGTAGTACACTACCAAATGTCGATAAATCAGTGGTGGAACTAGGGTTTGGACCCGTACGTATTGTCAAATATGAAGGTTACGACATTAACGGGTATACGTTTTACACTAGACAACAAGATGAAAAGAGTATGGTGCAAAACAGTGGAGTAACGGTAATAGCCTCCACAACAGAGCACGGTACCAAAGATTGTTATTATGGTGTCATTGAAGAAATATGGGAACTAGATTATAATTCATTTGTTATACCCGTGTTTAAGTGTAAGTGGATCGATAACAGAAAAGGTCTTATTGTTGATCGAGATGGTTTCACATCTGTCAATCTTTCCACAAACGGCTATGCATCCGAACCATTCATTCTAGCAAAATTAGTCACCCAAGTTTTTTATGTCGAGGACCAGAAAGATTCTAGATGGCATGTTGTCTTATTTGGTAAACGTAATATACTCGGTAGTGATAATGTTATGGACAAGGATGAATATAATCAATATAACGAGATGCCTCCATTTTCTACCGGTATTACACGACTAGACTCCGTTCTTGATAATACTACTTACATCAGAGCCGACCACGATGAAGGATTGCTTGTGGATGAGTCTAATGGATCATGAAGGTAAGGAAAATGTGTTGATTTGATTCGTAAAAATCTTTATATTAATTATTTTTTTATACAATTAACAAACTGATAATGTATATTTTTTTTGCAGGTTCAAGTAAGTAATTATCTTGTACATATAACATTAAAAAAAAGTAAAAAACAAAAAAAAAGTAAAAAAAAAAGTAAAAAAAAAAGTAAAAAACAAAAAAAAAGTATTTTTTTATTTAGAGAATAAAAAAACAAAAAAAGTCACTTTTTTTATCAAAAAAATTTTAAAAAACCAAAAAGAATAAAAAAATCTATCTTTTTATTAGAAAAAAAAGTCATGTTTGTATATCAACCAAAAATTTAAAAAAAAACAAAAAGAATAAGAAAAAAATCATGCTAGAGGGAAACAAAAACAACCGGGAAACGAAAAAAATCAAAGACTTAAGCGCGAAAAAAAATTGGGCACTCATCCCAAACTCACAACTACTACACCCACCATTATCCATTCCATTTTCTCAATCCCAAACATACAGATCCCCTAATTTTCACCCAATTAACACACAGATCCAAAAAAAAATCCTTCTTTCACCCTCAAAACCTTAATTAACCATCACACCCACCTTATCACTTCACCGAATAACAGCTCCAATCAAAACATCACACACAAATGGTAAGTTTCGTTTTATTTCATTTTTTGTTCATTATGTCGTCTTTTTTTTGGATTTATTTCAACTTGTGTTAATTATGTATGACGACTCTAGTAAATTGTCATTCTGATTTCGTATTTGTTGAATTGATGATGTTATAAGTGGATTCGTTGTTTTGTTACACGCATTCTTATATTTAATTCTTTCTTTTTTTCCTTGAAACCTATTATACTTATCATGGACATCAGTCTATGATAACGTGGTTACCACTGCAATGATGATAGTGAGTTAATGTTTATGCAAAGTTGAGTTTTGACAAATGTGTGGTTTTTTCAAGCTAAACTAGAGTACTATAGACACTGTTCAAAAGTTAATTTCATAAAGATGAAAATGTGAACTGCTAAAAACTTTACTAATTGTTAATACATATCTTTACATTTCACTTTTTTCTAACTTAAGTTTTATAGATTATATACATTTTTCTCAATATACATTTAATTTGGTAAACTTATTTGAGTCAGGTTAGTCTGAGTCTGTTTATGTGAGAACTAATAGTAGTATTTTTGTTTCGGTTGTATTTGAGATTCGAAAGTGAGATTTGGATTGATGTGTTTTGATGTAGCTGGTGATATTCTCATCACAAATAAATGTTGGTTCTTTTTTTATTGATGAGTTAATATTATATGCAAAAAGTTGGTCTTTTTTATATAATGAGTTAAGCTTACATGTTATTTTAATGTAAGCTTACATGTTATTTTAATGTTGGTCTTTTTTTATTGCTACTATGTGCTCACGTGATGTTTAATACATAGTCAAAAGTAACAATGTGAAGAAGACATTAGTCATGTATTATAACAGTAATGATTATCAACTTCAGAAATATAAAAGTGTTTATCTGGTTGTTTATAGACATGATTTGTTATGGTAATTGAGGTGTTGTATCACATGATCTTTTAAAATGATGTCTTTTTTAGTTTCGGAGTAATACTTTAGGGGTGTTTGTTTTCAGCTTATATAGTCGCCTTATGGCTTACTTTATGTTTGGGCTTATGTTTCATAATCTCATATTTTGTAGTTTTTTTAAAAACTTTTCGGCTTATATAAGTACTAGTTATAAAACCCGTGCACGCACGGGGTTTTTTCTAAACTTTTTGATAACATCTTTTTATTATTACCCCTTATTATTTTGTATGTCGTGCTGAAAGGGCGTGGCGCTAATGTGCCACCAATAAGCCCAAATGACTTCCACATAGCCTTTAGAGTTGTAATAGTCTGATGATCGATGTTTGAGTAGCATATTGATAAATGACAAAATAAGTTTCTAGTGGTTTTAATAGAAGTAAGAGTCTAACGGATGAGGTAAAATAATTGTAAGCAATCTCATATTACCCTGTTTACAGCCATTTATTGCTACATGTACGAAATTGATCGGATTCCGCAATGATATGTTAATGAGATTCACATCGTATGATTCATGAATCAAATGGATATGCTTATGAAAACTAAGCAACCAAAAGGTGCCGAGTAACGGAGAAAAGCAAAACCTTTGGGATAGGAAATTTCAACAGAAAACATTACTTTGTCTTCTAAAGATTAATGAAAAATTGTGATACCATATTAGTCGTAATGCTTTCTTTATGCAGTTTTCTTACATGGCTGGTCCTGACTGCCTGCCAGTAGACTGAAGTAGAAGTATTGCATACGTAACTTATGCAGTAGTTACTAAACAGCGACTCAATTTCTTCAATTTCGCTGCTCACTGTGAAAGTGACCAAAAAGGACAAAAAAATTAATCTGCTGAGTTTTGTTTTATGTAAGTCACAAACGCACCTCACCAACAAAGTAACAAAGTTATGTGCTTTATGATATTGATGTCTAATATTAGCGAAATCTCGTTCAATACTTTAAGAACTAATATTTCCACTATGTCTATATTTCATCTCAAGAAGTTGCAGACTTGCAGGAATAGTTTTTTTTGTTAATAAGGAATAGTTATTTTTATGCATGTATAGAAAAGGATGATGGCTTTTATTTTCAATGAGAAGTCCTGCATATAAGGTTCATGATTTAGTTGATACACATGCATGCTAAAATTGTGAGAACTTGCTTCACTAATATGAGCAAAACATAAATTGCATATATGTCAAAGAAAACAACGACAACAAATTTGTTTACGGTTTGATAAAAAAATTGTTTTAGGTTTAGTCAACTAAAATAAAATAATAGTAGCAAACTGACAGTTTACTTTGTTATGATAAATCTTACTGATGGGCCTTCTTCATAAATCAATATTGAGGCGGATTGCGGGTGACACAGATTGATGCTGAGGCGGTTTGCAGATGATTGCTGAGTTGATGTTAAAGAAGACATGACTGGAATGATTTTGTCTGGAGTGAAGGCTAAAGATATCATTGAGTTGATTGCATCCTATAAGGGAAAAGTTGGATTCAGTTCCATCAGGTGGTTATGGTGTTGCTGTTGTTGCTTGAGCTGGTGGTGGTGCTACACCTGCAGCTGCCACTGCTGAGACAAAGAAGGAAGAGATCTATCTAAATAAGATGTATCTAAATAAGTGTTATGACCGATCAAAATAATTTAAAAAGAACACATAATAAACTAATTCAAACACTATTTACTCATTTTTTATATGCTCTAGTACTTTAGTTTATAAGCCAAAAATTAGCATTTCCTATCACTGTTTTAGACTCTATCCAAACACTTCATAATTCCAATAGTTAGATAATCGCTTTTAAAACACAATGCTAAACACACTACCTTAGCAGATCCTACATTCTTTCTTTTTGCAGCCTTTCGAATTGCTTTATCAACACTTCTTGATTCTCTTTGCACGTCTAACAAAAGCATGAAGTCAATAAACTTCATTTTTTCCAAATTGAACCAAATAAATCTATTAGTTACCATATAAGTATATATTAATGGACTTATGGTGCCCTGTTCAGAAAAAATGCTAGGTTTTGGGAACATCGGCTGGGCACTCGGCCTAACCAGGTGATATTTCCAAGAATACTCAATTGAGTTTTTGCAGCCTCTTAATGATCTTCTTTTGCGACTTCAATTTCATTGCCGAACTGCGTCACTCAGTTTAAAATACACGAGTTAAAAGAGATAAATAAGTAAAATGAGAATAGTGAAAAATCATCACAATCATTTCAAAGACGCCTCTAAAAATATGCATTTTCTTTCGGTATTATTACTTTTAACCGTTCTCATTTTAGTTATTCTTCTCCTTTGTAGAAACTAGAAGGGGGGAGGTTGATTAGTTTCTTATATTTACTTGTTAAAATGTGGTTTCCAAAAATCTTTTTTCAAAAACTTAGGCTTGAGGAAATATGTGAAATCTTCTTATGCACAATATGAACAATGATAGTGTAACTAAACTAATACTAACAAAAATATATCCACAAACAATAAAGAATGATAGTGTAACTAATCTAATACTAACACATGTATATGCATAAAGAATAAAGAATGTAAAGAGTTAAGGGTAAAGAAAGATCAAACCGAACACCAAGGATTTATAGTGGTTCGGTAACAAAGCTCACTTCTCGTTCCTACTCCACTCCTAGAGTACTCCTTACTCGAGAGTTCACTACACAACAAGCTCCTTATGGTGGAGAAAACCGTACACGTCGCTTAACCAATTTCCGACTCTAAGCTAAAAGTCGAGCCCTAATCGTAGCTAGGACCAATCTACACAACTATACTTAGTACATACACAACTTCCAAATAGACACAACTACTTGGATCTTCACAACTATGACACAACTACAAGTGTATAAAATTAGATCTTCAATGGATCTTTGGTGGTGGACTCAACACTTCACAAGGATAGTGTTCTTCTCTTTGCACTTGGAGAGGAAGGGATGGAAGAACAAGATTCACTTCTTAAACAAGTAATAATCAAACAAATGATCAAAGATTTGAGTGATTAAAGAAGGGGTTTGAATCTGGAAATAAATGTGCAAAAGAGGTGAGATGAAAAGCTGAGATTCGTCCACTATTTATAGGACAAAGGAGCCAACGGCTAGTTCTGCCCGCGGTACCTTATCTTAGCCCGCGGTACCTTATCGATAAGGTACCGCCTAGGTGCTAAGGTACCGCCGGACTAGACTCCGCTCTTTTTTGTCCTTTAGTGGTGGAGGTCTTATCTGGATATAAAAAATATCCTGAAAGGATATTCTTAACCAAATAAGAATATGCCATTTTCAAATTTTAAATAATTAATTTAATAAAACATTTTCTTAAAAAGAAAGTTTAATAAAAACTTGTCACACTTAATAAAAAGTGAGTTTTAAGCAAA
This sequence comes from Glebionis coronaria, assembly GCA_025667525.1. Taxonomy (NCBI): domain Eukaryota; kingdom Viridiplantae; phylum Streptophyta; class Magnoliopsida; order Asterales; family Asteraceae; genus Glebionis; species Glebionis coronaria. The sequence continues at coordinate 50,583,839 of CM046875.1, forward strand.
GATTAAATCACTTGATCACTTGATTAAGGTTAGTACTTGTTTATCCATACCTTAAGTGAAAATGGGTAAAATGAAAAATACTTGAACTCAAGAATTCGTTTTTCGTTGTTTTCGTAAATGCTTGTTTTTACATATTGTCGTAATCAAAACAAGGCGAGACCGAAAAATGCAAGTAACGTTTTTAGGCATTTATTGCATTAACAGTCTCCCCCTTTTTGATTCCGACAATACATAAACTCAATCACACAAAAACAAGATTTTCGAAGACGAGTTTATTCATTTCTCCCCCTTTGTCGAAGCAAAAAGGTTGCACAAGTCGGTGTTTGAAGAAACGGACTTCGCAAAGACTCCCCCTTGGTGCTTACTCCCCCTAGCTTGGGGCACCGAGGAATCGAGATATGGTGACAAGCTACATAGAAGTGTTAGTTGAACAAAAGAAACAACCAACAATATATAGCAATAGGTCACATAAAAAATAAAAGAGAAGAAAACACAAAGACAAAGATCCAAGATAGGTTACTAAAAGGACATCATACAAAGAAGTATGGAAAAAGGAAACAAGCCAAAAGCATAAATCTAATCCTAGTTATTCTAGAATTCTAAGGTTTGCTTGAATTTGGTGTCTTGTGGATAAGCAACCAATGCTTATATGAAAGACAAGGTAATAGCGGAGGGTGGTGGTGGTGGCTTGTTGGAGATCTCATAATCAAAGTGAAGAGAAGGCTTGATTAAGAGACTCTTGATGTAGCTCAACTCCTCATAGATGTGTGCCATAGCAAGGTGTTGATATTGACAACATTGACAATATGTTCCATGATGCATGACATTATCATGAGAAGGAGGAAGCACACTAAAGGGTGGTGGTGGAAGAAAAGATGTTCCACAATCAACATTCTTGGTAGGAGACATGTGATTAAGAGTGTTCTTGGGTGGGTTTGGATTGAAAGCAATTGGAGAAAATGGAGGAGATTCAAGGCTTTCATTGGGAGAATAAGACATTTTGGATGTGAAGTAATGCAAAATGCTTATGGTTTAAATAGGGAAGGCTTAGGGTATTTTTGGGGTGGTCAAAGGTTTTGAAACAAAGATTCTCAAAAATGTTGGAGCAAATCTGGAGTTTCAGACAAAAACCCGAAAAAGGAAGGCACTGTAGGCGGTTCCTTATCTAGGGTGGCGGTACCTTATCAATAAGGTACCGCGGTTCACATATGGAACCGCCTGCAGAAGCAGGGTTTGGTGTTTGGAGGAAGATTTTTCAGCAAATCTTATTTTTCTAGTCTAACTTATCATAGGGATATGCTTAAAAGCAAAGATAGACAAAGAAAACATATGCAAACTTACCAAATAGAGATTTGACCAAAATACATGGATTAAAAAATCGATGTAGGAGGTGTGTAAGACAAGACCTTAAGTCATGACACAATGATCCTCCATGATTCTATCTTGTTCTTGCTATGTTTGAGAGAATCATACATATGAATTATGTAAGCTCTAGATTAATAGCGAGAATCTATGAAAAATCGTTTTTAGATTGAATTAACAATGTCAAACGAATTTCTCAACCATTTTCGAAAGAGACTTTGAGAATTTTGAAAAAGATAGGAGAAGATTTTTCAAAAGGAGTTTAAAAGACTCAAAGACTCAAAGTGATAAACTATAAAAAGAAGGAAATCAAGGAAGATGTTCCATTAATCCTAGACCTAGACGCAAGTAATTAAAAGGTTCCCTCTTAAGTGGCTTAGTGAAGATATCGGCTAAGTTGTCCTCGGAGGGCACCTTTTCAATAGTAATGTTCCCCTTTTGAACATTATCCCTAAGAAAATGGTGTCTAATTTCTATGTGTTTGATTCGCGAATGTTGCACGGGATTCTTGCTTAGGTCTATAGCGCCTTTATTTTCGCACATGATGGGAACATCATCAAGAGAAATCCCGTAATCAACAAGAGCTTGCTTCATCCATAGAGCTTGTTGGCATGCTTTTCCGACACTCACATACTCGGCTTCCGTGGTGGATATTGCAAGAGCGGTTTGTTTCTTGGAGAACCAAGAAGTTAAACAACAACCCATGAAGGTACAAACTCCACTAGTGCTTTACCGGTCCACATAGTCTCCCGCATGATCCGAGTCCACGTAGACAATGGTTTCTACGCCGGTCCCTTTAGGATACCATAATCCTAAATGTATAGTGCCTTTAATGTATCGGAAGATACGCTTAACCGCTTCAAGGTGAGAGGTTTTGGGAGCCTCTTGGAAGCGAGCACAAAGGCAAACACAAAACATGATATCCGGTCGACTTGCCGTTAGGTACAACAAACTACCAATCATACCTCTATATTTGGTGTTGTCTACCGACTCACAATCATCATCTACGGTGAGTTTAGTATCCGAGGCCATAGGGGTCTTCATTGGTCTAGATTCTTCTAATCCAAATTTCTTTAGCATTTCTTTAGCGTACTTAGATTGACTAAAAAAATACCATCGTCCATTTGTTTAATTTGGAGTCCTAAAAAGAAGTTGAGTTCTCCCATCATACTCATTTCAAACTCATCATGCATGATTTTGGCAAAGTCATCACACAATTCTTGACAAGTTGAGCCAAATATAATGTCATCAACATATATTTGTACGATTATGAGGTGAGGACCTTTCTTATTTGTAAAGAGTGTATTGTCTACCATTCCCATGGTATACTCATGTTTAACAAGAAACGCTTTAAGTCTATCATACCAAGCTTTGGGTGCTTGTTTGAGTCCATAAAGTGCTTTCTTAAGCTTGTAAACATGGTCCGGTTTCTCAAAATCAATGAAGCCGGGAGGTTGAGCCACATATACCTCCTCATTGATCAAACTGTTAAGAAATGCACTCTTTACATCCATTTGTTGAAGCTTAAAATCTAAGGTACAAGCGTAGGCTAAAAGGATTCTAATTGATTCTAATCTAGCTACCGGTGGATATGTCTCGTCATAATCAATCCCTTCTTGTTGATTATAGCCTTGAGCTACAAGTCTAGCCTTGTTACGAGACACAACACCATTCTCATCTAGCTTATTCGTAAATACCCATTTGGTTACTATAATGGTAGAACTTATAGGTAGAGGAACAAGTTCCCAAACATCATTGGCAACGAATTGGTTCAATTCTTCTTGCATCGCAATGACCCAACTCTCATCCGTCAAAGCTTCTTTAACATTCTTTGGTTCAATCAAGGAGACAAAACAAAAGAAGTTGCTTTGGTTTTGGACTTGAGATCTTAGGGTCCTTTGATTTAAGTCACCAATGACATTATTGAGAGTATGATCCCTAGATTCCTTAATGTTTACTTCCTTTTCAACACTAAGGTCTTCAATTCCTATTTTTCTAACCTCTTTGGCTTTAACTACTTCTAATTCATCCAAGTCATCATCAACCAATGGTGGTGTCTTGGGTGAAGGAGGGGTTTCATCAAAGGTTACGTTGAGTGATTCTTCAATAACCCCCGAGGTTCTATTTAGGACTATGTAGGCTTTACTAGTTTGGGAATAACCTAAAAGGATACCTTCGTAAGACTTTGGGTCAAACTTGGTAAGGTATTCTTTGGTGTTGAGGATAAAGCACTTGCTTCCAAACACCCTAAAGTATTCTAATGAGGGTTTCTTACCTTTAAGAATCTCATAGGGGGTCTTTCCTAGGAAAGGTCGAATAAGAATTCGGTTGAGAATATAAGTCGATGTGTCCACGACATTGCACCAAAACTTTTGAGGCAAAGATTGCTCGTTTAACATCGTCCTACTCATCTCTTGGAGAGTCCTATTCTTCCTTTCAACTACCCCATTTGATTGTGGAGTGCGAGGAGCCGAGAAGTTATGGGTAATACCATGAGCTTCACAAAAGGCACCAAATTGCACTTCATTATCAAATTCCCTACCATGATCCGTCCTAATAGAAACAATTGAACATCCTAGTTGATTTTGAATTCTTCGACTAAAGATTTCGAAGTGATCGAAAGCTTCATTCTTAGATGCCAAAAATCTAGTCCAAGTCAATCTAGAATAGTCATCAACTATAACTAGGGTATAAAGGTTACCTCCATAACTCCGTATGGCGGAAGGTCCAAAAAGATCCATATGTAGGAGCTCTAAGCACCGAGAGGTCGAAACCAAATGTTGGGAATAAATTAAGGCCAGATCACTTGAGCGCTGACAAGAACAAATCAAGCGTTGACAAGAACAAAATAAGCGCTGACAGCTCAAGCGTTGACAAGTTAAAGTCAAGCGTTGACACATTGAAGACAAGCACCGATGGAAGATATATTCTACGCATGTATTATATTCTAGAATACTTCTAGTAAAGATAAGAACAACAATGTATTTTCTATATTTATCTTTACCTAGAATAGTTGATACGTAGATTATTGTACAAGGCTTCTTATGTCTATAAAATAAGGCCTTTAGGTTAATGTTTAACATAAGTTTCATATAAGTTTTCATTCGTAAACATCTTTCATTTTAAGCAAGTTTGATATTGATAATCAAAGTGAAAGTTTGTTTATATCGTTGTGTGTTCTTGTTTAAGTGTTAAATTCCGCATAACACTTAGATTCATAAAGCATATACAAAGGTTTCTCTACGTGTATTACTTGATCTAATCTCGTATACACAAAGCTAATCGATCTAAGTTTGGGATCAACAAGTGGTATCAGAGCTTGTTGAGGAACTTTTGATCTTAAAGAACACCAGAACCCTAAAAACACCAAAACCCTAATTTTCTCAGAAACCCTAACAACATCATGTCTGAAGCAATAACCTCCTCCTCCTCAGCCTTACCAAACATCAAGATTCCCATGCTTGATGCAACCAACTTTGACTTATGGAAGTTCAATTTTGAACAATATCTGGGGATCTATGACTACACACTCTGGGAGATTATTGAATATGGAAACACATTCAATAAGGCTCAAAAGATTCTTGATGCCATCTCTCAAAGATCAGCTGTTGCTGGATGTTCTGAAGCAGATAAGAAAGAAAAACCTGGAGATGGTAGAGCTGTGGCTGCTAATGACATTGCAAAGAAAAGGGTTGACATGAAAGCTCTAAATATTCTGAAAGTCTCCTTGGGACAAGAAAACCAGCATAAATATAGAGGCTATGAATCTGCTAAGGAGCTTTGGGAAGCTCTTGAAGTTGCATATGGTGGCAATGCAGACACTAAGGAGGAAAAGAAAAAGCAACTTCTGCATGATTATGCTGTCTTCAAAGCTCAACCCAATGAGAAACTGAGTAGTGTGAGAAGCAGATTGCTTGACATTACTAGCAAGTTGTCCTTCATGGGGACACAAGTTGGTGATGTTGACATCAATGCTACCTTTCTTAAAAGTCTTGGTGAGGCATGGAAGATTGAGGCAAGATCTATTCTTGCCAACAATACCTACAAGAGCTCCTCGTTTGATGACATCTACAACAAACTAAGACTGTTGGAAGATGAAACTCTTCTAGAGCATGGAAGCAAATCTACCACCAGCAACATGGCCTTCTTTTCTCATAGTGAAGGTCAATTCAATCAGAAGGACTCTTATATGCATCCAGTTACTGGATCATCATATGTCAGCGCTGGAACAAGTCCTGTCAACGTCTCCTTTTCAGACGCTGACACATTCAAGAATGACTCCCCAAGAGTTAAACCTGCTGGTTTGGATTTGGATACTTTTTGTGCCTACATTGCTTCTTTGCCAAATGGTTCAGTGATTACATATGAGGACCTTGAGCAGATAAGTGATGAGCACCTGGAAGAGATGGACATCAAGTGGAACATGGCTCTTGCTAGCATAAGAGCAAATAGGTGGAACAGAAGGTTTAAGAAGAAAATGACCTTCAATGCTAAAGAAACAGCTGGATTTGACAAATCCAAAGTTGAATGCTACAACTACCATCGTATGGGGCACTTCATGAGGGAATGCAGATCTCCTAGAAGATCTGATGCTGGTAAACCCTCAAGTCAGGTTGTTAAAGCTCAGGATTCCAAAGCCATGGTTGCAGTTCAAGGAATTGATGGTACAGGATGGGATTGGAGCTATCTGGCTAAGAATGTTGAAGAGGATAAAGCTTTGGTTGCTGATATTGAAGAAGAAGAGCATGTTGAATATGCTCTCATGGCACACTCCTCCTCTTCATCTGATAATGAGGTATATGATGATGCTTTTTGTAGCAAAGGTTGTAGGTTAAACACTGAAAGACTTAACAAAGAGGTGTTAAAACTAAAAGATGATATGAGTACTGAAAGGTGTAAATTGTCTAATTACCAACTAGCTCTTACTGAAACTGAGAAAACCGTTTCTGAATACAAGAAAATGGAATTTGATTTAAAAGATAAGATCAATATCTTAAAACATGAGTTAGAGGGTAGTATGGATATTAGAAACATCATGGAAAGGGTTAATGGTGAATTACAGGCTAAATTAGATGAGGCCATTAAGAATAAAGATAATGTTGGCCTCAAAATTCAAAAATTTGATAGAGCCACCCAAACCCTAGGAGACTGTGTAGCTAAACAAAGGGATCCTAAGGACATGACTGGGATTGGGATGAATGATTACTCTTTGGTTCCACCACCAGCTGGTGACTTCTATGGTGTCCAACAAAGGGACTTATCTTGGACTGGTTTGCCAGAGCTCCAAGAGGAGGACATCATTCCTCCACCAAGAGTTGTCACTCCAGTTGAAGAGTATCAACAGAAACTGACTGACCTAAATGAGTGGAAGAAGGCTAACCCTACTCTATTTGTCAAGGGTGGCTTGCTATGTGAAAGTCCTAATGAGTCTACACCCATTAAGGTTACTAACCCAATCACTGGTAAAGTTGTTGACCTAGGCTCAAACACTGTTAGAAGACCTAGCATTAAATATGCAGAGATGTATAGGAATACTAGGTCACCCAGGAGTCAATTTAGCAATCATGGAACAGGCTTCTACTCTTCTAGACCTAAGGTTGTGTCTAGAAAAGCTTGTTACACTTGTGGTAGCTTTTCACACTTGGCATACAAGTGTGTCAACGCTCCCAAAGCCAGCGCTGACAGGAATAATTTCAGCGCTGACAGGAACAAAGTCAACGTTGTTAGGAAGTCAAACGTTGTCAGACCCAAACCTTGTGTGCAACAAAGTCCACAAGTGATTAGACCTGCCCCATTCTTTTCTAGAAGGTCTAACACTCATGGACAAAGACCTTTTCAAAAGACAAACACATGGTCAAATAGGCAATGGGTTTCTGTAGCAAACCCTAGGTTCAACGCTGACAAGGGTAATTTCAGCGTTGACAGGACAAATTCTAACGCTGACAGAAACGTGACCAGACCTAAATATTTGCAGCCACAAGGTAAAGGGTCTAAAGCTTCTTCAAGCTTAACATGGAGACCCAAGAAAGATCAAAACCCTAATGATAATGGGATTTCAATGACTTGCAATAGATTTAATTACATTTCAAAGGTCATTACAAAACCTATTGGGGTTAACTGGGTATTTCATCCTAAAAAGGATGAGCATGGGGTTGTTGTGAGAACTAAGTCTGTTCTTATTGAACAACCAGATGAATCCAAGTCTTTTGAGACTTGGGTTCCCAAAGAAAACTAATTTGTTTTCTTTATGTGCAGGGCATTCAAAGACAGATCAATGATTATGGATATTGGGATAGTGGATTCTCAAGGCACATGACAGGGAAGGAAGACTATCTGACGAATTTCACCCCTATTAAAGATGGTGATAAGGTTTACTTTGGAGGTGGATATGGAACTATCACAGGCAAAGGAACCCTTCTCACCAATAATCTGCGTTTTGAGAACGTCTTCCTGGTAAAAGAACTTGATTACAACCTGTTTAGTGTATCACAAGTTTGTGATAACAAAAATAAAGTTCTTTTTACTGATACTGAGTGTTTGGTGTTAAGCAAGGATTTTAAGATCCCTGATGAGAAATATATTGAGTATAGAACACCTAGGCATAAGGACATATATAATGTGAATTTAAATGGGATTAAAATGAATACCAATATGTCTTGTTTTTATGCTAAGGCCTCAGTAGATGAGAGTAATTTGTGGCACAGGAGACTAGGGCACATAAACTTTAAAAATATAAATAGACTTGTGAGGCTTGGTTTAGTTGATGGTTTGCCTGAGAAGGCCTTCCACAATGACCACTCTTGTGTTGCATGTCTTAAAGGCAAGCAGCACAAGGTCTCATTCAAGTCCAAACAGGTGCATACTAGTTCCAGACCTCTTCATATGCTTCACATGGACCTTTTTGGTCCAACAAATATAGAAAGCTTGAATGGTAAGTCATATTCTTTGTTATCACAGATGACTTTTCTAGATTTACTTGGACATTCTTTCTAGCTATGAAGAGTGACACATATGATGTTCTTATTGATTTTATCACTCAGATTGAGAAGAGGTCTGGCAATGAGGTTAAAATGCTTAGAAGTGATAATGGTGGAGAATTTAGGAATAAGAAGTTAGATGATTTCTGTGCCAAGAAAGGAATTACAAGGCAATTTAGTATTGCTAGAACCCCACAACAGAATGGGGTTGCTGAGAGGAAAAATAGAACCCTAATTGAAGCAGCCAGAACAATGTTGGTTGATGCTCACTTTCCTATAGCCTTTTGGGCTGAGGCTGTTAATACAGCTTGCTATGTGCAAAATAGAGCATTGGTTAACAAAATTCAGAACAAAACACCTTATGAGTTACTTTGGGGTAGAAAACCTAATATTGGTTTTCTCAGACCTTTTGGTTGTCATGTAGTAGTGTTGGATACTAGTGATGCCTTAGGGAAATTTAGTGCAAAAGGTGATGAGGGTTACTTCATGGGGTATTCAGTGCAGAGCAAGGGTTATAGGGTTTATCTTAAAGAGGACAAACGTATAGTTGAAAGAGTACATGTTAGGTTTTTAGAGAATAAACCTAGTGATCCTGAAAGTGGTCCTAATTGGTTGTTTGATTTGGAACCCTTATCTAGAAGTTTAAATTATATGCCTGTCACTAATCCAGACATTGTGAAGGTAACTTCAAATGTTGTGGAGGAACAAGTTGTTAATGTTTCAGGTACACAGGTTAATGAGAGGGTTGGATCACAAGCAGAAAAGGCATCTCCTATATTAGAATATGTCACAATTCCCATTTGGACAGATGCTTTTGCTGCTGCTGTTGCTGCTGGACAAGATAATGGTGGTTTCCAAATACCACCAGATACAAACATGCATGGTTCTTCAGGCGCTGACAAAGGCAAATCTAGCGCTGACAAGACCAATTCAGACGTTGATGGCTCAGACGTTGACAACAACAGTTCAAGCGTTGTTAGCCCAAGCGCTGACAAACAAGGTTCAGGCGTTGACAACAATTCTGCCCATCTTTTCTCTTCAAATTTTAAACAAGGTGAACCTTCCAATTTATATGAAGAGGTTCATCCTCATGTTGATGTAAGAGAGTCTGAAGAAGAAGATATTGGCAACTTGGAGCATGAGGTTGAGGACACCAGACTTTTTGAAGGAGGAGTTCTCACTTCCACAATGAAGAATCACCCCCAATCCCAGATCATTGGTGATATTATGACTCCAGTTCTGACTAGAAGATCTCATCAAGGTCTTGGTGGGTTTATTGCCAATATACACAAGAAGGTTGATACCCCTCTTATGCAAGCATGTTTGTTTGCATGTTTTCTGTCACAAGAAGAAAACAAGAAAATATTTGATGCTCTCAAAGAACCAAGTTGGGTGGAAGCAATGCAGGATGAGCTTCACCAATTTGCAATTCAGGATGTTTGGGAGCTGGTTGATTGTCCTAGATATGTTAGACCTATAGGGACAAGATGGGTTCTCAGGAACAAAAGAGATGAAAGAGGTATTGTGGTCAGAAACAAGGCAAGGTTAGTGGCTCAAGGTTATACACAAGAGGAGGGGATAGACTATGAGGAGGTCTTTGCACCAGTTGCAAGGATTGAAGCTATTAGGATTTTTCTAGCCTATGCCTCCTGCATGGGCTTCACAGTCTATCAAATGGATGTCAAGAGTGCCTTCCTCTATGGAACTATTGTTGAGGAAGTTTATGTGATGCAACCTCCTGGTTTTGAGGATCCAGAGCATCCAGATAAAGTGTATAGAGTAAAAAAGGCTATGTATGGCCTTCATCAAGCCCCTAGAGCATGGTATGGTACTTTGTCTACCTATTTGGTGGACAATGGATTCAAGAGGGGCACCATAGATCAGACACTATTTACAAAGAAGAAAGGCAAGGATGTGTTGCTTGTGCAGGTCTATGTTGATGATATCATTTTTGGGTCTACTGATCCAAAGATGAGTGAGGATTTCTCCAAGCTTATGACAGACAAATTCAAGATGAGTGCTATGGGGGAGATGAACTTCTTTCTTGGTTTACAAGTTCAGCAGAAAGAGGATGGTATCTTCATCTCCCAGGACAAATATGTTGCTGAGATCTTGAAGAAGTTTGGCTTTTCTCCACATGAAAAGAGGGCTACTACTCCTATGGATAGAGAACACCCTTGGGGAAAGATTGGAGATGGGAAAGATGTTGATGTCAGGCATTATAGATCCATGATTGGATCCTTGATGTATCTTACTGCTTCCAGACCTGACATTATGTTTGCTGTGTGTGCTTGTGCACGCCATCAAGTGACTCCCAAAGAATGTCACCTTTATGCTTTGAAGAGGATCTTTAGGTACCTAAGATGCTATCCTAGTCTTGGTTTGTGGTACCCAAAGGATTCACCATTGGAGCTGATTCAATATTCAGATAGTGATTATGGAGGTGATAAGTTTGATAGGAAATCCACAACTGGTGGATGTCAGTTTCTTGGGAGCAGGTTAATATCTTGGCAATGCAAGAAACAAACAGTGGTGGCTAATTCTACAACTGAAGCAGAGTATGTGGCTGCAGCTGCATGTTGTGGCCAAGTGTTGTGGATTCAGAACCAGCTGTTGGACTATGGGTACAATTTCATGCATACTAAGATATTTGTTGACAATAATAGTACTTTATGCATCATTAAGAATCCTGTACATCATTCTAAAACTAAACACATAGAAATTAGACACCATTTTATAAGAGATTGCTTTGAGAAAGGTTTAATACAACCAGATAGGGTTGAAACTGAGGAAAATGTGTCTGATTTATAAACTAAACCTTTTGATGCTGGGAGATTTCAATACTTGGTAACAAGTATTGGAATGGTTAATCTCACATAATATGTGTTTTGGATTCTTTTTGTAAAAGTATGTACAGGATGATGCATTATTATTGTTGGTTTTATTGATGATTTAGATTTTCCACTATATTTTTCTAACACTGACAAAGGTTACTTGAACACTGATAAGTGTTTTTGTAATGTTGTCAGCAATATAATTGTCTAACGCTGACAAAGCTTCCCTCAACGCTGTCATGTGTTATCGGGGCGTTGTCAGCAACAATGTTAGTTTTGTGGTTTTCAATCTAAATGTGCAGATGGTGTTAGCAGTATACCATTGGATACAGAGTTGCTTATGGATCAATGGAGAAGCATTTGGACAAGTTTTTATTTATGGATGATGGTTGGAATGTTTCATTCCTATCTTGACATAAATTTTTATGTTCATGCATGATTTTAGCAAACTTTTTGTATCATAGTTTAAGGGGAGGTTTTAGGAACCTTTAGGATGTTTGGGTATCCATATGATACTCTTATCACAATTTTAGATTGTGTCCACAGGTGAGTATGAGTTAGTTTTACTAAATCATGAGGCACTGTAGCATGCAAAGTTGATATACTATGCATGCTGCCAAGACATTTTTGGCCTAGAATTGGTTGTGGTCTGTTGGGAGACTTGGGAATGATTTTGATATGGGATTTACCTAGGAGTAACAAGGATTTTATAAGGTAACTTTTTGTTAAGAGTTTTGGTTAGCAAGGGACACTAGAGGACTGTTATGTCTATCTTGCTTATGCAAGTGTGCATAACTGGACAGTGCTTGCCGCCCTATGATAATTATCAGCTTTTGGTTATCTTCTCTAGGATAAATTACTTGTTAAGGTCATTTTTCACTTTTTAAAATATTTTTATTTTTTGGATGCTGACAATAATTTTCCAAGCGTTGTTGTGACCAAATTGGACGCTGACATGGCTTTAGGCAAACGTTGACAAGATTATAGCCGTTGGGCGTTGACAGGTTATTTTTGACCGTTGACACTCAATGGGACCTACCCAGTTGTTACTTTTTGACATATTTTCAAGCCGTAATTTTAGGAGTTGTTACTTTCATTTAATGCATGAGATAACTTATACCTTTTTCAATATTTTCATGATTGATTTTTTTTTTTGAAAATCTTTGCCTATTTTTGGGCCAATCACATGCATTCTTTTTCTCCTATAAATTTGGCTCCTATTTTAAACAGGGTATCTATAACTCTTGTCTAACAATTTTCTCTTATCAACTTCATCTTCTACACTTAAAATTAACAGCTTTCATCAATGGCACCAAAGTTTAAACCAACAGAATTGGAATTGGGGTTCAGATCACAACACAACATGATTTCTTATCTTGAAGCTGATGATGCTCTGTTTCCCCAATACACACAAATGGTGGCGTATTTGAATGCATCCCCATTAAGGTATGCTCTTTCTCATGCACCACTCATTCCAGTCACACACATTAAGCAGTTTTGGAACACTGTTAGTTCCTCAACAGTTAATTGAGTGACCACATTGACTTCTATTGTTCATGGGAGATCTTGGGTGGTTACTGAGGCTTTGGTACGCCAAGCCTTGCATCTTGATGATGCTGATGGTATAGCCACCCTTCCCATAAATGAAATAGAACAAGGGCTTAGGGCTTTGGGATATCCTTTTCCTGATGAAGGTACTCTTAATAAGTATCATAAGCAGGAATTTCCCCCAGCCTGGAAGTACCTCATACATGTCATCCTTCAATGTTTGAGTCCCAAATGTACTGCACACAATGAGATCAATAGATCCGTTGCCAGTGCTATTGTGTGCATTGCAACAGGGCAAAAATATAACTATTCTAAAATGATTTTTGAGGGGATGTGTAAAAACAAGGGGACAAAAATGACTTTAGCTTATCCCCGTTTTCTGCAAATGGTTTTTGATAATCAAGGTTACTGCTCAAGGGATCACAATGATTTTTATAAGATCCCTGAGCAAAAGAAAGCTATTTTTATGAAGATGGATTCACCACCCCATAGAGACCTACCTTTAACCCAAGCCATGCTTGCTGTTATTGCAGCAGCACAACCCCAACCAGATCCCCAACCTCAAATTGACCCTCAACCACAACTTGAACCAATTCCTGAACCTTTACCTTCACCTGAACAAATGCAAATTGACTCTGAATCCTTCAACGCTGACACACTCAATGTTGGCGTTGATGTGCCTATTTCCAACGCTGACACACAACCTTCACAATCCCAAACACCCCTTAACCAACCCACATCTACCCATTCTTCCACACTATCTTCCACACCCCCTGAATATAGGTTGATGAAACGCCAAAGGACTACTAGAGTGTTCTCCTCTGGTAGTCCTAGCCATGTAGCAGAGAGAACCACCACCACAAGTGTGGCTGGTGACCTGGATGAGGCTGGGACTATTGGTTCTGGCTTAGAAGCTGGCCAAGGCAGTCCCACCATCATTAAAGTCCTCATCTATGCCCAATGAATCTGACTTGGGAGGTCAAATCCCCATTTTAGAAGAGGGCAGACTGGAACCAATGACTCTTATGGAATTGACGACAGTCTGCATTAGCTTGCAAAAGCAAAATGCAGACTTGGTACAAGTAGTCAGCTCACAAGGCCTTGAACTCAAGCAATTGAGGGAGAGGATTGTTGTTTTGGAAAGTGATCGTGCTAGAAGGAGTATGGAGGAATCTTCCAAAGGGGAGGAAGATCAAATAAATCTGAGTGATAAGGGCAGCCAGGATGGTCAATCAATGGATGTTGCTGAAGCCCTTACAACTTTGAAAAACAAACAGGTTTTGATACGTCCTTAGTCTCTCCCACCAACTTAAATTTATCATTTACAGCTATGTTGAGAGAGGTTACACAAGGCGCTGAGGGAAGATATTTGAGCGTTGACAAGGAAAATTTGGACGCTGATAGAAGTATTTTGGGCGCTGATAGAACAAATTTGGGCGTTGACAGACCTGCACATGAAGGTGATGTATCCCAGTCATCATCTATCATCAAGGAGGTTTCTACTCAGGTATTACCATCTACCTTACCAACCATTGCACCATCAGATAAGGGTAAGGGTAAAATGGTAGAAGAGATTGTTCCAAAGGATGCAGCCCAAGTTGAATTTGATAGAAGATTAGCTGCACAAATCATGGAACGAGATGAAATGGAAAAGTCACCATTTGTTGTGACTTCAGTAGAAGAAAGTGATGGAGCTAGCTCAGACTCAAGTGTGATGATAATAGAACCAGAAAGGCTTGAGTATGGTGATGAGTTTGCTAGGGAAAAGTTGAGAGAATTGAAATTGCAGGTTGACTTTGACATGCCAGAGGTGGTTCAAATGTACAATGCTTGGGAAGAAAGATGCATGGATAATCCAGACTTGACCATTTCAGATCAAATATGGGGTTTGGAGCTTCTTCTTAGAGTTCAGAAGGATTGTAAGGTAATTTTGAAACACAAGGCAAGCAATATTCTCTCAGAGTTAAAAAGGGATAGAAGGGAGCTCTACTTTATGTTGCTCAGATGTCATGGAGTTGGATGGACATATCAGAAGTTGAAGGCTTTGACATTTGATGAGTTGGAAAACAGGGCTTATCCCATTTGGGTGAGAGTGCAAGAAGCAAACACTCTCAGACTTCTTTCAGATGAAAGAAAGGAGGAACTTGCAGAAGAAATGGAAATCAAGAAAGCTATGATGGTTCCCAGGCCAGTGAAGAAGGGAATTAAATTTGAGTTTCCAAAAGATATGGATCCACTATATCCAAGTGAAGCAGTTATAAGAAAGAGCCTTAAGCTCTCCCCATTAGAAGCTTCAGATATGGTGCAAGTGTTACCATTAGATTCCAGGAACCCAATTGTGAGTTATGAAGAAGATGAATGTGGGTTCTGGAAGATTGGCAGATTTGGCAAGGAGGTACACACTTTTACCACTCTCATATCTTTGTTTGCAAGTTATGATAGAGAAGACTTGGTGGACCTTTGGAGGTTGCTGGAGACCAAGTATGAGGCTGAAGCACCAACTTCAGCTAATGGAATAAAACTTTGGACCATATTCAAAAGAATGTGTGGACCAAAAGATGAGGATCCTGCAATATGGAAGCATCTTGAAGATGACCTCAGTGGTCTTCAATGGAGGTTATATTCAGCTGCTGGTGTATACCATTTGAGTTCTACAAAGTTTGCTGAGTATCTACTTGTGGATGCTCAGTATTTCATATCCAAGGCTATTTTGGAAAAGATGAAGGACACTCAGCTGGAAATAGATTATTCAAGTGACGTGGCAAAAGATTTGATCAGATTTATTCATTACCAATATGAGAAAGTTTGTAAGACTCCTCCTAGTCCTTAATGCTTATTCAGAAACTTGATCATAAGGGTGGATATCAAGTTTAGGGGAGGATTGTTGGGAATAAATTAAGGCCAGATCACTTGAGCGCTGACAAGAACAAATCAAGCGTTGACAAGAACAAAATAAGCGCTGACAGCTCAAGCGTTGACAAGTTAAAGTCAAGCGTTGACACATTGAAGACAAGCACTGATGGAAGATATATTCTACGCATGTATTATATTCTAGAATACTTCTAGTAAAGATAAGAACAACAATGTATTTTCTATATTTATCTTTACCTAGAATAGTTGATACGTAGATTATTGTACAAGGCTTCTTATGTCTATAAAAGAAGGCCTTTAGGTTAATGTTTAACATAAGTTTCATATAAGTTTTCATTCGTAAACATCTTTCATTGTAAGCAAGTTTGATATTGATAATCAAAGTGAAAGTTTGTTTATATCGTTGTGTGTTCTTGTTTAAGTGTTAAATTCCGCATAACACTTAGATTCATAAAGCATATACAAAGGTTTCTCTACATGTATTACTTGATCTAATCTCGTATACACAAAGCTAATCGATCTAAGTTTGGGATCAACACCAAATTATTGGCTTTGTGACTTGAGTGAACTTGCTTTCCAACTTTGCAAGCATCACAAAAGTGACTATCAAACTTAATCTTGGGGAGGTGTCTTACCAACTCCTTAGAGACTAAAGATTGAATTAAACGCATATTAGCGTGACCTAATCTCCTATGCCAAAGAGTAGAACTATCATCTATAGTCACAAGACATATGTTGTCTTTTGACTTCTTATTAACCTTCATGACATAAAGCCCATGCTTTCTAACACCTTTTCCAATGACTTTTCCATCTTTTACGATTTCACTGTTATGTTCCGAAAAGATGACCTTACACTTATTATCAAAAATTTGACCTATACTTAAAAGGTTAAATCCTAAGTTATCTACGTGCTCAACATTTTCAATGGTCATGGAGTCAAGAGAAACCGTACCTTTGCCAATGATATTACCACGTAGACTACTAGCGAATGTGACGTTACCTCCATCATATGCTTTGTAATGCGAGAACAAACTTTGATTACCCGTCATGTGTTTAGAACATCCACTATCCTTAATCCACTCATCGGGCTCCAAATCAATTCCCAAGCATATCTCTTTAGAAGTGTGAGCCATTAGACATTTCTCCTCTTTGGGGTTGTCATCATCATCTTCACCGCTATCGCTCCAAGCGCCACTAACGAACGCCGTGTGGTTCTTATCACGAGCAGGCTTTGGACAATCACCAATGAAGTGATTTGGATCACCACATCTAAAGCAATTCCTATCACCTTTTTCGTTCTTGACAAACCGATTCTTTGACAGTAGTTTCTTGTCATAGTTGGGTTGCCTAACGTGTTGACCTCGTCTCTTGAAGAACTTCTTGAAATCTCTCACCGCCAATGCATACTCCTCGTCATCGCTTTCCGAGGAACTATCATGGTCACTTTGTGCCTTCTTGGCTTTAAGTGCAAGAGATTTCCTTTCACTCTTGGTTTTCACTAATTCCGAGTCCTTCAAAATTATCATCTCATGAACCTTCAAGTTTCCTATGAGTTCATCGAGTGATAAAGTTGAGAGATCTTTCGACTCTTCAATCGCCATGACTTTTGCTCTCCACTTTAGATGTAAGGCCCTTAGAAACTTCCTAACATTGTTCTTGCTAGAAAAACCTTCATCAAGTGCTTTTAGACTAGTAATAATGGTGTTAAACCTAGCAAATGCACTATCAATAGTTGCATCTTCTAAGATGACAAATTGTTCATATTGTTGGACAAGAAGATCGATTTTGCTTTCTTTGACTTGGCTATTACCTTGGTGGGTTACTAAAAGAGTGTTCCAAATATCTTTAGCGGTTTCACACATAAAAATTCTTTCATACTCTTTCTTAGGCAAGGCATTATAAATCACCATTTTAGCCTCATTATTTTTTGAAAGTTTCTTTTTAGTATCGTCATTAGCTTTGTCAAAAGTGACCAATTCTTTTGTTTTAGAAACTTCATTAAATTGAAAGGGTAAAAAATCACCATTGGTAATAACATTCCAAAGATCTAAATCTTTTGATTTCACATAAGTTTCAAATCTATTTTTCCAATAAATAAAACTATCGGTTTCAAAAAGTGGTGGTCTTTGCATAGACTGCCCTTCTAGGTATTTGTTGGAATCCATAGATCGATTCAAGTTTTAAAATTCAATATACTTTAAAAATTCTTGAGCAACCCGCTCTAATACCAATTGTAGAAACTAGAAGGGGGGGGGGGGTTGAATAGTTTCTTATATTTACTTGTTAAAATGTGGTTTCCAAAAATCCTTTTTCAAAAACTTAGGCTTGAGGAAATATGTGAAATCTTCTTATGCACAATATGAACAATGATAGTGTAACTAAACTAATACTAACAAAAATATATCCACAAAGAATAAAGAATGATAGTGTAACTAATCTAATACTAACACATGTATATGCATAAAGAATAAAGAATGTAAAGATTTAAGGGTAAAGAAAGATCAAACCAAACACCAAGGATTTATAGTGGTTCGGCAACGAAGCTCACTCCTCGTTCCTACTCCACTCCTCGAGTACTCCTTACTCGAGAGTTCACTACACAACAAGCTCCTTATGGTGGAGAAAACCGTACACGTCGCTTAACCAATTTCCGACTCTAAGCTAAAAGTCGAGCCCTAATCGTAGCTAGGACCAATCTACACAACTATACTTAGTACATACACAACTTCCAAATAGACACAACTACTTGGATCTTCACAACTATGACACAACTACAAGTGTATAAAATTAGATCTTCAATGGATCTTTGGTGGTGGACTCAACACTTCACAAGGATAGTGTTCTTCTCTTTGCACTTGGAGAGGAAGGGATGGAAGAACAAGATTCACTTCTTAAACAAGTAATAATCAAACAAATGATCAAAGATTTGAGTGATTAAAGAAGGGGTTTGAATCTGGAAATAAATGTGCAAAAGAGGTGAGATGAAAAGCTGAGAATGGTCCACTATTTATAGGACAAAGGAGCCAACGACTAGTTCTGCCCGCGGTACCTTATCTTAGCCCGCGGTACCTTATCGATAAGGTACCGCCTAGGTGCTAAGGTACCGCCGGACTAGACTCCGCTCCTTTTTGTCCTTTAGTGGTGGAGGTCTTATCTGGATATAAAAAATATCCTGAAAGGATATTCTTAAGCAAATAAGAATATGCCATTTTCAAATTTCAAATAATTAATTTAATTAAACATTTTCTTAAAAAGAAAGTTTAATAAAAACTTGTCACACTTTATAAAAAGTGAGTTTTAAGAAAAGATTAAATCACTTGATCACTTGATTAAGGTTAGTACTTGTTTATCCATACCTTAAGTGAAAATGGGTAAAATGAAAAATACTTGAACTCAAGAATTCGTTTTTCGTTGTTTTCGTAAATGCTTGTTTTTACATATTGTCGTAATCAAAACAAGGCGAGACTGAAAAATGCAAGTAACGTTTTTAGGCATTTATTGCATTAACATCCTTAAATCAGTAAATCCCTGTTCTCGAATACATAGAAATTTTAAACTTTGTTTGAAATAATAGTGAAATTCATTACATGTTGCCTAAAAACACATTCCCCAACACATGTATTATTTATCTTTTCTACTCTGTATAAATTACGCAGGTAATAGACTTCTATTCCACAAAAGGCGCATAGTGTGGTTACTTGCTATATGAGAGTATGTTTTTTCGACACATTGAACCATTACCCTTTTATCTGTTTATTATCTTATAATTATGACTCGTATCAGCCAATTCTTAGTAAATACCAGGTCTTGTTTAATTTGAACATATGTGGAAGGGGTCTTGGGCCATTTGTACATCTCAAGCTCGACCGGGTACATCTAGAAAGGGTTTATTCACACCTGTAAGTACATTTCTCTTTTCAACTGAAACCTGTATCCATCATCTAGATCTTAACCTGCAACTTAAATCTCATGAATGTAAGCCGATTCTGAAACTTATGGAATCTTAATAAATCATCATCTGGATTTAATACCAACGCAATTTATGGACTATTTAAAACTCTTGTGTAAATTATACCTCGTGTAGAATGTCAAAGTTGATGTAAAGATTTTTGAAACTGAAGAAGCAACAACAACATCACGAGCACCATGTTTATTAATTGTGGTGCCTAAACAAACAATAGGTCACCCAACCCATTGTATTATAATGTTGGGAAAATGAGAAAAATTCATATATCTGATGTAAACTCGAATATTCAAAGTAGATAAAAAAAATTCATAAATATTGGTTGAAAAAGGTTCATTAAGAAGAGATACTAACTACACGAATGCTACAATATTTGACTGCGATTTCAATGTTTCTATATCATGGTCCAGTTGGTAAAACCGATTATAAACGTTCCTGGCCGTTGAATTATAGAATCACCAATTCGCAGCCATTGAAATATTAACTTCCTATTATACACAGCCTTGTAGACAAACATGAATTGTATATACCAGCTCTCGTGCATCGCTTAGAAATACAAAGAATTGGTTACTTATAATAATATGACCTAATATAACAGACCTAACATGTCATAACGATATAACAATAAACACTTCTAAATCTTATCAAATATTACGAAACTATAAAAGAAGACACTAAGGTATAATTAGGTCAACATGCATGATTTGACCGGAACCCATGCCTCTGGCCATTTTGGATACTTAAACTAAAGTTACTTGAATATATACATATATAAATAGGCGGGCATTATACCTAAAGTTGTTCGTGTAGTATCTTCTGAAGTTCCATTTTTAATTGTGTGTTTTTATGCCCTTGGTGGCTCCTTAGATAATAGAAGGGACTTGTATATCCTTTGATTCTGTTTGCCTTTTCGCATCAGCCTATTTAATCGATTTAACAGCGATTATGTACGATAAGCTTTGGACTATATGTGGCGATCAAGAAAGTTTAGGTAGAGTTCTATTTTTAGCTTACCTATTTACTGAAGATGACATTTATCAATATCTCATCTTGAGTTTCTATTATTCCAATCTAATCTTTAGCTGCAATGTAGTGTCTACTTCCATATCATTTTTTATATCTTTTAAATTCTTATTACTCGCATGCTCCAGCTTTGACGGTGCATAACATGTAAACTCAGTCTCCCGTGGAACTTGCAACCTGAGTTTCGCAAGAATGATGGCTCCACATGCTAACAGCTAATCACGATGATCAACAACTTTATGCTACAACCATTTCCTCTCTGTTTTTGTCATCCTTTTCATTCTGAATAAATTTCCGTAGATTTAATATTATAAATGCAACACCCCCAAATTTATACAACTCAATACAGCGGAAGACTAGTTGGTGTTACGGGATAGCACATTACTCACATCATAGACAACGCTTAAAATTCGCGTCCTTTAATAATAAAACATTTCCATTCATAAATATCAGATTTACATAGGTCCCAAGTCATATTATTTCATACAAAGTTTACAAAAGATTTGAATGGAAATTGTTATTTAAGTGCGGGCCATGAATTCTTGTTGTCTTCCCGAGAATTACCTTCAAGTACCTGAGATAAAACATGTTAAAAGAAAAGGTCAGCGATAACGCCGAGTGAATTCATAGAGTTTAATAAAATCCATCAATATAATATAAGTATAAAATTATTACTGAAAATCATTTTGTACAAATCATTTTAATAGGCCATAAAATAGCCAAAGTCATTTTATACAAATCTTCATCAAAATCATAATGTAGGCGTTTGCCTTAAAAATCATTATACGAGCCAATGTCGTAAAAACATCATACAATACGTCTTATGACGTTGTATGAAAATAAAAACCGTTATATGGATATGGTAATGAAAAACCAAAACACGAACATAATATCAATAGTATGACCTTGTATTGCTAGTCAGGCAATACATCGTAATTCGGAGCGTATAGTAGTATTTCGTTAATCGGATTATTATAAGCCGCATGAAATTGTTACCTTACTAAACCAACAACGGGTAGCTAACCCGATACTCAATTTGCCCATCTAAAGTAGCGTGTCGTCACAAAGGTCACGCTATGGAAATCTTCTCATAGATAAATTCGCTTACCAATCAATGTGGCACGACGGGGATCAACCGTCAAGGCGCGAACTAGGGTGATCGTCCCCAAATAGTACTATTATATGCACAAGCGTCTACCAAATCCCGGTAGTTCACAATTCATGCTAATGGGACTTTTAGTGACATAACCTAACTTTAATAATCCATTTAATTTCATCTATCGGGTCCTTTAATCATTTATCGGGTCATACAATCGGGTCATACAATCATTCGGGTCCAAATCAGTAAACAAACAATCGGGACAAATGGTGTCCTATTTTATAAAAAATTACATGTTATCTCCCTCGCGGGTTTATAAAACATTTATAAAAACATTTAAAAGAGTGCGAGGCTATGAACTCACGTTGATGTGGGAAGACGATTATCGGCGATTTGGATGTACGGTACGTGCTTCAATCACGGAAACCTAGACAAATAATACTCGTCTTAGACTCATGTCCAATGACTTTATAAAAATAACAATTATGTATACATATGATGATTATATATATATGATGATCAAGTGGGTTTACATATTCTCTTTTACTCATTTTAGTGTTTACATATTGGTATCTTCTTACTAGTTTACTAGTTTTACCTATTTACGTGTTTTAAGTCCAATAAACTTATTATAAGTTCTTTAACTTGTATTAATCCTTGTTATACTTGTATTATCAGTATTTACATTTTACATGTTGGGCCCAAATGGGTTAAGTCCAATAAGTTCTTTTTATAAGTGTTTAACTTATTTAGTCCAATTATTAGTCCAATATGTTAACTTAGTCCGTTAATGTCTGTATGTTATATAGTTCGGGTTTTATCGGTTTTTACTTGTTATATATGTTTATATATCAGTATATGAGTTTTATAAAGTTTACATTAGACGGGTCCAACCGTCTATGTTTTATTTAGCAAAAACGTTAATTTTACGGTAATAATCGAAAAAGTCGTAAAAATCATGTTTATAGTTTTATAACTTATAAAACTTAACAAGTTACCATTTTTATAAAATGTCCACTTATTTACCATTGTACATATTTATATAAATAAAATTCATGAGTTAGTGGGTTTTAACTTTACATTTTATATAATATAATTTTGAGTGCTTATATAATAGTAATAAACATTAATTCTCAAAATCTGATTTTTATTTTCATCTTCACCAAAACTGCCATATCTAGAGTTCTATATGGAGATAGAAGCTCAAACTTTTATCACATAAACTACATGATATGTGCTCCATTTAACTCTTCTGTAGCTACTGTTGAATCATCCTCCAAGTATTTTCTAAAATTCGTCCAAAACAGTAAACTCAGATTTGTACCTTAAACTTGTTTTGATCATATGAAACAGAAGTACAATCCCCCAAATTTGTTACTTAAGCTTGCACTTATGTCGATTGAAGAACGGTGCAGAAACAAGTCTCCTATACCTCTTGAAGTTATCCACACGAGCAACTGCGTGTGACACCCAAAATGATAGTTATCCATGTCGTCGACCATCCACCCCTTGACGGTGGAAACTAGATAATTCAAGTCTCAATCATAAATTTTATCGTCCAAGCAAGTCATCAATCGATAGACTGGGTTTGAAGAAAATGGGTAGAAAAATAGAAGGAAGGCTCGATGATGAAATAAGTAGACGCCTTCATGAAATCCCACTTCAACTTCAAATAAATAATACCAAATCCACTTCGTGATCACTTGTCTTTGTAGAATCAAAACTAGCCGTTGTCGTTTAAAGTGAATCTTATATCGGATCGTATTAGCATAAAGTGTTTTGTTTGCTTTTGGTTTTGTGTGTTGAATGTCGTTAACTAGAACAAATGATAAAATATCATTAAAGGATAATTTGTCTAGATAACTTGTCATTTAAGGCCTAGCGTTAGTCACCTGCCCAACTGATGCGCGGATGGACCTAGCGTGAGGTCGTCGAAATTTTTTCGAAAATATTAGGTTTTAAACCAATAATTTTCTTTGTCATTTAAGCACTTTCGATCAATCAAAACATACCGAATACCCACATCGAAAATCATGTCATCATAGCCTGATAAATTTCGTCTAGTCCGCTATCAATATCCCATTTTATTCCAAATCATACTCGGTTATTTATCATATAGCAATACTCAATCTAACCCATCACAATGTTAGGCCCATGAGATAAAATAAAGACCAATACCAAAACTCGGACCATTTTATATCAAACCTGCCCAGATCCTTAAAACATACGCATAGGCAAAGATTGAGGCCCATATCCTATACCCGGTCTACGAAGTTGACTAGGGATATAAATTACCACTATCCTTAATTTAACTCATAGTAAGCGTACCCTAAACCTAATCCTTGCACATAGTTTCCTTCGCCTCTTATTTATCTATCCACTCTCAGAACCTCATCTTGGTACCAAAACTCACATCATTGATAATCAAGCCAACAAACAACTTCATCCCTATTCTTGATTAAATTGAATCATCAAACAATCAAGACTATAGCTATCAAATCCATATAGATTAATCCATCATTTGAATCCCACTCGAAATCACCACAAAATCGATGCATGACCAATATATAACCTTCATTACCAAAACAATTCTACCTTCTCAAATTAAAACGAGTTAATGTACTCGAGAGGAAAAGCTTCAAGACCAAACGTGGTCTCGGGTAGGTTTAATAGATTGCATGTTGATTGGTGTTTTTAAGTTTCATAAATCAAAACTGAGAACTGATTATAACATCATTGTTATAAATCATTCTTGTGGTTCGAATATAAATGAGTTAAAACCCACAGATCTATGATGAATATTCTGATATTCGTGTGTAAGATCTTTAAAGGTCACAATTTCTTTCGTTTATAACACGAATTAAGATGAACTGAGATCAATGCAATCTTTTTGAAAGTGAATCTGAGATTGAGTATGTTTTCTGTTTTTGAGTCTAGATAAGATGGAGTCTAGGTGTTGATGGGATTAGGATTAGACGAGTTGGGTTGATATGAGAGTATTTAAGTTGTTATGGTATTGGGGTCTCGGTATTTTACTGGTTTGGTCAAGATGTCACAATGTTTTCTTTTAAAAACAGTCATCGCAGTGATCTTTTTATACCCATCGCAACATAAAAATATGGCCATCACAGTCAATTTTTAAACCCATCGCAAGCTTATAAATTAATGCCATCGCGGTCTATTTTAAACCATCGCAACATGTTGAGTCATCACAATGTACCCATCGCAACGAGCCATCGTAATGACCCATCGCATTAGCCCATCGCAATGAGCGATCGAAGTGACTCCATTGCAACCCAGCCATCGCAATCAATGCGATCGTAAGATGCCATCGTAAAGTAGCCATCGGAACAGGGTTTTGACAAACTTTTTGAAGATACCCACTGCAACATTTTTTTTTTTGTCTTTATACCCAAAAAATGGATCGGATCTGGGTTTTTAAGAACTATTCATCTTCATCTTTAACCAAAAATACAGAAACATGAAAAACAACTTTTGGACATAATGGACTGAAAAGATACACATGGATAATAGAATAATAGAGAGAGAAAGAGAAAACCACCAAACACCATTAAATAATACGAGACTTTTGGACAGATTTAGCATAGAAATAGATGGACTATTGGACTGACTGAACAATACAACACACAAAAAAATCATGTGACATCAGCTTAAAAAATAAGCAGTTAATAAGAAACGAGAATAAGTAAACAAACACAAAACACCCCCGGTTAGCTCTGATACCAATTGTTAATCATAAGATTCAAGCTAACAAGAGGGTGATCCGGAGGTCGGCACTAGTAGGAACGGATGGTGGTATCGGCACTAGTAACTCAGGATGGACGTCTGCATCCAATTTATTTTCAACATCAGCATTGTCAGCACCCTGTTCATCATTCCTGAATATCATCTCCAAAATGTTGGTCAAATTGTTTTGAAGGAACCAGATCTAAATCAATAGGATCATCACTACGTTGAGGAATTGACTCTTTCTCGGTCTTCTCAACATCATTCAGAGTTTGATCTTCCTCAAAATCTACATCTCGGCTGCGAACGAGCTTCTTTTGAATCGGTTCATACAACTTGTAACCAAGCTCGTCTTGACCATACCCGAGGAACACGCATGGCTTATTCTTCATGTTAAGCTTTGATCTTTCATCATTGGGAATATGCACAGACGCCTTGCATCCAAAGACACGTAAATGTCGGTACGTAACATCTTTGCCTCTCCAAAACCTGTCAGGAACATTAAAATGCAAAGGAACACAATGGATTAGATTAATTACATGTACCACTGTATTTAAAGTTTTACCGCAAAAAGTAGCAGGCAACCCTACATGTGAAAGCAAGCATCTAACTCTCTCAACAAGAGTCCTGTTCATCCACTCCGCTAAGCCATTCAACTGCGGTGTCCTCGGCGGTGACTTTTGATGTTGAATTCCATACTCTCTACCATAAGCATCAAAGGGGCCAATGTATTCACCTCCATTTTCACTTCGAATACATTTTAATTTCTTCCATGTTTATCTCTCAACTAGAACATGAAACTGCTTAAAAACATCTAACCCTTGATCTTTTGTCTTCAAGGTGTAAACTTAAGCCTTCCTTGAATAATCATCAATGAAAGTGACAAAATAAGAAGACCTACCAAGTGTCTTAATCTTCATAGGACCACATACATCATAATGTACTAGATCAAGTATGTTCTCTATTCTGAAAGAAGGACGACTCTTGAAAGCATGCCTCGTCCGCTTTCCTTCCAAACAGTGAGAACACTTCTTCAAGTTGATATCATGCACACCGGATAACATATTATTCTTAGAAAGAATAGACATCCCCTTTTCACTCATGTGACCAATTCTTTCATGCCATAGCTCGGACATATCATCATTGTCCACAACGTTGAAAATGCTTTTGGAGATCTTCGGATGTGCCACATACAACTTGGACTCCCATTTACCGCTTGCTACGATAATAGATCCGAGAGTTACTTTCCACAAGCCATTTCCAGAACTGTTGTGGTTAGCATCTTCATCAAGAAGACCCGTTGAGATAATATTGAGTCTCGTATCAGGGACATGTTTCACACTACGCAAAACCAATTCCATCCCCGTGTCAAACTTTAAACAAACATCTTGAATACCAGCAACCCTAGATAGCCTAGTATTTCCCATCCCAACAACACCGAAATCACCAGGTGTATATAATGAAAAATATTCCTTTCGTGTTTCAATATGACATGTAGCACCACTATCGTAAATCCAACTCGAATCATCATTAGCAAGGTTAACCTTATCAGAATCACAACAAACAAAGAACTCATATGTAGTGACATTTACTTCAGTATTGTCATCACCATCATCATCTTTCTTGTGCCTGGTTTTCTGATTCTTCTTGTTCTCTATTTTACAATGCTGCAAAACTTTTTCGTGTGTCCCTTCTTATGGCAATGGAAACACTCAACATCAACAAACTTTCCTTTTTTGGAACTGATGTGATGATTACTTATGTTACTCGGACCTCTACTTTGACTTCTCCCCCGCTTTTCTGTGACCAAGACATCTGACACCGAAGAGGAACCCTGTGACTTTCTTCTCATCTCTTCATTCAAAATACAACCTTTAGCCAATTCCATAGTGATAACACCATCTGGTGCAGAGTTGGACAACGATGTCCTAAAAGTATCCCAAGAGTTCGGTAAAGTACAAAGAAGCCAAAAGCCTTGAATCTCGTCTTCAAACTTGATACCCATTCCCGCAAGCTGATTTATAATACCCTGAAAAACATTCAGGTGATCAGTAATAGGGGACCCGTCAGTATACTTTAATCTCATCATTTGCTTAATCAATAACAGCTTGTTATTTCTAGTTTTTCTAGCATACGACTGTTCGAACTTGTTCCATAGAGTACGAACATGCGTCTATTCACAAATGTGGTTCAAAACATTATCATCAACCCACTGCCTAATATACCTGTAAACCTTTCTATGTAAAATCATCCATTCTGCATCTGTTTTATTCTCAGGTTTCTCAATAGTAATAACAGGCAAGTAGTAATCTTTAACATAAAAGAGATCTTCCATCTTCCCTTTCCAAACATGATAATTAGAACCATTCAAATTAACCATCCAACTTGTATTAGCTTCCATCGTTTAAACAGGTATGTCCCCAATCAAGAGCCTAACGCTCTGAAACCAATTTGACACGTATAGATGGAATGGGTCACAATGGTATAAACACAAATGCGGAAGTAAACCTTCGTATGACCAAAGTTACCCAAGCCTCTGAATGAACCTATGAGGAAGTAACCAAATAAGGCAACCTTAAAGCAACTCTAATCAACCCCCCAATCAATATCAAATCAACTATCAACAGGTAGTAAAGATAACCAAAACACACAACAAGAATACCAAACTTTTAGCGTGGAAAACCCCAAAGTAGGTAAAAACCACGGGACAATTAGTGCGCTTAAATCACTATGAACCAAGAGATCTGCGTCTTCTCTAGTTTACACTAGAGGCATTCAACCATCAATGTGGTACAAACAAAGAATAAAGAAAGATAGATATCACCAAATATCTTGGAATTGGATGCGAGCTGTCTGGGCACAAAACCAAGACTTCCAAACCTCCAAATAAAGATTCCTACGGTCAAAATGTTAGGTTTTAAACCAATAATTTTCTTTGTCATTTAAGCACTTTCGATCAATTAAAACATACCGAATACCCGCATCGAAAATCATGTCATCATAGCCTGATAAATTTCGTCCAGTCCGCTATCAATATCCCATTTTATTCCAAATCATACTCGGTTATTTATCATATAGCAATACTTAATCCAACCCATCACAATGTTAGGCCCATGAGATAAAATAAAGACCAATACCAAAACTCGGACCATTTTATATCAAACCTTCCCAGATCCTTAAAACATACGCATAGGCAAAGATTGAGGCCCATATCCTATACCCGGTCTACGAAGTTGACTAGGGATATAAATTACCACTATCCCTAATTTAACTCATAGTAAGCGTACCCTAAACCTAATCCTTGCACATAGTTTCCTCCGCCTCTAATTTATCTATCCACTCTCAGAACCTCATCTTGGTACCAAAACTCACATCATTGATAATCAAGCCAACAAACAACTTCATCCCTATTCTTGATTAAATTGAATCATCAAACAATCAAGACTATAGCTATCAAATCCATATCGATTAATCCATCATTTGAATCCCACTCGAAATCACCACAAAATCGATGCATGACCAATATATAACCTTCATTACCAAAACAATTCTACCTTCTCAAATTAAAACGAGTTAATGTACTCGAGAGGAAGATCTTCAAGACCAAACGTGGTCTCGGGTAGGTTTAATAGATTGCATGTTGATTGGTGTTTTTGAGTTTCATAAATCAAAACTGAGAACTGATTATAACATCATTGTTATAAATCATTCTTGTGGTTCGAATATAAATGAGTTAAAACTCATAGATCTATGATGAATATTCTGATATTCGTGTGTAAGATCTTTAAAGGTCACAATTTCTTTTGTTTATAACACGAATTAAGATGAACTGAGATCAATGCAATCTTTTGGAAAGTGAATCTGAGATTGAGTATGTTTTCTATTTTTGAGTCTAGATAAGATGGAGTCTAGGTGTCGATGGGATTAGGATTAGACGAGTTGGGTTGATATGAGAGTATTTAAGTTGTTATGGTATTGGGGTCTCGGTATTTTACTGGTTTGGTCAAGATGTCACAATGTTTTCTTTTAAATACAGTCATCGCAGTGATCTTTTTATACCCATCGCAACATAAAAATATGGCCATCGCAGTCAGTTTTTAAACCCATCGCAAGTTTATAAATTAATGCCATCGCGGTCTATTTTAAACCCATCGCAACATGTTGAGTCATCGCAATGTACCCATCGCAACGAGCCATCGTAATGACCCATCGCATTAGCCCATCGCAATGAGCGATCGAAGTGACTCCATTGCAACCCAGCCATCGCAATCAATGCGATCGTAAGATGCCATCGTAAAGTAGCCATCGGAACAGGGTTTTGACCAACTTTTTTAAGATACCCACTGCAACATTTTTTTTGTCTTTATACCAAAAAAATGGATCGGATCTGGGTTTTTAAGAACTATTCATCTTCATCTTTAACCAAAAATCCAGAAACATGAAAAACAACTTTTGGACATAATGGACTGAACAGATACACATGGATAATAGAATAATAGAGAGAGAAAGAGAAAACCACCAAACACCATTAAATAATACGAGACTTTTGGACAGATTTGGCATAGAAATAGATGGACTATTGGATTGACTGAACAATACAACACACAAAAAAATCACGTGACATCAGCTTAAAAAATAAGCAGTTAATAAGCAACGAGAATAAGCAAACAAACACAAAACACCCCCGGTTAGCTCTGATACCAATTGTTAATCATAAGATTCAAGCTAACAAGAGGGTGATCCGGAGGTCGACACTAGTAGGAACGGATGGTGGTATCGGCACTGGTAACTCAGGATGGACGTCTGCATCCAATTTATTTTCAGCATCAGCATTGTCACCACCCTGTTCATCATTCCTGAATATCATCTCCAAAATGTTGGTCAAATTGTTTTGAAGGAACCAGATCTAAATCAATAGGATCATCACTACGTTGAGGAATTGACTCTTTCTCGGTCTTCTCAACATCATTCAGAGTTTGATCTTCCTCAAAATCTACATCTCGGCTGCGAACGAGCTTCTTTTGAATTGGTTCATACAACTTGTAACCAAGCTCGTCTTGACCATACCCGAGGAACACGCATGGCTTATTCTTCATGTTAAGCTTTGATCTTTCATCATTGGGAATATGCACAGAGCCTTGCATACAAAGACACGTAAATGTCGGTACGAAACATCTTTGCCTCTCTAAAACCTGTCAGGAACATTAAAATGCAAAGGAACACAATGGATTAGATTAATTACATGTACCGCTGTATTTAAAGTTTCACCCCAAAAAGTAGCAGGCAACCCTACATGTGAAAGCAAGCATCTAACTCTCTCAACAAGAGTCCTGTTCATCCACTCCGCTAAGCCATTCAACTGCGGTGTCCTCGGCGGTGACTTTTGATGTTGAATTCCATACTCTCTACCATAAGCATCAAAGGGGCCAATGTATTCACCTCCATTTTCACTTCGAATACATTTTAATTTCTTCCATGTTTATCTCTCAACTAGAACATGAAACTGCTTAAACACATCTAACCCTTGATCTTTTGTCTTCAAGGTGTAAACCTAAGCCTTCCTTGAATAATCATCTATGAAAGTGACAAAATAAGAAGACCTACCAAGTGTCTTAGTCTTCATAGGACCACATACATCAGAATGTACTAGATCAAGTATGTTCTCTATTCTGAAAGAAGGACGACTCTTGAAAGCATGCCTCGTCCGCTTTCCTTCCAAACAGTGAGAACACTTCTTCAAGTTGATATCATGCACACCGGATAGCATATTATTCTTAGAAAGAATAGACATCCCCTTTTCACTCATGTGACCAATTCTTTCATGCCATAGCTCGGACATATCATCATTGTCCACAACGTTGAAAATGCTTTTGGAGATCTTCGGATGTGCCACATACAACTTGGACTCCCATTTACCGCTTGCTACGATAATAGATCCGAGAGTTACTTTCCACAAGCCATTTCCAGAACTATTGTGGTTAGCATCTTCATCAAGAAGACCCGTTGAGATAATATTGAGTCTCGTATCAGGGACATGTTTCACACTACGCAAAACCAATTCCATCCCCGTGTCAAACTTCAAACAAACATCTCGAATACCAGCAACCCTAGATAGCCTAGTATTTCCCATCCCAACAACACCGAAATCACCAGGTGTATATAATGAAAAATATTCCTTTCGTGTTTCAATATGACATGTAGCACCACTATCGTAAATCCAACTCGAATCATCATTAGCAAGGTTAACCTTATCAGAATCACAACAAACAAAGAACTCATATGTAGTGACATTTACTTCAGTATTGTCATCACCATCATCATCTTTCTTGTGCATGGTTTTCTGATTCTTCTTGTTCTCTATTTTACACTGTCTGCAAAACTTTTTCGTGTGTCCCTTCTTATGGCAATGGAAACACTCAACATCAACAAACTTTCCTTTTTTGGAACTGATGTGATGATTACTTATGTTACTCGGACCTCTACTTTGACTTCTCCCCCGCTTTTCTGTGACCAAGACATCTGACACCGAAGAAGAACCCTGTGACTTTCTTCTCATCTCTTCATTCAAAATACAACCTTTAGCCAATTCCATAGTGATAACACCATCTGGTGCAGAGTTGGACTACGATGTCCTAAAAGTATCCCAGGAGTCCGGTAAAGTACAAAGAAGCCAAAAGCCTTGAATCTCGTCTTCAAACTTGATACCCATTCCCGCATGCTGATTTATAATACCCTGAAAAACATTCAGGTGATCAGTAATAGGGGACCCGTCAGTATACTTTAATCTCATCATTTTCTTAATCAATAACAGCTTGTTATTTCTAGTTTTTCTAGCATACGACTGTTCGAACTTGTTCCATAGAGTACGAACATGCGTCTATTCACAAATGTGGTTCAAAACATTATCATCAACCCACTGCCTAATATACCCGTAAACCTTTCTATGTAAAATCATCCATTCTGCATCTGTTTTATTCTCAGGTTTCTCAAAAGTAATAACAGGCAAGTAGTAATCTTTAACATAAAAGAGATCTTCCATCTTCCCTTTCCAAACATGATAATTAGAACCATTCAAATTAACCATCCTACTTGTATTAGCTTCCATCGTTTAAACAGGTATGTCCCCAATCAAGAGCCTAACGCTCTGAAACCAATTTGACGCGTATAGATGGAATGGGTCACAATGGTATAAACACAAATGCGGAAGTAAACCTTCGTATGACCAAAGTTACCCAAGCCTCTGAATGAACCTATGAGGAAGTAACCAAATAAGGCAACCTTAAAGCAACTCTAATCAACCCCCCAATCAATATCAAATCAACTATCAACAGGTAGTAAAGATAACCAAAACACACAACAAGAATACCAAACTTTTAGCGTGGAAAACCCCAAAGTAGGTAAAAACCACGGGACAATTAGTGCGCTTAAATCACTATGAACCAAGAGATATGTGTCTTCTCTAGTTTACACTAGAGGCATTCAACCATCAATATGGTACAAACAAAGAAAAAAGAAAGATAGATATCACCAAATATCTTGGAATTGGATGCGAGCTGTCTGGACACAAAACCAAGACTTCCAAACCTCCAAATAAAGATTCCTACGGTCAAAATGTTAGGTTTTAAACCAATAATTTTCTTTGTCATTTAAGCACTTTCGATCAATCAAAACATACCGAATACCCGCATCGAAAATCATGTCATCATAGCCTGATAAATTTCGTCCAGTCCGCTATCAATATCCCATTTTATTCCAAATCATACTCGGTTATTTATCATATAGCAATACTTAATCCAACCCATCACAATGTTAGGCCCATGAGATAAAATAAAGACCAATACCAAAACTCGGACCATTTTATATCAAACCTGCCCAGATCCTTAAAACATACGCATAGGCAAAGATTGAGGCCCATATCCTATACCCGGTCTACGAAGTTGACTAGGGATATAAATTACCACTATCCCTAATTTAACTCATAGTAAGCGTACCCTAAACCTAATCCTTGCACATAGTTTCCTCCGCCTCTAATTTATCTATCCACTCTCAGAACCTCATCTTGGTACCAAAACTCACATCATTGATAATCAAGCCAACAAACAACTTCATCCTTATTCTTGATTAAATTGAATCATCAAACAATCAAGACTATAGCTATCAAATCCATATCGATTAATCCATCATTTGAATCCCACTCGAAATCACCACAAAATCGATGCATGACCAATATATAACCTTCATTACCAAAACAATTCTACCTTCTCAAATTAAAACGAGTTAATGTACTCGAGAGGAAGATCTTCAAGACCAAACGTGGTCTCGGGTAGGTTTAATAGGTTGCATGTTGATTGGTGTTTTTGAGTTTCATAAATCAAAACTGAGAACTGATTATAACATCATTTTTATAAATCATTCTTGTGGTTCGAATATAAATGAGTTAAAACTCACAGATCTATGATGAGTATTCTGATATTCGTGTGTAAGATCTTTAAAGGTCACAATTTCTTTTGTTTATAACACGAATTAAGATGAACTGAGATCAATGCAATCTTTTTGAAAGTGAATCTGTGATTGAGTATGTTTTCTGTTTTTGAGTCAAGATAAGATGGAGTCTAGGTGTCGATGGGATTAGGATTAGACGAGTTGGGTTGATATGAGAGTATTTAAGTTGTTATGGTATTGGGGTCTCGGTATTTTACTGGTTTGGTCAAGATGTCACAATGTTTTCTTTTAAAAACAGTCATCGCAGTGATCTTTTTATACCCATCGCAACATATAAATATGGCCATCGTAGTAAAATTTTAAACCCATCGCAAGTTTATAAATTAATGCCATCGTAGTCTATTTTAAATCCATTGCAACATGTTGAGTCATCGCAATGTACCCATCGCAACGAGCCATCGTAATGACCCATCGCATTAGCCCATCGAAATGAGCGATCAGAGTGACTCCATTGCAACCCAGCCATCGCAATCAATGCGATCATAAGATGCCATCGTAAAGTAGCCATCGGAACAGGGTTTTGACCAACTTTTTGAAGATACCCACTGCAACATTTTTTTTTGTCTTTATACCAAAAAATGGATCGGATCTGGGTTTTTAAGAACTATTCATCTTCATCTTTAACCAAAAATCTAGAAACATGAAAAACAACTTTTGTACATAATGGACTGAACAGATACACATGGATAATAGAATAATAGAGAGAGAAAGAGAAAACCACCAAACACCATTAAATAATACGAGACTTTTGGACAGATTTGGCATAGAAATAGATGGACTATTGGACTGACTGAACAATACAACACACAAAAAAATCACGTGACATCAGCTTAAAAATAAGCAGTTAATAAGCAACGAGAATAAGCAAACAAACACAAAACACCCCCGGTTAGCTCTGATACCAATTGTTAATCATAAGGTTCAAGCTAACAAGAGGGTGATCCGGAGGTCGGAGAGGATAAAAGAAGTATTTAGACATTTTAGAGAGAGAAGGATAAACTTGAAAGGAGTGTGTGTATTTAGAGAGAGAAAGTGAAATACACATAGATGAAAAGGCTCACCCCTCCATGGAAGTATGGAGGGGTATATATAGGCTAGACAAGAGGTCAATTTAACAACATGTCAATAGTAGTCCCTCCACGTTTTGCCTATCTGAATAAAATGTAATTCCGTAAATGGCGCTCACATTTTAGGGCTAACAATCTTCCCCAGTGTGAGGTCATTCCTCTTCGATATTTGGAGTCGGATGGAGATTTATGAATTTCGTCATAAATGAGTCTTGAACGTGTAACTGTAGTCTTATTCCTTCATGCTGTGATCTTTGAGTCTTTGTCATTGTCTTTCGACTTTGTCTTTTATCTTGAGATCTTCAAATCATTCTTGACTTGTCTTTGCCATCTTGCGATCTTGTGTCTTTATCCACATGCTCACACTATTAATTGTTGAATAAGTCTTTGGGCATGAATATGTGGTTGTGAATCTTTGACTTTGTTGAGTACACCGTGACGCCACCTTCTCGAGACAAAACATAGACACGGACTGAATGGCTTTGACATTCGTCCTAAATCGGTAGCGTTTTACCTCCGATCGGTGAAGACCGTTATACGATATTAATTACCGTACCTGTGATTAGGTAGATTCAATTAAGAATCTCCTTGACAGGGTTTCGCGGCTGTACTAGCCGTTCTCTTTACTCGACCGTCTCAAAGCAAGACTGCGAACATAAAGAGTGAATCAATTGGATAAATATCCGCTTGATTAAAGTCGTCAATTCAAATTCCTGGAACAAGTTTGATTCATTAAGAATCTTACCATTGTTGCTTTCCAGTTGACACAAGTTTGATTCATACGAATCTCGCAAGTTACCTACCGTAGCGCTGTTTGATGTTGACGCTAGAAGGATTTCCATTCATCATTGTGAATATTAATAAATATCACTTTGAATGTTCTGGCAAGACCATAAAGATATTGCGTAGAAACCTGAAACGAGTTTGAATCAATTCAGAATCAAACCACTGTTGCTTTTCAGTTTTACACATGTTCAATTCATAAAGAATCTTGCATATGACCTACCGCAGTGCTGTTTGATGTTAACACTGGAAGGATTTCACTCATCATTGTGAATACTAAGAAGTATCACTCTGAGTGTTCTAGCAATATCGCAAGGATATAGCGTAGGACTCTCTTTATCTTCATCCGTGTGTCCTAACGAGATTTGATTGATCTCTTGGCTCTAGACTCGATTTGTGCACTTTTAGTGGTCGAAGGCTGGAGCAGATGCCACCTATTCAATATCAACTATCTAGGAGTGAGAAAGTCAATAGAAGTCATGTTTATCTCCGTGACAATAAAACAAA
The DNA here is from genome assembly GCA_025667525.1 of Glebionis coronaria. Taxonomy (NCBI): domain Eukaryota; kingdom Viridiplantae; phylum Streptophyta; class Magnoliopsida; order Asterales; family Asteraceae; genus Glebionis; species Glebionis coronaria. Next base: position 50,620,123 of record CM046875.1, read on the forward strand.
CTTCTTTTGAGAGAAGCCTGAGTAGCTAGGAAAGGGTTGTGCTTTACATCACTGGGTCCATGATGAGTTGTCTTCATGATGTGTTGACCCGGTTTCTGCCTAAGTTGTATGGAGGGCTTCTTTCTTTACACCCTTTATCCTTACATTTCTTTTTTATTCTTCAACCCCTTCAATGCTTACCAAGACATCATTACTAGCACCTTGTTGTGATTGTTCCAGTGCTAGCATCAGTACTTAGTCGACATTCAGCTACGTTCACATTCTACTCCATCTTTCCTAAGGACTTCTAATAATCTATTGGATTGTCCCTGGGAAGATCCCTCCGGTTCTGGTTGGATCATAGGACTTAACCTAACCACCCTTTTGACACCAATAACATCGTGAATTAAAGATGTTGTGGGTATTTGATCGTAACCATGAGTGCTTGAGTCTTTAGATCACATTTTAATCACATTTTCTCCCCTATCTCTAATATATAAAATCTTTTGATATTAGAGATACCAAATTTGATTAAAATATATTTTAAAAAATAGTCTTGAAAATCTCTGGGAGAAAGATGTGTTAATCTTTTGCATGAAGTTAAGATGCTCCCCCTCAAAAATTGATCTAATTGAATTGGCATTGTGAGGATGTGATCCACATTTATCTTTTTGAGGATGGGAGTTTTTGAACACATAATTTTTGAAAGATTTTGAATAATCATTGAAAAATTCTTGAAAAAAATTGTGTTCAACGCTCTTTGAAAAATCCTATTTCTTTTTGTCGAAGAGGTTTTTCTAAAGCATAAACTTGAGTTCATAGAATTTGAATGTCTTGACGAATCCACTCAAGTGTAAGAAGATTTCTCTTCTTTTCCTGAGGGTAAGAGCAATAAATCGTACACTCCCCCGTGAAAATTGATCTGGGTTGCAATCTGAAAGTGGTTACAAGCCATTGTGTTGAGCTCAAAACGTTGAATGTTTTGTGACTAACTCAACCCGAGATAGATTGCTCGACCCGTTGTTGGAAATATTGTCCAAAAGAGACAATTTCCTTTAAAAAGATAGAAATGACATGTTTTGAAAAATATTTACAACTTTCATTCGAGCTTTATGTACACACCTGTGTCGTTATTGAGCGACATTTCTAGGTACGTCCATATTATCGATACTGAAAGACATGTCGAGAAGAATATTTTTAGATTATCAAAGATTTTTTAATTTTCTATTTTGCTTTTTCATTAATATTTACAGGTAGATGTTTGATAGATGAATCAAGCAAGCTTATTTGCCAGAATCTCCAGTTCTGCTGGAGTCAAACATCTCATACCAATTTGCCTAACAAGATACGCAAACCTCTCTTTCGAAAGAGCTTTTGTAAACAAGACAGCAAATCTTATGTTATGGATTAATATGGGATTAACATAACCAGTGGACCAAGATGAACCAGTGGAACAAGATGAATCTGTTCTACCGCAGCGAAAAAAGAGAGGACCTAACAAGATGAAGACTAAACCTGTAGAACCATTTGATGTCGTATTCAACAGGTTTGGTGAAGCCATAAATGACCACCAATGTTGGTTTGCTAATCATATTGGTAATATTACAAGGCTTAGGATTTCTATAACATACGAGACTTGGTGTCATGTACCAGTGGAACAAAAAGAAGCATTATGATTGAATGTGAAGGTATAACTTTTTTTTAAGATTTTACTTTTGTACATCAGTTAGTTATATTTTTATGTACATATACTTAATACGCTAAATTCCTATAGGACTTTTTTTTATCTTAAAAGCAATGATCCAAAAAAACAATTCAGCAATGCAACTTATCATGGAAGAGATTCAAAACTCGTCTCAAAAGTGATTTTATGGATCATGATAGATATCCTCTCGACTATGGTTACACTATGATCAACAAGACGACATGGGAAATATTCTGTAAGCAGGAAAAGGTTCGTTAAACTTACTTTTTGACCTTACTGTTCTCTTTTGTTGGTACTTTAGAGTAGAACGTATAGACTTGTGTTTTTTTAGCTTGTGCTCGTTGTTCTTAGCTTATTACATAAGCTACATGAGCTGTTCTTCCTAACATCATAAACTTACTAAAAAAATGAGAAACATCAACTTCTTTCATAATATAAACTAGCTACTGTCAAAAATTTAAAAGACATGACCACTTGTTATACGGTATTTTACAATTTGCAGCTGCTATGTACTATTGTGGTGCCGAGTAAGCATCTGTGGTTATGCTCATTATGCTAATCATACGGATACTCTCGTCATGCATCATATTTTACCTATGTGTTTAGTGTCAAGTTACATAAATATTGCACCATATATATATATAGAGAACATAGGTTTGGTCAGAAATTTGTGGTGCTTGTAGAGAATGCACATATTCAACATAATATATCAACATCATTTCATTACTACCCTTTTTTCCCTTAATTGTAATAATATATCTAACTTATTTGTTACTTATATATGAAAGAAATGCGTATACTAGGGAGGTTATTCGCCAATCTTCAGAAGAACCATCCGCATTTAGGACGATCAGGGTATCGTGGGCGAAAAAAGGTTAACTGGGACAAAGTCGAAATGAGTGAAGAACTCAAGAATGAAATTGAAAATATGGAGGATCTTCGTACCAAAGAATGGATAACGGCTCGATTGTCAAAACCAGACTCACAATGGATTATGAAATTTTCGCTAGATATGGATGCCCTTATCAAACGACTGGTAATGTTTACATCTTTACCTTATTTTCTGTCATTAATAATTTGCTTGATTAACCAATTACCCTAAATATTTCATTAATTAACAGGTAGAGTCAGGTAAAAGAAAGTCTCAAGGGCTTTTAGAACCTAGAGTGGACGTGCTGATAGAAGAGTTTAGACCTGAGCATGGGGGCTGAACGTGAAATAGATGAATCATTGCAGACGCAAAAGGTTGAAGTAATTGAAATAGTAGAGAATTTTAAAGTTGAAATTCAAGCTATATATGACAAAAAGATTGCTGAGCGTGACAAGAAAATTGCTGAGCTCGAGGCTAAGCTTGAGTCCAGGCAAAGCAGTTGTGGGTCGACCACAGTTTCTAATCACGAGTCACCAAAATGTTTTAGCAACCGCTTAGATGAGATAACGGTAATGTGATTTTGATTACTGTTTTTATGTATAAAAATCGAGTCTTTACTTTATTGATTTGGGCCTAACACATACGTATTTTGATTATTTTGTTTTTGATTATTCTTTAACATAGTTTATAAAACACGCCTCATTATCTGTTTTTAGGTTTAGGCTATGTTTGGCAAAACTAGTTGTAGGGCTGTAGGCTAAAAAGTTGTTTACATGAGCTATATGTCGTATGTTTTTAATAAAAGTGTTCGGTATGTTAGGTGCTTACTGTAAAATTAAGATATAAAGTGACTTAAAAGGACATATTTAAATCAATTATGAATACTACTTGATTAGTCTTTTTATCTATAATAATATAGTCTTTACTATATTGATTTGGGCCTAACACATACGTATTTTGATTATTATGTTTTTTATTATTCTTTAACATAGTTTATAAAAATGCCTCATTATCTGTTTTTAGTTTTAGGCTATGTTTGGCAAACTAGCTGTAGGGGCTGTAGGGCATATAGGGGCATGTAGGGGCATGTAGGTAATGTAGGGGCATGTAGGGGTTGTAGGGTTGTAGGGCCTATAGGGCTGTATGGCTGTAGCGCCTGTAGGACTGTGGGGTTGTGGGGCTGTGGGGCTGTGGGGCTGTGGGTCTGTAGCGCCTGTAGGGCTATAGGGTTGTGGGGTTGTGGGGCTGCGGGGCTGTGGGGCTATAGGGCTGTAGCGCCTGTAGGGTTGTGGGGTTGTGGGGCTGTGAGGCTGTGGGGCTGTAGCGCCTATAAGCTGTAGGGCTGTGGGGCTGTAGGGCTGCATCATAAAACAACACACGTATAAAATTTCAGCATGTATTTTTCTCATGTGTTAGTCAACTTTAAACTTTACCATTCACTATAGTTATGTTATGATGTGATTAACATGTGCACCGCCGCTAAACAGTTGTTACTGTATAATGTTAATTAGGAGCCTACAAAGTGCTATTTGTTTTCACCATACAATAAGGACAAGATACCGATAGCATGGGGACTTATATATCCGATCAGAGATGGTATTATCCATGGAGTTCCCATAATTCCTGCATACATGAAGGTGATGGTAGATAAGGTCATGGACGATCATCAAAATGTAAAGCTTCTGGTGCCCTGTGGAGATGAAAGTGTTACTGTTATAGGTAAAGCGATTGGTAGCTTTTTTCAATGGCCTCAGTGTAGAATTAGTCGCATGAAGGTATATTAACAAAACTAACTCATCTTTTTGTATATTGTACTTAATCACATTTTCTAATATACATTAATTGTAAATTAATTACAGGAGATAACTCCAACGTCGAAAAATAAAGATCAACAAATGAAAACATCAATGCTGACAAGTATGCCTGCCCTTGAAATTGATATGGTAGATGCTCAAATCTTTTAGTTATGATGATTTAAAGTAGCGATAATATGATACATAAAAAACTAATGGTGTATTTGTAGGTCACTAAGAACACAACATCTATGCCAATTTTTCAATCCAAAGAGGCATTGCTGAAAGCCAAAAAAGTCTGTTCAAAAATCCACCACTCAAGTAGCTATAAAGCAAACACCAAAACAAAAACAAGGGTTGTCGGTAGCTCAAAAAGGTACTAGAACAGTTGCTCAGAAAGTTGTGGCACAAGAAGCTATAAAAGTGTTGGAGACTAGATTGAATGATGTAGGAGATACCATTGGTTTGAGAGGAAATATATTGAATGCTGCTTATATCCGTTGGATGAGTCGTGATGATTGTACTTCAGGTTATGTTGTTGATGTTCCTGCTGGTATGTTTGTTGGGCAAGAGGAATCCTTTGTCATTACGGTCCATGCTGATGACATTTTGCAAATGTGGACGAATGGATGGCTCGATGCAAGCATTATAACTTACTTTAGCTGGTAAGAGTACTTTAAAACTACTTCTAAAGTATTTAAGTTCTTGTTTAGAATTGCCTATTGAAACTAACTGCTTTTTGGATTTGCTTATATAGAGGTTTTTGGCATTGGTAATTAAATTTGCTTATTGCAATATCAACACTTTTGGATTACATATCGATTAGGGTCTGTTTAGGATTGTTTATAGATCAGTAGTTGTTTTAGAATGTTAATTAGGCAGTTTGTGATTAGATTGAGACTAGGGTTTGTTATACACCTAGGGATGTTTGGGATTGCTTATAGACTTATGTCTGTATGTGATGGCTTTGTGGCAGGGGTTGTTTGAAATTGCTTATTTAGACTAGGGATTCGTTGTTTTAACTTTGGAATTATCATATATACATTTGTTTTGTTTTTAGGGGGCTATACAATTTGATGCAGTCAAGTTCCAACCGATGTGGTCTATTAAACCCATATTTGATTCAAGCAAGTCAATGTCTTAACAACAGTTCGGGTGTTAAAGATTACTTGAAATTGCATTCACTTCTCCCTACGACATTTTCCTTGCGCCATTTATAGAAAAGTATGATATGTGTTATTTTAATTGTTTTTTATGTGTGAATATGGTTAATAATTTTGTTTCAGCTTTATCAGAGAGAACCATTGGGTGTTGTTTGTTGTAAGCCCTAAACAACGCACGTGCTACATCTTGGATTCACATCATCCAAAGAAAAAGAAGAGGACCGCTCGAAGCCATTGGCTTACAAGCTGTTTGAACAAGTTCGTTGCAAATTACAAAGTTGTAGAGGTAAACTTTATCTCTATAATTAGATGCACAACCAAATTGTTTTTATTATACAACTCTTAACATGTGTATATACTTGGTATATTTAAATGCAGTGTAATCAACAAGTTGGGTTATGGGAATGTGGTTACTATATACTCAAATGGATGCATGAATTTGTAAATCTTCATCAAGATCATTTCCAAAATACAGTAAGTAATATGTAAATGAAATTTTATAATGCAATAAGTAGGCTTGATTATAATCAGCCAATATATTACTATATATCTTTTTTTAGAAATTTTCTTATCTTGTATATCTGTGTTTTACATGTAGATCCCTTGGAATGACACTTGTGCGTTCTCCATGAATCAGATTGAAGACACGGTTGAAAAGTGGCATCAGTTATGTCCGATTTGATTACTTAGTTGTTCGCTATGCCGTTGTCTTTAGTTTCAGGCATTTGTACGTTGTAGTATTTAAGTTAAGATGATATGTACGAACTGCTTTCTTAGGCGGAATTTTGGAACTTACGTTTAGTGCTAGAACTCGTTAATTATCATCTAAGTTAAACTATGGAATATGTATTGACGTTTATGTTTTATTAGTTAAATTTCTGGATTTTTAGTAATTTATGGATCAAAGCTCTGTGTTTATGTACTGCTGCAAAAAAGAAAGAAAAAACTGCAGCATAGTGTTTATTAATGTTGCTGGAAAGAAGATTTTTATAAAACAAGTGTTATTTAAAAGTCGATTCCAGACCGGTTTATTATTAGAAACCAGGTCTCGTTAATATAACGAGACCAGTTAAACACATTTAAACAGGTCTGAAAATTGATATTAAGACCGGTTGTATAGCTAGAAACCGGTCTCGATTACGTTAAACCAGACCGGTTTTATAACCGGTCTAGATATGATATCATATCAAGAGCCCCCTACTTAGAGACCTGACATAAAACCGGTCTGGACAGACTCTACAACGGGTCTTGAAAGCACTTTTTGTAGTAGTGCTTGTATCTCCTATTATGGCAAGAAAGTGATAATAGGATGGATATTGAGAGATAAAAAAGGAATTTTGATGAACTATACAATAGCTTTATGAAATTGTAAAGTTAAGATTACTAAGCTTGAATTGAAAGATAGTGTTGTAGTGGGGAAATTCAAGAGGAATGGGACCTAAAAATATGCATTGTTAAAGATAAAAAGAGGAATTAAGAGGTCACAACTCATATTTTGTTGCGAATGATTGTGGTATGGGTGTTTGGATTGGATTGTAGAAAGTAGATGGCTAATACATTGATCTTTAACATTCATTCCTGCTTTGTATGTGCTACTGGTTGGGTTTGCAGGCCTTTGAGAGGCTACATGTTGGAACGCCAAGTTACCGATGCCTCTTCCTCTTTGTGTCTTGTCCCTATGTGTGAGGATGTAGCTACAAGAGGGAAAGATCAGTTAGGGATTGGAAATGTAGGTAAGTGGGAAGTATCCTAGAGTGTCTAATGCATTGTTGTGATGTTGACATGCTGGAATTCAGCACCAGTGTGAAAAGGCATAGGTAGGGTGTTTGTAGGTGAGTAATGTAGTTAAGAGTTTATCTAGGGTTTCCTAGTGCTAGTTCTGATTAATAGCGAATAAGAATGGTGAACAAGCAATGAATTCTTGGATATTGGATGTTGGTTGTCTAATAAGTTTGTCAGACATAACGACTTCTTTGGGGCGACGAAAAGCTACTTCAGTCTAGAAAACAACAAGAACACAATAGTTGTATCAAAGATAGGAATAAATTTATGAGATATGCTGTTATAGATTGATATCTCCAGCTCTAATTCCTTTATTTGTTGTAACTTTAACGTTAATATATGCTCTCACCGGCTTTGCCAAAAAAATAGCGAAATAATGACCGCCTTAAATATTTTGGTCCGAGCGTTTATTGAGTTCTGCAAAATTAATGTCATTTGAGGTTTGCATGGACCGTTTACGACTAAATAAATAATGGTGTAAAATTACGATGACTAATTGAGTCACATTTCGGTATGTCTATGGATACCGTCTATGTGAAATCGTGTGTGTATATCATGAAAGGGAGAAGGTGATTTTGTAAGAGGGCACAGTCCAGTTGGCTGGCTACGATGGCGCGAGTCGACAGCGCAATCAACTGTACCGTCGTCGGTGTTATCGTGGTTTGCGCCGTAGGTACCAGTCGACCTTATGGCCGGCGACGCGAGTTCACAGCGCGATAACTACATCGTGGCTCGCTTCATCGCTCGCGTTATCAAATTCTTTTTTTGAGTATTTAAATTCTAGCCGTTACAACGGCTACTTTTTAAATTTTTTCATTATAAATTTCCTTTCAAACTAAAAAATATATATAATCTTCTATTATCACTACTACTATTTTTTATATCGAAAAGCTCAAAAACGCGGCGCGTGTAAAATATTTAATTTTTTAAGTTGTACTGTATTTTTTTAACTTATATTTTTATTTTGTAGGTTTTTTTTCGTTGTATTTTTTGTTCGTTGTATTTTTTTCGTTGTATTTTTATTTCGTGTACTTTTTTAAGTTGTATTTTTATTTATATTATTAATGAAAAATTAAGTTTTTAGTTAATAAATTATTGTAATAAGAAAAAGGTGATGGGGTCACGATAACGCGAGAAAGTGTAGTGTTAACTAGGGAGAGTGTTTTTGCTGTTATGGAGGGTTTTGATGTTAAGGGAAAAAGTGATGATGTGACACTTTACTTTTTGCCCATGGTTTGAACCATACCGTGCTGTGTAAATGCCAAAAATGTGTTTTATAAAACAAGTGGTGGATTATGTGCAACCCATTTATATATAGGTTGGATTGGATTCAGTTGGATTGGGTTCGGTTGGGTTGGATAACAATATGTTTTGTTCTCTTGTGAAACATAGAATTCTTGACAATGTGAATAGCACTTTGGTTGTCACAAAGAACCGCATAACATTCTTGCCTGAAACCAAATTCTTGCAAAAACCTTTTTAACCACAATAGGTCTTTGCAAGCTTCCGTTGTTGCGACATACTCAGCCTTTGTTGTAGACAAGGCCACACACTTTTGCAATCTTGATTGCCACGAAACAGCTCCCCCTGCAAAGGTCATCAAACATCTAGAAGTGGACTTCATGTTGTCCTTATTTTTGGCCAAATCTTAGTATGTGTAACCAACAAGCATGGGCTTCCCATTTTCAAATGTTATACCTAATTTGGAAGTCCCCCTTAGATATCTAAATATCCATTTAACCACTTTCCAATGCTTCTTACCATGATTTGACAAGAACCGACTGACAACACCAACCGCGTGAGCGAAATCCGGCCTTGTACACACCATATCATACATCAAGCTACCAACCGCTGAGGCATATGGAACTCTATCCATCTTTTCAATACTCTTCTTTGAAGAAGGACAATCCTTCTCAGTAAGCTTAAAGTTGGGAGTTAGAGGGGAACTAACCACTTTAGCTTTATCCATGTTGTACCTGCGTAACACCTTCTCAATATATTGCTCTTGTGATATATGTAACGTCTTGGTATCTCTATCACGGAAAATCCGAATACCAAGGATCTCTTTTGTTGGCCCCAAGTATTTCATAGCAAAATACTTGCTCAAATCTCGCTTCAATTGGGCAATTCTCCCAATGTTCTTACCAACAATCAGCATATCATCAACATAGAACAACAATATGATGAAATCATCATTACCAAACTTTTGAAAGAAAACACAGTGATCTTAAGAGGTCTTCCGAAAGCCTTGCTTCCCTATAACCGACTCAAACTTCTTGTATCATGGTCTTGGTGCTTGCTTCAGCCCATACAAACTTTTTTGAAGTATACACACGTATTCTTCCTTCCCCTTAATCTGAAACCCTTCAGGTTGATCCATGTTGATTTCTTTATCCAGATTAACATGAAGGAAAGCTGTCTTGACATACATTTGATCAACCTCAAGATCGAGGGAAATCGCCAAACCAAGAACAACTCTAAGAGAACCCACCTTCACAACTAGAGAGAAAATCTCATCAAAATCAATAATTTTCTTTTGACTGAACCTTTTCACCACCAATCTGGCCTTATACCTCCGTCTCGAAGTATGATCTTCAGTCTTTATTTTGAAAACCCACTTGTTTTTCAAGGCTCTCATGCCCTTAAGAAATTTCACCAAATCAAAGGTATTGCTTTCATGCAAAGAAATCATTTCATCTTGCATAGCATCAACCTACTCTTTCTTGTAGTCATCTTCCATAGCTTCTGCATAACATTCGGGCTCTCCCCCATCAGTGAGTAAACCATACTCCGTTGAAAAATGGCATATGGAAGGGTGAGGATTCTTATTGGACCGCCTGATAGGAACGGATGGTGGTATCGGCACTGGTAACTCAGGATGGACGTCTGCATCCAATTTATTTTCAGCATCAGCATTGTCAGCACCCTGTTCATCATTACTGAATATCATCTCCAAAATTTTGGTCAAATTGTTTAGAAGGAACCAGATCTAAATCAATAGGATCATCACTACGTTGAGGAATTGACTCTTTCTCGGTCTTCTCAACATCATTCAGAGTTTGATCTTCCTCAAAATCTACATCTCGGCTACGAACGAGCTTCTTTTGAATTGGTTCATACAACTTGTAACCAAGCTCGTCTTGACCAAACCCGAGGAACACGCATGGCTTATTCTTCATGTTAAGCTTTGATCTTTCATCATTGGGAATATGCACAGATGCCTTGCATCCAAAGACACGTAAATGTCGGTACGAAACATCTTTGCCTCTCCAAAACCTGTCAGGAACATTAAAATGCAAAGGAACACAAGGGATTAGATTAATTACATGTACCGCTGTATTTAAAGTTTCACCCCAAAAAGTAGCAGGCAACCTTACATGTGAAAGCAAGCATCTAACTCTCTCAACAAGAGTCCTGTTCATCCACTCCGCTAAGCCATTCAACTGCGGTGTCCTCGGCGGTGACTTTTGATGTTGAATTCCATACTCTCTACCATAAGCATCAAAGGGGCCAATGTATTCACCTCCATTTTCACTTCGAATACATTTTAATTTCTTCCATGTTTATCTCTCAACTAGAACATGAAACTGCTTAAACACATCTAACCCTTGATCTTTTGTCTTCAAGGTGTAAACCTAAGCCTTCCTTGAATAATCATCTATGAAAGTGACAAAGTAAGAAGACCTACCAAGTGTCTTAGTCTTCATAGGACCACATACATCAGAATGTACTAGATCAAGTATGTTCTCTATTCTGAAAGAAGGACGAATATTGAAAGCATGCCTCGTCCGCTTTCCTTCCAAACAGTGAGAACACTTCTTCAAGTTGATATCATGCACACCGGATAACATATTATTCTTAGAAAGAATAGACATCCGCTTTTCACTCATGTGACCAAGTCATTCATGCCATAGCTCGGACATATCATCATTGTCCACAACGTTGAAAATGCTTTTGGAGATCTTCGGATGTGCCACATACAACTTGGACTCCCATTTACCGCTTGCTACGATAATAGATCCGAGAGTTACTTTCCACAAGCCATTTCCAGAACTGTTGTGGTTAGCATCTTCATCAAGAAGACCCGTTGAGATAATATTGAGTCTCGTATCAGGGACATGTTTCACACTACGCAAAACCAATTCCATCCCCGTGTCAAACTTCATACAAACATCTCGAATACCAGCAACCCTAGATAGCCTAGTATTTCCCATCCCAACAACACCGAAATCACCAGGTGTATATAAATGAAAAATATTCCTTTCGTGTTTCAATATGACATGTAGCACCACTATCGTAAATCCAACTCGAATCATCATTAGCAAGGTTAACCATATCAGAATCACAACAAACAAAGAACTCATATGTAGTGACATTTACTTCAGTATTGTCATCACCATCATCATCTTTCTTGTGCCTGGTTTTCTGATTCTTCTTGTTCTCTATTTTACACTGTCTGCAAAAAAATTTCGTGTGTCCCTTCTTATGGCAATGGAAACACTCAACATCAACAAACTTTCCTTTTTTGGAACTGATGTGATGATTACTTATGTTACTCGGACCTCTACTTTGACTTCTCCCCCGCTTTTCTGTGACCAAGACATCTGACACCAAAGAGGAACCCTGTGACTTTCTTCTCATCTCTTCATTCAAAATACAACCTTTAGCCAATTCCATAGTGATAACACCATCTGATGCAGAGTTGGACAACGATGTCCTAAAAGTATCCCAGGAGTCCGGTAAAGTACAAAGAAGCCAAAAGCCTTGAATCTCGTCTTCAAACTTGATACCCATTCCCGCAAGCTGATTTATAATACCCTGAAAAACATTCAGGTGATCAGTAATAGGGGACCCGTCAGTATACTTTAATCTCATCGTTTGCTTAATCAATAACAGCTTGTTATTTCTAAGTTTTCTAGCATACGACTGTTCGAACTTATTCCATAGAGTACGAACATGCGTCTATTCACAAATGTGGTTCAAAACATTATCATCAACCCACTGCCTAATATACTCGTAAACCTTTCTATGTAAAATCATCCATTCTGCATCTGTTTTATTCTCAGGTTTCTCAATAGTAATAACAGGCAAGTAGTAATCTTTAACATAAAAGAGATCTTCCATCTTCCCTTTCCAAACATGATAATTAGAACCATTCAAATTAACCATCTTACTTGTATTAGCTTCCATCGTTTAAACAGGTATGTCCCCAATAAAGAGCCTAACGCTCTGAAACCAATTTGACGCGTATAGATGGAATGGGTCACAATGGTATAAACACAAATGCGGAAGTAAACCTTCGTATGACCAAAGTTACCCAAGCCTCTGAATGAACCTACGAGGAAGTAACCAAATAAGGTAACCTTAAAGCAACTCTAATCAACCCCCCAATCAATATCAAATCAACTATCAACAGGTAGTAAAGATAACCAAAACACACAACAAGAATACCAAACTTTTAGCGTGGAAAACCCCAAAGTAGGTAAAAACCACGGGACAATTAGTGCGCTTAAATCACTATGAACCAAGAGATATGAGTCTTCTCTAGTTTACACTAGAGGCATTCAACCATCAATATGGTACAAACAAAGAATAAAGAAAGATAGATATCACCAAATATCTTGGAATTGGATGCGAGCTGTCTGGGCACAAAACCAAGACTTCCAAACCTCCAAATAAAGATTCCTACGGTCAAAAACTTCGTTTATATATAAGGAAACTATAGCCCAAAAACCGTTACGATCCAACGATGTAAGCTCCGGCGATCGACGTAACACTGACACTCTGATGGGTGATAAAATCTCGACTGTCCCATATCTTTATTTCTATCACTTCTCTCTTGGATAACCTTATCTTCAGAAAATCTAAAGATATACACCTTTGGATAGAGTAAATGGACCTAAGATGAGCCCCCAAGATGTTGGGCTCTCAAATAGTTATCCATAAAGTACCTCAAAATTGAGAAAGTAATCCAAAACTTGAAGTATTCCAGAACTGAAGATAGTAGCCCAAAATTTAAAATGCCCCAGTTTTCAGCAAATGGAGAACTATGGCAATACAACTCATTCTTAATCCTCAGAGGCTAGGGTATGGTAACCCATGGATCAAGCGTGGGTATAACGCGATCATGACAACGCCAAACACCACACCCTTCCTCGTGCCATAGCCCCTCAAGCCATAGTTGCCAGCCCAAAATTGTGGGCATAACACGAGTCCACGGCGCGAGAACTGTACCGTGGCTCGCATTATGGGCTCGCGCCATGGATTTTTAATTATTTCTTTTTAAAAAAAATTATTATTATTTACTAAAAGTGGGACCACTATAACACCATAAATCTAGTGTTAACCATGGAGCCAGTTTTGTGGCGTTATAGGATTATGATGTTATGGAGTGATATGCTTACGTGACACCCACTTTTTCCATAACACCACACCACAACACCAAACCACACGCTCTCATGATTAAGAAAATACCCAACACATTTTGCTTTGGTCTTATTAATATTATTTGTTTTGAATGTCGATACGTTTAGTATGTATATTTTTGCATTTTTAAAGGGCAAAAAAATGCAGGTGAGGACGGGACTGTTAAGATGGGTTCTGGTCACGACTCTAATGTTTGTCATTTGTCAAGCAACCAAACTTTCGTGATACAGATTTTGTCTTAAGTTTTTTTTTCGAAAATCCATTTAAATCACAAATTAAATCCATTTACCTCTCTAGGTTTTAATGTACTGTTCTATAGTATCATGAACGAATTTCATTGTTGCACCTATTAGAAATGATCAGAAATCCAAGAGTTATTAAAGCAAAAGAAGCCTCAACTAACATCAAAACTTGCTTATGCATTAGTGCATTATCCATCATGTGAATACACTTTTTGAGAGACAATTACGCGTCTGTTTATTCCCTGTAATATGAACTGGGACACCATAAACTACTGTTGCGACAAAGTTTTTACTTGAGCTACCACCCACTATCTCTCGGGCTTTTATGAATGCTGAAACCAAGTTATTTTTATGGATACATACTATAGAGCTAGCTTCAACTTCAGCCTTTCTTTTATTGCGGTTTTGGGTTGGGCTTACCTTTTCGTTAGCGGCTTGTTCACAATCTACAATTTGAGCTGACCTTGTGTATATCCAAGCTTGTAGCATTTCTGTTATAAAGCAATTCATACTTTTGATGGTTACATTCCACATGTTGCCAACTATCATATGAGAGTTTTCCAAAAGGTAATCTAGTATGGCACCATCATGGACACGTAATTTGCTGTAGTTAATGTAACCATACCACACCCGAGTAAACAAACAGCATCACAGCAATCCATTTCTCGAATCTCTTCACCCTTAATAAGCTTTCTCCCTATTCATTATATAAAAAAAAGGAGTTTAATAAACTAGACAAAGTTAGCCCTTTCTATAAAATATATATTCAAAGATTTAGAATATGACAGACATACGTCACATACCGTCTCCATGGCCCATATATACGAAGAGTTCACACGTTTTCAGTTTCTCTTTTAGTTCCCTTAGTGTATCAACACCAAGTGTGTCTGGCGCGTCCCTTGACTTGCTCAAATCTATGCAATGGCCCTGCATAATAAAGAAGGCCTCGTTGATAAGTATAAGTAGAAAGAAAATATAATCATGTTATATACCCATAATCGGAAAGAATTGTAAATCTGAGAAATATCGTTGTAGTTGATGTCACAGCAATTGATGCTCTGTTATTTAGATATGTTTACTAGTGGTGTTTAGATCACTAACCTTAAACTTGAAGTCGTTTCTCCATTTCTCAAAAAACTTCTTGTGTTTTCAGTCTGGGTATATATAAAGTAATAACAGATACATGGATCAATATCTGCTAGGTCCCGCGGGGCAACAATCGATTTGTCCTCTGTTGATTCCTGGTGTTTGAATATTGACCAAATTATACCTCCAACGGAGTGCATACGGAAGATTTGTTGTTGTGTAAGCAGTGGCATGTTTTCTACAGGAAACATCTGTAGGGAAACTATAACACTTTTATTAATAAATCAAATAAATAAAATTAACATAAATTAACATAATATAAATAACATAATATAAATAACAGAAAAACAAATACAGACATAATTATAAACGATAACTAAATAAAACAATAAAAATAAAGAAAATACTTACTAAATCACCAGGAAGTCGATATACGTGTTAGACACGCTTAGAACTAAAGAGTTGAGGCACGTGTTTGACACGCTTCCCTTAAAACAGGTTCGCCGTCTGTTTCCCAAGGTACAACAGCCGAAACAGTAAGTTGTATTGTCGGACTTAACAAAACTGCCCGGAATTTCACCTTTACAGATGCGTACTCCATATGTTGGAAATCAATAATAATACTTATTGATTTGATGTGTGAAAAAACTATGGAATTAGGCCTCTATTTATACACAATAGACTCCCTTCCAGTTTACTCATCCCACCGATGTGGGACAAAAAAAAACTATTTTTCCTCTTTAAGCATGGTACCAAATGCCTAACTTCGAGACACGATATCTCATTCACATCACCTTCATTTTGGACACATAAAGGCTCATTGCGAAGCTCTCTTCAAGGAGAATGAAATTGATTATAATGCAGTTCGTTTTTTCTCAGTTCTTGCTAATGGAAAGTCCAACCAATATCGGGTTTTTAACTGTTTTTGGTTGTTAAACTTGTTTGGATATTCTATTTGCTAATTCAACAAAGTCTTGCAAAAAGGAAAAATATTACTTACTTATATGTAAAACATTTTGCAAATACCAAGTTTTTATTCAAGTAATATTCAAAAGGTAAAAATGAAACTTAAAGGACTGAAAATGTAAATTCTAGGAAAGATAAATGCCTGAAATGTAAATTCTAACAAATCTAGGGACTAAATGTGTAATTCAGTAAACTACAAGGATCAAATATGTAAATTCTATAACAAACTAACTAAAATGTAACAACTTTAACAATATGCTAACTGAAATTAACAAATCTCAAAACTACAAGGACTTAAAAAACTGCAAACCCTAAAAACAATGAAGTTTAGCAAAGTTTATAAACTGTTTAAAACATCAAGGACCTAAGTGCAATTTGAAAACTTAATAAGCCAAAACGGGCTAAAGAAACAAATAAACTCGTTTGAGCTTAAAACTGAACCATTTTCAATGAAACAAGTTGCAAAACTCTTCAAATTCAAATTAAGCTACGTGTGAACAAGGAATTTAGCTAAAGTTGAGAAATAAGCAAAAGAGAACTTATTAATAAGCTCAAAATAAGCTACAGCAAAATCTAGACAGTCACAACTAGCTTTTCTTATTGAAACTGATTAAGCAACTCAATTAATGAACGGGAAATCAAACTAGAACATTTTTCATCAAGTAATAAGCTGGGAATTTGAATTAAGCTGAAAATGGGCTTATGTTGACCAGCGTTGACCAAAATTTTACAAAAAGCTAAAACTTTCAAAAATCAATTATGAACACTTTTAACACGTTTCTGTAAAAGAAAATCACAAGATTAATGAAGTGGATTAAGAGAACCAAGAAATCAGTGTGCTATTTTATTACAGAAAATGAGCTATGCTCAGCTTTGACCAAAAAGCTATTTTCTAGCTTATTTCCTAAGACTGTAGAATTTCTTCTATACCACTAAAACTTTGGATGTTACTTGAGATCTAGGAACAAGTTTTAGTGAAAAAGATTAAGAAATGAAAAGGCTGTAATGATTTGAATCTGGCAAGTTTGAGAAATGCTAATGTTCAAAATCTGAATCACAAAGAATCCAAGTACACAATTGAGCAATAAGACCTATGAGTGAAGGTTACCAACTAAAATGCACCCTATTTGATCACACTACACTAGAACAAGCTTAAAATCCAACTTTTAACAACTAGATCAACACAAATCATACAATGATTATGTCTAAACACTGTTGCCAAACACTCCTTACTGAATTTTTTGGAATTTTTATGAAAGCTTTATGAGCAAAAGTTAATATTAAGCTAAGAACTCTATCAAACTAAGTTTGGTAATCAAAATGAAGTATGCTAGCACTAGTTTCAAACAAGTACAACTACTAAAACTCAGAATAGCAAGGAAGGCTAAAACTGGCTCACAAAAGATGAAAACAGGTTAAATTCTAAAACAATAAGCTAGATTAAGCTACACTTAATGCTATAAGAACTCTGGAATCAATCAATCAACAAACTAAACAGCTTTTATCATTCAATCAAGCAAAGTTATCTAAGAATTGAGCATGCATCAACAATTGAGAGGAATTGAAACAAGAGGCGTTTGCACCTATTGTAGTTAACCACTGAGAAGAAGAGGAGCGATGTGCTCTCTTAGCCTAGTGATAACCACCACCTTATCACTAGGACAACAATCAATCAATCAAATTCAGCTACAAATCAATAGAAATCATCAACATGCTTGAAATTTTCAAAAAACTATGGATTGAATTGAATTCTTCTCAAACAGCTAACAAACTTCTTCAAAGTAAGTTATGATCAAGGAATGATCATAACAAAACACAATGCAGTAACACAAGTATCCAATAGCAGCAGGAAATGAGCAGTAATATGAAGAATAGATTTGGCGGGAAAGGATGAATTCAAATTTTATTAATGGAAAACGGTTACAAAGTTGTTAGAAGGTAAGTAACTAACTAACTAACTCAAGAGTTTGTCAGACTCTTGAGTAGCTAGGGTAAAAATGGAGGAAAGGGAAAGGAATTAAAAAACTATGTGTTTTTCTACAAATTGCTAACTGTTACAAATGAAGGCTAATCAATCTATTTATAGGCATGAATGAGGAGTTTGTTGGGGTTGGTGACGTGTTGGGACCAATCCCAGCTCTCCACGTGGACAATTCTGCAAATTTCCTCTTCCAAGTATGAACACAAATTGGGCCTTTCTTCAATAGTTGATTTCATGTTAATTGACTTGTACCATTGTGTTCGTCTCTTCAAAATGATCAATTTTGGTGTTGACATCTTTTCATAAAATGGATTGTAGCTCAAACGCGATCCTGGCAAATATTTTTGATGAAGAAGATGCCACGTGTCATCACATGAATGGTTAAAAATTGATCACACGGATCCAACTGTTGTGATTGGGTATTAATTGCAAAGCGGCTGTGAGTGGAAATTAATTGCATGGCTTGGTGATCCGTGTGCTCATTTTTCTCTTCTCTCATTGGTTGAAATGGTTTCACATGGATCAAGCTAGTAAAAATCTTCCAAACTTGGCAGAATTAGTCCCTATACTTTGGCAGATTACATTTTTGAGCTAGCAGCTTCATTCTTTTGACATATTTGGTCCTTCAACTTTGACAACTTGTCAAGATAGGTCCTTGTACTTCAAAGTCTTGTCACTTTTGATCCTTCCTTGTCTTTTTCATCAATTTGAGCTTGATTATTCCTTGTTTGCTTGAAAATGTATCCTTTTACCTACACAAGTGTACACAAACACAAACATACCACATAACACTGTTTTTGCAAGATAAATTAGTATTTTGCTTCATGTTTTAGGGTTATTTGTTGATAAAAGGATATGAGTTTAAGCTCATATCAAAATCCCCTACACTTGAACAATGTCATGTCCTCATGCAATATTATATATTAAAGCTCAAATTTACATTTCCCTCATAATTAATCCACCTTGGCCATATGAGATGCATCTACACTACTCTAAACTAAATGATGCATGATTTTGACTTTTACTAATGCAATGAACAAAATACAATTCTATCTATATCTTTTTGATTTTTCTTGAAATGGTTTTGATGGAAATAACTCATAAAGAATTCAATGGCTTAGATTAGGGCTTGGGTACCATGGACATTTATCACCCTCAAGTTTCACTTTCCCCATACCAAGCTTAAAAATGGGATCATTGCATTCACAAGTAAAAAGTGCATCAACTTATTCATGACAATTAAATGTGGAACCGGTTATTATTTGAGCAAATTGCTTGTGGGCAAATTTGTCATTATTCAAGTGAGAAGTATAAGAAATGTAAAATCCAAAAATAAGGAAGCACGGTTTTAATCCTAAGTAATCCTCTCATCCATTCCTTGAAAAACCGCTCACAATTAATATAAGTCCGTTTTAAGAGTAATAAGTCATTCGCCTTATGTGTAAAATCCTCATGTCATGCTTTCATAAGTAGCTACACACTCGCTAAGGAAAGGAAAATAAAACTCACGCAATAATTTACATCCGCCATCTTTTTGAGACTTTGGATCTTCAACCCCGCAACCCGTCAAGGCAATATTGGATTGGAGCAATCTATTGAATCCCCGCAACCCGTCAAGGTAATATTGGAACTCAATAGTCACTATAATTAACACCACACTGCCCCTCTTGGGAGTCTTGCATTATTTTTTTTCTTTTTCTTTCTTTTTCTTTTCTTTTTTTTTCTAGCCACTCATTTTTTTCATAAGCCGCTCTTATTTTTCTTTATTCCTCACAAAGAAATTTGAAAAGAAGAAAAGGAAAAACACCCGCTAAATATGGAGCATGACATAAGTCTAGTACACATAAAACGTGCTAACTTAGAATCTTAAGACGTACTCATATCAACCATAAATGATTAGCCAAAAATGCATAAGAGATTACAAACCAATTAAAACCGTTCTTGATTATTTATTAACAATTATATACATGCGAAGAAATAGAGGTAAAGAAAAGAAGGGTTTAGCCACAAGTAATTGCCATGAAGTCTATCTAGCCCTTTTATACTTGCTTCAACTCTATCATTTCCCATTCTCCACAAATTTAAAATCTCAAATAATGAGATTGGTGAATGCTTAGCCTAATAGACCAATGAAGGACTACATGGTTAAGGATACTAGCTAGAGAATGCTAAAATTAGCAAACTCGGGTTGAGTCAAAATATCCATGGCGGGCCTAATATGTCAAAGTAGTCTAAACTTGTTAAAACCATGTTTTATTATATTTTGTTCCTTTTTATACATTTTTTATGAAACATAAAGAAGAAATATATACAATGCAAATGTGTTATGCAAATGAAAAATAATAGATGCAAAAATTATGAATGCATATTTTTGTTGGCCAAAGTAGATCAAAAATTTGAAAAATGTTGAAAATTCAATTTTCCATGTTATCATGCAAGACAATGACAAGTTCTAGGTAAGGTCACTTCGATAGAAGACCCCCCTACACTTAAGCTAAACATTGTCCTCAATGTTTAAGAGCATGGAAGTATAAAAACTCCCCCTACACTTATGACAATGAATAGACTTTGCTTAACCCAAGTTAAGGAAAGGACAACTATTAGTGAAATCATGTTTAAGCACAAGGTGTCAATGAAAAATCACTATAGTAACAAAGTGAACCGGATACAAGGGCCTCCTCCATAAGCTCCAAAGCATGAGATGAGTGAGCAACCCTACAAACAATCATGAAGACAAAAGAAGGTCTCCCCTACACTTATCTCCAAGTCTATACCTTTATTTCTAACCTACAACACTCTAAACCTAGTTATACGATGCTTGAGTTAATGAGTCTCTAGCTCGACTCGTCCCTCAATGAATTAATTCATGGGGAAAATGGGGACCTCTTGGACCATTTCAACGGAAATGTCCTCCCCAAAGTAATGTTTAACACGGTGACCATTCACTTTAAAATTTGGACCATCGGGTTGGGACAACTCAAGAGTTCCATATGGAAACACTTGAGCAATAGTGAATGGACCGGACCATCTCGACTTAAGCTTGCCCGCAAAAAGCTTCAATCTTGAGTTAAAGAGGAGAACCGGCTCTCCAACTTTGAACTCACGATTCTTGATCTTAGCATCATGAAATTTCTTAGTCTTTTCCTTGTAAAGCAAAGAATTCTCATAGGCATTGGCTCTCAACTCATCCATCTCATTGATTTGATCTTTCCTATATGAACCGGCTTGGTTTAAATCAAAATTAGCCCACTTGAGAGCCCAAGATGCCTTATGTTCTAACTCAAATGGGAGGTGGCACGCTTTTCCATAGACAAGCCTATAAGGTGTACAACCAATTGGTGTTTTAAAAGCCGTCCTAAACGCCCACAAAGCATCATCAAGCTTATCCGACCAAGAAGCTCGATGCTCTCCCACCGTTCTCTCTAAAATTCTCTTTAAACCACGATTTGTGACCTCGGTTTGACCATTTGTTTGAGGGTGATACGCGGTAGAAAGTCTATGATTCACTCCATATTTCTTCATAACTCTCGTGAATTGATCATTACAAAAGTGCGTACCACGATCACTTATGATGGCCCGAGGTACACCAAATCTAGCAAACAATTGTTTCAAAAACTTTACAACCACTCTAGCATCATTGGTAGGTAAGGCTTTAGCCTCCACCCATTTGGACACATAATCCACCGCCACAAGTATATACTTGTTTCCCTTAGAGGATGGAAAAGGTCCCATGAAATCGATGCCCCATACATCAAATATCTCACACTCTTGGATAAAATTTTGTGGCATCTCATCACGTTGTGTAATTTTTCCTTGTCTTTGACAAACATCACAAAATTTTACCATTTCATGGGCATCTTTGTAAATGGAAGACCAATAGTAACCCAAATCAAAGACTTTCTTGGCGATGTAGTTAGGCCCAAAATGTCCACCCGTAGGTCCTTTATGAAACGCCTCTAAGATCTTAAATGCCTCGGGCCCATCTACACACCGTCTAATGATTTGGTCCGCACATTGCCTAAAAAGATATGGATCATCCCAAAAGTAATACTTAACTTCCTTAAGAAACTTTTTCTTTTGTTGATAAGTAAGACCCTCAATAAGCACATTGCCCACAAGATAGTTTGCGATATCCGCAAACCAAGGTGTGGCATCCTCTTGGGAAGAGATAGACATGAGCTCCTCTAATGGAAAGGATTCATTGATTTCTTGGTGTGGGAAATCTCCTTGAAAAGGATGCTCAAGTCTACTCAAATGATCCGCCGCTAAATTCTCGGCCCCTTTCTTATCACGAATCTCTATCTTAAACTCTTGAAGCAACAAAACCCATCTCAAAAGCCTAGGCTTAGCATCTTGTTTTGTCATAAGATACTTGAGAGCGGAATGATCCGTATACACTATGGTTTTGGAAAGCACAAGATATGGTCTAAACTTCTCAAAAGCATATACTATAGCAAGCAACTCTTTTTCCGTGGTAGTGTAATGAAGTTGTGCACCGGTCATGGTTTTACTCGCATAGTGTATAGGTTGAAAATGCTTATTAACTCTTTGTCCTAAGACGGCCCCCACCGCATAGTCACTAGCGTCACACATAAGCTCAAAAGGTAATTCCCAATTTGGAGAAACCAAAACGGGAGCCTTAGTCAATTTTTCCTTAAGAGTCTCAAAAGAGTCTAAACAGTCTTGGTTAAAAATGAAAGGAGCCTCTTTCTCCAAGAGGTGAGTCATCGGTCTAGCTATCTTAGAAAAATCTTGTATAAAGCGCCTATAAAATCCCGCATGACCTAAGAAACTCCTCACACCTTTAACCGAGGTGGGTGGGGGAAGCTTAGCAATCACATCAATTTTAGCTCGATCAACTTCTAATCCCTTATTGGATATCTTGTGTCCTAAAACAATCCCCTCTTTCACCATAAAGTGACATTTCTCCCAATTAAGCACCAAACGTGTTTCCTCACAACGCTTAAGCATTCTCTCAAGATTGGTGAGACATGAGCTAAATGAGTTTCCAAATACGGAAAAGTCATCCATAAAAACCTCCATGGTTTGCTCTATCATGTCATGGAAAATCGCCATCATGCACCTTTGAAACGTCCCCGGTGCATTACATAAGCCAAAAGGCATCCTCTTGTAAGCAAATGTACCGTAGGGACAAGTGAATGTGGTCTTTTCTTGATCCTTAGGGTCAATGGGTATTTGGAAATAACCCGAAAAGACATCAAGAAAACAATAGTACTCATTTCCCGCTAAGCGTTCAAGCATTAGATCCATAAAGGGAAGCGGGAAATGGTCTTTCCTAGTTGCCTCATTGAGTTTTCTATAATCAATGCAAACTCTCCAACCGGTCACAAGTCTCGTGGGAATAAGCTCATTGTTCTCATTAGGCACCACGGTGATTCCACCCTTCTTAGGAACACAATGAACCGGGCTAACCCATGGAGAGTCGGAAATGGGATAAATCATACCCGTATCTAAGAGTTTAATCACTTCTTTCTTAATAACCTCATGGATTTTTGGGTTAACTCTCCTTTGGTTTTGAATGGCGGGTTTATAGTCATCCTCCATAAGGATTTTGTGAGTACAAAAATGTGGATCAATTCCCCTTATGTCGGATATTTTCCATGCTAAAGCTTTCTTATGTTTCTTAAGAACTTCAATAAGTTGCTCTTTCTCATCCTCTTTCAACTCTTTAGCAATGATCACCGGTAATTGGTCTTTTCCTTCTAAGAAAGCATATTCTAAGTGGGATGGAAGGTCCTTAAGTTCAATGGGCGGTGGACTCTCTATGGAAGGTTTAACTATAGAAGATTCCTTAATGGTAATCTCTTGTGGAATAGAAGAAGGAATAGGATCCTCATTGAGCAACTTTTGGATTGTAAGAATATCTTCTTCCCAATTAATGGGAGAATCATCATCACCAAGAAAGTTGGACTCAAATTCCTCCAAGAGGAAATCACTCTCTCCAAAAGGTGTTAAAGAGGGAGCAATTGAGGCCACGGTTTCAACATGAGGCATCTCATCACTAGCACTCTTACAAGCATCATGAAAGTGTTCATTACACACTTCATCTAGCACATCCACAATGTTAATAGTCTCACAAGGTCTAGACTCCTTAACCTCTTTCCTATCACAAACTTTCCCTAACTTAAACACCACTCTCTCATCTTCTACTCTCATAATTAATTCTCCTTCCGCCACATCTATCAAGGTACGACCCGTTCTCAAAAACGGTCTACCAACAAGCAAAGGCACTCTAGGATCGATGTCATAATCAACCACTACAAAGTCGGCCGGAAAGGTAAACTTATCCACACCTACAAACACATCTTCCGCTATACCTACGGGGTGAGCTATGGTTCGGTTGGCTAGTTCAAGAGTCATCCTAGTGGGAGTGAGCTCGGGAAGAGATAGTTGTTTCCAAACCGATAAAGGCATGAGGTTTATGCTCGCCCCTAGATCCGCCAAAGCCATGCAATTTTCAACACCGGGAAAATTACAAGGTATCAAGAAGCGCCCCGGATCTCCAAGTTTTGTTGGTAAGGTTTTAAGTAACACCGCGGAACAATTTTCATTAAGGGATGTGTTGGGCAAATCAACCAATTTTTCTTTGTTTGAGAGCAAATCCTTGAACATCTTAGCAAACTTTGGCATATAAGCAAGAGCTTCCGCAAAGGATATATTGATGTTGAGTTGCTTGAACATTCTTAAGAAATTGGAGACTTGGATGTCATCCTTGTTCTTTAACTTGTCCTTTTTCAACCTTGAAGGATATGGAAGAGTAGGTTTTGGTGTAGGTGGAATAGGTGTAGTAGTGGAAGATTTGTCTTTGTTAACCTCTTCATTTGGAAGTGTGGAAGGTAAAGGAGAAGTATGAGGTGGTTGAGAAGGTGTGTTTGAGTGAATAGGAGCATTTTGAGGAGGCAAAGTAGAAGTAGAAGGCTTGTCACAAGTAGGAGCACAAGTGGGTTGAACAATAGGAGGTATAGGAGGTGGAGGATCATTTGTTGTTGTTCCACTCCTTGTTGTAATAGCATTGACATTGGCCCTAGGGTTTGTTTGTGTGTTAGAAGGTAAAGCCCCTTGTGGTCTTTGATTTATTGCCACTAAAACCCTATTGATTTGGTCATCCAATGTACGTTTCATTTGGTCATTCATTCTCTTCTCAATTTCACGCATTTTCTTGTCAACATACTCTTGAGTCTCTTGCATCCCATATCCTTGATTTTGAAATTGAGGGTAAGCTTGATTTGGTATTGGAGCATATGCTTGATTGGGAATAAATGGAAGTGGTTGATTAAATCCTTGTTGTGGTGGATAAAAGGTATTTCCTTGATGTTGAACATTGTTGGGTGCCTTGTAGTTATTTCCTTGGTAAGGTGGTCTTTGCCCTTGATTCCTTTGTAAAATTTGAGGAGGATTTTGTTGAATTTGGGTGGGTGGTTGGGGTGGGAATCCGGGTGGAGTAAGGTAGTTTTGGGATTTGTAAGAAAGGTTATTTGGATTGATATTAGGCTTGAAGTGTTCACGATGTTCCTCTTGGTAAGCATAGCATTCCCCTTGATACCCTTGCACCTTATCACATTGTTCATAAGAATGGGGACCTCCACAAGTAACACAAGAAATGGCAATGGCATTCACATTATTTGAAGAATTGTTCAATGAAACAGTCTTAAAGGCTTGAACTATCTCGTGAGTCATTTCTTGTTGTCCTTGTTTGACTTGTTGAAGGATCTCTTTAAGAAGTTGGTTGTCACAAGGAGTTTGAGAATTATTTTGGATAACATGAACCTTTTCTTCAAATGGATTGTTTGTTTGAACCATTGCTTTAGTCTCAATGATGTCCAAAGCCTCTTGATATGTTTTAAGAAGAATATTCCCTCCCGCGGAAGCATTGAGTGAATCTTGGTGGTGAGATTTAAGGCCATCATAGAAGAGGTTGATTTGGTGAACTTGATCCAATCCATGATTAGGGCATCTCCTCAATAACTCACTATACTCTTCCCAAGCATCACTAAAGGATTGACTAGGTTTTTGTTGAAAGCCCATAATTAAAGTCCTCAAAGCCATAGTCTTATGTGGAGGAAAGAACTTGTTCAAAAACTTCGTGGTGAAACCATCCCATGTGGTGATACTATCGGGTGGTTGGGTGTCTAACCAATGCTTAGCGGTTCCCTCTAAAGAAAATGACACTAACATCAACCTAATCACCTCATGTGGATCCCCATTATGCTTAATGGTATTGCAAAGAGAAAGGAATCTCTTAAGGTGAGCATGAGGATCCTCATTCTTGTTACCAAAGAAAGGTGATTGTGAAACCATATTGATCATAGATGTATGTAGCTCAAATGTGTTTGCGGGAAAGTCGGGAATCTTAATAGCACTAGAATATCCATGAATGTTGGTTTGCATACGTTCATACAAAGAGCGATTATCAATAGCCATGGCTTCTTGTGGTGGAGTCAAAGCACGATTCTCGTGATCGGCTTGGTGGACGATGGTGGTCTTACTCTTTCTCTTTTTCTTCCTTTTCGGAGGAAGAGGTTGTACACCAATCGGTATTTGTGCACACCCGCGAGTGAGCATGCAACTCAATACGAGGAATGAGAGAGAAGCTCTCGTGTGACTTTGAAGAGAAATGGATTATCCTCTTCGAGTTTCAATATTAAATATCCACAAGAAAATAACAATATACGTATGTACTACTTTGGGTGCAAGACCCTCAATGAAGCCTTCCTTCTTAGAATACTTACAAGTGAACGGGGGGTTAGGTGGCGCGAAGCACTTAAGTACCTATTGACCCTTAGATGGCATTTTATAGCACATCGCCTTTCTATTCACTTAAATGTTCGTATTCTTCGAATTGTTGCTTATTGAGAGTATTTATCTATTCTTGCTTTATTTTGTTTGATCGATACACGTGTCAAGGACCGGAACGCCCCTCAACACAGTGTATTGCCTCGGCAATACTTATGGAAGATATGTAGATTGGTTGTTCTTATACGTATACGTATTTACTTATAATAATATATGGAAAATATTTTTGTATTTATGAGTTTTTTAAGAGAAAATACTATATGTACATAAAAACCGAGAGAATCCAATAATATATTTTTGGGTGCAATCTCTTAGGAAAAAGATTGCTTTTTGGATTTTTTATTTTTTTTTGTCAATTCTTTAGGAAAAGAATTGTTTTGTTAATTTTTTAGTTTTTATATATTTTTATATTTTTTGATTTTTTATTTGTTTTTGATTTATGATACGTAAAAATAACGTTCACAAAGTGAACGGATCCCAAAAGCCAATGAAAACCGTCAATCGATAGTCTCTCGTGTAGTCAAAGAACCGGCAGCGGCGCCATTTGAAATTGAGTATAATGCAGTTCGTTTTTTCTCAGTTCTTGCTAATGGAAAGTCCAACCAATATCGGGTTTTTAACTGTTTTTGGTTGTTAAACTTGTTTGGATATTCTATTTGCTAATTCAACAAAGTCTTGCAAAAAGGAAAAATATTACTTACTTATATGTAAAACATTTTGCAAATACCAAGTTTTTATTCAAGTAATATTCAAAAGGTAAAAATGAAACTTAAAGGACTAAAAATGTAAATTCTAGGAAAGATAAATGCTTGAAATGTAAATTCTAACAAATCTAGGGACTAAATGTGTAATTCAGTAAACTACAAGGATCAAATATGTAAATTCTATAACAAACTAACTAAAATGTAACAACTTTAACAATATGCTAACTGAAATTAACAAATCTCAAAACTACAAGGACTTAAAAAACTGCAAACCCTAAAAACAATGAAGTTTAGCAAAGTTTATAAACTGTTTAAAACATCAAGGACCTAAGTGCAATTTGAAAACTTAATAAGCCAAAACGGGCTAAAGAAACAAATAAGCTCGTTTGAGCTTAAAACTGAACCATTTTCAATGAAACAAGTTGCAAAACTCTTCAAATTCAAATTAAGCTACGTGTGAACAAGGAATTTAGCTAAAGTTGAGAAATAAGCAAAAGAGAACTTATTAATAAGCTCAAAATAAGCTACAGCAAAATCTAGACAGTCACAACTAGCTTTTCTTATTGAAACTGATTAAGCAACTCAATTGATGAACGGGAAATCAAACTAGAACATTTTTCATCAAGTAATAAGTTGGGAATTTGAATTAAGCTGAAAATGGGCTTATGTTGACCAGCGTTGACCAAAATTTTACAAAAAGCTAAAACTTTCAAAAATCAATTATGAACACTTCTAACATGTTTCTGTAAAAGAAAATCACAAGATTAATGAAGTGGATTAAGAGAACCAAGAAATCAGTGTGCTATTTTATTATAGAAAATGAGCTATGCTCAGCTTTGACCAAAAAGCTATTTTCTAGCTTATTTCCTAAGACTGTAGAATTTCTTCTATACCACTAAAACTTTGGATGTTACTTGAGATCTAGGAACAAGTTTTAGTGAAAAAGATTAAGAAATGAAAAGGCTGTTGTGACAATCCGTCAATTTACGATTGATAATTTATTCTCAAATATTATTTGAAAATATTATTTTAATGATACAATATGAACTCACTTATTTTTGGGAAGAAATTTGGATTTACGTCTGGGAGTAGCATCGACTACGTCTAAATCGGAGGATTCAACGTTACGTGCTTACGTTTGCATACACTGTCTTTGGTGGCAGTCCGACATTTCAGAAAATAAATTTGTCCGTGAATATTATTTTGGAGTTTTAAATTTGTGTTAGTTCATAAACTCACAAATTTACGAGAAGAGATTAGGACTTACGATTTTATTTTAACGTCCTTTACGACTAAACCGGAAACCTTAAGATTACGTATTTACGTTTTCGAACTCCGTTTTTGATGAAACAATTTTTATTAGATTCGTTTTATGACGTTGATTCATAATTTATAAAAACGTTTTTCGTAAAACGACCCGAGGGCACGCAAATCGAGGAAACTAGAATCGAGGAATACCCGTAAACTAGTGAGATGGGACAAAATACATTGTCCCACCCCACTAGCATACATGGGGCGGCCAAAAACACCACCACACCCTTAGGTGGCACCCTTACATTTCATTAAGTTACACATGTAACTTAAAGCTTACAAAGTAAGCTATTCTACCCACAAAACAAGTAAAACCACTAGCATTTACCATTCACTCCATTTCTCACCATGCAAACTAGCTAAATTTCTCTCTCTCTAACTCAACTATGCCGTCCCATATTCATCATCCAACACCCTTTGATCTTGATTCAACCATGAAACCATATGTTATACTTGCATATGTTGAAGCCCTTTCAAAACCCTATTGATTGGTGGTACTTATAACATCCAAGGAGGAGTTTTCATGGAGTAGGAGGGCTGATTTTCCACAAGGTTCTCATGAAGAATGATGGTCATGAAGATGGTCTTGGTGCAACACAAGTTTCTCCATCAAAAACCATGCCAAACTCATAACCTACATCAAGTTGGTGGTATAAAGATTGTCCTCCTCAACTTCTTATTATTTTGATTATGTAAACTTGTATTTTATTTCCTATTGTATATATTTATGATGATTATATGATGATAAAAATGTTATGTGGGGATTTGTTGTTGATAATCATGGATAAAAAGGTGAAAAACTATAAGAAACAAGGTTAAAATCTTGATTAATTTGCATGGCTGTATAAAACAGTAAAGGACCAAGTGGTGAACTGATAAAATGATGATGTAAAATGGATTTACAGTAAGCTATGGGTCTTGTACACATGTGAAAGTTGGCCATGCAATGGAATCAAAATAATGAGTGAGATATGATCAAAACAAGTTTAGGGTATAAATCTGAAGTTACTGTTTTGGACGATTTTTAGAAAATACTTAAAGGATGATTCAACAGTAGCTATAGGAGAGTTAAATGTAGCACATATCATGTAGTTTATGTGATAAAAATTTGAGCTTCTATCTCCATGTAGAACTCAAGATATGGCAGTTTTGGAAGTTAAAAATCAGATTTTTGGAAATTAAAGAATAATACTATTATATAAGCACTCACATTTTAATATATAAAATGTAAAATAAAAACCCACTAACTTATAAAACTTATTTATATAAATATATATAAGGTTAATCAAATGGATAAATTATATAAATGGTGGTGAAATAATGTTTATAAGTAATAAAAACTATAAATATGATTTTTACGACTTTTTTGGCTATTGCCGAAAAATTAACGTTTTTGTTAAATAAAACTTAGATGGTTGGACCCGTCTAATGAAAACTTTATAAAACTTATATACTGATATATAAACATGTATAACAAGTAAAAACCGATAAAACCCGAACTTTAGGGCATACGGACATTAACGAGCTAAGTAAACATATTGGACTAATAATTGGACTAAATAAGATATAAACTTGTAAAAAGAAATTATTGGGCTTAACCCATTTGGGCCCAACATGGAAAGTACACATACTGATAATATAGGTATAAAAGAGATTAAAATAAGTTAAATAACTTATAATAAGCTTGTTGGACCTAAAACACGTAAATGGGTAAAACTAGTAAACTAGTATAAAAGCTATCGACATATAACACTAAAAATGAGTAAACGAGAATATGTAAACCCACTTGATCATCATATATATATAATCATCATATGTATACATAGATTTTATTTTTATAAAGTCATTGGACAAACGTCTAAGATCGATTATTATTTGTCTAGGTTTCCGTGATTGAAGCGCGTACCATACGTCCGAATTGCCGATAACCCGCCTTCCCACATCAACGTGAGTTCATAGCCTCGCACTCTTTTAAATGTTTTTATAAATGTTTTATAAACCCGCGAGGGAGATAACATGTTAGTTTTTATTAAATAGGACACCATTT
Source organism: Glebionis coronaria (assembly GCA_025667525.1). Lineage (NCBI taxonomy): Eukaryota > Viridiplantae > Streptophyta > Magnoliopsida > Asterales > Asteraceae > Glebionis > Glebionis coronaria. Next base: position 50,650,993 of record CM046875.1, read on the forward strand.
GTCCGGATTGTTTGTTTATTGATTTGGACCCGAATGAATGAATGACCCGATTGTATGACCCGATAAATGATTAAAGGACCCGATAGATGAAATTAAATGGATTATTAAAGTTAGGTTATGTCACTAAAAGTCCCATTAGCATGAATTGTGAACTACCGGGATTTGGTAGACGCTTATGCATTTAATAGTACTATTTGGGGACGATCACCCCAGTTCGCGCCTTGACGGTTGATCCCCGTCGTGCCACATTGATTGGTAAGCGAATTAATGTATGAGAAGATTTCAATAGCGTGACCTTTGTGACGACACGCTACTTTAGATGGGCAAAATTGGTATCGGGTTAGCTACCCGTTGTTGGTTTAGTAAGGTAACAATGTCATGCGGCTTATAATAATCCGAATTAACAAAATAATAATAGACGCTCCGAATTACGATGTATTGCCTGACTAGCAATACAGGGTCATACTATTGATATTATGTTTGTATTTTGGTTTTCATAACCATATTCATATAATGGTTTTTATTGGATTTTATACAACGTCATAAGACGTATTGTATGATGTTTTTAACGACAATGATTCGTATAATGATTTTTAAGGCAAATGCCTATATTATGATTCTCGATAAGGATTTATATAAAATGACTTTGGCTATTTTATGGCCTATTACAAAGATTTGTATAAAACGATTTTGGCTATTTTACGGCCTATTACAATGATGTGTACGAATTGATTATTGGTACTAAATTTATACCAAAGTTATATTGATGGAATCTATTAAACTCTATGAATTCACTCGGCGTTATCGCTGACCTTTTCTTTTAACATGTTTTATCTCAGGTACTTGAAGATAATTCTTGGGAAGACGACAAGAATTCATGGCCCGCACCTAAACTATATTTTCCATTCAAATATTTTGTAAAACTTTGTATGAAATGTAATGACTTGGGACCTATGTAACTTTGATATTTATGAATGGAAATGCTTTATTAATAAACGACGCGATTTTTATGCGTTGTCTATGATGTGAGTAATGTGCTATCCCGTAACACCAACTAGTCTTCCGCTGAACTGAGTTGTATAAATTTGGGGGTGTTACAGTTTGGTACCAGAGCTCTCGTTATAGAGAACGAAAGATTTTTAAAACGAAGGTTTTGAATAAAACTTTTCAAAATCTTTTAACTAAAAACATTTTTCTAAAAATGTCTAAAAATCTTTTGACTATAACGGTGCCGAAGAATTCCCGAGTTACCGACAAGGCCAAGACTGAGAAGTGTTATTTTAATATATATATATAACTTGGATTATATATACATATATATGATGTAATTTTATTACATGATTGTTTGATGATTATTTTGATTTTTATACGAGGTATTTATACGACGTCGATTGTCACAAGTAACCCTAAATCCCCTAGTAAATTAATCGAAGCTATTCTCGTAGGAATTCTAGCTATCCTAGATCTAAACCAAGTTGCGGATATTTATGATCCCAACAAATGGTTGATATTCGTAGAAATGTAGATATTAGTTGATTGTGATATGAAAAAGAATTGGCAAGATTTAACTGATATCGATGTTATGACGATCTTTTCTTATAGAGTGGAGTTTGACAAAACATTACCACCTAGAAAGATGTCATCTGACTTGTTGTCACTCAATTCTTAAATTGAAATTGAAAGGGTGAATGTTGCACTTGAGGCTGTTATTGGAACCATTACCCAAAAGCCTCATGCCACTAATACCTTTCCGAGAAGTCTAGTTGAATGATCGAGTCATTTCATACTAGTGACTCATTTGATAATTGTTGTTGTAAGAGATATAGGATTGGAAATTAAGTGTTGATTTATATTGAGATTGTATTGCCTTTACAAGGCCGAAGAATAAGATTGAAAGTATTGGAATATGAGGTGGATATTGAATTGAGTATAAAATTGGTTGAAATTTGAATAAAGTAAAATTTAACCCGTATGGAATGTGAGATTATTAATAGAAGTTGTTAAGTTCTGTGATTGAATTATAAGGTTTTAATTGATTGTAGGTTTGTGTTAAAGGTTGTTCCTAGGCCATGGTCCACTAACGAGGATGCCCAGTGTCCAAGAAATGAATTGAAGAAATCTTCTTCTGAATTGAGACCGATGGATCTTCTGGGACATGTGGAACACTTAATGACTCTTGTAGATTAGTATTCATTATGGTATCTTTTAAAAATCCATAACTTAACTGAGATATCAGTTGGTAAGATGAGTTCTGAGAATTGTATGACATAGTGACGCGTAATGTGTTACGGTACAATTTTGACTTATTTGTGATTAATGAAAAGACTACCTTTGATTGCTAAATTCTACATGTATCGATGTTATCTATCTTTATTGCTTCATCCTAATGTTCGCATTAGTGATGCAACCATTGAACAAGTACTCATCTCGATTTGAGTTACGTTGTGGATTATTCTCTTTGTATTCCTGAGTGCCATCGAGTTCACGAACCTCATGATTATTGGCTAAGCTCATTTCCTATCATATCGTAGTTAATTCTTGGTGAACAAGCTTTCATCACTCTTTTGCAGATCACACATTGTTTTTATAAAGTTAAAACCGTATCCTTGAGAAAAATTGAATTCTCATCATCAAAAGGATTATTCAAAATGAGACTTATAAATGATTGATATCAAGATAAAGTCGTTTATGAAACACTTTGGAAACTTAATTGTTTTCATAACAAGGAAAATCTTTGTAAATTTATTTTGATTCTTATTTAAGAATTAAGCATGAAAATGTTTTTATTATTATAAACATGATGATAAAGTTTTGACGAACTGAGTATTGCATCGTTAATCTTGAAATTGTATATAGTTGCGCGCCTACATACAATTTGGAATGGACTATGCAAGACTGATTAGTAGTCACCATAAAACTAATGAATAAACACTACATTTTCTTTGAAGATTGTGAAAGATTAAAATTTTATGAGATCTGCAAGAAGTGTAAAATAAGGCCATAATGTTAGGGACACCTACATATGTGCCTGTAGCATCTATTCTTTTGAGTCGAATTTACTCATCTGTGGAAATTGTCTTATTTGACAATTGACAATTCCTTCTTGTCCAAATTCTATCGTAGTGAGATTCTTAGGAAAAGTATCTGATTACCGAGTGTTGATACCCGACTGGATGTATCGACGTTCTTATCATCTCTTTTGATTAGATTTCACATTTGAATGACCTGGGTAACGATCCGAGGAGCTTTCGAATGCGTACTCAAATTATGAAAACATGAGATATATTCATATTCATAAATGTTTTCGTCTATATATGATTTGAAATTCTCTCGCATAGATTATGCGTTGACCTTACTCTTTATATGGTAGTTGTGTCTCCATATATCCTTGAATTTGTGAAGGATTATGAGTTATTAGTAGTCTTTTGAGAAGTCCACATCTTATCGACGGCAATGAAGCTGGAAAGTTGATAAGTGCCAGTAGAATGGATTGATTGATTATGACATAACGACATTGTCTTAATTAATGGGAACTCGAATAGAATTCCCCTAAATGATAAGATGTTGATTATCCAAAAATGATCTAAATAATTCTTGGTGGATGACCCTATCCTGTATTTAGACTTAAAATTATACCGTGAATGGTTGTGAACTAGTTATAGATATTATAATCTAGAAAGAACTTAAAGTGAATTTATTAAAAGATGATAATGTTATCTAAAACTTTAGTAAGTATTTGTTGATGAATTACCTAGATTTTTACCATTAAGGCAAGTTGAATTTGGTATTGATTATATTCCCGGTGTTGCAACTGTGACTTGTGCATAGTACGTCAGCACCATCTGAATTAAAGGAATTACCGTACAACTGAAAGAGTTGTCGGAGAAAGATATCATTATACCAAGCCTGTCATCATGAAGAGCTATGGTGTTATCATTCCTTATATTTATAGATTACTGTGAACTGAGTAAATTGACAATCGAAAACAATATCCATAACTCGAAATGGAAGATTCGTTCGATCATTTACAAGGTTCTAGCGTTTGTTTATAAGATTTGATCCACGGCATGGTTATTATCAACTTCGCGTCCGCGAAGAAGATTATGTATTCCAATCACTACATCCGGTACTTGTAATGAACATTATGAGTTTCACGTGATGACGTTTGGATTGACTAATACACATGTAGCATTCATAAATTTGGTGAATAACGTGTGTAAGCCGTAATTTGATAAATTCATGCTCATGATCATTGAGGACCATTTACTTGTTTATAAGAATAAGAATGAGTTAATAATTATTTATAGACTGCCCTGAATTGGCCGAACAGTGTAAACCTGAACCTTGAATAATTGATATGTGATTAAGACTTAAACCTTTACATTATTTGACTATGTGATTAAAAGGACGATGGAATATAAATTGACTCTTCAAAAATTAAGAGCCCTTTTAAGACTTTGGATTTTACCAAAAAGAAATGGAAATATGTTTTGACGAATGCCTTAACCAAGGATTTTAAAGGGATTATTCCCTTATACACAAACCATTTAACTAAACTTCTGTTTAGGGGTAAATGTTTGTGTATACTTCTAGACAACTTAAGAGGAATTGAGGAAACTATATAAAACATGACTTGAAAATTGAAACAATAATTTACGCTTTTCAAACTAAAGAAATTTTGACCAAAGTATAAACAAAGATTTTTCAAACATTTACGAATCTTATTAATTATTTTCGATAAATCAACCAAAAATCTTGTTAATTAAATTCAAATTTATTTTTGAACATTTTATATAATTGGTCGAACTAAGAAATTTAAAACTTTTACGCTTCATAAAAATTAACTAATAATTATTTAATTAATTATGATAATTATCGACGCCTTAGACGACGGATTGAGTAAAACGGATAAAAATGATAGATGAGACGAAACTGAAACATAAAGAATATGAAGAAAGAATTTTGAATAAATACGGTTATGATACTTATATCATCATGAGAAGTGAATATAGATACCGACATATTATATAAAAAGGATGAAGAAACAAATAGGACATGTTCCTTAATAATGAAGGTGCAAAATAAATTGCCGAACAATTTAAAATAAACGATGTGGGTAAAAAGGATAAAATAGATAATAAAAAGGGGTTCGCGTCTAATGTGAACCATTAGAATTGAGAAGCTAATCGCGTTGAATGTTTTAAAGACCACATGTGATTGTCTAAATATGGAGGATTGTGAGATATAGTTATGTTGGAATTTGTAAGTATAAGTATTATATGTATGTCATTTTTGACTAAAAATATCTTTGTTTGAAGAAGTTGTACTGATGGCAATTATGAAGGCAAACATCGCCTCATACATTAGTAAACGTCTAGCTATTGCAAAGGTCATCATCTGAATTTGACTCGATTTGGGTCATCGTCGACAGACTGACCAAATCTGCTAATATCATTCTCGTTAATGATAAATGCAACAGAGTTGTGTGAACATAGCGTGCCTGTATCGATCATCTAAATCAAGATCCTCGCTTCGCATCGAATTTCTAGAGATTTGCTCAGAAATCATTAAGAACGAATCTTGATGAGAGTACTATGTACCACCCCAAATCGAAGGGACGAGGTAACGTAACGATACAAGGTAATATAAGTGCTGTTTTATGTTTGAATGATTGACCTTTGATAATAGACCGTATAATCGTTTTCCTTTGGAGAGATTATCATTGATAATCATCGTATTAGGATTGAGATCAAATCTTGTTAGGATCCGAATCTTAGAGCATCTGTAAGCAAGATTTGAAATGAAGACATCCGGCATACACCCATTGTGAGTTGGACATGTCTTTTAAGTTTAAGGTTTCCTATAATGGCGAACCTATCCTTGCAAATACCCGACCCGTGAGATCTGAAATGCTTGTTGAAATTAGGATTTGATTATTGACTGCCGGTAGTGGGCAAGAGGTTATGTGAATATGAAATGTAGATCTTGAAGTGCCAAATGGGTAGCGAAGTTATGCCACAATTTTTAACCTTGGGAAAAATGAATTCATGATCTGACAAATCATGGGATATAAGTCCCCGTTGTTTGGGACCATTGAGATGATGTAAAAGTTGGGATTGAAAGGCATATAAGCTGGATCTACCCTAGGACTTCAAAGACTGCGTGAATTATGTTTCGTAAATCGAACTTGATGGAATATCTATCAAGTGAAAATCTGATAGTTCTTAGTAAAGCTTAGATCGGCGAAAAGTTGCATTCATCAAAAACCCGTGGACATCATGGATAGAGAAAGTAAGTCAACATTAAGCCTGATCTTATTCCCGTAGTTATGTTTGATGAAACTCGCGTATTATAATGGATTACACTTGTGAGAAAAGACCGAGTGTGGAGGAAATACCCACTTGGCTTTAACTCTATAAGAAGCGAGTAGTAAGGTAAGATGATCTTTGAGGACAAAGATCCTGTTTAGGGGTAAATGCTGTGACAATCCGTCAATTTACGATTGATAATTTATTCTCAAATATTATTTGAAAATATTATTATAATGATACAATATGAACTCACTTATTTTTGGGAAGAAATTTGGATTTACGTCTGGGAGTAGCATCGACTACGTCTAAATCGGAGGATTCAACGTTACGTGCTTACGTTTGCATACACTGTCTTTGGTGGCAGTCCGACATTTCAGAAAATAAATTTGTCCGTGAATATTATTTTGGAGTTTTAAATTTGTGTTAGTTCATAAACTCACAAATTTACGAGAAGAGATTAGGACTTACGATTTTATTTTAACGTCCTTTACGACTAAACCGGAAACCTTAAGATTACGTATTTACGTTTTCGAACTCCGTTTTTGATGAAACAATTTTTATTAGATTCGTTTTATGACGTTGATTCATAATTTATAAAAACGTTTTTCGTAAAACGACCCGAGGGCACGCAAATCGAGGAAACTAGAATCGAGGAATACCCGTAAACTAGTGAGATGGGACAAAATACATTGTCCCACCCCACTAGCATACATGGGGCGGCCAAAAACACCACCACACCCTTAGGTGGCACCCTTACATTTCATTAAGTTACACATGTAACTTAAAGCTTACAAAGTAAGCTATTCTACCCACAAAACAAGTAAAAACACTAGCATTTACCATTCACTCCATTTCTCACCATGCAAACTAGCTAAATTTCTCTCTCTCTAACTCAACTATGCCGTCCCATATTCATCATCCAACACCCTTTGATCTTGATTCAACCATGAAACCATATGTTATACTTGCATATGTTGAAGCCCTTTCAAAACCCTATTGATTGGTGGTACTTATAACATCCAAGGAGGAGTTTTCATGGAGTAGGAGGGCTGATTTTCCACAAGGTTCTCATGAAGAATGATGGTCATGAAGATGGTCTTGGTGCAACACAAGTTTCTCCATCAAAAACCATGCCAAACTCATAACCTACATCAAGTTGGTGGTATAAAGATTGTCCTCCTCAACTTCTTATTATTTTGATTATGTAAACTTGTATTTTATTTCCTATTGTATATATTTATGATGATTATATGATGATAAAAATGTTATGTGGGGATTTGTTGTTGATAATCATGGATAAAAAGGTGAAAAACTATAAGAAACAAGGTTAAAATCTTGATTAATTTGCATGGCTGTATAAAACAGTAAAGGACCAAGTGGTGAACTGATAAAATGATGATGTAAAATGGATTTACAGTAAGCTATGGGTCTTGTACACATGTGAGAGTTGGTCATGCAATGGAATCAAAATAATGAGTGAGATATGATCAAAACAAGTTTAGGGTATAAATCTGAAGTTACTGTTTTGGACGATTTTTAGAAAATACTTAAAGGATGATTCAACAGTAGCTATAGAAGAGTTAAATGTAGCACATATCATGTAGTTTATGTGATAAAATTTGAGCTTCTATCTCCATGTAGAACTCAAGATATGGCAGTTTTGGTGAAGATGAAGTTAAAAATCGGATTTTTGGAAATTAAAGAATAATACTATTATATAAGCACTCACATTTTAATATATAAAATGTAAAATAAAAACCCACTAACTTATAAAACTTATTTATATAAATATATATAAGGTTAATCAAATGGATAAATTATATAAATGGTGGTGAAATAATGTTTATAAGTAATAAAAACTATAAATATGATTTTTACGACTTTTTCGGCTATTGCCGAAAAATTAACGTTTTTGTTAAATAAAACTTAGATGGTTGGACCTGTCTAATGAAAACTTTATAAAACTTATATACTGATATATAAACATGTATAACAAGTAAAAACCGATAAAACCCGAACTTTAGGGCATACGGACATTAACGAGCTAAGTAAACATATTGGACTAATAATTGGACTAAATAAGATATAAACTTGTAAAAAGAAATTATTGGGCTTAACCCATTTGGGCCCAACATGGAAAGTACACATACTGATAATATAGGTATAAAAGAGATTAAAATAAGTTAAATAACTTATAATAAGCTTGTTGGACCTAAAACACGTAAATGGGTAAAACTAGTAAACTAGTATAAAAGCTATCGACATATAACACTAAAAATGAGTAAACGAGAATATGTAAACCCACTTGATCATCATATATATATAATCATCATATGTATACATAGATGTTATTTTTATAAAGTCATTGGACAAACGTCTAAGACCGATTATTATTTGTCTAGGTTTCCGTGATTGAAGCGCGTACCATACGTCCGAATTGCCGATAACCCGCCTTCCCACATCAACGTGAGTTCATAGCCTCGCACTCTTTTAAATGTTTTTATAAATGTTTTATAAACCCGCGAGGGAGATAACATGTTAGTTTTTATTAAATAGGACACCATTTGTCCGGATTGTTTGTTTATTGATTTTGACCCGAATGAATGAATGACCCGATTGTATGACCCGATAAATGATTAAAGGACCCGATAGATGAAATTAAATGGATTATTAAAGTTAGGTTATGTCACTAAAAGTCCCATTAGCATGAATTGTGAACTACCGGGATTTGGTAGACGCTTATGCATTTAATAGTACTATTTGGGGACGATCACCCCAGTTCGCGCCTTGACGGTTGATCCCCGTCGTGCCACATTGATTGGTAAGCGAATTAATGTATGAGAAGATTTCAATAGCGTGACCTTTGTGACGACACGCTACTTTAGATGGGCAAAATTGGTATCGGGTTAGCTACCCGTTGTTGGTTTAGTAAGGTAACAATGTCATGCGGCTTATAATAATCCGAATTAACAAAATAATAATAGACGCTCCGAATTACGATGTATTGCCTGACTAGCAATACAGGGTCATACTATTGATATTATGTTTGTATTTTGGTTTTCATAACCATATTCATATAACGGTTTTTATTGGATTTTATACAACGTCATAAGACGTATTGTATGATGTTTTTAACGACAATGATTCGTATAATGATTTTTAAGGCAAATGCCTATATTATGATTCTCGATAAGGATTTATATAAAATGACTTTGGCTATTTTATGGCCTATTACAAAGATTTGTATAAAACGATTTTGGCTATTTTACGGCCTATTACAATGATGTGTACGAATTGATTTTTGGTACTAAATTTATACCAAAGTTATATTGATGGAGTCTATTAAACTCTATGAATTCACTCGGCGTTATCGCTGACCTTTTCTTTTAACATGTTTTATCTCAGGTACTTGAAGATAATTCTCGGGAAGACGACAAGAATTCATGGCCCGCACCTAAACTATATTTTCCATTCAAATATTTTGTAAAACTTTGTATGAAATGTAATGACTTGGGACCTATGTAACTTTGATATTTATGAATGGAAATGCTTTATTAATAAACGACGCGATTTTTATGCGTTGTCTATGATGTGAGTAATGTGCTATCCCGTAACACCAACTAGTCTTCCGCTGAACTGAGTTGTATAAATTTGGGGGTGTTACAGCTGTAATGATTTGAATCTGGCAAGTTTGAGAAATGCTAATGTTCAAAATCTGAATCACAAAGAATCCAAGTACACAATTGAGCAATAAGACCTATGAGTGAAGGTTACAAACTAAAATGCACCCTATTTGATCACACTACACTAGAACAAGCTTAAAATCCAACTTTTAACAACTAGATCAACACAAATCATACAATGATTATGTCTAAACACTGTTGCCAAACACTCCTTACTGAATTTTTTGGAATTTTTATGAAAGCTTTATGAGAAAAAGTTAATACTGAGCTAAGAACTCTATCAAACTAAGTTTGGTAATCAAAATGAAGTATGCTAGCACTAGTTTCAAACAAGTACAACTACTAAAACTCAGAATAGCAAGGAAGGCTAAAACTGGCTCACAAAAGCTGAAAACAGGTTAAATTCTAAAACAATAAGCTAGATTAAGCTACACTTAATGCTATAAGAACTCTGGAATCAATCAATCAACAAACTAAACATCTTTTATCATTCAATCAAGCAAAGTTATCTAAGAATTGAGCATGCATCAACAATTGAGAGGAATTGAAACAAGAGGCGTTTGCACCTATTGTAGTTAACCACTGAGAAGAAGAGGAGCGCTGTGCTCTCTTAGCCTAGTGATAACCACCACCTTATCACTAGGACAACAATCAATCAATCAAATTCAGCTACAAATCAACAGAAATCATCAACATGCTTGAAATCTTCAAAAAACTATGGATTGAACTGAATTCTTCTCAAACAGCTAACAAACTTCTTCAAAGTAAGTTATGATCAAGGAATGATCATAACAAACACAATGCAGTAACACAAGTATCCAATAGCAGCAGGAAATGAGCAGTAATATGAAGAACAGATTTGGCGAGAAAGGATGAATTCAAATTTTATTAATGGAAAACGGTTACAAAGTTGTTAGAAGGTAAGTAACTAACTAACTAACTCAAGAGTTTGTCAGACTCTTGAGTAGCTAGGGTAAAAATGGAGGAAAGGGAAAGGAATTAAAAAACTATGTGTTTTTCTACAAATTGCTAACTGTTACAAATGAAGGCTAATCAATCTATTTATAGGCATGAATGAGGAGTTTGTTGGGGTTGGTGACGTGTTGGGACCAATCCCAGCTCTCCACGTGGACAATTCTGCAAATTTCCTCTTCCAAGTATGAACACAAATTGGGCCTTTCTTCAATAGTTGATTTCATGTTAATTGACTTGTACCATTGTGTTCGTCTCTTCAAAATGATCAATTTTGGTGTTGACATCTTTTCATGAAATGGATTGTAGCTCAAACGCGATCCTGGCAAATATTTTTGATGAAGAAGATGCCACGTGTCATCACATGAATGGTTAAAAATTGATCACACGGATCCAACTGTTGTGATTGGGTATTAATTGCAAAGCGCTGTGAGTGGAAATTAATTGCATGGCTTGGTGATCCGTGTGCTCATTTTTCTCTTCTCTCATTGGTTGAAATGGTTTCACATGGATCAAGCTAGTAAAAATCTTCCAAACTTGGCAGAATTAGTCCCTATACTTTGGCAGATTACATTTTTGAGCTAGCAGCTTCATTCTTTTGACATATTTGGTCCTTCAACTTTGACAACTTGTCAAGATAGGTCCTTGTACTTCAAAGTCTTGTCACTTTTGATCCTTCCTTGTCTTTTTCATCAATTTGAGCTTGATTATTCCTTGTTTGCTTGAAAATGTATCCTTTTACCTACACAAGTGTACACAAACACAAACATACCACATAACACTGTTTTTGCAAGATAAATTGGTATTTTGCTTCATGTTTTAGGGTTATTTGTTGATAAAAGGATATGAGTTTAAGCTCATATCAGAGAACGCGAACCAATAAAGTATCACTAATATATATGATATATACATATACATAATTATGTCCAAAATTGATCAAAAGTCATTTTGCCAACAATATTTTCCAACAATCCCCCACGTGAATAGAGATCGGTTGTAATACACAAAAGTTTCAATAAAATTCCAATAGTTGAATCTTGCATAGGATAGGTAGGTGTGACCCTTTGAACCTTCCCTTGTGAGATGCACTTAGTCTCCTAGATCTAAGTAGATGAGATGTCTTTGAACTTAGCCTCTGTTTACGTAGACGACAATACACACTCACACAAGACTCTCCCTGTCATTGTCAAGTCCTCATAGTCGTGTTCGTTATGGTCATGAACACTAGCCTGGTTCTGCAAGAGCTCTTAGAAATTGCGCCCCCACAATTTCTTTCGAAGCGACCCCTGCTTCTCTCTCACATAGGTGACTTCATCTTGAATCATTAAAAACATATGTTTTATGATTTCATCTTGAATCATCATGCTTTATGATTTCATCCTGAAACATTAAAGCCATATGTTTAACCTCTCAATAAGTCACATTGTTCTAGGAATGGACTAGGAAAGTTACTGTATTAAATAACTCCCCCACATTGATGTGAATTACCCCACATTTCTATGATTAGGTTGTCCTATTGAACCCAGATCTTGGGATCTCCAGTCAACTAGGTTAGGTTTTCCTTCATAGAAACTCATTCCTTTAAGGGCTTTAGTCCCATTCCTTTAGACGACTCACTAACTAACTCTCTGCTTAAGCCTTTCGTAAGCGGATCCACGATGTTATCCTTTGACGTTACGTAGTCAATCGTGATAACTCTAGTTGAGAGTAGTTGTCGCAACAATCACAATCTATGATGGATATGTCTCGACTTACCGTTTTACATTTATGATATGAGCTCTGTCAAATTTTGTTGACTATCACACTTTATAAACATGGTTGTTACCGGTATATGTCATCTTGGTATGTCCTTTACGAATTAACGTAAACTATCCTGCATATTCTATAAATTTATCTCAAATAATAAATTCATATTTCATCATAGATTTAGCTATGATTGTCTCTTTGAAATACTTTCAAGATTTATAAGACATAGCTTTCCACTTAGGATAAATACATCCCCTCTAGTGGATCTAGATTCTTATATGTAAGAATCTATATTTGCATTACTCTATCACTTGATAGTAGTAGGATATCTTCTATAATGCAATATTATTAGTATCATAGTACTCAAGTAATACTTATTCAAATGGTCCCTACTTGAATTACTAATATATCTGCTTGCCTGATTATAAGTTCTAAATCAGATCATACACACGTCATTACACACATAAGATACCCAATATTCTTTGAGTATTCAAAATGGCAAACAATTTTATCTCTATTTTAAATAGATTTAAAAAGATGTCACTGGACTCTAGCTAGGCCGGAATCTCCCACATTGAACCTCACAATAATATTATTTTTCTTAATGTTTGACTTCAAAACAAATCCATATGGGTTCAACAAACCCAACTACTAATGAAATTCATGTCAAATATTGACTCCAAGAGATCATTAATGGATTTATTGATCTTGTTATCACTTTTAGTGATAAGTATATTCATGTATAAACACAAGAGTACATATTTACTATTGATCACACGTACATACATCAATTTTGAATCCACATTCTGACATGATATGGTAAAAAAGTTTGATGTCATTGTTTGGTAGCTTGTATTAAACCATATAATGACTTAATTACAAATTTTTCTCTCTAGCATAGGAACTATGAAACCCTCAGCCTGGTTCATGTATAGTTCCTTTTTCTAAATCCCTGTTTAGAAATATCGTTTTCACATCCACATAAGAAACTTCCAAAATTTCTTAATGCGGACAATAAAGTACCATCATAATTGAGGTTTTTCATGTAACATGCAAATAAACATCAAAGGAAGATATACCTTCTCGTTTTTTAAATTCATTGATTACCAATATTTCTTTGCACATGTCAATGGTGACATGCACATCTCAATGTTGATCGAATTTATCTGTTTTTTTAAGATCCATTTATAGCCTAGTGGTTTACAACTTAAGGTACACCCACGAGCTTCTAAGTTTACTTTTGTAAAATATAATCTATTTCACTTTTGGCTTCTTTTCATTGATACCCTTTCAAAGAAGTTATTGCTTCTCAGTAAGAAGTAGACTCATTTTCTACCATAAAAGAAACAAAAATCAAATCCAACCAATCTCTCGATTTATGTCATTTTATTTCTTCTAGGTTCAACCTCTCCTTGGGTCAATCTTGTCTCTCATCTAAGAGATCATATCATCTCGTTATCTCTAACCTTGGACAACCTCTTCATCTATTCTAGATAATCTTCCAGTTTCCTTCATAAACAAGGAAATATATTTCCAAAGAAGGAATCATTCCTTAATTCTATTACTGTGTCTATTTTCGATTCATGTACAATAAAACGATAAGCAATGCTATATGAATTTCATACGGATATCTTAGCTAGATATCCCCCACATTTGTAAGTACTTATAAGATATTTTTCTTCCTCACCCATAGTTCGTAAGAAGTATCTAATTTTATTTACAAGGGATCTTATCTAAAAGATAAGTAATCGATATAATCGCTTTCCCCCACATGCCATGGCTTAAACCTGGACTTAAGAACATGGCATTAACCATTTCTTCTAAGGCACGATTCTTTTCTATATCAAGAGCAACGAATTTGTGTCTTATTCTAAGTTTAGCATAAAAATTTAGAAATGGAGACACATATTCACCATCAATAACTTCGAATCACCTTATTATCGACAATAAGTTGGTTCTCAACTTAATTATAGAGATCATCTTGTCTATATCCTTACTCTCAAGTAAGTGTAAATGGCAATATTTTGTACCACGGTCAGCCAATATGATAAAGTACCCGATATTCGCTACTTAGTAGGTATCTATTCCAAATCACATAAAACCATGTGAATCATATCAAGGTTTTCAGTTATTTCTGTTCAACCAAGAGAAAAGATTTGTCAAATTGGCTTCAAGGCAATTTTAAATTTTGTAGTCCGTGTCAATATAAAAAGGGTATCCAATTTGGTTTAATTGGACAACATGTTGAGTAAAATTTAAACATGTCAAAGTAAGTTATACCATACATTTAAAAAACAAACAAATAAGTCAAATTCACCCTCATTTTCCTAAAATGACCATTTGAAAACATAATCAACTTAACCATTTTAAAGGCATAACCCGTATGCACTTAATTTACATTATTCATTAAATCGGTTTTTAAGCAACCATCCAGATTCAAGATTCCTACAAATCTCCGGCATGCACAACGTTGGTTAACTTAGTTTCTTTTCCAAATGTAAAACACATCTTTTTCCATGATATTAGCAGTTGGAGAGTTGCCGAAACTCGTTCTCTCCATTCTCAACTGCAATATATGAGTTAATCAAACTCTTATCACCATATACATGACATGATACAGAAGTGCTGATGCATCATTATCTATGGTTGGATTCACTCATGACCTCAGTTTTCATGTCATTCTAGCCATTTAACACATAGTTACGGCACAAAAGGTTTCTGAATGCTTTAAAGCATCTACCGTACACATAACTCGAGTATCGGTCTCCCATTTTACAAGTAAGGGAGCAGATCCTTTAGATGTCACTCGTGACATTCCGAATGTTATTAAGAGGTCCCAAGATTTAGTTGACACTAATTTTGGTACGATTAACAACGTGCTAAATCACATAGTGTTTCTTAACCAAAAGTGAATTACATCGACTTTTGTTTAAAACACAAACGTTTTGTAAGATCCGTTTTACAAAACCCACTTTAAAGGAAGTCTTTCGACTAAACAATTAAAGAAAATATCAGCCATAACATAATGTTTTACCAAAAAACACATATGTAATATGAGTTGAGATCAACATAGACCTTCTTTTTAGCATAGACCATATCAACCAATCACATTCATTCAAATTAACTTTCCACCTTTTTCTTAAAAATAAAATAACTCACAAACGGTAAATCGTCAAGTGACAAAAAATACACCATTACAACGAAAATTAAATCATCTTTCTATCGAGGGGCACATGTATATACTTTCGACGAACTTTTTTTTCGACTTTTTTTCTTAAGTCACGTTTGAGAGAATCATATATGATTCGTCACGAAACATATATGATTCGTCACGAATCATATATGATTCGTCACGAAACATATATGATTCGTCACGAAACATATATGATTCGTCACGAATCATATATGATTCGTCACGAATCATATATGATTCGTCACGAATCATATATGATTTTCAGAAAATCATATATGATTCGTGATATGAATCATATATGATTTTCTGAAAATCATATATGTTTCGTGACGAATCATATATGTTTCGTGACGAATCATATATGTTTCGTGACGAATCATATATGATTCTCTCAAACGTGACTTAAGAAAAAAAGTCGAAAAAAAAGTTCGTCGAAAGTATATACATGTGCCCCTCGTTTGAAAGATGATTTAATTCTCGTCACGATGGTATGTTTCGTTTTGCGTAACGGTTAACGGTTTGTGAGATATTGAATTTTTAAAAAATATATTTTTGTTGTTAGATGAAAAAATGGGTGGTTGTGATTGGTTGATTGAGTCTATGCTAAAGAGAGGGTCTATGTAGAACTTTTTCTTATGTAATATTATGTTGTCAATCTTCATTCATAAGATCTTAACTTCACATGATCTATTTCTACAATGAAACTTAACAAGGTTTCAGTAGATCCATTCTTCTAAAGAAACTCCACAAGGTTTCTATAGATTTACCTTTAAACTCGACAAGGTTTCTATAGATATATCTATAAACTCAACAAGGTTTCAAGAATTATATCTGGTTTATAATTAAACTCGACCAAATTTACAATGAATTACACAAGTCAAACAAACTCTTCCACTAATTTAATAAAAATAGTGTATGTAATCTGATATTTAATGATAACTCATACCATTGTCAATATCTTGTTTCAAAGAAATTCTTCTTGATTTCATTGAACATGTTTCAAAAGTCTAATAAAATAAGATCTTGCACTTTATGAGATCAATGAATACGTTCTAATAATCTCATAAAATAGCAACTTATCTTTTATGAGATTTGTGTCAAAGAAACTTCACTTGGTTTCAATGAATATAAATTCACCATGATTCTAATCATGCTGTAACTGGCGCACCAATTACATTTACAAGATTCACTAGGGTCACAATTGTGTTACCACAAGTAAAATTGTCAATATTCTAACAGAATACAGTTAAGAACTATTAAAACAATTTGGTATCTAATAAACTCGACATGGTTTATACAAACTTGTACCAAATCTGATTCAAAGAAACCCAATCGTGGCTTCATTAAATCTAGGTTAAAACTATAACATATGTAATAAACAAACTAAACGGTCAGTTTGAACGCAAACTCATCATGGTTTCAAAACAAACTGATACGATAAACTGTTTTAAAAAATCGTTTATAGATCTGTAACACCAGATCTGTTAATTAAAATTATGTTTACTTAAAAACTGATTTCCTAAAGAAAAACAATCTTGGTTTCGAGAGAGTTCAGTTTGTATAAAAATAAGTTAATTAAATTAATATGATTTTAGCAAAAAAAAAGTGTTTAATTCTGTTACCCATAATCTGTTTTAAGACTGTAGGGAAACTATTACATTTTTATCTATAAATCAAATAAATAAAATTAATTAAATTAACATAAACTAAATAACAGAATGTAAATAACAGAAAAACAAATACAGACATAATTATAAACGATAATTAAATAAAACAATAAAAATAAAGAAAAGACTTACTAAATCACCAGCAAGTCGAGATACGTGTTAGACACGCTTAGCACTAAAGAGCTGAGGCACGTGTTTGACACGCTTCCCTTAAAACAGATTCGCCGTCTGTTTCCCAAGGTACAACAGCCGAAACAGTAAGTTGTCCTGTCGGACTTAACAAAACTGCCCGGAATTTCACCTTTACAGATGCGTACTCCATATGTTGGAAATCAACAATAATACTTATTGATTTGATTTGTGAAAAAACTATGGAAATAGGCCTCTATTTATACACAATAGACTCCCTTCCAGTTTACTCATCCCACCGATGTGGGACAAAAAAATAAACTATTTTTCCTCTTTAAGCATAGTATCAAATGCCTAACTTCGAGACACGATATCTCATTCACATCACCTTCATTTTGGACACATAAAGGCTCATTGCGAAGCTCTCTTCAAGGAGAACGCGAACCTATAAAGTATCACTAATATATATGATACATACATATACATAATTGTGTCCAAAGTTGGTCAAAAGTCATTTTGCCAACAATATTTTCCAACAACATCTACAAGGCCGTTAATAATTTCAATTTACTACTAGTAAATGGAGCTGAAAAATATATAAAAAAACTCTAAAAAAAGAATGATTTATAGGCCACCTAATCTCATTATCTAGAACCAATAACACCGGATTTCTGCATATTCTTTCCTTCTTATTTTGAAGAACCGCTCTTATAGGCAAATACGGTCTACTAGTACCATCATCACTTGTTGACGTACCAATAAAGAATCTATTGTTTAATTTGAGCTTTGCCATTACTTCGTCATCTTGAAAATTATAATGAACCCCTTCAATTACCTCTCTTTAAGAAACCTTTCATCTACTAATTCTTCCTTTTTTAGACACTTCCTGATTTCTTCTAACAGTTGCATCAAGGTCTTGGTTGTCTGACCACTCCCCAAGAAGCAAGTGTATCCACGGTCCGAACCATTCTCTTTCTATGTCACTGTCAAAAGAAGAATTTACACTTATCATGGAAGTATAATTGTAGAATAGTAATCCTTGTTACATGTCATTAAGAGAAAAAGTTAAATCTTTTACCAAAAAGTGAACATTATAAGTAAGGGAAAATAAATGTCTCAAAGTTGCACCCATTTTCCTAAAATGCACCAACCAAATGAAAATTTCTCAAAACGCCCTATGCAACTTATGCAACTTATGCAACTTATGCGACTTATGCGACTTTTCCAAAAATAGAAAAAAAAGTTTAAAATTTTTCCCAAAATTTTGCTATGTTTAGAAAAGTCGCATAAGTTGTATAAGACATTTTTGAAAATTCTCATTTGGTTGGTGCATTTTGGGAAAGTGAGACATTTCAAGAATTTTCCCTATAAGTAATGGTTAGATACAAATGTTCTCATTGAATAGCATTTCATATTGAGCCTCACCTCAGAAGGTGTTCTAAGTCCTGATCAAGAGTGCTTCTGTCCCGTATTTTATCTCACTACCACCGACTTTATTGTGTTCCTCTAAAATTATTCTCAAACAAGGTGCAAGTTTATCAAAAATGTTGTCTGCCGACGGATATCGCGTCCAGTCTCCAACAAGAGAAGGGTCTGCTCTGAAAGTAGGACCTGGGTATTAAGATTAAACATCAATTTACTGCAAACACATGCTAAACACATTACATTCATTGCATGGAGAGTTCCATTTATCTTGTGAAAATAATTACCTTCAAATACTTTACTAATTGGCAGAATGAGGAGTTTATATATATACACAAATTTAGAAAGTATGCATATGATTATAGTATTTTTGAAAGTTCATGTATGATATTGAAAGGTATCTTGCTATTTATATGGACTTAATCCGAGTATTTACTATAAATGGTGACGCCATTAGCAAGCTAGAGTATGTATGAGTTTATGTAACCAAATCCATGTGGAATCACATATGTATCTTCTTCGTTGTCACAAACCTTAAATCTAAATCCCATGTCTGAAATCAACAGAAAAGTAATGTTAGTCGTGGTCAATTTGTGCGTTTAACCTAAAAGCAAGACTATTGATGTGAACAAGTCAAAACGAGTTGGGTTGATCAAAAACCTTTTTTTATCCATTCAATATGAAATATGTTGCAATTTTAAGTTTCTATGAAAGTAGTAATCTAACAAGTGCTACTAACCTGTATTCTGCCATCAGATGAGCCAGCAA
Organism: Glebionis coronaria; assembly: GCA_025667525.1. NCBI lineage: Eukaryota > Viridiplantae > Streptophyta > Magnoliopsida > Asterales > Asteraceae > Glebionis > Glebionis coronaria. Next base: position 50,670,884 of record CM046875.1, read on the forward strand.
ATAGCATTTCGCCATCACCATCTGATGCCAGTGATGTGATTTTCGCATTTTTTTTATGGGAGCATCTTTAGTTAATTAACCTTTCTTTCAACCACAACTCAATTGTCCCACTTTTGGTAGCTCCAAATATAAAGTCATTGTTAACAGACAATAACTGAATATCAAATCCCGTTTGTAAAGATCCTGTTACAGCTCTGCTGATAAGGAGAATACCTGCAACATTTTAATATTAGTTAGAGTTTAAATGATAACATATCACACTACAAGAAAAACCACCTATGGTGACAGAACCGAATTCGTCACTGACAATATAGGAATTCGTCACTAAGTCACTTAGTGACCAAAATAAAAGTCGTCACCAGTCGTCACTATAGCTGCGTCACTAATTTGTTAGTGACCGATTATATTTCGTCACTGATCTGTGACGAAAATAATGGTCACTGTCTATCCCAGTTAGTGACGAGCAAATTCGTCACAAATAGCAAAGTGACGAAAAAATCGTCACTGCTATATGCTATTAATGACGAGAAAGTCGTCACAGACCGTGGAATTAGAGACCAAAAAATGGTCACTAATTATAAACATATAACAAAAAAAATATCTGGAACTAAAACATTTGTTTCACTGCATAATTACTTTTGCAAACAAACTCAAATCTAGAAATCTCTACAGAAATACAAATACGATCACAAAACACGTAGTATTGTTGTAACTAGACCTAAAAAGACACCTTTGCCCATGGTCAACATACAGGGTCGAGTATGTTATTCAGGTTTGATCACAAAACACATAATATTGTTGTAATTGGGCCTAAATAGAAACCTTCTGTACCCACGCTCACGTCCAGTTGCGTTTCTGCAGGTCGAAAACAATATAATTACTGAACGACTCATTCAAACAGTTTTAAACTGTCGAAACATATTAAAAAAAGGTGATTACCAAAACAGACCATCATAAAACAGATGAGACCGACCTTTGTTTTCTTCTCTTTTGAAGCTTCGTCACCTCACTCAAGCTCGTTCACGTAAGTCTTTTGACAATTCTCCATCTTTACTCACAAAGACACAAACTCAATACTGTTTATTTAAAATTAAATATCATTAGTTAACTAATACAATAATGAAAAGGGGTAATTACCATATTTACGACAATACTCGATAAATAACAATATTAGAGAAATGTAAAATCTTGCAAAATTCCCCTTCCATGCTGTATATCCCCTCAATAACGACGATGATTTTCTTCCAAGGTCTATTTTTTCTTGCTTGTCCAGCCGCAATGTGTTCTCTCAATACTTTCTCCAAATGGCATGGTGCTGCATAGAAAAGTAAACTCATACATATGGGATACTGAATGTATCTAATCAATGTGGACAAACTTACTGTTATGCTGAAATACTCCTACTGCAGCACCCGACCCCCGAGCACCATTTACTATGGAGTTATGGTTTAATGAGTCACTGATTATCAACCCTCCCTGCAGATAAGTGAAAACTTGAAAACTTAAACACGTCGTTATATATAACTCATTAAGTGGTATGCCATACCTTTCCAATCAAAACAGGAAGAATAGCAGAGTTAGTGACGTAACCCATGCCAGTAACTAGAGCAGCCGGTTTACCGACAAATTTAGCCACCACCTCCTCCAATTCAGCATGCAGTGCTGTCGTCCCTGAATTCATTATAACAGAATAGGGTTATGATAAAGTATCAGTCATCATAAATGAAGGTAAGAGATCCTGATCCTGAGCTTAAATTCCCTTCACAATCAAGAAACCTGATAATTAATAGGATATGGCTACAGAAAACTACCTCCCTCAACACGAGAACCACAAGTGCTTGCATAGTATTTCTCCAAGGACTGAATCACACGAGGCGTGCAATATTCATCTGGTGCGGCAAATCCAAGGTAATTGTACGAGCCCAAGTTAAGGCACCTGCTTACCTTATGAGTCCGCCTGCGTAAAAGTAAAAAAATTACCAATGTAGCATAACTATAGAAAACATTTGGCTTGTAAAAGTAAAAATTCACAAGCTGCAAACATAAATCATATCTTAAACACTTACTTGAGTGTCTTGTTATTATCATTAGAAACACGCTCCATCAGATCGAACCAAGCATCCGGGGGGCTCGATATAGGTCTTTGGAAACAATCCTACCTGTTCATACATATAATAAAATTACACATCCACGAAACTGTGACAGTGTGCCAAGTTTTCTTATAAAAGAAGTAAATGTAACTTAGTATTACCTGAACACGATGATATAATCGTCGAATATAAAAATCTTCAAGGCCTAAGCATATTGGCGCGTACCCCAGTGATCATTTTAGCATACCAAGTGCAAAAATATATGATGCAATGTATATACCTGAATATTACTAGATTTCCACCAATCAACGAGCTTACGAAATAAATCGCGTAACTGGCCGAAAACGAATAGCAAAACGTAGCTGAAGTAAGCTGTTAAAGCGGTTAAATACGGGATTATGATCATTTTAATGAGTAGATATGAAACTGATCTGAGTTCGACTAGAAAATGAAGTGCATAGGTACCTTTGCTTTTGGTGGCTTTTATGGGTGTTTATTTAGAGCATGGATTTTAATACAGTAGATGTTTATAGATGAATAATTAAAGTTATGTAATTATTGTTATTTATGGGTGATGTCACGTTTATCATGTTAACAGTGTATAGAAAGTTGAAGTTAATGCTTCGGTAAAGGGTTAGAGTGATAGCCGTGTGTACCCGTGAAGACAACCAGAATGGAGAATCAACTTATTGATAAGATGCAAAAGAAGGTAAAATCAAACGTACCATTTACGCCATCAATATCCTTCTTGTCTGTTCTTTAGGATGAGAAAATGACATCTTTTGGACTTCGTTTATTTCTGCATATATAATTGCGGACAAATGAATAGTTAATGCTTCTTGGCGCCTATATTTGCCAGAATAGTTACTCAGAATAGATCTTTGTGGGTCACTGGGTTTTTAAGTGAAACTAAAGGTTAGAGCTGAGGAAAAACAGAGTTTGAGCTTTTATGTAAAAAAAAGACCTTATTTTGTATATGCTTAACTTGGGATTTATTGAAGCCCAAAATTGATTTAATAAAAAAGACCTTATCTATTGCTACCAAGACTGAAAACGCAGCATCCCTGACTTCAGCTGTCCCGTCATTAAGACACTACAAATACCGTATTAAATTTCTAGACTTGTCCATCAAGAAGAACACAACAAATTCTGCCTTGTAAAAGCCAAATAAAATTATCAAAATTTTATAACAGAGCTGCAGCCAGTACTAACCTCCAAACAGATCTGAACGTAGTCCTTGTGCACTTTAAGAATGACTGTCATGTTGCTTGAGTCGATGCAATACACTACCCAATTCAAAGTCCGTGATATCATCTTTTATCTATCAAGAGTATGTATAGTTAGTAACAGATATAGGTGGTCTTCGGTTAAGAGTATGTATATCAGTATAGTAAGTTAGTAACCATGTCCAGGCAAAGGCGAAGGCAAATGGTTCAGCGATAACAACTCCACAAATGAAGTGACACAAGCAGGAATCAAAGACCCCTCTACAGGCGGTAGCGGTGGTGGTTTAACATGCGCCTCAAAGAAATAGGTTTAAGGAACTAACCGGGATGTCTGCACAACATCGTCCATCTGCCTCATGTTGAACCAGGTCTTAAGCATCGCCCATCTGCACGGTCATTGTTGAACTTTCAGCAAATATACGAATTGGTGAAAGAGCCAAATTAAATTCACATCACATGACAGAGTTTTAAGGGTGTGGATATCCTCGCTAATTGTAGTATGTAAGCTTTAACAAACCTGTGCAGTCAATCTCAATCTCTGAACCCTCGGGCTATCAGAATATTTCCATCCTCTGCATCATCTCCCATGTCATTGTCAGATCCATCGTCTTCAGTCACCATCATCTGTTCCTAGACCATCATCCATGCCACCATCATCTTCGGGCTCTTCTTTTGCAACTTCTAAGCAAATAAACACACCACTATAAGATATTGACGAACGTACATTGTACTCGTCGGTGGCCCTGAATAGCAAAAGAGCGAAGGGAGTCTCAGGCCCTAGTGTTAAGCAAGAGTCTTACTGATGACATATATAACTTTTTCTACACCCTCGGTGACTCTACATAGTTTCAAGATGTGTTCACAGGATAGTGCAGTCACGCATATCTGCATAGATTGGATGATTCTTGAACGCATGAACCATATTGAGGTAGATTGCGTACATAAAATGTGACAACCCGGGTTCATTAACATTTATCTTCAAACATAAAAAAAACCTAGTAGCATTATTTAACTCTTTACCCTTAAATTTTAGCCCATCGAAGCACCTTATGGTCTTTATACATCCAGACACGTCATATATGTACAAACATGGATCTGTAATTACAACTTATTTTCTGTGAGTCTCTAATAGTTGTAAAGTGGAACTTACAAAGGTTTAACTTTCGACGATTCTAGTTCTAGAACATCGATATACTAACACGAACGAAAGTTATATAATTTAAGAGACTGAAATGTGTCAAAGTTATTCATTGAAGCAGAGTACGTATTCAACAGCAACAAATTTCGAGTTCATGTAAAATATAAGTAAATAAAGTGCTGTTTAACAAAGGACGTCATATTTTATCCGCAGAATTGGTTTCAGACTTCACCAGATCTACAAAATATATGAAATAATATAAAGAGGAATAAAGGAGCAGCTTAATAGTGATTGCTCACCTCCGGAGTGGCAATGTTCGTCCCGACACCATCAGTTGCATCGTTCAGGAAAGGCTTGTTTAGCGCACGCCTTTTCTGGCACCAACCTTGGGTTTATGGGCTTATTCTTTTCTGACCAACAGATGGTGTTCCACTGGAGCTGCATAAATAAAAGGACTCGCGTGTTATCCCTACAGTTTGTAAAAGGAATAGAGTCAACAAAGCCTGAGAGCATACAAAAGGATCTGCATGTTAACTGTACAGTTTCTCGACCACCCACCGTATGTGGAAGGTTCGGAAGACTCACCCCAAGGTCAACAACCACCACCTGCTGGTGGCTACGAGTATGGTCAACCTGCTGATCCTGGCTGCCAGGGATCATACTACTATGCACAAGGTCAGCAACCAGGTCCATACCCGAGGCCTCCTTATACGGCTCCCAATCCTACTTACAGTGGAAGACAAGTTTTGTTTAAGCTGACCCATCCCAAAACAATCGAGAGTGAAAAATCAGCCTGATATAAACCTTAATGGTGTTTAGTTTGTTGTCTGCATTTTATCTCTAAACAGTATGAGGATGATGATTCATAAACAACTGTCTCGTTTATCAGTTTCCGAAAACCTTGGGTAATATCGAAATATGAAAACAAGGCAATTCTATTTCTTACCCCTAATGCTATTTCACATTAAAAAGCAAAATATATAAACCGACAAGGCAACAAAGAAAACACAATCAGAGAGGGTGTTTGGGATTGCTTGTTTTCTATTTTTTTTTCGTTTTTTGAAGTTAAAACCGCTTATCTATAATAAACAGAGGCATAATAAGAAAAAATAAGCAACTACTGTTACAAAACCATAAAAATCAACCACTATTACAAAGTGGACAAATCAGTTGTCCTAAATCATAAATTGTGTAATAACCTATATATAGTCATATAGTCTAATCCTCTCCGTACAAATAAGCAACTACTATTACAAAACATTCAAATCACCTACTAATACTACTTTGGTTACAAGCCTTAACGAACAAGTATCTCATTAATATCAATATGCACCATATATATTACAGTAACAGATCAGACTAAAGGGATGTTCGTTTCGCCTTATATGTAGGCTTATTAGCTTAATTAAGCCGAAACAAACACCCCCTAAATTGTGAAGACAAGCATGATTTTGTCTGTAACACGTCAATCACCTAATCAAATAAACAGATCCTAAGCTAGTCTAGCTTAATCGCGCAAACAAATTAACTAGTCACACGCGATGAAATATCCAAACTCAGCATACAACTAAACCTCACTTACTCACATAATACACAAAAATTTAAACAATATCTGTTCATCTAATTCTTCCTAAAACCGCGCATATAAACACGGTTTTAACTAAAAAGCGTCAAATGCTAAAAAAACGCAAATTTTATGCAAAAAAGCTAACTATTCGCCTTAGAAAATCACAAAATCGCATAATTAAACTTACAAACACATGTCATATCATCGTAAACCTAACATATCGAAATCTCATTTTCTCTCTCTATATATATTTTGGTAAAAATCGCCGAAACAAAGTTAAATGTTTACAATTTACGTATTTTTTCGTAATGCATTCTTTTTATGCACAACTTATGATAGTGTTTACGAACAACAAATATGCAAATTTTAGTAAGTATATACGTAAATGCATTTTTTTTAACATTCATACTAGACAAATAGTACCTTTATAGCTACCACATATCGAAGACCAGAATCTCTCGTGTTTTATTAGCCCATTGCAATACTTCTTTATTGAAGAGTAGAGGAATATCAACCTAAGCCTATTACCCAAGTTGAATATTCAGAATATGGGGGAAATGGGTCGAAAGATTGCTAATGAGTATATCTTTAACAGGTCAAGCGGACAAATAGCTAAATTTTAGACTTTTAGTATATATGATAATGGCAAAGGAACAACTTTATAAAATCATTTATATAGTACCATTTTCACTACTGCTTCATGTCATTTATATACCTTTTATCCCAAATGGGTTCCATCAGAACGTGCGTCACAAAACTCAGATCAAGGCCTAGTGCTCCACTTCCATCCATCAAAAGAGCCATACAGTCCTCATCATGCTGGAAGGTAGACAGCGATTTCACCTACATAAAATGCATGTGACTTAAGATTTTCATTCAATATATAAACTCATTAGATGTGATAAATTCATTTTTAATACTTATGAACAGGTCAAATTGGGTTCTGTAAAAATTCAAACACGTATAAGGTTGCCAAAATCCTACTTTTAGATTGTTACAAAAATTTCACATCAGAATGTTTTTGCTCCATACATGTTGTTCAATGACATGTATATGCTCAATCTATAGTGACAACACCGTTGTGCATCCAGTAGCTTATATTGTCCTGAGCGCCCCATTATTACCGTCACCATTATAGTCTCTGTCATCACATCACAGTCACCACTAGCAGCACAATGGGTACGTGTACACATCCGGTCAGCAAATTACACTCAAACTCTACGATATATCCTCGATAGCGATGGAACGCTTAAACCTAGTGAAGCAAACAATGGGCAAAACAAAACAGCGATCCAGTCAACAACTAAGGTTTTTTAACTGAAACATTTAATCAAACACTTGGGCCACAACTACTAACGCTCGCTGAAACGTAATATCAAGCACTTATGCACACGCTAAAATGCACACAGGTTATACAATCGATGGAGTAAACGAATAAAATCACCCAGCTTAAATAAATTTATCGAATACAATCAAGTCGCAATAAAAATGAGATATATATGAGCTATATGACAGTTATGAAACCTAATCGATTAAGAAAGTTGGTTGAGCGTGGGAATACATAACGTGCATCCAATAAGCCTATCAAATAAGCTAATAAGCCTATCAAACAAGCCAATAATCCAATCAAATAAGCCAATAAGCCTATCAAATAAGCCAATAAGCCTATCGAATAAGCCAACAATCCAATCAAATAAGCCAATAAGCCTATCAAATAAGCTCATTATTTAATCAGCTTAACATAACAATCAAATCACCGACTAATTTAGCAAAAATTCATAACTCATAACAATCAAATCAACAACTAGTTTAGAAGAAAATTTGTACCGGGGAAGAAGTGGTGAGCGGTGGTGTTATGGTGTTACGATCCGATGGGTGGTTATGGTGTTTTGAGAGCAATGATATGTTTTTTATACTAGTATCTGATTATCATTTTTTAGTAAAAAAAACTCTGATTACTGTATCATTTTTAAGCAGTTTATATGGGTCGGATGTTGGGATGGACCGGTTTAATGGGCTCATTCTTTTTAATTAAATGGGACTTTTTTTACTTGACCTTATTTTTCTTTTTCAACTGATGTTATTTTTGGCATTTTTATTTATTGGACAAACTATCAAATAACACAAATATGGTTTAATTTTTAAGTTTTTTTTTTACTTTTACGTATTAACGAGGAGATTTCGACATACGCGTAAGTGTCTTTATTCTTAATAAAATTAGCAAAAGTAGTGACCAAATTTTCGTCATTGGTGGTGTAATGACCAAATTTTCGTCACTTATTTTGAATAGAAATACCAAAAGTCTAAATTAATGACTAAAGAATGACCACTTATAAGTTTCGTCACTGACTTTGTACTAGTGACGAAAAATAGTGACCATAAATTATATTTGTCACTGTTTAATGACGAAATTAAAAAGTGGTCACTCAATTTTGGTCACTAAAGCTCTTTTTTCTTGTAGTGTCATCTTGCCGCCATTTTGGTAGTTAAAAAATTGCTTTGCAATACCTTTCCTGCCGTTCCATCAATTGATGTACCGCCGACAAAGAGAAGATTGTCTTGAATATGTAAAGAATTTATCGATTGTTTACCCAACAATTTTCTTGCTCCTGAGTAAAAGGTAGTTGATGTGTTTCTTCGCAAATCCACTTCCACTTCCTGTTCCGGTTATAATATGCTGTTGGTTTTTATATCATACAAAGTGAACGAAAAGAGCAACGTGTATAGCTTTGGGGTTGTGCTAGTGGAGCTTGGGACGGTAAAAGACAAATCGAAGCTGAATACGGTGAAAACAAAGACATGGTGTATTGGGTATGCAGTAAACTGAACAACTGTTAAGCCTCATTGATTCAAGTATTCCCGAGCCTTACAAGGAGGAAACGATCAAAGTGCTTAAAATAGCTATAATGTGCACGTCTAAGCTTCCGTCCCTAAGGCCGACTATGCGAAGAGTGGTTAAGATGTTGGAGGAAGCCGAGCCTTGTAGATTACTTGGAATAATCGTAAGTAAAAATAAAGATAAAGACAAAGACGATGGGTGGTTCTTTCTATGGTCTTTTTGTTTTGCGCTCTTGATTTTTTGCATTGTTTCTATGTTTTTCTATTGCACCTTACAAGTTTCGCTAGTCTTTTATGTGCTCCATTGTAGCTTTACCCGACACAAGATAGACAACGATTAAAATTAGTTGAGGCAAAAGCGCGTGCCAAAGCAGGCGAAGTCAAATTATCAAGGCGAGCCACACACCTATATTCACTACTTACATGCCACTTTGTAGACATCTCGATCTTATTCACTTATTCAGACCTTTAATATGAGTTTATTACTACAAACTCACCGAACCGTATAATCTACAAAATATCACCTAGTAAAAGAGCTTCAAATACACCAACAACTCGAATAATTAGCATAAGGCGTATGTTTTAAGCACCATCATATCAATAAGTTGCAACCATCAAAACAAAGAACCATGATCACTTTAACGAAAACAAGTTTGTGGATTAAAAAGTTCATCAACCCTCCATTCTTCAAGAGAGAAGCAGGGCTACACCACGGAGGCTATCAAAGGATAATTAATCTTTAAGATTTCCTTTACTCATATTAGCATGATCAAGTACATCCTGAAAAAAAAGAAATAGTAACAAGACATTAAGGAGTATATCCAAGCTTACACAAAACCAATTTAAGTCTTGAGCCAAACATATAATAATTTATGAATACCTCCACGGGAAATTCAGGACATCCCTCATCCATATTTGCGAGATCACATTCATCCTGAAAAAAATAAAACAGTAACAAGATATATTATTGAATATATTTAAGCTTACACAAGACCAATCCAAGTATTGAGCCAAACAAATACTAGTAATGATTTATGAATACCTCTGACAGTAATTTAGGACTTTCCACAATCAAATTTGCGATATCAAATTCATCCTAAACAAAAAAAATAGTAACACGATATATTATGGAGTAGATCTAAGCTTACACAAAACCAATCCAAGTCTTGAGCCAAAGATAAAATAATTTATAAATACCTCAGAGTGATCACCCAGAGCAGAAGGACCAAGAAGACCTGCAACCAAATTAGGTAAAAAAAATTATTTGATGTCCTAGTTATTCACACAACTTGGCTAATAATCAGAAGATTTCAGAGACCTAGACTATGAAACACATATCTAATAATGACAAAAGAGTGTGCGGGTAGGTCATTTAAGCTTTATGAATTAACAGAAAAACAATGTGAAATTTATGACATCTTAGATATCAATCAGCTGCAAAATAAGATATGCATATTTCAATAATGAAATGCAAGGATGATGAACTGAAGATGGGGGTAAATGAATATTACTAATTCCCTGTCCCTCGTATTCAGGGCCCCAGTTTCCAATCGTAATAACGCGTGGAAAATAATGTTCCTCTAGCTCCTCGATGCACTTGTTGTGGTCATGGTAGTAACCAATATCACCATCCTCATCTTTCGCTTCATGATTCTCTAGTAAGTCGACTGGTGATTTGCAGACTCCAGAACCTGATTCAACTTCCCCTGAACACGACTCAGACTTCTGTTCTACTGTTGTCATCTCTGAGAAAATAAAATAAAAAATTATTATTTGGCTCAAGATGAGAGAAACACGGAATAGTACTGTAGAGAATATGTGGGGATAGGTTCTGGGATTAAAAAAGAACTACCTGATTGGCTTGACATCTTTTTCCCATCAGTATAGTCCAAAGATGGGTCAAGAATCTGCAGCATAAAATGTCTTGTGAGATATATAAACAATTAGTACATACGCGTGAGAATTGAAGCAGTATCAAATTTAGCAGCTGAAGATATATACATAAGTGTGACTTCCGAGGTTTTGGAAACTAGAAAACTCGGATGTACGTGTACCATATCAGGAACTTGATGTTTGAATCATAAGAATAAGCGAATCTACCAAGAGTTGTTTTAACAACCGGCGCCATCACATCTAGAAACATAGCACAACTGCTACTGTTACTTAAACTAAGAAGAATGTTGTGGACACTCGACCATATACATCAGAGCTGATACCCTTTCAGAGACTAAGCAAACACGAGAGAGTTGGGTTGGGTTGGGTTGATTGATTCAACAAGGTAAGCAATACAAAACATGTTTCCGAATAAAAATTCAAGGTGTTAAATAAAAAGATACTACTTAATAATGAAATGAGCTCATACTGAGATACTAAGATTAAATAGGATTGTACAGAAAAATGGTTCGAGATCCCTGAAAAAACAAAAAGGTGGTGACAGTTGAACTAACGTCTGTATTACTTATTGTTGCTAGAGTCTAGAGGACAACTTCAGTAACAGCTGGTTATTTAGAATTTGAACAAACAACGACTGAAAGAATAATACAACTGGAAGTAAGAAAGTTAACCTCATTAGGAAGCATTTGGGGACGAAGGCCTCCTGCTTCATTGAAACGAACAATATCTTCCTTGAAAGTGGGATTAGTCACTTTAGTGGAAATGGTATTAAGGTAGTTTGCAACCATTGATCTGGAATTATTGATCATCAAAGTCAATTCATTGCCGCCCCACACAGACGAAGACTGGTGATCATTGCTGGCGTGAAACAGATCATCACGAACAAAGTTGATCATGTAGTAAGCATGCAAGAGGGGAGTGTGATCGTGATCATAGTTGGATTTGGAGACTCGTTCCTTGTCAGCAGCTGCAACAAGGTTCTGCAAGAACTCAAGTGTTTGATCGTAGTGTTTGATCTCTAGGGTAAGTATGTGCTTTCTTTCTAAGTAGACACTATTCTCCTCAACATGATAGTCATCATAAAGGCTATCATCATCGTCATCATCGTCATCATGGCCATCAACATCAACATCATCAAAAGAGCTGTAGTAGTCGTCATCCTGTGAATACAATTCAGGGGTTTCATGATTTTGAAATCAAGGGAATCCAAAAGTGATTACAAAGAAAAGCATCTAGTCAGCTAAAAGCAAAAGGAAACATAGAATTTTGGTATATGTGATGATAATCAATACCTTAAGAGAATCAACAAACTTATTAACTTCGGCCTTAAGTGAGAGATTAGACAGCTTAACGCAAACATCTTTTAGCTCCCTTATAACTTCTGATTTGGAGTCTTTGATGTAATAAAAAGCAAAATCAGTACATGATGAGATTTTCTTACACAAGTCACGATGAACACCGTTCACATTCTCGCAGGCCACGCTCAGGATGTTGCGGTCGTCGTCGTTGTCTGTGACAGAAAGTTTCTTCAAAAACTCAACCGATTCTTCCAACAGCTTCGTGTCTTCTTTCTCCATTTTCTAGGGTTTTCTTTTCAGAATTGGATTCGGTTTCACAATCAATCACAATCACAATTTGGGATTTTTTTTTGGAAAATTCTTGAAATGCCCTAAAGTATCACCTTTTTTCTCTTTTTGCACAATTTCCCAAAATGTCTTATGCAATTTATGCGACTTTTTTAAAAAATGGCAAAATTTTGCGAAAATTTTGAATTTTCTTTTTCCATTTTTGGAAAAGTCACATAAGTTGCATAAGGCATTTTGAGAAATTTTCATTTGGTTGGTGCATTTTGGGAAAGTGGGTGCAACCTTGGGCATTTTAAGAATTTTCCCATTTTTTTTGGTGCAATTTCATATTTACCCAATTAAAACATTAAAATTCTATATTTCCCCACACATGCATCAAATTCATTGTAATGTATTATCTACTTGTAAATTGGGTAAATATGGGTGTGCAAGAAACCGAAAACTCGAACCCAAACCGAAAAAAACCGAAGAACTGAAACCTAAAAAACTGAAACCGATTGAAAAACCGATGGTTTGGTTTTTGCATTTTGAAAAACCCGAAGCTTTTGGTTCGGTTTGGTTTTAGCATTAAATAAAACCGATATAAACCGAACCGATCTTTATAAACATGAGAATATATATAAGTTCACGTCGAATCTAATGGACGATGAATATGCTACGCTAGATTAATTATGTATATCATGTTTAATAACTAACCATTGTTTCATATGCTTATTGAACATGACTAAATAATAAGTTTTCTTCTCGATTGTTTTTTTAATTAGGTTTTTATCGTTGCTATTGTGTTGACTTATACACATAAATGATTTTTTTAGGATTTTATATGATATTATTTCCTTATTGTTAATGTTGTGTTTCTTGTTGTTATTGTTTATTTAAAGCTTTTAACGTGCCGGTTTATGGTATATTCAAAATAGACTTGTAAAAGCGAAGCTCGATAAATCATATAGGAACCGAAAAACCAAACCGAAAGTAAATCGAAAACTGAAAAACCAAACTGACACAAAACCGAAACCGAATGGTTCCTAAAAATCAGAAACCGAAATTTGTTGGTTCGGTTTCGGTTTTATACAAAAACCGAACCAAACCATGCTCACCCTAGTATTTTGAGTTTCGGTAAATATGGAATTATCCCATGCTTTTTACATAAATTGTCCTTTCACTTTCCTTTTCTATCATTTACTTCCTTTCGCCCCTTCCTTTCAGACATGTCTTCCAATAGCACTAGCTATTACAATATCACTATAGTTATAAGAAGTTTTGGTATAAGTCGCGTAACATTATATATACCATGGCTCGGCAACCTTATATTTAGATCTAGAGTTACATACTTACATACAATATAGAGAAGATGGTTATGTTCGATGTTATGGAGATGTGCTGTGAAAGATCTTCTCCGAAGCAAAAGTGTTTGTAAGTCATGGTATTCCTTGATATCGACTCCTACTTTTGCTAAAACGCATGTTAAATTAATATGCAACAAAGAAGCTGACAACACACAAAAAATCGCTATGACTAGATCATATATTAATCCTAATCTAGATGAGCGCACCAGCGTACCTTCAGACTGGGTATACTGTTTTAAGTGTAAAAGGCAAGGTTCTTGCAACGGCCTTGTATGCATATATCAATTTGGGACACATCAATATACTGATGATCCAATATTTGTAACCAATCCTGTGACTCGAGAGTTTACAGAAATTCAACAGCTACAAAATAACCCCTGCAGAGGAGCAATGTATCGGCTGTGGTTATGATTCATCCTCGGATGATTACAAAGTTGTTAGCCATCTGCCAACGCGGTTGTGATATTGCACTTGTTCGTATATTATCTTTGAAATCTAATATCTGGAGAGATCTTGGACAAGTCAAGTATAGGTTTTATGATGGTATGCTAGCCGTACCTGGTATCTTATTCAATGGCGCACTTCATTGGTTTTGGAATCGTAATGATTCTAGTAACGATAAAATATTACTTGTGTCTTTCGATTTAGCTAAAGAGGAATTTAGAGAAATTCCCCAACCGAATGACAGGAGATATGTTTGGAATCTCGGTTACACACTGGGGATCATCCAAGGCCGCGTATGCATCTTTCCTGAATATGATCAAGAATCTTACTCCTCATGTAGCATGTGGGTTATGAAAAGCTACAATTCTTGGGAACTCTTGCCACACGGTTCTGAGATGAAGGAGCATGTTATTCACTATATGCTTAAGGATAGCAATGAGCATAGGCCAAAGCCACCAGAAACTTACCTTTGTGATGAGAATACACACCTCTCTACTAATAAGGAACATATTCCGTCTCCTATGTTTGTGCCATGCCCCGTATCTCCTTATGTTAATATTAGTAATTGCGAAGCAAGTCTCTCGAAGAATACTAAGAATGCTGGGAATGATCAGGTCTGCTTATTATTTTTCTTGTTTCACCATCTGTTTCTCTTATTACAATATATTGTTTGTTTTTGTGTAACCTGTTTTCTGACGTTTTTGGCCGAACCAATCACCACACAGACTCAATTTTAGATATAGAGCTCTATAGCTAGTTTCTTTAGGTGTTAACTGTTAAGTTTCCTCTCTTCTGCCTTTTGCCTTCCCCTCATACTTATTTTTTCTGCTTTGATCTTAGTGCACCCTTAGGTCGAGTTTCTTTTTTCCTTTTTTGGTTGAATCTAGCCTGTTTTCTTTGCTGGCGTTTTTTCTTGGTGCCCTTGCCCTATAGTGTTTATACATCCATGGATTTTTCCTGTTATGTTGTGCTCGTGCGCCCCTTGTCTCTGTAGCGTTTTATCCTTTCTTTATTTTGTGCTTCCTTGCGGTTTATGCTTTTATATGTTTTTGCACTATTTTTCCTTAGCCTATTAGCTTTGTATGCTTGTATGCTTGTTTTCCGTCTTTGGTTCCTGTCTTCTTATCCTTTCTTTTTTCAGTTTCACAAAAAAGTCATTTAAGTTTAAAATTGTAAACCTGAGACTATAATTAAATGGATGGGTTGATATGGTTCATGATCAATCTATTAAAGTTAGTTGGATCGTGAGTCGGATCATGATCTGTTAACATGGATCACGGGTCTGATCATGATCTATTTAGTTGGATCACTAATGGGTCCGGGTCATGATAATCTGACCCATTGACAGCCAAATCTAACCCATTGACACCCCTAGCTCTCTTTGTACAAGTCTGCTCCCTTTTTTAACGTGCAACGGGTGTTTTGAAAATCCAGATATCACGGTTGAGATCGAATAAAAGAAAATATAAAAGGTAAAAATCAGGGGTACTTTCGGGACCGCCTTGAAAAAGGAAGCTGGTAAATTTGAGAGAGGGTACATTATGAGGCGTATGCTGTTAGATTTCCCAATGTAATCAATCTTAGTTCCGATCATTCTGTCATAATATATCCTTTGCCAAGGTTGTTGAACGAGAGCACAAACACTGGGTGCTTATGAAGAGGCGGTTATTTGTAGTTTAATAAAGTTTCCCAACACATAGAGATAACAAGTGTTGGAGAAGAAGCGCTACACCCAAAAAAATTAACAACATAAAAACTTTGTTAAACTTTTGGGGCTGGCCATTATTTTACAAGTTTTACTGAATTTGGAATTCGTTATTTAGGTTAAAGTGTTGGTTAACTTGTGGTAGGAACAAGAGTGTTTTTTTACTAAGTTATACGTCTTTCTTTTGAAAGTGATGAGATGACAACACTTGTTGATAAAAAAACGAGCCATGTGGCTCGTGGTGCTCTTACTATTAACATAGATTTATCTTATAAATTTCTGAATTTAATTGCAGGAAAAAGAAAGAGATTGAGGAAATTTATAGCATGGAAGATAAGGAAGAAGAGAAAAAGATTGTTATAGGCCTTGCGGAAGTACAACTCTAACTCAACATTCAGTGTTAGATACTTAGATCAACTTATTCCAGCCCCATATGCACTCACCATACTATACTACCCGAATCAAGATCATGCTAACAATCATAAGTTCCAAGAACGATTGATTCTGCTATAGGATTTGTTATCCAAAACATTAACTAGTTTCACCCCATTAGCCTTGACAGTTAAAGAAGGTATTTTCATTGATTGTAATGATGTTGGAGCTTACTTTGCATTTGCCCGTGCCAATACTTGTCTTGAATGGTTTCTACGTCATCCTGATATATCTCATAAACCATTGTCTTCCTTGTGAGCTTAGTTTTAATTGAATTTACTAGATGTATGTGCTACCCACTCTATCTATCTTCCTAAATAAAGATTTTGAGTTAGGAAAATTAGCTGCTGAGAAGATAGTTAGTATTGATCTGAATGATGTTTCAGCTTATGTTTTGTTGTCGACTATATATGCCGAGTTAAAAAATGTGGGATGAAATAACGAATGTTCGTAAAGTTCACGGGTCAAAATTAGAACAACCCGAATAAATCCATTCATAACTTAATGGGTCGAAATTAACACCTCAAGCTGTGAAATGAAACACATAAGTCGCTCTTAAAGTCCAAACAAGATGATCATGTGTGTGTGTGTGTTTCATGTCTGTGTTTTGTTGGAGTTTACTTCGTCCCAACCAGGGTATAGATAATCAAAACCTAGCTACGTACCAAAACAATGGTTACCGGATATCACTTGGAATCGTGTAATCACTTTCCAAAGTAAATTATTCGACCCTAATGCCTGGGTATCACGAATACCTACTTGGGATAAGACCAAATGATGTTAGAGATTTAGGCACAAATCACTAACCCTTTTGTTGTTATGTGTTTCTTGTTTCTTTTTCCTTTCATGCAAGTTATGATCACCTATTTATAGGTGGAGCACTCAAACCCTAGTCAATGGAATTAAGAGGAATTAACGGCCAATTAAGTTCCTCTTAATGTGCTCCATAATACCAGGAAAGTGGTTACAAGACCAATTAAACGTGGTCATTAACTCAACTTGATTTGGTCAAAAGACCGTTACAAGTGTACAAGTTCAGCTCCAGCATTTGTCTATTCTTCAGTCACACTGAAGCATTAGCAAACACTGAAGGGTGTTACCGCTGAATCCTTCAATACTGAAAGGACTTGCTGATGAGTAAACACTGGAGACTAGTCTTTACTGAAATACTCACTGATGAATACCTTCAGTCCAGAGTTTAAATCACTGAAGATCATCAGCAATGCTGAACAACTTTAACCATAATATGAGTCAGGGTGTTCAGAGACTTATGGGTGTACACTCCGTACCTCCTTACCCATTCGCCAGTATGAACTGACCCACAATTGAACTATATTTCCAACAATCCTCCCCAATATAGTACAATTCCTTTTGCATGAAAATTAACATTAACAAAACCAGTGCATCAATGAAAATATCCTAAGGATTGAACTTCCATCTTAGTACAATACTTTAACCATTCGAGAATTAGGGTGTTCTAAGAATTGAACCCTTCAACTACTTTGAATACCTGAAGATAGAATACACATAAGTTTTCAAATACATAACAACTCCTGACACTACTAGCCATGTGTCTATATCCAAATTCATAAATGTTGTAAGAGCCAAGTCCATGCTCCCTGGAGGCGGCGAAACCTCAACATTTACATAGGTGGTTCCTCTTTAGATCATGCTCTTGCTTCAGCATTTTTTCAAAGACATTAACCGTTGAGAAGTTAAAACTTCATCCTCCTTCAGCAAGTACAAGCACATCCTTGGGATTATATACATGTGCTTCAGTCCCCCGAATGTTCAGCTTTTCACATTGAACTCAGCTCCCAAGTTTCCTCAGGAGGGAGTTGGGTGTCCTATCATTTAGTGACTAGAGTGGACTTTTAAACCCATCCCTTCAGCAGACTTTATAACCAAGTCTCTAGCCAATCCCTTCGTCAAGTGATCAGCTAAATTTTGTTGAGACCTCACAAACACTATTGAAATCACCACATTCATAATTAACTCACGAATCATGCTATGTCTAACACCTAAGTGTCTAGACTTACTATTGTACATTTGGCTATATGCCTTAGCCAATGTAGTTGCTGATGTCTCGTGGATAGTATATGTGATAATTTGGATACGTTATAGGGTAAACTAGAAAATTACCTTTAGGAAAAAGTAATAGACAAATAATACCAATGACGAATTCAATTAAACACGTGAGTGAGTCGAGTTCGTTGTACACGAAGATCTTATGAATTTGAGACGTTTTGCTTTGATTTGGACAATCGATTTGAATTGGTTTGTGGATTTTAAACTACAATTAAAAAACTACAAATTTTAAGCTATTTAAAATTACCCTAAAGTGCATGAATCGTAAACCCGCCTATTTAAAATAAATCTAAACACACAATTACTTATTTGAAAATTAAATCAATTTAAAAATTTAATCTATTTAAATGTCTACTTAAACTTTAAAAAACTAATTTACTTAATCACAAAAAAAATTCTACTTATAAAAACTATTTATCCTATTAATTATTAAAATCTAGTTTATAAACTAATTAAACTTTTAAAATAAAAACATATTTTTTATTTTTTTATTATATTATTTATTTAATTTATTTTATTTATTCTATAAACTACTTTTTATTAAAAAGATTTACTTTAAATAAAAAAAAATAAGATAACATAAAAACGTGACATATAAAATTAAAGTAAAACCAAATCTGTCAAAATTACTTATACTATATTAAGAACATAAATGAAATTAAAATCAAAAGAGCCTATAGCTCAGATGGCAAACACGCATGGTCTACAAGCAGCAGGTCTCGAGGTCGAATCCCACTTCGAGACATTATTTTTGGAATAATTCTCTTTTTGACAGTTTAACAAAAACATTCACAGGGGTGACTAGTGGTGAGCTTATTATGGTTAAGCTGTTAAGGAAACAGCTTATTGAGCTTAATCAGTTAATAGAACTGATAAGCAAATACTTGAACAATTTCGCATAATATAACAAACAAATAATTGAAGATGATGACTCGGTAAGCAAAGTAACAAATTAAGCAGAAATATCAGCAATCAAAATCGACATGTATCAAAAATCGATATCAAACAGAAAGCTATAAATACTAGCTTAATAAATTTAAGCAGTCACAAAAAAAAATCCCAAGCAAGCAGAAACTTTAGTAAACTATAACCTGATTAAAACTGTTATAACCTACAACAAAATGCAAATAGGTATAATAGCACAACTCTACAAGAATCTGATAATCAACTAATAATTATGCAGCAGTTAAGTACACACTTTAAACCTGATAAAAAAAATCAGCAAAGCTTAACAAACTCAAACTAATCCATTTAAACTCAAGCTTAAACTGATAACAACCTAATTAAAACTATACTACATTTCAAAAACCAAGTCACTCAGATTTTCAGTCAAGTAAAACAAGCAGAAATATCAATCCACAATAACGATTCAAACTTTCATATAAATCAGTCCAAGTTAAACAGAATAACCAAAACTTAAACTCACATTCTCAGTTTATGCATATCAAGTAAATAACTCAAATCTCTATGCAGTTTACTGAACATCTAAGCAGACTAACAATCATCATGTAACCAACAGCTTACAATCATTATCACATTCAAATCAAACAAGCAGATTATAAAACAAATTAAAAAAAACTGTAAATTCATAAAAAGTAAAAAGAAATTAGCACCTTATGGGATAACCATTGGGGAGAAGGTGTGCGCTGTGCAACCTTTGAACCGAAACGATAACACCATCTTTTACACGAACCATCAAATATCATCAATCGAACCCCCAACCAAACATCATCAAACCGAGCATATTTTATTCACTTTTCCAGTGGGGAAAAATGTTATCCAAACTTCTCTTTATATATTAAACATAAACTATTGAAAAGCTTATATTTAATATTCAAACATTATTATATAAAATATTAATAAAGGGTGATTCGCATAACAATTTATAACAGTAAGTAAATTTAAGAGAAACGATTGAGAAAAAAAACCAACTGCTCTTTTATTAATCTCAGATATATTACAAGATTTAAATAAAAAGAAATACAAATTACCCTAAAACAAATTCTACATAATAACTTTAAAGAAAAAGTAAGGATGATTACAATGAAAATAATAGGGGTTTTTATAGCCTCCCCAGGCTTGTTGGTGAGTGGATATTCGGATCTTGAGAAGAATATTCCTCTTGAATCTGAGCCATCGATTTTCAATCTCCTTATTCTCTCTCTTTTCAGTTCGGATCCAAGGGCTGTGAATGACTCTTGGTCACACAGATTGCCAAGCTGGCATCAATCTGTGTTTGTTGTGCTAGTTTAGAGCCCTCTGATTGGTGGGATATGATATGTGAGGTGTATCCTCCACTGAAATTAAGCCACGTAGCCTTTGCTCACCCCCTCTTCTCTTCCTTAAACCAAGGGGGTTTTATTCCCCTTGGTGTGAATTAATTAAATAACCAAAAAGCCCCAAATATATTCGACTTTTTTACTTGCTAGGGTTTTTGAACAGTGTAAGGGTGACTGGTTTTTAGGGTGAGAAATATGGGGAAGAAAGGTTTTGACATAGTGTGTATCGAAAAGTTTATTTAATATGTGTGAAGTAAATGGTGGGTGGTGAGGGTCGGTTTGTATATATTTAATGGGAAAGGGAAGGATTTTGTGACGTGGGAATGGAATATGAGTGGACGAGTATTATTTGACTGAACAAAATGCGTATAATCAATTAATAAATGTATCAAATGAAAACCCTAAGGCCCAATCAAACAATTCGTCTCTTTCCATCTTTGCATAGCAGTTGGGCTTTAGGCCCAAATAAACTTTTATTCATCCGTGTGTCATTAACCCATATTGGGCCTTCAATTTGACTTGTCAAAAACACAACAAAGTATCTTTAATCATAAATGGGCTTTTGAGCCCATTTATCCCATTGTGGGGCCCACTTGGCCCGTTTATTCGACAAATGATGAAATCCACTTTTGTCGAGCTCGATTTTTGGCTTCTTCGATCTTTTTCTTCATTCTCGTGTCGATTCTTGCCGGTTTTCGTGAACTTGGTACCTACACACATGAAAACAAGAAACAAGCATTTCCAAGGCATTCTCGATATAAATCATGCATAATTTCATTGTTTTAAGCTACTAATGATATGAGTAAATACACTCATATCAAATTCCCCCATGCTAAGCAATTGCCGTGTCCTCACGCAATGATAAAATAAAACTATATCTATACCATTATTCAACCTTTGACATTTTATTTTGCAAAGACATAAAATAACATTAAGGATCATAAAAGCTCAAATAGATTCATCGTCCTCGACTTTTCACTTTTCCATGCCAAGTGCAAAAACAAGATCATTGTTATTATAAGTTGGTAGACTAACACGAATTCATGTGGGCCAATTAATCACTTAGACTCCCTTATTCCTAGGTGTATCTCTTATATTTTATTGTTGTCTTGAATGATCACGAGGATGCATTGTTGACTTATTTCGATAATTTATTAGGCCGAAAATAAAGTGAACGATTTAATCAATAGTTAGCTAAAGGACAAAATCTTTTAAAACTGCTTCTCGGGCTCTCGTAAAGTTCATATCTTGGCATAACTTGTTTCGCGATTTGAGACCTTTCTCGGACCGATATTTGGCAGTGACTTAATACTTCCAACCTTGAGAGACGTTCACGAAATAATGGTCTTCTCTTCATAATATTTCTTCACTTGAAGTTTTGAGAGATTCATACTTGGACCACGACTTCTTCATTTTTCTCCGATCTTTACTTGGGATTTTGATTTACAACGATCCGCCTCCTTTTTGGACTTGGCTTCATTTATCCTCATACCTTATTTTGGTCTTTTTGGATAGACTTCTCCATGACTTTTTGGGAGTATTTTGCTTTTCGTCGTGTGTCTCGATCCTTCATATTGATTTTTGATAAATGAGTCTTCACATCACTTGAGATCTTTAGCAATAAAACATAGCCCTCATGTCTTGTTAGGACCTTTTTGGACTCGCCAATCTTCGCATCCCGCTTCAATAAGCTATGCCTTGGCTATGAACTCTAATCCATACCGAGCAACTTTTAAACGATCTTGGGCTAGAAGCTAAGTAACTTTTCAAATCGTTCAACATTATTTATTGCAATTAAATTTATTAACAAGCGATGGGAGAATAAGCTCATAATTAACTCACATAAATTCCCGAAAGAATACCGAACTTATAATTGGCTCTATCATCTCTTGTTCTCTATATTGTAAAATTCCAAGAATGAAATCAATGGATACTTAGCCTATTAAATCAAAGTTTTGGGTTTTCAAGTCATCTATAGGATCTTGCAACTTCTTATACTTTAACAAGTTTTAGAATTTGCGTTTTAAAGTTCCCTTGATAGACGACTTTCTAGGATCAATTATAGGAGCTTGCGAAAAGTTCTTGTTCTTAACTCGTATGAATTAAGACCTTCGCGTTTTAAAGCTCCCTATATAATAGCCTAGCAAAACTTAATTCAAATACGTTAAGGAAAAGCTAAGGTTAAAAACCAAGTCGAGTCAAAAACTATTCTTATTGAAAGTCTAAATTCGTGTCAAAAACACTTATTTTCTTTATTAAAACTTAAAAATAACACTAAAAATTTAAAATTTTATTGAAAAAATGAGAAAACTATACGTTTGGACACGACAAGAGCAATAACAAGCGATTATATCGATTGACTCCCCCATGCTAAAACCAAACATTGTCCTCAATGTTTCTTAGCTCAAGAGTAACACCCCCTTGCTAAGACACGAAGAGTCTAATGCAATCTCCTAGCATGGAAAGAGTACGCAAATCTATAAGCCGTTTATTAGTTATGCCTCAAGATAAAACGTTAGTTGATAAAAATCAAGGGTATAGAAAGTGTGCCCCTTTTTGGCATTTAAATAATGGAAGATCAAGTGGACCGGCAAAAACCGAACACGAGAGTCTTCAAAAATTAGGGTCATACCTAAGATCACAACACAACAAAACACGAGCACGAGCTTGAAAGATCAAGCCTTATTAGGTGTTAGAAAATAGAAAGGAGATAGAAAAACTCGTTTTTGTTCACCGAGTCATGAGCTCGACTCGATCCCCGTATTCATTGGTCCTTAGGGAAAGTGGTGAAAACCGGCATAATGGAATAGAATCCAACATAAAACGCGATGCCGGGGTCAAAGATCGCATCCTCGTTGTCGGATGACAAACGAAAAGATAAAACTCCAACACAAATCTCTAACAAGAGATGGTAGTCACAAACAATAGTATGGATAAAGCATGCTCCACGAGATAAACTCGCACCAAGATGATTAAAAAGTATTTCAATTATTGCATGGGTGAAAGTCCGAGATTTCCCTAAATCGACGATTCCGGGATCGAATACCTCGTCCTCGGTGGAGAAAGGAATAGACAACAAGGTGTCGTCCCCCCATGCTAATCCTAAGTCATATGGAGCACATAATAATGGTGGAACAAAAGTCTCAACCATAGTGGTTTCAACTTGCATGACTTTGTCGACCTTTTCACTCTTAGGAACGTGAACAAAGGGGTCATGGTACTCAATATGAGTCACATGAAAAACCCGCACATTAAGACCAACGCGAGTGGGAGGGAGATTGGGAATAATGTAAATCTCTCCATCCGAGTCGACATACTCATCATCACAAAAGGTGTGATCATCATCACAAACCTCATCAACCTCCTTCATAAGAAGATCATCATCACAAAGGTTGTGAGATGTAGGAGGTATGATGTTCTCAAAATCCTCTTGAAACAATGGATTATTGTTCAATGACACTTCAAAGAGAGGATTTGAGTAAGTCACGAAAGTGTCGTCATCCTTGTCATCACAAGACATGTCCGACAAAGTATCGAGTGTGTCACACTCGGATACAAGATCATCATTCTCATTTGAAGGCAATTCATCGGCGAATTCCTCGAGAATGGTAGGTAAAACACAAGAATCACGTTCGATCTCGAGATCGGAAACGTCTTCACTTCCCCGTGGAAGTGGATCAAGAATAGCAAAAAGTTCATCGACGAACTTATCCAACGAATAATCACTAACCTCACTCGGTGTGAAGTTAGGAATCAAAGGCTCTTCAAATGAAGATTGTGCCTTAGGAACATCAACATGATCCTTAGAAGAGAGTGAAAATGAGTCCATTTTCAAATATTGTTCAATTAAAGCAATGTCACTCTCGGGATCAAAATTCTCATTATCAAACTCACTAGCATCAAATGGCTCACTCAAGTAATCATCAATTTGTTTTTCAATCTTATCATCCTCGTGTGGAGTGAGTATAGAAGAGGTAACATTACAACATGATTCAACAAAATTAGCTTTATCAATTTCTACACTTTCCAATTTCTTAGGAACCAATCTTGGAATTTTTTCCGGTTTGAAAATCATATGTTTATCCCCATGAAACAATTTAAGCTCCCCTTCTTTCATATCAACTAAAACACCAGCCGTACACAAAAATGGTCGTCCTAAAATTATAGGCACACGAGGATTCGGCTCATAATCAATGATAGCAAAATCGGCTAGGTAAACGAACTCCCCCACTTTAACAATGACATTTTCCGCTATACCAACCGGTCGAGTGGTGGTTCCATTAGCAAGCTCAATGATCATTCAAGTGGGCATAAGTCACAAATAGTCAAGAGTTTTCCAAATGGACAAGGGCATTACGTTAATACTAGCTCCTAGATCGGCTAGAGCTTTGTATTCCCCAAGCTCATCGAAAACACAAGGTATCAAGAAGTGACCCGGATCATTATATTTCTTAGGAAAGAGATCAATGAAATCCGAGGTACTAATCACATTTAAAGTAGCCTTGGTGACATTCCAAAAGGTTTCTTTAGGTGGCACAATAAGCTCAAGCTTCCTTTCTAAATTATCATAAGCGGTGATAGCCTTAAGCTCTCCCCTCGGGTTAGGAATGGTATTACTAGGTAAGCAACCCGAAGAATATGACGGTTTAGACATAAATCCCTCAAACATCGAAAGCAATTTATTTTGATTTTGTTTCACACTTTGTTGCAAACGATTTTGACCTTGCTCGAACATTTGCTCAAATTTTTGTTCCATTCTTTGTTGATTAAGCTCAATCTTGTTATTTTGCCCCTTTAGTGTATTTTGAAACTCGTTTTTCAAAGTTGCCATTTGTCCTTGAATGTTATTTTGCGAAGCTTTTAAATTCGCCTCATTTGACTTCATGTAACTTGACAAATCATTTTGATTATTCCCTTGAAAACCTTGATTGTTTTGATTAGCATTAAATCCATTTCCTTGATTAAAATTACCTTGGTTACCACGGTTAAAATTATTCCCATTATTACCATTGTTGTACCTATTTTGAACCGGTGGAAAACCCGGTGGAGCAACATGACTTTGACGAGGAACTTGACCGTTGGAGCCATAAGTTCCCGTCGCGGCAAAAGCACTAGCTTGATCAAACCCCGCGTTTAAACAAGCATAATTAGGATGTGCTCCACCACATGATACACAAACATTCCCAACCATATTAATCAATCCATGAGGATTCTTCCTAATCTCACTCAAAATCGTGTCAATCTTAGAGTCCAATCTAGCAATCTCGTGATTAGATGAATTCACATTGGAAACAACCGGTGTGTTTCGTGAATATTGTGCTCTAGACTTATCCTCAATTATTCTCCACGCGTCTCTCGGTGTTTTTCATAAAAGATTACCACCCGCGGCGGCATTTAAAGAATCTTGTTCAATCATATTAAGCCCATTATAAAAAGTATTTATTTGATGCAATTCCGAGAAACCGTGGTGTGGACATTGTCTTAACAAATCCTTAAATCTTTCCCAAGCAACCCCAAACGATTCATGCACTTTTTGTTCAAACCTAGTGATCTCATTCTTAAAGTGTGTTGTCTTGGAAGGTGGAAAGAAATAATTCATAAACTTTGACACTAAATCATCCCAAGTTAAAATCGAACCCGGTGGTTCTTTCTCATACCAAAGCTTAGCATTACCCTCGAGCGAGTACGGAAAAAGCATAAGCTTAATCACATCATTCGGCACATCTCTAAACTTGAGAGTCGAGGTAATTCGATTAAAATTCCGAATGTGAGAATGCGGGCTATCGGCCTCATTGCCACGAAACTGGTCGGCACGAATGAGCGATAAAAGACCCGTCTTAATCTCAAAATGATCCGCCAAAATAGCCGGCACAACGATTGCTTCCCCATACCCTTCGGTGGGTGCACGGAGAAATTCCTCCATTGTTCGGTTATCGGCCATCTCTACAACAATAGGTGGAATCTCGGGTTCCACTATTCGTTGTTGACGATTTCTATTTCTACGAGGAATATTTTCAAGCCAATTAAATCGACCACAAGACGTGAAGAACGTAATTGCATACACTACAAAGACGAGAATTAGAGGATTGAAGAAAAGAAATTAGACAAGAAAGAAGATTATTTTTGGTATTTTTATTTGGTATTGCTCAATCAATAATGATCGATAAAAAACAAGGAATAAGGATAACTACTATGGAAGTAAATTACCCTCGGTCGACTTTGAAACGATAGGTGAAAACCTAAACGTTTCGAGGTTCAATAAGTAAACAACAAAAAATAAGATTTATTACTACTTGAGTCGGCAAACCAATAATAGGTTGTCCCTCTCAAGATACGCACAAGCAAGCGGGGAAACGAGGTGGCACAAAGCACTTAAAAACCTTTTTCCTTAGACGGCCTTTTATAGCTCGTCGCCTTATACCCACCTTATAGTTTGTATAAATCGAGTTCAAACTTCTTATTAGTATTTATCTATTTTGCCTTTATTTTTGTTTTGGGTTCGAATACAATAGCTAGGTGATGAAATCCCAACTAAGGCTTATTTGAAAAGTATTTAAAATTATTGTGCTACGTAATACAATATATTATTCACAAAAAAACAAGAAAAACGATACATACTACGTAATAGAAAAATAACAAAACTTTCCGAGGACGGAAAGGGTCTTCAAATCCACGATCAACAAATCTCCACAAAAGCGAATCAATTGACTCCCCCCAAAATTTTTGATGTCTCGTGGATAGTATATGTGATAATTTGGATACGTTATAGGGTAAATTAGAAAATTACCTTTAGGAAAAAGTAATAGACTAATAATACCAATGACGAATTCAATTAAACACGTGAGTGAGTCGAGTTCGTTGTACACGAAGATCTTATGAATTTGAGACGTTTTGCTTTGATTTGGACAATCGATTTGAATTGGTTTGTGGATTTTAAACTACAATTAAAAAACTACAAATTTTAAGCTATTTAAAATTACCCTAAAGTGCATGAATCGTAAACCCGCCTATTTAAAATAAATCTAAACACACAATTACTTATTTGAAAATTAAATCAATTTAAAAATTTAATCTATTTAAAAGTCTACTTAAACTTTAAAAAATCTAATTTACTTAATCACAAAAACAATTCTACTTATAAAAACTATTTATCCTATTAATTATTAAAATCTAGTTTATAAACTAATTAAACTTTTAAAATAAAAACATATTTTTTATTTTTTTATTATGTTATTTATTTAATTTATTTTATTTATTCTATAAACTAATTTTTATTAAAAAGATTTACTTTAAATAAAAAAAAATAAGATAACATAAAAACGTGACATATATAATTAAAGTAAAACCAAATCTGTCAAAATTACTTATACTATATTAAGAACATAAATGAAATTAAAATCAAAAGAGCCTATAGCTCAGATGGCAAACACGCATGGTCTACAAGCAGCAGGTCTCGAGGTCGAATCCCACTTCGAGACATTATTTTTGGAATAATTCTCTTTTTGACAGTTTAACAAAAACAGTCACAGGGGTGACTAGTGGTGAGCTTATTATGGTTAAGCTGTTAAGGAAACAGCTTATTGAGCTTAATCGGTTAATAGAACTGATAAGCAAATACTTGAACAATTTCGCATAATATAACAAACAAACAATTGAAGATGATGACTCGGTAAGCAAAGTAACCAATTAAGCAGAAATATCAGCAATCAAAATCGACATGTATCACAAATCGATATCAAACAGAAAGCTATAAATACTAGCTTAATAAATTTAAGCAGTCACAAAAAAAAATCCCAAGCAAGCAGAAACTTTAGTAAACTATAACCTGATTAAAACTGTTATAACCTACAACAAAATGCAAATAGGTATAATAGCACAACTCTACAAGAATCTGATAATCAACTAATAATTATGCAGCAGTTAAGTACACACTTTAAACCTGATAAAAAAATCAGCAAAGCTTAACAAACTCAAACTAATCCATTTAAACTCAAACTTAAACTGATAACAACCTAATTAAAACTATACTACGTTTCAAAAACCAAGTCACTCAGATTTTCAGTCAAGTAAAACAAGCAGAAATATCAATCCACAATAACGATTCAAACTTTCATATAAATCAGTCCAAGTTAAACAGAATAACCAAAACTTAAACTCACATTCTCAGTTTATGCATATCAAGTAAATAACTCAAATCTCTATGCAGTTTACTGAACATCTAAGCAGACTAACAATCATCATGTAACCAACAGCTTACAATCATTATCACATTCAAATCAAACAAGCAGATTATAAAACAAATAAAAAAAACTGTAAATTCATAAAAAGTAAAAAGAAATTAGCACCTTATGGGATAACCATTGGGGAGAAGGTGTGCGCTGTGCAACCTTTGAACCGAAACGATAACACCATCTTTAACACGAACCATCAAATATCATCAATCGAACCCTCAACCAAACATCATCAAACCGAGCATATTTTATTCACTTTTCCAGTGGGGAAAAATGTTATCCAAACTTCTCTTTATATATTAAACATAAACTATTGAAAAGCTTATATTTAATATTCAAACATTATTATATAAAATATTAATAAAGGGTGATTCGCATAACAATTTATAACAGTAAGTAAATTTAAGAGAAACGATTGAGAAAAAAAACCAACTGCTCTTTTATTAATCTCAGATATATTACAAGATTTAAATAAAAAGAAATACAAATTACCCTAAAACAAATTTTACATAATAACTTTAAAGAAAAAGTAAGGATGATTACAATGAAAATAATAGGGGTTTTTATAGCCTCCCCAGGCTTGTTGGTGAGCGGATATTTAGATCTTGAGAAGAATATTCCTCTTGAATCTGAGCCATCGATTTTCAATCTCCTTATTCTCTCTCTTTTCAGTTCGGATCCAAGGGCTGTGAATGACTCTTGGTCACACAGATTGCCAAGCTGGCATCAATCTGTGTTTGTTATGCTAGTTTAGAGCCCTCTGATTGGTGGGATATGATATGTGAGGTGTATCCTCCACTGAAATTAAGCCACGTAGCCTTTGCTCACCACCTCTTCTCTTCCTTAAACCAAGGGGGTTTTATTCCCCTTGGTGTGAATTAATTAAATAACCAAAAAGCCCCAAATATATTCGACTTTTCTACTTGCTAGGGTTTTTGAACAGTGTAAGAGTGACTGGTTTTTAGGGTGAGAAATATGGGGAAGAAAGGTTTTGACATAGTGTGTATCGAAAAGTTTATTTAATATGTGTGAAGTAAATGGTGGGTGGTGAGGGTCGGTTTGTATATATTTAATGGGAAAGGGAAGGATTTTGTGACGTGGGAATAGAATATGAGTGGACGAGTATTATTTGACTGAACAAAATGCGTATAATCAATTAATAAATGTATCAAATGAAAACCCTAAGGCCCAATCAAACAATTCGTCTCTTTCCATCTTTGCATAGCAGTTGGGCTTTAGGCCCAAATAACCTTTTATTCATCCGTGTGTCATTAACCCATATTGGGCCTTCAATTTGACTTGTCAAAAACACAACAAAGTATCTTTAATCATAAATGGGCTTTTGAGCCCATTTATCCAATTGTGGGGCCCACTTGGCCCGTTTATTCGACAAATGATGAAATCCACTTTTGTCGAGCTCGATTTTTGGCTTCTTCGATCTTTTTCTTCATTCTCGTGTCGATTCTTGCTGGTTTTCGTGAACTTGGTACCTACACACATGAAAACAAGAAACAAGCATTTCCAAGGCATTCTCGATATAAATCATGCATAATTTCATTGTTTTAAGCTACTAATGATATGAGTAAATACACTCATATCAGCTGCACTATCACAACGGATAGAAATGGGTGCCATAGGTTTGACCCACAATGGAATCTCAAGAAGCAAGTTTCTCAACCATTCAGCTTCTTTGCCAGCAGCTGCTAGAGCCACAAACTCAGATTCCATGGTATAACCAGTAATGCAAGTTTGCTTCTTGGATGCCCAAGAAATTACACCACCACCAAGTAGAAATACCCAGCCACTGGTGGATGAATTATCCTCAGTATTGCTTATCCAACTTGCATCAGTGTAACCTTCCAACACTGAAGGATATCCAGTATATGACAAACAATAATCCATTGTTCCTTTCAAATACTTCAGTACTCTCTGAATTGCTTGCCAATGCTGAGTACTAGGGTTACTAGTATACCTACTCAGTTTACCCACAGCAAATGCAATGTCAGACCTAGTACTAGTCATGGCATGTATCAAGCAACCAATAACACTAGAATACTCAAGTTGGGAGACAGCCTGACCATTGTTAGGCATCAGTTTCTCACTTGTATCCATAGGTGTACTCACTGGAGTATAATCAAAGTGATTAAATTTCTTCAGTACCTTCTCAATACAATGAGACTGAGAAATTACAATACCAACACTTTCATGTTTGATCCTTATGCCAAGGATAACATCAGCCTCCTCCATGTCTTTCATGGAGAAATTTGATGACAAAAATCCTTTGTCTGATCAACCTTAGCTTGGTCAGTACCTGTTGGGTCAAAAAGTTGATGTGGCAGAACTCAAAAACGAAGAAAACATGAAGATATTGTCTAAGCGTTGTCAAGAGCAATTTAGACGTTGACAAGAACAAACTAAGCGTTGTTGGCTCAAGAGTTGTCGTGTGAAATCCAAGCATTGTCACATGCAATTTAAGAGTTGATAGAAAACGTAGACAAGAAGCTTATGGAAGGTTCTATTTAGATAAACATGCAAGATATTCTGCATAAGTTTATTTAAATAGAAGATTTACTTGTTTATTTGTTATTATCTCTTGTAAACCCTAATCCTTACACTATAAAAGGAACCAAGGGTCTTAGGTTTTAATCATCAATTCATTCACAATGTAAACCTAAAGCATGTGTCAACTAGGTGTGAGATTCAATGTACACACACCTAGTGATTGTTTGTTATTAATATAATGAACAATCCAATTGTGTTTTAATTCATGTTATTATGCCTAAACACCTTGTTAATGTATCATGTTCTAATTCCGCTTTGATTATCTAATCATATGAACATGGTGCATTCCTAGTTGCTTTAAAAATCCGGAAACCAAGGTTTCCACAATTGGTATCAGAGCCTCGTGGCTCGTGATGCTAGGACCAACAAGGTGTTCGTGTATGGTGAAAAGAAGAAAAATCCGTCTAGGGTTTTTCTGGACGTTTTTGTGTGCGCAGCAGTATTCAGAAGGTCATAACTTTTTATTGGACCGTTGGATCGTCACGAGATTTTATATGTGTGTTCTACATACATATATCTAAACATCCACCGGAGGAATTGTCGAGTTTTATCCCCAGGAAAAAGTTATTAAGCGTCAAAGTCAGCAGTGAGTGAATGCCGATTTCTGTGAACAGCCATGTTCAAAACACGATCTCTCCTTCGTTAACCGTTGATCTTCGTGATTTTTGAACTATAGATTCTTGGCACTTGTGTCTAGAATCTCACCGAAGGGATTTTCGATCTGAGCTCTAATGAAGAAGTTATTTAAGGTCGAAGTTGGCTGTTTAAGGTATTAATATTCTTGCTTTTTCACATAAAATCATGATCTAGGGTTCTTCAAACCCTAGATCGACATAAAAAGTAGAATGTTATGAGGTTGTGGTTGTTGTGATTCAAGTTAATTCGTCATGGCTATGATTTTAGGGTTTATGTTGAAACCCTAGATTCGTTTTTGTATTAAACCCTAAATGTGTTCAAAAGTATAAAGAGAAGTGTGATATGATGGGTTTTGGCTACTCACATGATCCAAGCAAAGAATGGTCTGTTTGTTTTAGGGTCCCAAGCAGAAAAGAGCAAACGCAATTGTCTTGTTGATTGTTAAAACAGTATATGTTTTCTGTGATTGTGGGTCCCATAACTTGCTGGAAAGAAAAAGAAAAGTACAAGGATATGCGCTGGACGTGAGGCTCACATGGGATTCCTTATTAAAGTGTTGTACCCTGCAGTTGTGGTCCAACGATACTAGTTATATCTCCATGTCAGTTCAAGATCCACAATATAAAAGGAGCAGGATAGGGTCACGAATGTATTTGATCATAACATATCAGAAGAAGAGAAAAACGTGGGGCATTTAATTCTTGGAAGATATTTTGTTTCATATGAAGGTAAAGAAAAGTATTGAATTTGACGGCTGAGCATGTTTTGGTATTCACGTGAGGTTGCCAAAAAGGGTGTTGTTCAAAGTACGCAACTATCATACTTGTTTTATATGCCAATGTTTGCAAAAGAAAATGATATAAAGGACGAATAGAATACAATTTGTGAATGAGTGTTCACACGGTTGTTATTGTGTGTTCACATGATCATGAATTTATGTTCACATGGTAATGTGACTTTGTGTTCACACGGTTCTAAGGATGTGATTGGTTGAAGCAAAAGGATGAATATTAGCCTTCACAATTTATATCTTCACTTATTGTTTAAAACGTTGATGGTTGACGTTGACAATGTTTGAAGATGACGCTGACGAGGTTTATTGCTTGAGACGCTGACGAGGTTTATTGAAGAGACGCTGACAAGTAATATTTGGACGCTGACGGAATAAGTCAACGCTGACAGCGTTGACAGTGTTGTCCGATATATGAGAATTCGAACGCTGACATGTATTGTCCGATATCGGACAATACATCTGCCAAAGATGTTGGATAAAGGAGGATGTTGGACAACACAGGGATTGCTGCTGTTGAGAAAATTAGTACGTTTTGAGCACACAAAAAGGAGGATTATACACACGAAGGTACATGAAATCTCCGTTTTTATTTAGAATATCATGTTGATATTTATGGCTCGGATATTTTTAAAAGAGATTAATGATTTTTAAGTAAGTTAGCAACATTTCATGAAGAATTTGATGGATATTTTAGATTATGTAATCGGGATAACCTTGTGAAAGAGTTATCCGTTGCGAAACTTTTACATATGGTATGAAGATGTTATTTCATTCAAATTCATCATGAAGAGGTGTTAGCTTAAGGGGAAGAATTCTTATGGTAAGTTTGATGTTTGAAGAAGATTTTCGCGAGTTTGTGTTTTATCATATTGATAAGTTGTGGATGTAAGCCATTGACTTAGCAATAACTTGTTCGTGCTTTACATGGATGGTGACGAAGACTTGTCATAACACTTGAAGGAGTTACATTATCGTGCTCAGTGTCTCACAAAGGATGAGAATATTGACAAGGGATTGAGGTCTGCTTATACTTTAACGTTCTCATATAAGTTCGACGTCACGTGGATAGTACAAGACATGGAACACAAGGTTGGGTTATTCTACTTCTACACCAAAAATATTATATTAATTGTTCTTCAAGATCATTACTTAGAGCTACATTTGGAGAATCTTCAAAGATTGCATACATTGTTTACTTCCCTGTTGATGTGACAAAAAGGGGAAGAACATACATGCTACACTTGAGGGGAAGCAATTTGAAGATCATGTACAACTTGCAAGAGATACACATAGAGTTTTGCCACTATCAACTAGGGGAAGATTGTTGGGTCAAAAAGTTGATGTGGCAGAACTCTATGTGTATCTCTTGTAAGTTGTACATGATCTTCAAATTGCTTCCCCTCAAGTGTAGCATGTATGTTCTTCCCCCTTTTTGTCACATCAACAGGGAAGTAAACAATGTATGCAATCTTTGAAGATTCTCCAAATGTAGCTCTAAGTAATGATCTTGAAGAACAATTAATATAATATTTATCTTAAAGAGGAAAAACGTATACTTGAAAGAGTACATGTTAGGTTTTTAGAGAATAAACCTAGTGATCCTGAAAGTGGTCCTAATTGGTTGTTTGACTTGGAACCTTTATCTAGAACTTTAAATTATATGCCTGTCACTAATCCAGACATTGTGAAGGTAACTTCAAATGTTGTGGAAGAACAAGTTGTTGATGTTTCAGGTACACAGGTTCATGAGAAGGTTGGATCACAAGCAGAAAAGTCATCTCCTATCCAAGAATATGTTACAATTCCCATTTGGATGGATGCTTTTGCTGCTGCTGCTGCTGGTAAAGATAATGGTGGTCTCCAAGTACCACCAGATACAAACATGCATGGTCTCCAAGTACCACCAGATTGACCCAATACTTGAACCATTACCTTCACCTGAACATATGCAAATTGACCAAGAACCCTTCAACGCTGACACATTAAATGTTGGCGTTGATGTGCCTATTTCCAACGTTGACATACAACCTTCACAGACCCAAACACCCCTTAACCAACCCACATCCACCCAATCCACATCATCTTCTACACCCCCTGAATATAGGTTGATTAAACGCCAAAGGACTACTGGAGTGTTCTCCTCTGGTGGTCCTAGCCATGTAGCAGAGAGAACCACCACCACAAGTGTGGCTGGTGCTATGGATGAGGATGGGACTATTGGTTCTGGCTTAGATGTTGGCCAAGGCAGTCCCACCATCATTAAGTCCTCATCCATGCCCAATGAATCTGACTTGGGAGGTCAAATACCCATTTTAGAAGAGGGCAGATTGGAACCAATGACCCTACTTGAATTGACGGCAGTCTGCATGAGCTTGCAAAAGCAAAATGCAGACTTGGTACAAGTTGTCAGCACACAAGGCCTTGAACTCAAGCAATTGAGGGAGAGGATTGTTATTTTGGAGACTGCTAGTGCAAGGAGAGGGATGGAGGAATCTTCCAAAGGGGAGGAAGATCCAATAAATGTGAGTGACAAGGGCAGCCATGATGGTCAATCTTTGGATGTTGTTGAGGCCCTTACAAGTTTGAAGAAACAGACAGGTTTTGATACGTCCTTAGTCTCTCCTACAAACTTAAATTTATCATTTACAGCCATGTTGGAGGAGATTGCAAAAGGCGCTGAGGCAGGAACTTTGGGCGTTGACAAGGAGAATTTGGACGCTGACAGAAATATTTTGGGCGCTGACACAGCAAAATTTAGCGTTGACAGACCTGCACATGAGGGTGATGTATCCCAGTCATCATCCATCATCAAGGAGGTTTCTTCACAGGTATCACCATCTACCTTACCAACAATTGATCCATTAGATAAGGGTAAGGGTATTATGGTAGAAGAGGTTGTTCCAAAGAATGCAGCTCAAATTGAGTTTGATAGAAGGTTGGCTGCACAAATCATGGAACAAGATAGAAAGGAGGTGAAAGAGTCACCATTAGTTGTCACTTCAGAAGAGAAAGAAGGAAGTGATGAAGCTAGCTCAGACTCAAGTGTTATGATCATAGAACAGCCAGAAAGACTTGAGTATGGAGATGAGTTGGCCAAGGAGAAGTTGAGAGACTTGAAATTGCAGGTTGACTTTGATATACCAGAAGTGGTTCAAATGTATCATGCTTGGGAAGAAAGATGTATGGAGAATCCACACTTGACCTTATTCAGATCAGATATGGGGTTTGGAGATTCTCCTCAGAGTACAAAAAGATTGCCAGGTTATTTTGAAACATAAGGCAAGCAATATTCTCTCAGAGTTGAAAAGGGATAGAAGGGAGTTGTACTGCATGTTGCTCAGATGTCATGGAGTAGGATGGACTTATCAGAAATTGAGGGCATTGACATTTGATGAGTTGGAATGCAAGGCTTATCCCATCTGGGTTAGAGTGTAGGAAGCAAACACTCTCAGACTTCTTTCTGATGAAAGAAAGGAAGAACTTGCAGAGGAAATGGAGCTCAAGAAGGCAATGTTTGTTCCCAGACCAGTGAAAAAGGGGGTTCCTCTTAAGTTTCCCAAAGATATGGATCCATTATATCCAAGTGAAGCTGTCATAAGAAAGAGCCTCAAGCTCTCACCATTAGAAGCTTCAGATATGGTAGAAGTGTTACCACTAGATTCCAGAAATCTAATTGTGAGCTATGAAGAAGATGAATGTGGATTTTGGAAGATTGGCAGGTATGGCAAAGAGGTTCACACTTTTACCACCCTTATATCTTTGTTTTCAAGTTTTGACAGAGAAGACTTGGTAGACCTATGGAGGTTATTAGAGACCAAATATGAGGCTGAAGCACCAACTTCAGCTAATGGAATAAAACTGTGGTCCACATTCAAGAGAATGTGTGGACCAAAAGATGAGGATCCTGCTATTTGGAAGGATCTTGAAGATGACCTCAGTGGTCTTCAATGGAGATTGTATTCAGCTGCTGGTGTTTATTATTTGAGTTCTGTAAAGTTTGCTGAGTATCTACTTGTGGATGGTCAGTATTTGATATCCAAGGATATCTTGGAGAAGATGAAGAACACTCAGCTGGAAATTGATTATTCAAGTGATGTGGCAAAAGACTTGATCAGATTTATTTATTACCAATATGAGAAGGTTTGTAAGATTCCTCCTAGTCCTTAATGTTTATTCAGAAACTTGATCATAAGAGTGGATATCAAGTTTAGGGGAGGATTGTTGGGAATAAATTATAGCCAATCTACTTGAGCGATGACAAGAGTAAAACAAGCGTTGACAAGAGCAAAACAAACGCTGACAGCTCAAGCGTTGACAAGACAAAGTCAAGCGTTGACACATTGAAGACAAGCACTGATGGGAAGATATACTCTACGCGTTTATTGTATTCTAGATTACTTCTAGTAAAGATAGGAACAACAATGTATTTTCTATATTTATCTTTACCTAGAATAGCTGATACGTAGATTATTGTACAAGGCTTCTTATGTCTATAAAAGAAGACCTTTAGGTTAATGTTTCATATAAGTTTTCATTCGTAAACTACTTTCATTGTAAGCAAGTTTGATATCATTAATCAAAGTGAAAGTTTGTTTATATCATTGTGTTCTTGTTTAAGTGTTAATTCCGCATAACACTTAGATTATTATAAACATATACAAAGGTTTCTCTAAGTGTATTACTTGATCTAATCTCGTATACATAAAGCTAAATCGATCTAAGTTTGGGATCAACAACCATTAGACAAAACCCACTTCATCAAATTTTTAAGCTACTAGGAATATGACCTTCAATTGAACATGATGCAGTGTTTCATATCCAAGGATATCTTAGCCTTGGTTTCCGGACATGATGCACCTGTTTGCTCTTATACTAGCAAGATTAACATGTCATCAACATATCGGCAAATGATGACTCCTTTACCAGATTCATCAAATTTGCTATATACACATTTGTCAGCTTGGTTAAGTGAATAACCATTAGACAAAACCACTTCATCAAATTTTTGGTGCCATTGCTTAGGTGCCGGCTTCAGTCCATATAAGGACTTAATCAGTTTACACACCTTGCCTTCATGACCAGGCATGGTGAAACCTAGAGGTTGGTTCATGTAAACCTCCTCATCCAAATCACCATTCAAGAATGCTGTCTTCACATCCATCTAATGAATAATCAGATTGTGAACACTTGCTAGAGCAATCAGCATTCTTATGGTACTGATACGTGCTACTAGAGCATAAGTATCAAAATAGTCTATCCCAGACTTTTGTTTAAAGCCTTGAATGACTAGCCTTGCCTTGAACTTTTCAACAGTTTCATCTACCTTCATTTTCGTTTTGAAAATCCATTTGTTACCAAGTGGATTGCAACCAGGAGGTAGATCAACCAACACCCAAGTGTTTTTGCCCATGATGGAATCCATCTCATCATTTATTGCTTATTTCCAGAAAGCAACATCTTGGGACTTCATTGCTTCAGCAAATGTTTTGGGATCATCCTCAACATTAAAGCAATAGTAGAATTGGTCAGAGATCTCATCTCTTGTACCTTCAACCAATTATAGTTGAAAATCATGCCCAAAATTTCTTGGAGTCCTATGCCTGGTGCTTCTTCTAAGCTCAGGCTCAGGTTACTGAACCACAACCTCATCAGTGATCCTTTTAGGTTCCACTGAAGCACCAATATCCTCAGCTCCAGTAGGAGTCATAAGGCTTTGTCTAGGGACTGATGAGAATCTAGTCTCGTTAAAGTTGGCATCCATTGATTCAATGATTGAGTTCACTGAAACAGAATCATTAGGTTCAATAACATAAAACCTATAAGCCTTGGAATGCTCAGTATATCAAACAAATATGCACTCAATGCCTCTTTCACCCAAAGTTTTCACCTTTGGATCAGGGAGTCTTACAACAGCCCTACAACCCCAAACCTTGAGATAGTTCAAGTTTGGTTTCCTTTTAGTCTAGAGTTCATAAGGGGTAATTCTGTTCCTTTTGTTAGGAACACTATTTAATAAATAGCAAGCTGTTAACATAGCTTCACCCCAAAACCCTTGACTCAATCCTGATTAGGATAACATGGAGTTAACCATTTCTTTCAGTACTCTATTTTTCCTTTCAGATATACCATTTTGCTGACGGGTATAGGGAGCAGTCGTTTCATGGATAATACCAACAGACTAAAAATACTGAGCATCCATGTACTCACCTCCCCTATCAGTCCTAAACCTTTTGATTTGGACTCCTAGTTGTAATTCAACTTCAGTTTTAAATACTTTAAATTTATTTAATGCTTCATCCTTATTATGTAACAAGTAAACATAATAAAACCTAGAAGCATCATCAATAAATGTTACCAAGTATTTCTTATTCCCTGATGAGGGAGTAGCATGCAAATCACATAGATCACTATGGATTAGCTCAAAAACTTCAGTTTCGCGTTTTACATCTTGAAATGGTTTCTTAGTTATTTTGTTCAGCATGCAAGTCTGGCACTTTTCAGTGTCCATGTCAAATACTGGGATTAACCCATCCTTAGACATATTTTGCATCCTCTTAAAGTGGACGTGGCCCAGCCTAGCATGCCATAATGATGAATCTTTCAGTTTACTGGTGGACACTGAGGCTGAACAAATATTTTCACTACCAACACTAACTAAGTTAATGCTGGTGGTTGTTTCAATATTAAGCCTGAAATTTGATTGCTCAAATAACCAAAACCAATAAACACACCATG
Organism: Glebionis coronaria; assembly: GCA_025667525.1. Taxonomy (NCBI): domain Eukaryota; kingdom Viridiplantae; phylum Streptophyta; class Magnoliopsida; order Asterales; family Asteraceae; genus Glebionis; species Glebionis coronaria. The sequence continues at coordinate 50,710,473 of CM046875.1, forward strand.
TTTAGATAAAACAAATTTATTAGATTCAATCACTTGTTTATAACCACAATTATTCAAAACACTACTAGAAACCAAATTCTTCCTAAATTAGGAACATGCAAAACATTAAATAAGCTAACAATCTTTCCAGAACTAAACTCTACAAAACCACGTCCATGCACTAGGGCTGTTGACTCATTTCTCATGTGAAGAATAGATCCATCATTCAGTGACTCATAAGTCTTGAACCAGCATCTATCTTTACGCACATGAACAGTTGCTCCAGAATCAACCCACCACGTAACATCATCATCCTTTCAGTGTTGTGTTGTTAGAACCAATCACTGAACCATTTGTGCCTGATCCACTAGCTTTGTTGCGAGTACCAACACCTTTGCAATCTCTTTTGAAGTGTCAAGGTTTCCCACACTTCCAACAAGCCACTGAGGACTTCTTGTTCGGATTACTTTTGGTGTTATCCTGATGCTTACGTTTGCCCTTGTTGTCATTGTACCTGATGGAGTTGTTATGCTCCACCATGTTGACAACTGATGAACCAGCAACATTGTTGCTTTTTGGCTTATCACTTTCATGCACCCTGAGGGATTCCTCAATACGCAAATGACTGCCCAACTCAACAAGAGTTAATTCCTCCTTCTTATGTTTCAAGGTATGCTTGATATCTTTCTAAGAAAGAGGTAATTTGTCAATGACACAAGAGACCTGAATGGTCTCATCCATGTTCATTTTATGTTGTGTAAATCTACCAAGTATTCCAAAAAGTTCATTGTATTGTTCCATGACTAGTCTTGAATCATTCATTTTGTAATTTTTGAAATCACTCACAAGGAACTTCTTACTTGATTCATCCTCAGCCATATATTTGGCTTCCAAGGAATCCCATAGTTCTTTACCAGATTCAGAATTTTGGTAAATATCAAATAAGGAATCAGACATATCATTGAGAATAATACCACGACACACATAGTCATCATTCTCACATTTGCTCCTTTTCCTCAGTCCCTCCAAAGTAGCATCAACACCACCATCAGGAATGGGAGTAGTCAGCACATACACCACACTCATGGTAGTAAGAAGAAAGTGCATCTTCTTTTGCCATCTTCTGAAATCCACCCCTTCAAACTTATCCAGCTTGGAGAAGTTAGCCACCATATGCTTCATAGCAGCCGCCATTGATTATCACAAAATAATTTACTTTGATTGTTGGAGTTTACTTCGTCCCAACCAGGGTATAGATAATCAAAACCTAGCTACATACCAAAACAGTGGTTACCGGATATCACTTGGAATCGTGTAATCACTTTCAAAAGTAAATTATTCAACCCTAATGCCTGGGTATCACGAATACCTACTTGGGATAAGACCAAATGTTGTTAGAGATTTAAGTACAAATCACTAACCCTTTTGTTGTTATATGTTTCTTGTTTCTTTTTCCTTTCATACAAGTTATGATCACCTATTTATAGGCGGAGCACTCAAACCCTAGTCAATGTAATTAAGAGGAATTAACGGCCAATTAAGTTCCTCTTAATGTGCTCCATAATACTAGGAAAGTGGTTACAAGACTAATTAAACATGGTCATTAACTCAACTTGATTTGGTCAAAAGACCGTTACAAGTGTACAAGTTCAGCTCCAGCATTAGTCTATTCTTCAGTCCCACCGAAGCATCAGCAAACACTGAAGGGTGTTACTGTTGAAGCCTTCAGTACTGAAAGGACTTGCTGATGAGTAAACACTGAAGACTAGTCTTTAGTGAAATACTCCCTGATTAATACCTTCAGTCCAGAGTTCAACTCACTGAAGATCATCAGCAATGCTGAACAACTTTAACCACAATATGAGTCAGGGTGTTCAGGGACTTATCGGTGTACACTCCGTACCTCCTTACCCATTCGCCAGTCTGAACTGACCCACAATTGAACTATATTTCCAACATGTTAAGTGATATTGATTGAATAAGTACCTTAATGTACCTTAATAATCTCTTTGTTGCTTGAAAGTGCATCTCCGTTAGATGCTCCATGTACCTGCTCAACATACTTTCAACAAACATAATATCATGTCGAGTACCTGTTAGACATCTTTTGTAAGCTGAGAACCTGGAAATATCGGATTTTGCACCGAATTGCACTTATCCATATTGAATCGCTCCAGTAATCCTTGTGTATATCGCATCTGGATCCATAAAAGAATCCATGGATCCATAAAAGTCCAAAAAAGCCTCTTGGCATTTCTCTACTAAATATGGCGCCTCACATGCATCGGAAGTCTAGCCGACATCGGATCTGTTTGCGATTCTGACCACCCAACAACCCGTTCTAATTTCCTTTCGATCTAATCACTCATCGGTCATTTTGCGGTGTTATACATGCATGAATATCGACGTGTAACATGGTGTGGGTTGTTTAGCAACATACATGTCGTCGTCCCCTAACCGCGCGCCGACACTTTTTTTTCTTTTTCCAAGCTAAAAATACAGTTTGAATGGTTGGTTACAACGACATGTATACTATGTCTTCTAGTGTGAATCCTCAATATGACATTAATGAGGATTTTGAACTTAGTGATCGATGTCGTGTTTAATCATATTAATCAATGCTTATGGAAGAGAATATTGTTGAGAAATCTTTTTATGATGTTCTTATGGTTAACAAGCCTTCACATCCTACAGTATCTCTGTATGTTAATGATGATATTAGCGTAGGTGATTACATTAGAATTGGTAATGGTTTTGGAAGTGGTACTTTGCTTAGTTGCGATGTTGGTGATTATGAGTCGTGTTGCTTGTTACAGATTGTTCCAGTTAGTCGTGAATGGCAGCTTATGTATCATTCGTCTTATTTGTCGAGCAATAATAGTTGTGTTGTAGACTGATTCGCTAATTTACCTGTGAGTGGCTGTTTGTTTTAGCTTATATACCGTAAGGGTATTTTGGTTTATATAACATAAGCCTCAATTTTGTGGCTTATTTGGAGACTTATGGGTTTATCTAAGTTTGTGATAAGATAATAAACTTATGTGAGCCTATAAGTCACCAATAAGCTTAAAATATTAGGGTTTATGAAAGATAAGCTGAAATATGGCTTTCTTTTTTCTTTCTTATATGACGTAAGTCCCAATTTTGTGGCTTATTTTGAAACTTAGGGGCTTATATAAGTTTATCATGATATAATAAAGCTATATAAGCCCATAAACTCCAAATAAGTCACAAAATTAGGGCTTATGTTATATAAACTGAAATGGGCTTACATTATATAAGGTGAAATGAGTTTACATTATATAAGCCAAAATGGGCTTAAATTGGATGAAGTTTAAAAAGGGTGCAGTTTCCGAGTAGGGTTGTTTTGTACAACAGAAAAGTAATGATGTTATTGTGAATTCAATGATATTAGGTGCGTTTGGTGTGTTATTTGGAATCGGTATCGGTATATCTTTGATTCAAGAGTGGTATGTTTTCGTGTGTATGAATGTCATTTCTATTGTTTGGTGGCTTTTTTAAAAGAATCAATCATTAACAAAAGTTGGTCTACCATATATTAAAAAGATTATTAAATTCAAGTTCATGTGTGAGTAGTTTAAAAAATAAAGAGGACTGGGTGAGTGACAAAAAACTGTCATGCACAACACATCAATTTAATCAAACCAACCTCCTCCCACTCCTATGATTGTATGAGTTTCATTTATTAATATTTATCAAACATGCATCAACCAAACAATAACATTGGATATGATAGTCATAGCTTGATTCCAACATCCTCATACCAAACGCAACGAATAGAGGGGAATCACGATTCCATAGGAACAGTGATTCCCCTCACAACCCTAATAAACAAATCTCCTTTATAGTTGCATCTATCTCACACAACCTCTCACACACCGTTCCTTTTCATCCTTATCACAACGTTTCGTTACAATATAGGCTAAAGAGCCCTTTCATCCATTTTAATGCATTAACCATTGGCCCTTCATGATTAATTTGCTCCTTGATTATAAAAAATTTTGCCTCTCTCTGATTGTGGTAGTGGCTACAGGAACTCCACTGATCTTAGGCGTTGATTGTGATTAGGGCTGTTAGATTCCATTCAATCTTCTCATCTATGTGTTTATATGTTAAATATAATCCTTTTCACTGTATGTCTCACTCCTACCTAGGGTTCTCCGCCGCTCTTAGTTTTGATCGACTAATCTATATCTAACAATGATTTTATCCGGATATAAGCATGGTTTAGTATACGTTGTGTCGCCCTACCTCTTAGTTGTCACCGTTTGTGTTATGTGACGTTGTGGGTGGGTTGGTGGTGTTGGCTGGAGTAGGTGGCTGCTTATGCGTTGTTCTTATTGATGCATCTGCTTCAAAAACCTAATTTTGGGCTCTTATTTAGATGCAACAAAACAGCAGTGATGGGGATATGTTTGTTGGTGGTCGTTTACGTGTTTCGTGATGCTGATGGTTTTAGTGTTTCGTGTGTAGCTTTTGATCCTAACAGGGTTTAAATAAGTAAGGTAAAATTTTGTTTTTTCAATTGTTTTTTTCTTGCTATAGTTTCTGGTCATGGTTAAGGTGTGTTGAAATAAAGTTGACCTATTGATTACACATTATCTTATCCTCAAACTTGAAAATAATTCATGGGTTCTTATGGCAAGCCTTTGAAGAACTAGCGTTATTTGTTTGTATGCTTTGAGTACGTGGTCGTGCGACTTATGTCAGCTTCGTTGCCACCGTTTATGGTGCGCGGTGATGGTGCTCGGTATGTGACGATTGATTTGAAACACGTGTCATGATCTGGTTTGAAACACGTAGAGGGGCGGAGGGTCAGTGTAAGTATGGGGGGCTATAGCCCTCAACAAAGTGGGCCAAAAAAAATTTATAATGCATATTTTTTTAGTTAACGGAATTTTTTCTTTTTTTCCCTCAACCCAAATTTCATTTAGCCCTCAACAAAAGTAAGCCCAATGTATAATATATTTGACTTGTAAAATTACAGAGATTGGTATATTAGAAATCAATTTGTCAGTTCCCAAAAGCACAAGGATTTAGGGATGATCGGATTTTGGGATGCATGATCAGAATATCATCATATCATGTAAAACAATTAAACAAATAAGCCATCCATTCATTCAACAAGAATACATCCATTTTTGGTTTTTTCATCTCCAAGACTCCAACCTGCAAACTTGGTAAGTGAAAAATCTAATTGTGTTATTGATTAATTACTAGTTTTTATTTCCCTGTAAGATTGAATTTCAATTTTGATTGTAACTTATAAATTTATTGTTTAGTATTTATTTAAAAACAAATGACAAAATGATCAGTAAGTTTAATTCTAATTGTAAATGTAACTAAATTTTGGTTTTGTCATTTGTTTAAAGAGATGGCAATGGATTATGTAATGTTTATCTAATATAATTGTGATAACTTTTGTCTAGAAACATGGAGAAATACTTTAAAAGAAAAACGCCATCTTCGTCACCGGATCATGTTATTGAACAAGCTACAAAGGAAAATCATAATCAGCCTATTGATGTGATTGACTTGAATGATCTTCCTTGGGATCCTGTTGATAGACCAAGAATTTTACAATATAACGTTAATCAAAGAGATGATATAAGGCGAAAATATTGGAATCGAGGACCTTGTCAACCAATTGGTCATGACTTCAAAAGAACAATTATAGGTAATCAAACAAGGCGTTTTATCCCAAGTTGGTTCAATCTATATGGCAACTGGTTAGAATATAGTGTAAAGGCTGAAAAAGCCTTTTGCTTATGTTGTTACTTATTTAAAGATGATTTTGGTCATCAAGGCGGGAACGAAGCATTTGTAACAGAAGGGTTCAATGGTTGGAATAAAACAGAAAGACTTGTTAGTCATGTGGGTGATTTTAAAAGCTTCCACAATCGAGCTCTAAAAAAATGTGAAGATTTAATGAGACAAAAGCAATCAATTTCCTTTGCGTTTAATAAGCAAACAGAACAGGAAAAGAAGGATTATCGTACTCGGTTACATGTTTCGGTTGTTGCTACTAGATATTGCTTGAATGGTGAATTGCCATTTTGTGGCCACGATGAGAGGGGCAGTTCTCTTTATATGTGAAATTTTAAGGAATTGAGAAAGTTAATTGGACGTTTAGATAAGAACATTGGTGCGGTTTTGAGAAGTGCTCCGAAGAATTGTCAACTCGACTCTCCACAGATTCAGAAAGAGACTGCTAGTTGCTTTAGAGATGAGGTACTTCAAACTATTTTAAAAGACATTGGTGATGATGTGTTTTTATTATTAGTTGACGAGTCTAGTGGTGTAACTAAACAAGAACAAATGGCTATTGTTTTGCGGTATGTTAATAAAACTGGACTAGTCAAAGAAAGTTTAGTTGGCGTTGTTCATGTCAAAGAGACCTCTTCTTCATTTCTTAAATCTTCCATTGATTCCTTTTTTACTAAAAATAATTTGAGCTTGAAACAACTTAGAGGACAAGGTTATGACGGGGCTAGCAACATGTGTGGTGAATTTAATGGTTTGAAAGCTAAGATATTAGAAGAAAATAACTCCTCATATTATGTACATTGTTTTGCTCACCAACTTCAGTTAGTAGTTGTGGCGGTTGCAAGAAAACATTTGGGGGTTGTTGACTTTTTTGACAAATTAACGCTTGTGACGAATGTTGTTTGTGCTTCCTGCAAACGAAAAGACATACTTATGGACTGTGAAAAAGAGCGAGTGGAAAAAGCAATTGGTAATAGTGAAGTTGAAACTGGAAGGGGTAAGAACCAAGAGCTTTCTCTTATACGAGCTAAAGATACAAGATGGAATTCGCACTACAAAACAATTTTGCGTTTGATAGATTTGCTTCCATCTGTGATTAAGGTACTTGAATTTGTGGAAAGTGAAGGAAATGATGGTTCTAGGCAAAATCAGGCAACTAGTATTCTTGTGTACTTCGAATCATTTGATTTTTTATTTTATCTGCATATCATGAAACATATTTTAGGTCTAACGAATATATTATCACAAGCTCTCCAAAAGAAAGACCAGGATATTATAGAAGAGGTTTCGATGGTCAATTCAACTAAGGAGCAACTAAAAGAATTCAGATAGAACGGGTTTGCTCCACTTTTAGGTAAAATTCTTCTTTTTGTCAAAGGCATAATATTCGCGTGGTGAGCATGGATGAAGTATATGTTTGTCCAAATGGTCGGAGACGAAGGGTCAATGTTAGTAACCGACATTTCTTTGAGGTTGAATGTTTTAACACAGTTGTAGATATGCAAATTCAAGAGTTTAATGATTGTTTTAGTGAGGCTAGCACGAAATTACTTGCAAATATGGCTTGTTTGAATCCGTGTGATTCATTTTCTCAATTTGACCCATCAAAGTTAGTAAGGTTGAGTGAGTTGTACCCAAAGAATTTCGATAGCATTGAACGGATGGAACTTGAGAGTCAACTAAACTTGTACTATGCTAATGTCACAAAAGATAGTAGTTTTGTCGACTTGAATGGTATCACCGACCTTGCTACAATGATGGTGAAGAAAAGGAAACACGTTTCTTATCCTTTGGTGTATCGGTTATTAAAGTTAGCTTTGATTTTGCCTGTTGCAACCGCAAGTGTGGAGCGATGTTTTTCTGCAATGAAGATTGTTAAATCAGATTTACGGAATCGAATTAGTCAAGAATTTTTAAACTCTTGCGTTATATGTGGCGTAAAAAGAGAAGCGCTTGCAAATATTACCGATGAAGATGTGATGAACCGGTTCCAAAATATGACAGATCGTAAAGGGCATCTATAACATGTTTGTTTGCTCAAAGTAAGTATTTTTTGTTGTTATTTTCTTGCACAAACAACATGTACACATTATCCGTTAATACATATTATTTTTGCCCTTTATAAACAGGTTTATAGTAGGTTTTTGCACGCTAAAAGCTGTTTTTGGTGCTGGTTTTGCTGATGTACATGCTGATCTTTGGGGTTGTTCTCTTTTTGAAATAAGAAGGCTGTTTGGATGGTGAAATAAGGCTGCCTGGATTCTACTGTAATGTTGTTTGGATTCTGTTGTTATGTTGTTTGGATTATGATGTTACGCACCTTTGTTTTTGGTTATCGACTTATCATAGGGCTGTTTTTTTGGTGCCATTTTCACGCGACATAAGGTGTGTTTTGCTGTTATTCTAGCACAATATAAGTTCTTTTATGCAATATAATGTCGCTTTTGTTCACTATTATTTCTTTGTTACAGAAATATTTTTAAGCAAATTTTTTTTGCCCCCTATATGTCAATATCCTGGCTCCGCCACTGAACACGTACCATACTCTATTTGTATGCTTAGAATATATGGTGGTGCGAATCATATGTGCATCTATATAAAGGGCTATGATGAATCAGAAATCGTTTGAAAAACCATAGGTTCTTCGTACCTTGACACGACAAACTATCACATTTACAGCCATGCTGGTTGCAACATTTGTCTATCATCGTTGTACATTTAGAGCCTATTGGACCTCTTACAATACAACAACCTTGGTTAAGCTTGACCATAGCTAAAATGATTTCATCACAGTTTGAGTGATTCTGTATAAGGTGCGCCATATTATATGCGATAAGAGAGGTTTTTTTATTTTAATCTCTGGCGGAGCAAACACTGTTCGAAACAATATAATATGCCTTTTGTGCGAAGGTATACTATTCATAGTGAGGAGTTCTTCCTCCTTATTATTAAGTTATATTATATGTGTAAGATAATTTGATGTGAGGCATGCTGTTTCGGTAACATATCCGAGTATGTGGTCATGTATGTGTTAAAAGCTCGTAAAAGGCGGTGATGATAATATATGGGCGTCTCTAAGCGGACTAGACCAGGGTTAGGATTGTGCGCCTCTTGGCGAGGAAGGCTTTTTATGTTTGCAGCCAGAGCACGCATATCCTAAGATCTGATGTTCATTTATCTGAGCCTCAACATAGCACAAAAAATACTTTCCCCTTGGTGTTTGACCTACAATGTGTCATCGGGTTTACAGATGGATTTGTGATCTACTTTACTGGGTTATGTTATTCCTGCGTCATCGGCTTCATGTACAAAATCATATTGGCTAGTAAGTGCTACATTATTCGTGCCTTTTAGTTAACGTTTGATTTTAATAGTCTCACATTATTCATGCTATTATGCCTCTTCCTGGGCCTTTTGGTTGTTTGACGCCATTGGTAGAACCCTTCGCTTGCGGTGGCAGGTATTTGGATTTGCAGTCGCGACGGGTTGAGTCTTTGTTTGTCTTACTGGTGTGAATGTGCATACTCACGGGTTGAGTATTTGTTTCTGTTAATGGTGCGAATAATATAACGGGTTTATGTTCTTGGTGGAAACTGAATTCTGTTTGATCTAAACAGCCGCCTTAAATGAGTTTTGCTACGGGCTTTGATGAGTATAGGTGCTTTCGATCAAGCTGAGATCGGTCGTATCTTGGCGGGGCAACTTAACACTGTTGCAGCCATGGCGGCCACATCCTCTTGTACAAGCAAAACAAGCATGCATACTTGAAAGTCCCTAAAACTAGCTTGAAACGAATAAGAAGGATAATTAACACAAGTAAATACTTTTCAAGCGTAGTAATTTATTATTGTATAACAAGTATTACATGTGTTATGGGTAACACAGTTTGAGGACAATGTGTTGTGTACACTTTGGACGAAATAAAGCAAACTCAAGAATACAGGCACAACTGTTCTTTCTCTGAGTTGTAAAGAGTTAATGTGTGAAATCTAACAACGTGAACAACATTAACTCTAGCCTATATATCCTATTTATAGTGGTACGAGGTTGAATATTAGTACTGGTTAATAGTGACTACACAAAACAGACAATGTCACACATCTGTCAAAAGATGCTCTTCTATTCTTGGTAGTCTGCCATAACGCTTTAGGGAAATAGAGCTGACATAGTTTCCCTTTTCTTCATTCCTTGTACTTTAGGCTGTAAAACTTCCCGCCTAAACACTTAGGTATGTCCAAAGTGTACTGAGTGTTAACAGGGTATTGCCACCCCTGTTAACACTCAACCACTCAGAGTCCCTGATACATCTTGGTTGTTATCCAACACAGCCAATGAGTATGTCTTCAAGTAATCTTCGACTTCCTTGACAATGTCTCTGACATGGACTCCTCTGTGGTTGCTTACAGAGACTTAGAACTCTGTGAGTCTTGTGTTACTTGCCTGTCTCCGTGGCACAGACAAGTTAATATCTAACAGATTAATTTAAGTTTAAATTTATGACAAAGGGAATACTAACAGACTTAGATTCCCAACAATCTCCCCTATTTAAACATAAATACAGCTAGATCTAAATGAGTTATAGTAAGTGAGATAACAGCTTCTTCTTACACATAACAGATCTAATAAACAACTTCATAATTCATTAATACTAAAAAAAATTATAAGTGCAATACATGAGTAAATAAAATATGATAATAAACGTTCAGCTGTGAAAACTTTAAGAATCATCATTCTTGATTTTCTCTTTAGCCTCAGCTATGTCTATCCTAGTATCCAATTCAGCCTTCAATGCTTGGGTAAATTCCTTGGAGTATTATGTGTTAAGTTTAAACACCTTTTGAAACATAATAAGCTGAACAGTTGATGCAAGCCCCAGCTCATCTTCCCTTTGGAACACATACTGACATCCCTTGTTCATGTAGGCCATTCTTTTTTCAGGCTCAGTGTAAGTCTGAACATCAACAGACCCTACAATCCCATTTGGAAGAATCAAGTTCCTATGCATTCCATCTACTTGGATATCATCAGTTACAAAGGTTTCTTGAAGGAATTGAGACATTCTTTTTCTTTTCTTCTCAGCCTTTATTGGTTATGGTTCAAACAACTGTGGGGGTGGATCAATTTTGAGTTTGGATGTTGTTTCTTTCAGCCAGTTGAACTTAGCTCTCAGGGTCTTCAGGAGTAAGAAATTAGTCTGTCCAGTCCTTTTTGTAGCTAACGCTTCAATTTCTAACCATTCAGTCAGACCAAGTGTCTGAAGTTTGAAATCCTCAAATACATCCATGTTGCCCTGTTGGTTATCTCTCCAAATAACCATTTGTGGGGTATGAGTTGATTTCTTAACTGTGTATTTGAACTTAGTGATTATACCTGGAGCATATCTTTTGTTAACGCAGGCATCATAGTTAGCCTTTACCTTTTTCAGTGCCTCTGCGCGTTTCATCTCCATTTCTCTTAGCCTTTGTCTTTGCTCCTCTCTGAGTTGATGAGACATGGCTTTCAACTTGGCTTCATCCAGCTCTTTGGCTTTCTTGATTTCGTTCAATCGTTTGAACTCAAGTGCCTGATTCTCAATTTCTTCAACTGTTAAGGGTTTTTCATTAGCTACTTTGAAAGTTTAGAATTGAGAGATTTTGGTAGTGGGTCCTCCTGTCTCTAGCATTGCAGCTATTTTCTTTAGTTTCGCGTCTGTGTCTACCATAACTATTTCTTTCCCTTTCTTTGAGACAAAGGATTCTTCACTTGCTTTCTTCATTTCTTCAGCTTGTTTCAAAAATGCTAGCTGAGCTTTGTCTTGAATAGTTTTTGGTAGGGAGCTTACCGTGAATTTGAGTTTCTTAGCTTTTGGTTCTCCATCATCCACAGCCTTATTAGTGTTATCCAAAGACAGGGAATTTGATGAATCAGCTGCTTTGTTGTCTTGTTGATCCCCTTACTTTCAGCATCATCATCAGGTACAGTAATTGGTGTGATGACTTGGAGAGGAATGGGGTTTTCAGCTGTACCTGTGGTGGTGTTGACAGGTTCTAGTTTTAGTATGTCAGCTTTCTCGCCCTCAGTTGAGCCTGTCTCTTGAGACGCTTGGATGAACGTGACTGAAGGTATCTAGCAACCTGTTCAACAGATGTGGCTATTTTATTTTGCATGTTCCTTGATCCTCTGGCAATTTTGAGAAGCATGTTTCAGTTGTGATTCACAGAGCGATCAACATGCCCAGTCAAATAAGTAGTGTGACGTTTTTGCCTGTTGCACACAGCCTCAAATTCTTTGTGCAACACCAACTCGTGGGCTGAAAGCATGTCAGGGACTTCTTTAATGATGGTATCTTTGATGCAAGTGGATAAGTGACTAAGTCCCTGGGAAACCCCTTTTCTTGTGCCATCTTGGATGGGTTCAATGATGGCCTCTTTAACAGCTTGGGAAATGATCCTATGAAAATTAACTGTGAAGGAATGCATTCCAGATCCAATTTTATCCAACTTTCTTGACAGGCGTTCCATGTCTGAAGCATGATGATAGGGCCTTAAACCATGAATGTCCAGGCTTTGCTGCTCATAGTCATCTTCCCTGGGAAAACGATCAAAGTTTGTTTGTTGTGGATGATCGAACAACATAAACTTTGTTGTAGGATCATACACAGCGCTTGTAAGCTCCTTTGTGAAAGAAGTAGCAGAGGTAGGATTCACAACATCTTCTTTTGTAGGAGGAGTTGGTTCTCTAGCTGGTGTGGACACAGCTTTGGGTAGTGACATGTGAGGCTACTCATCTTCTTTATCATCCTCCTCCTCAATCATCCCCTCAGGGAGAATTTCATCATCTGGCATCGATTCAGGTTCAGATAGGCTTTCAATGAAGGCAAGCACATCCTCTTTAGCATCAGGCATGGGCTCATCTTCTTTTGGCTGATCCTGAATCAAGTTATCAGCTCCTTCAGCTGTAGCCTGAGAGTCTACATTTGGTTGTACAACCTCAGCCTACAATTTGTGTAAGTTAGTAACAGGAAAATAGATAAAGGGAATGGTCACAAGTTCGCTATCCCAGAGAGGCTGAGGATGATTATTCAGCCACTCCAAAGGATAATCCTTGGGATTCTTTTAAGTGTGAAAGTAATGAGGTTAATGGTCGCCATTCACTGCCCCTAGGAAAGCTGAGTGTGATTATTCAGCCCCCCCCCCAAAAAAAAAGGATAAATCCTTTGGGACTCTTTTATCTATGAAAGTAATAAGGTTAATGGTCGCCATTCGCTGCCCCTAGGAAAGCTGAGTGTGATTATTTAGCCCCCCCCCCCCCCCAAAAGGATAAATCCTTTGGGACTCTTTTATCTAGTGAATTTGATATGGGTTAAGATCGCCTGTTACACTGCCCCTAGGAAAGCTGAGGGTGATGATTCAACTCCCCCTAAAAGGATAAATCCTTTAGGACTCTTTTAGTTTTGAAAAAGATGTAGTTAAAGATCGTCATATTACGCTGTCCCTAGGAAAGCTGAGGGTGATGATTCAGCTCCCCCTAAAAGTTAAACTTTTGGGATTCTTTTTCTGAGGGAACCTAGAGGCTGTGTGAAGTACAACTACTCTAGGTCGATACATATATTTATTCAGGTTGTTGTTTGCTTGAACACTGTCTAGAGGGTGCAGGGTCATCGGGGTGCTTTATAAACAGAAATGAATCACTCCCTGGTACAAAGACAGGGTGTACAGAAGTCTTAAAAGATTTCTAAGTGCATACATAGACTCCTATGGGTCGAGGATAACCCTAACTTCACCACTCTCACCTAAAGACATTTGAGAGTGGCTTCTTGTGGACCTCTAAAAATTATAAACAGATTACCTGTGAGATATCAGCAGAATTAGGATGGTTCCCTGTTGTCTCTGCTGAGGTAGAGACGATAGACTCTTGTTGTTTATCAGTTGTAGTCTCTGTGTCCATAGAAGTCTCTGGACCAGAGGAAGGAGTGGCTGTCTTCTTAACCCTGGCCTTAGCAACAGTTTGGGTTTTGGAAGAAGAGGGGTTTTTCTTCTTATTTGGTTGTTGGTCAGTTGTTTCCTTGGACAACGTGGTGTGTTGCCCAGAGGTCAAAGACGTTGACTTACCAGACACACCAGCTGTAATCACCTTCTCAGAGGAAGGGAGCAAGGGCTTCACAACAAATGGTTGTTTATTAGCAACATTCTTCATATGAGCAGTCATTGGCACGTCATCGGGTCCCATAACCTTGTAGATAGCTCCAGTTATGTGATAAGGCTTCATGGCTGTCAGTATAGAGTTGTGGTAGTTATCACCCAACAGAATTTCAAAGATAAGAGAGAGAAAGCGAACATAGCAGATGTTTTTCCCCCTGACTTGGTTGGTGCCCTTCAGTTGTTCAACAAGGTTTGAGAAAAGAATGCTTCCAATGTCGATGTCTGTATCCCATATTAGTCCATAAGCTATGGCTTGATGGTTGAAGGCCAATTGATCTTGAGATCCCTGCATACCACCCAGGGATTTGACTATATGGGTAAAGAGGACTCTCCACGTAGGGGGGGGGGAACTTAATCTTCAGGGGAGACTTCAGGACCACTTCAGCAGGTGTAAGGACTGGGTTAACATCAGATACAGGGAAGAGAGTGGCAAGGGCGTCCTTTACAGCCTTCTTATCAACAGATTTCAGACATTCTTCGCCATGTCTTAGCCCAACCACAGAGGAAACATCAGCAACAGAAAATGCAAAGGGATGTTCATTACATGAAAGGTTGAAGGAGATGGTGTTGTCATCAAGGATTTCAGCAGAATACCAGAATTCCCTAAGGTATTCTTGGTAGAAAACAGATGGGATTCTTGTGAAAGCTTCTCCTACATCACAATTCTTCATGAAGTTCACCATATCTGAGTATGTGTCATTTGGAGCTTTGAGCCATCCAATAGAGTTGTTAGAGGCGAGGATACTATCATTCATCTCGAAGGTAACGTTAGAGGCTTTAGGTACTGGAAACGCCATTAGATCGAGAATGAAGAAGACGAAGATGGTGAGAGGGTTTAGAGAGAGGTTTTAGTGAGAGAGATGCAAATGATGAATAATGATAAAAGTGTTTGGTGAAAAACCTTGGGACAATATATATATTCAAAATTTGAAACAGTTATTCAACCGCATTTAATGCGTAGTGGGAAAACGACTTCACACAAGTGGGTCTCTTGTCCTTTCAAAACCGTTTGTCTCCTCGTTTATCGAAAAAATGTGAATTAAATATTAGGAATATTTTAAGCATTTAATTGGAAAGTAACTACTTAGTTTCATGTGAAAAACATTTAATATTTATTCGGACATTAATGATACACATTAAATATCAGCCATAGGCTTTGAGATATTAAGCATACCCAGCTCAGCAACTAGCTTGTTGAACGAAGGTTCAGCCAAAGGCTTTGTAAATATGTCAGCTAGTTGCAACTCAGTGGGAATAAAATGCAGCTGAATATCTCCTTTAATAATATGATCCCTGATAAAGTGATACATGATATCTATGTGTTTGGTTCTAGAGTGAAGCACAGTGTTGTTTGAGATAGCAATGGCAATTGTATTGTCACAAAAGATGGATACTTTGTCATATAGAATCTCATAGTCAGCTAGTTGACTCTTCATCCAAAGTACTTGAGCACAGCAACTAGCAGCTGCAACATATTCAGCTTCAGTTGATGACATAGCCACAAAGTTTTGCTTCTTTGCACTCCATCCAACCAACTTGCCTCCTAGGATTTGACAGCTCCCTGAGGTACTTTTCCTATCAATGCAGCACCCAACGTAGTCTGAATCTGAATAAGCCTTGAGATCAAAGTCTAATTCTTTGGGATATCACAGACCTAGAAAGGTTTTTCCTTTGAGGTACCTGCAAATTTTCTGAACAGCCACTAGATGGGATTCCTTTGGGTTAGCTTGGTACCTTGCACAGGGACATGTGGAGAACTGGATATCAGGGCGACTGGCTGTGAGATACATGAGTGACCCAATCATGCCTCTATACATAGTCTCATTAACAAAGACCCCTGACTCATCAGGGCCCAAAATATTGGGTGGAAGCATGGGGCATTTCACTGATGCACAATCAGCCAAGTCATATTTTTTTAGCAAATCTTTAACATACTTTTCTTGACAAATTGAAATCCTTTAGGACATTGTTTAATTTGAAAACGCAAAAAGTAAGTTAATTCACCCATCATACTCATCTCATATTTCTTGGTCATTAATTTAGCAAAACGTTTACTAAGATTAACATTTGTAGACCCAAAGATGATATCATCCACATAAATCTGTACAATGATGAAATCACTTTTATCCTTGAAGGTAAAAAGTGTTTTATCAATGGAACCCCTGACAAATTTATTTTCAGTTAAAAAAGTAGACAACGTTTCATACCATGCCCTTGGAGCCTGTTTCAGCGCATACATTGCTTTGTGAAGCCTGTACACATGGTTGGGAAACTCGCTGCTCTTGAATCCTTCTGGCTATTCAACATACACTTCTTCAGCCAAATCTCCATTGAGAAAGGCACTTTTAACATTCATTTGATACATAGTGAAGTTCATATATGCATCGTAAGCAAGGAAGATTCTGATGGCTTCAAGTCTTGCTACAGATGCAAATGTTTCATCATAATCAATCCATTCAGTCTGTGTATACCCTTGTGCAACCAACCTTGCCTTGTTCCTTATGATATTACCAATTTCATCCATCTTGTTTCTATATATCCATCTAGTGCCTGTGATGTTCTTACCAGGTGGAGCTAGCACTAGAGTCCATACCTTGTTTCTTTTAAACTGATTAATTTCTTCCTACATAGCAGCGACCCAGCCTTCTTCAAGAAGGACTTCAGCTACACGCTTGGGTTCAATTTGGGAAAGAAATTCAGCAAATAGACATTCATTGGCTGAGGCTGACTCAGAGTCATGAATTCTCTGTCTAGTAGTAACGACAAGATTTTGTTCACCAATGATGTTGACAAGAAGAATGTGCTGATCTCTTGACCATTTGCTTTGAGGAGCTAGGGAGTCATAGACAGGTGCAGGTATTGGGGATGAAATTACAACTTGAGTTTCATTCTGTTGAGTAGGAGGACTCTCTTCAAAAACAATCTCTATGTCTGAGTCTGCATCAGCTATTTCAAGAAGTGAAGATTCACAAACCACATGAGAGTCTTCTTGATTACAAGCAATAGGTGAGTCATCTTCAGCTAAGGTGGAACATGGGCTTGTGGAAGGCTGACTTTCACTTTCAGCTGTCACTTGAGTAGAAGGAATATCAATGTTGTGTGTTGACAGTGGATCATGTGCAGGAACATGTGGGACAAGAGTATCTGTGTATGGATGATGATGAAAGACATGCCTTGGTTCAGAGAACTCATCTGATGGGAAAGACCTATTTTCATTGAAATTAATTTCATCACCTTCTGTTCCTGTTCTTTGTAGCACGTCATCATCTTCATTGAATGTGACATGAAAGGTTTCTTCTAGTTTCTGTCTTCTTGTGTTGAATACTCTAAAGGCTTTGGTTGTTGGAGAGTATCCTAGGAAGAAACCATCATCAGCTTTTTCGTCAAACTTTCCAAGTTGATCACTGTAGTTATAAATAAACACAGGGCATCCAAAGACATGGAAATAGCTGATGTCTGGTGCTCTTTTTCGAAAAACTTCATAAGAGGTTTTTCCATGTCCTTTAACAATGATTGATCTATTCTGGGTATAGCAAGCAGTGTGGACAACTTCTCCCTAAAATTGCTTTGGTAAGGCTGCACCATTTAGCATGGTTCTGGCTGCTTCAATCAATGTTCTATTTCTTCTTTCAGCTACTCCATTTTGTTCAGGAGTACCAGCCGAAGAGAAGTTTTGTGATATTCCCTTTTCATCACAAAAAGCTTCAAGCTGTTGATTCTTGTATTCAGTCCCATTATCACTTCTTAGAGCTTTTACTCTAACTTCATTAATGTTTTCAACCTGCCTTATGAAGGACATGATGGCATCAGCTGCACCACTTTTCCTTTTGAGGAAGAAAACCCACGTGTACCTTGAAAATTCATCAACTATGACCAAGGTGTATTTGTTGTGATTAATGGTTTGTGGTTTGACAGGTCCAAAAAAATCCATGTGAAGGAGATGTAAGCACTTGTCAATAGAAAATGATTGTCTGGTCTTAAATGATGACCTGTGATGCTTTCCCTTAACACACGTTGAACATGTCTTGTCCTTAGTGAAAGTCACAGGCGGTAGACCAGCAACCAAGTTTTGTGTGGCTGGCTTGTTGATGTTCTTGAAGTTGAGATGAGAGAGTCGTTTGTGCCACAACCAATTGCCACTTTCAGAGGCTTTTGCTAGAAAACAATTTGAGATGTCCTCTGAGTAAGAAGCCATGTTGATGACGTACATATCTTTTCTTCTTGGTGCAATTAACACCACATCATTGTTCTTGTTGAATATGGTTCCTTGAGTCTTTGTAAACAAAACCTTATAGTCAGCATCACACAACTGGCTGATGCTGATGAGATTGTGCTTAAGACCATTCACATATGCAACCTGTTGTCCCATATTATTTAGATGATTAATGATAGAAAATAGATGAAAAGAGATGGATTCCTAGAGAGAGAAAGTAGTGAGAGAAAGTAGAAAGAGAGAGATGATTAACTTGGTGAATATTAGATTAGAATCATGAGAGTACTAATGACCATCCACCCTTCCTAACATGCTAGGAAGGGCTTTATATAGCCGGGCTTACATGTAACCATAATGGGCTATATTGTTTGGACCGGGCTTGTCTTTTGGGCTTTAAGTAGCTTAAATCCAAGCCCGTGAACCACGACTATTTAACTATCTATTACAACGTTCTAATAAATATTACAATAGAAACCTATGACCGAACATTCTTGTTTGACTCAATATTTTTGAGGCTAACAATCTCCCCCAATGTGAGGTCATTCCCCTTCGATATTTGGAGTTCAATGGAGATTATGAATTTAGTCATAAATGAGTCTTGAACGTGTAATAGTAGTGTTGTTCCTTCATGCTGTGATCTTTGAGCCTTTATCATTATCTTTCGACTTTGTCTTTTATCTTGAGATCTTCAAATCATTATTGACTTGTCTTTGCCATCTTGCGATCTTGTGTCTTTATACACATGCTCACACTATTAACTGTTGAGTAAGTCTTTGGGCATGAATATGTGGTTGTGAATCTTTGACTTTGTTGAGTACACCGTGACGCCACCTTCTCGAGACAAAACATAGACACGGACTGAATGGCTTTGACATTCGTCCTAAATCGGTAGCGTTTTACCTCCGGTCGGTGAAGACCGTTATACGATATTAAATACCGTACATGTGATTAGGTAGATTCAATTAAGAATCTCCTTGACAGGGTTTCGCGGCTGTACTAGCCGTTCTTTTTACTCGACCGTCTCAAAGCAAGACTGCGAACATAAAGAGTGAATCAATTGGATAAATATCCGCTTGATTAAAGTCGTCAATTCAAAATTCCTAGAACAAGTTTGATTCATTAAGAATCATACCATTGTTGCTTTCCAGTCGACACAAGTTTGATTCATAAGAATCTCACAAGTCACCTACCGTAGCGCTGTTTGATGTTGACGCTAGAAGGATTTCCATTCGTCACTGTGAATATTAATGAATATCACTCTAAATGTTCTGGCAAGACCATATAGATATTGCGTAGAAATCTGAAACGAGTTTGAATCAATTCAGAATCAAACCACTGTTGCTTTTCAATTTTACATATGTTCAATTCATAAAGAATCTTACACATGACCTGCCGCAGTGCTGTTTGATGTTAACACTGGAAGGATTTCCACTCATCATTGTGAATACTAAGTAGTATCACTCTGAGTGTTCTAGCAATATCACAAGGATATAGCGTAGGACTCTCTTGATCTTCATCCGTGTGTCCTAACGAGATTTGATTGATCTCTTGACTCTAGACTCGATTTGTGCCCTTTTAGTGGTCGGAGGCTGGAGCAGATGCCACCTATTCAATATCAACTATCTCGGAGTGAGAAAGTCAATAGAAGTCGTGTTGATCTCCGTGACAATAAAACAAACTTCTTTTGAGAGAAGCCTGAGTAGCTAGGAAAGGGTTGTGCTTCACATCACTGGGTCCACGATGAGTTTGTCTACATGATGAGTTGACCCGGTTTCTGCCTAAGTTGTATGGAGGGCTTCTTTCTTTAGACCCTTTATCCTTACATTTCTTTTTCATTCTTCAACCCCTTCAATACTTACCAAGACATCATTAATAGCACCTTGTTGTGATTGTTCCAGTGCTATCATTAGTACTTAGTCGGCATTCAGCTTCGTTCACATTCTACTCCATCTTTCCTAAGGACTTCTAATAATCTATTGGATTGTCCCTGGGAAGATCCCTCCGGTTCTGGTTGGATCATAGGACTTAAACCTAACCACCCTTTTGACACCAATAACGTCGTGAATTAAAGATGTTGTGGGTATTTGATCGTAACCATGAGTGCTTGAGTCTTTAGATCACATTTTAATCACATTTTCTCCCTCTATCTCTAATATATAAAATCTTTTGATATTAGAGATGCCAAATTTGATTAAAATATATTTTGAAAAAATAGTCTTGAAATCCTTCGGGAGAAAGATGTGTCAAACTTATCATGAATTTTGGAACGCTCCCCCTCAAAAATTGATCCAATGGAATTGTCATTACGAGGATTTGATCCACATTAAACTTTTGAGGATAGGAGTTGTTGAACACCCAATTTTTGAAAGATTTTGAATATCATTGAGAAATTCTTGAAAAAATTGTGTTCAACGCTTTTTGAAAAATCAATTCTTTTTGTCGAAAAGGTTTTTCTAAAGCATAAACTTGAGTTCATAGACTTTGAATGTCTTGACGAATCCACTCAAGTGTAAGAAGATTTAACTTCTTTTGCTAAGGGTAAGAGCACGAAATCGTACACTCCCCCGTGAATATAGTTCCGGGTTGCAATCTGAAAGTGATTACAAGCCATTGTGTTGAGCTCAAAACGTTGAATATTTTGTGACAAGCTCAACCCGTGATAGATTGCTCTACCCGTTTGTTAAGATAAGTTTATCTTTAAAGATATACTTTCCTTTATTTGAAGTTTGAGTTACAGTCTGACATTTAACTGTAATACGTTTACATGAGCGTAAAAACTTGGAATGTTTTTAATGAAAGCTCATGACCGAGAATTTTAATTTTCCCGTTGTTGAGGATAAGTTATCAACCGTGATCAACTTTCCTTTCTTGGAGGCACGAGTCACAATCTGAAGTAATTGTAAATCATTGAAATGACATGTTTTGAAAAATATTTACATCTTTCATTCGAGCTTTATGTACATCCCCGTGTCGTTATTGAGCGACATTTCTAGGTACGTCAATATTATCGATACTGAAAGACATGTCGAGAAGAATATTTTTGGTATTTTGAAAGTTTTTCCATTTTTTATTTTGTTTTGCTAATGATATTTACATTTTATTTTATTTTAGTGTTTTCTCAAGTTTTTCGAAAATAATCCAAAATAGATTTTTGTACAACAGAGGAAGGTGATGTCGAATATACAGAACTGGAACCCTTTGAAGAAGGAGAAGTGGGTTCAGAATCCGCTGAGGTACCTGCAATTATAGAAGAAGAGTTTGCACAAATACTAGAATTATGAGTAACAAATTCCTTTTCAGCATGTAGAACAGTAGCATTAGTGCTGGTGTAGGTGTCATCACTCTTCTCTATTGGAATCCACTTAAGACCAACTTCCGTGAAGATCCGACCCGTTGGTTTCCACTGAAGACTAGATTTAGGAGTAGCTTTCTCTTGCACAACGGAAGACTTCTTTGGAGAGAAACTATGTCCTTTTTTAATCCATGTTTCAAATTTGTTGGTAGTGCTTTTCTTTGCGACGGGTTTGTATATCCTTGTTGTCTTATGGGATTCTGTATTTGATCTCCGTTCAAAGGAAAGAGATTTGACCTCATAAAGGTATTGCAGAATGCAATGGTCATGATTTCCATTGTGAATGCCCTTTTTGCAAGTGGGACATACAGGGAATTTGGGATTCACGAAAGTACTTGTATTCCTTTGTTTTCCAAATCGTTCAGGCGTAGTGTTTGAAACACGACTATTCATGGATGGTTTCCAATTCCTAAATTGCTGAAGGGGGATCCTAGGTTTTGGTTGACTACCATTAGGAGTGTGTGGAACTCTAGCGGGATTAGTTGAACTAGGTTTTTCATACACAGGTTTGTCTTTCTGAATCTTCCCTTTTTGTTTCGCATCCTCTAGGTTGTGGGTATGAACGAGGTCATTTGAACCTACAGATTCCTTTGTGGACGTGAATGTCACACGTTTTGGAGGAGTCCTAGAAGTGCTAGGTGCATTCACATGGTTGGGTTTAGCAATAGTGTGCTTTCTAAATGGAGGAACATAGGGTGATATGGATGGTTTTGGAACACTTGGTTGCACATCAGTCTTAGGGGGTAACCTAGATTTCATATGAGAAGAATTGGAGAACGGAGTCGGTTTTCCTAAGATAGACGGCTTTGGATCCTTGTAGGCATTGGGTTGTCGAACAACAGGTTTCACAACTTTAGGTTCCACAACTTTCCCACCCATCTTAGCAACGAGTTTCTGCAACTTTGCTATCGCTCTTTCCCTGTCTTGTAACTGAGCTTTCAACCCTTTAATTTCCAAATTCTGTTCATTCATTTCTCGAAACGTTTTGGAAAGTTTTTCTTGCAAGTTATTATCATGTGGAAAACTACCAACGTCTTTTTGCAAAGCAAGTTCAAGAGAATGACAATGTTTTTGAAGGAAATCAGTTTTGTGTTGAAGTAACTCAAACGCCTTTTTATCAACATTTTCTTTACGTTTCGAAAGCTCAATTTCAAGACGCTCACATTCTTTGATCTTATCAAGATATTTGCATGCAACATCAGAATATTCATCAATATCAGCACAAGATGTAAAATAAGCACACATTACATCTTTAGAAACGCATTCTTGCAATAGTAAATCATATTCATCTAAAAAACCAGGCTTCTCCATTTGAAGGTCATCAATGTGTTTCTCAATAGATTCAACATATTTTAAATCATCATACATTTCAGTCTGAATGAACTCCTCAAACTGAAGAACAGTTTCTTTAATCAACGTCGTATTTGGAATTAAGAGTTCTTTCGCAAGCAAGGTAATATCTTGAGGAATCGGGCGTTGCCACTCAACATTTTCACGTTTTTCCCAATCTCTTTCAACAATAGATTTAGCATTATCTATGTGGTGTTTAAGAATACCTAACGTTTTTCTACTCTTGGTTTTGGACTCATCTAGAGGAATGTAGTTTATATATTTGTAAACATTAGATTTCTTAGTGGCAAAAGCTTTCTTCCATTGAATTCTCTTTTGTTTGCATTCTAAGAACACTTCCTCACGGGTTTTCTGAGTTTGTTTGTTGAAAATACCATAAAGACTATTCATGTAAGCATAATTATATGGTTTTACAAACTCCTTATTGACAAGTGGTCGACTATCATCATCCCAAAGGGCAGTCTCTTCACTATCGGCACTTACAGGCATGCAATCAAGATCGGTCCTTTCAGTCTCATCAAGATAAAGACACGGGTTCGCAGCTTGAGCTTTGGCAAGGTACTCAGGACTTGCAAAGCTAGCTTGACCCTTAAACATCGACGGAGGTGCTAACATTCTTACGGATTGAATAGAATCATGCCTTTTATAAACAAATTTCTTCAAAAATTCGACTTGTTCTTCGAGTTTTGTTACTTTTTCGGTTTCTTTATCATATCTACTTTTGAAGTCTTGTTTTAACGCATCTACCTCTTGTTTCTTAACCTCAAGAATTTTAGCAGAATCAGTAGTGGTCATAGAGAGCTTTTGTTCAAGTTCATTAACTTTGGTATTGGCAAGGTACGTTTTTTGACGTTCATCCATTAAGAAAACATTATATTGACGCTTCTCTTTGGCTAATAACTCAAGAGTTGTATTATATTTGTTTTCAAAATCGTCCTTTTGACTTTTCAACGCACTAACCTTGTACCCCTCAAGCTCTTTGGTCTTTTGAAGAAGCTCAGCCCTATTACTTTCAAGGGTCTCATTAGATTTAATTAGAGCGACTTTGCATTCTTCAAAGTTTTGAGTGAGCGTTGCGTTTTCTTTTTTTAATTGCTTTTGACTCTTTCTAGTTTCATTGACATCTTTTGTAAACTAGCAATTAAATTAGCAAGCGCGACACGCTCCTTATCATCATACTCATTTGCATGTTTATCATCCTCAAACTCATTATTGCACATGTCTGATGAATTGGGTGTGGTATTACTATCAACCTTTTCCGTCATACATGTGTCAATAAGGTTTGTTGTTTGATCACTATGCTCATGCGTATTGGCATTGGTAAACATATTAAATTCAGCATTGTGTACCTCTTCCAATGGCTCAGAATCATAAACAGGATCATTATCATAGGAAGGTGTATTGTTGATGACATTCTCAGAGTCGATGTGTTGTTTGCCAGAGCTGCCGTTGTCTTTCCCAGAGTTGTTGTCATCATTCCCTGAACTATGCGTTGGAGTCTCATATCTGCAGCTTGTATTCTCAATATCTGATGCGATACCACAACTGGTATGAAGTATGTCATCAATCGTTGGTTGCATCTGTATTGTGTGATTCACATAGGTTACAATGAAGTCGATGTTGCGGGTTATCCGATCTTTGTATGATAAAGCATCCATTCCATGATATCGCTTGAAGCACTCGTTGGTAAGCGAAGACTTGATGAAGTCAGAAGTAAACATCATTTCAAGTGATGTCTTGAGATCAGTGAAAGTGATCTTGCATTCACTAGCAATGATTCTTTCGTTGACAAGTTGTGTTTGAAGTTTATCCATGGCATGAGTGAATGTTTTGCTGAATGTGCCAGTGGATTCACGTAAGTCGAACAAGACTTTTGAAAGGTGCTGAAAAGAATCTTAAAGTACTCTAAAACCGTCCATGGCATTTTTTCTCAAGAAACATATCTGTTGTTGTAGTCGTTCCATTTCAAGGTCTTTCACGTCTGAACTTTCAGTAACCGCATTACTCGTTGGCATGATGATCGTCTCTCTCTGTTGATGAAGTGACTTTATTTCTTAAGTAGATATGGTGTGATTGGTTTGTGGTTGCAATTCCGAAAATTCCGATTTTTTCTCAGTCCGACAATAAATTCCTCAGTCCTGAAAAACGGTAAACTGAAAATTTTGTCTTACCAAATTTTGAAATCAAGTCCGAAATAGCCAAAAACTAATAGGGAAAAATTTTGAAAAGTGAAAAATTTTGACAAAAATAAAACCTAAAAATGGCCTAAAAATTTGAATTTTGGTCTGAAAATTTGAATTTTTGGTCAAAAAATTTTCGCATTGCCAAAATTTGAAATCGAAGCATAAATGGCCTAAAAATGGTCTAGGAAAAAATAAATATTAAAATGGTTTTCCCGCCAGAAAACTCTTTTTTTTTGAAACGATGTTCCGAACCTAGTCTAGATAGTGGCTAAGTCTAAAAATGATTCAGTCAAAAATACCATCAGACACTTTCAGAATAACGGACATTTTCGGAATAATTGATGTTTTCAGAGATTTGAGGATCTTCGGAATAAACTTCGGAATAATCACTTCTTTGGAATAATCTTCGGAATAATCACTTCTTCGGAATAATCACTTTTTCGGAATAATCTTCGGAATAATCACTTCTTCGAAATAATCTTCGGAATAATCACTTTTTCGGAATAATCTTCGGAATAATCACTTCTTCGGAATAATCTTCGGAATAATCACTTTTTCAGAGAAAAAAAATCTTCGGAAAAATGATGTTTTCAGAAAAACAACTTCTTCGGAATATCAATGTTTTCAGAAAAAACAACTTCTTCGGAATAATGATGTTTTCAGAAAAACAACTTCTTCGGAATAATGATGTTTTCAGAAAAAACAACCTCTTCGGAATAATGATGTTTTCAGAAAAAGAGACTTTTTCGGAATAATCTTCAGAATAAATGCTTTTTCAGAAAATGAGACTTTTTCGGAATAAGTCACTTTTCAGAAAATAAACCCTTATATGAAAATCCCTTTTCTCGGAATAATTAACCCTTTTCTGAAAATCTTAATTCTGAATGATGTTGAGACAGTAACGAACCGTAACACAACAATGAATCCAAACACCTCATAATCTTGCGATTTTTACCACAAAAACCAAACCAAATCCCTACCAAATCGATATAAATGATTTATATCAAGATTTATAGCCCGAAATACTAAAAAGAAATTTAATTCGGGATGATTTATATGGAAAAATCAACCGAATCAAACTAAAACCAAACAACCAAACACAGTCTACCCCGTGGCGATTGATACAAAATGTTGTCCCATATTATTTAGATGATTAATGATAGAAAATAGATGAAAAGAGATGGATTCCTAGAGAGAGAAAGTAGAAAGAGAGAGATGATTAACTTGGTGAATATTAGATTAGAATCATGAGAGTACTAATGACCATCCACCCTTCCTAACATGCTAGGAAGGGCTTTATATAGCCGGGCTTACATGTAACCATAATGGGCTATATTGTTTGGACCGGGCTTGTCTTTTGGGCTTTAAGTAGCTTAAATCCAAGCCCGTGAACCACGACTATTTAACTATCTATTACAACGTTCTAATAAATATAACAATAGAAACCTATGACCGAACATTCTTGTTTGACTCAATATTTTTGAGGCTAACACAACCCTTGTAAACATTATTCCATTGCAGTTAACTGAGCCAAATCCCTCTGTGTCGCCTGAAGAGTTATCCTCAAACACCACTTTAGGACCAGGCTCTTTTGAATATCTGTGCAAATATTGTTTAATTCTTGTCATGTGTCTAGAGCAGCCACTATCTAGATACCAGACCGATTACCTGAGATGTTTCTGCACATATATATAGAAACAGATTAGTTCCTATGGTGAACCCACTTTCCAGTGGGTTCCCTGAATTGCTGATTAGCAACTCTTGAGTTATTGTAGAACTTGTAACGATGTGAAGGACAATTGGTTGTGTCATGGGTGTACCTTCCACAGATGTCACATCCAGGAAAGTCCATGCACTTATTTGAGTGGTGGTTTGTGAGACCGCAATATTTACAGGGAGGGTAAGGTCTGTAATTACCTGATGGTCTCCTAGTAGCCTGTTGTCTCTCCCTAAAAGGTGTCTGAGCTCTCTTAACAACCATATGTCTATCATGATCTATGGTCATATGATAAGAATTCTTACACATATTACAATAAGGTTTGATAACTTTTTTACCTTTAGGTTCTCCTAGAATAGACTTAGGTTCAGAGGAAGCAGAGTATTCAACGGAAGGCTTAATATGTTATTTTAAGAGTTCTACTTCTTTCATCAAAGACAACATGCGTTCTTCAGTTGAGGGTTCAACTTTGTTCACAGGGTATGTTGAGACAGCCTTATAAACATTTTGCTTAACAGATGGTTTTGTAGGAACAGTAAAAACCTTAGCTGGAGGTGTCTCAACATCTGGTTTGAGTTCAACCTTAGCTCCTCTAGAAGATCTGCTGGGTTCAACACCAGATAGTTTAAGCAAAGATGGTAAAGGTTCATTGTTATCTATAACCACTTTAGAGAGACAGAGACAGGTACATCAGTCATAAGTGAGTCAGACACATGTATAGTCTCCGTGGACTTGAAAACTATCTCTTTGGGTTTCAAGGGCCTTCATTTTGTTTCTCTTAGCAGTAACAGCCCTAGATATGTCAGCTATAACTTCATCATCAAGTAATTCATTTATAGTGAACCTATTGCACAACCATTTTTCTATAACCTTGTTTAGTTCAGTTACTTGATCATTTAAGGCACTGTTTCTTAAAGTTAACTTATTAACTTCATTTTGAAGAGATGTCATTTCAGATTTAACTTGTTTTAAAGTTTCACATTCAGCCTTAACAGTCAACAATTCATTTTTAACAGAGTGAAATTTATCAAGCAGGTTTTTTCTTTGTTCCTCAACAAAGTGTAAGTCAACTATGGTATAATCAAGGACATGTTTACGTTCATCACTTTCAGACATAGACATAAGCCTGTGTACCTTTTTCATAGTGATGTCAACCCATTGTCCTGATCTAGCATATCCTTTACCAACAACAGGTTCATCCTCAACTATAGCGATAAATGCCCTGACCCTGGTGGTATCTTCTTCATCAGATGTCAGCGGCTCATCATTCCAATCATAGGCTTTAGCTACCAACCCTTTCTCTGTCCTTTTATTACCCCATTTCTTCTTTGACAGAGATTCTAACTTCAAATTCATTTGTTCCGACTCAGCCTTTAGTGCCTTGTATTTGTTTTTGTAATCCTTTTTCTCATTATCAAAGGAATTGGATTGATGAGATGAGTTGTTATGTTGTGATTTGAACTTGTAAGGTTTGAATGATGAAGGATAGGATGGTGAGGATGTTTTGTGGATGGACAGTCTTTTTGAACATATCCAAGTTTTCCACAGGCAAAGCAAGTCTCTTTGGATTTGTCAGTCTGTTTACTAGTTGATCCCACTCTCCCTGACCTTTTGTAGAATCTTCTTTGATTAGCGAGTAAAGCTCTTTCATGAAACTCAGTATTGAGGTCTGTCATGAACTCCTGGTTGCTTCGAGTGTCTTCTTCAACATCTGAATCGTTGTCATGAGTGTGTGAGGTGGAAATCAATGCTTTGGATGTTGCTCCCTGAACTACAAATCTTTCAGACTCAAATTTGTAAATGGTATCTATCAGCCCTTCTTCTTAGTTGTATTTTCCATATAGTTGAGCCAACGTATCATTCTTGATGGAGTTATTGGCTCTCTAGGTCTGATTCATGCTCAACCATTTTCTGGGAAGGCTGTTGACAAAGGTGGCGCTTACTTCAGCTTGTCCAATGATGACTTCATTCATGGCAAGATCGTTGAAAGAATCTTCAGCCTTGTGTACGTCTGTTGTACCTTTTCACCTTTAAGTGCCTTGAAAGCATTAAACTGAAGCCTGAGTGTCTGAATCTTGGTTTCTCTGATTTCAGAGGGTCCTTCGTGGCCTAGGATGAGGTCTGTTCACATTTGTTTGGCTGTTGGACATTGGATTACTGATTTCATGATGTGTTTTCGAAGACAGGAGATGATAATGCTTTTGAGACGTTTATCTTGGTTTGCCAATTTCCTATCAGCTGGAGTCCATTGCTTGAGTGGTTTGGGAAGAGGATTCTCATCAGTAGAGGTGAGCGGCATGGGAACATATGGTCTATTTTCTAGAATTTCTAGAATAAATGGTTAAAGTCCATCTAGATAGACAAGAAATTGACTTTTCCAACTTGCGAAGTCATCTTCATCAAACACTGGTATGTTGGTAACATGGGAACCACCTCTTGAGTCGAGAAGTTGAGAAAGATCGCCTTCATTTTGAGTGGGGGTTACTCTTGGTGAGTTTGGAAGTGGTGGTGTGTTGTTCCTAGAAACCAAGTTAGGTGGTGGTGGTGGGGTGTTGCTCGTTTCAGGCATGGTGGATCTTGATTATAAAACTTAGAACGATGTTTATGAAGGTTTTAATATCAAACACCGCTTTGATACCAATTGAAAGTCCTTAAAACTCGCTTCAAACGAATAAGAAGGATAATTAACACAAGTAATACTTTTCAAACGTAGTACTTTATTATTGTATAACAAGTATTACATGTGTTATGGATAACACAGTTTGAGGACAATGTGTTGTGTACACTTTCGAAAAAATAAAGCAAACTCAAGAACACAGGCACATTTGTTCTTTCTCTGAGTTGTAAAGAGTTAATGTGTGAAATCTAACAAAGTGAACAACATTAACTCTAGCCTACATATCCTATTTATAGTTGTACGAGGTTGACTATTAGTAGTGGTTGATGGTGACTACACAAAACAAACAATGTCAGACATCTGTCAAAAGATGCTCTTATATTCTTGGTAGTCTACCACAACGCTTTAGGGAAACAGAGCTGACATAGTTTCCCTTTTCTTCATTCCTTGTACTTTAGGCTGTAATACTTCCCGCCTAAACACCTAGGTATGTCCAAAGTGTACTGAGTGTTAACAGGGTATTGCCACCCCTGTTAACACTCAACCACTTAGAGTCCCTGATACATCTTGGCTGTTATCCAACACAGCCAATGAGTATGTCTTCAAGTAATCTTCAATTTCTTTGACAATGTCTCTGACATGGACTCCTCTGTGGTTGCTCACAGAGACTTAGAACTCTATGAGTCTTGGGTTACTTGCCTGTCTCCTTGGCACAGGCAAGTTAATATCTAACAGTTTAATTTAAGTTTAAATCTATGACTAAGGGAATACTAACAAACTTAGATTCCCAACAATACTAAAAATAGAAAACTTATAATATGTTACATTAAAATTTATAATTAATTACATTAAATTTTATAATTAAAACACCATCTCACCTCATTTTACAATTAAAAGAGCACATAGTACAAGTAATAAAACATCTTACAAATATAATTAATAGTATAATTACAACAATACAAATGTAATTAAAAGCTCACAATTAAAATATCATATTTACAAATATATGTGCATAATGTACAATGCGTACAAACATGACTATAACATTAAACATACAAACATAATTAATACTCATATTTAAAACACCCCATTATATGAATATCTAATCATAAGTTCATAACTACACATTTTACAAGTATAAGAAATCATAAAAACTCTTTTAAACATTAAAAAATTTTAAACTTTATTTTTCTTAAGAAACATCTTTTTAATATATTAACAGAATACACATTCGAAATTGAAACTACACAATTTCATTATTCAAAAATACACTTATTTATATTATATGTACAATTAACCAATGTAAAACACACATTTTTTAATGTTATTCTTAAAACACATCTTAATACATTAAACAAACTAATAATATTATTTTTAGAAACACGCATAAAATGAGAAGTACATGTAGTTATGCACATTATGTAAACTAATAACAAACACAAATAGGGGTTCAAAAAAGCCGGCCCGACCTGAATCCAACCGGAGTATATTCGGATCGGGTTATTCGGGTACAAATTCTTCGAGTTAATTGGACCAACCCGACTAACCCGAATTAAAAATCAGATGGGTATCGGGCAAATTATTTTTGTGTAACTCGGGTTTGGGTCAACCCGATTGACCCGAGTAAGATTTTTTTAATTTAAATTATACTACCTCCGTCCCATATTAAGTGTCTATTATGAAAATTCTAAGTCTTTGTTCTTGAACTTTGACCATAGATAATTGTATTTGTGTTACGTAATACTTAATGAAAGTTATATGGATAGATTCGGTTTTAAAATGTATTTTTTATTGGTATAATTTTCATCAAGTATTGTATAACACAAATAAAAATATTTACAGCCAAAATAAGATAAAAAAGACTTTGAAAAAGTCAAACTAGACACTTATTATGGGACGGATGGAGTATATGATTTATATTTAAAAAGGGTAAAAAAAAGTTTTTGCACCCAATTCCGTTGACCCGAATTGACCTCCCCGAGTAGTCCCGACACGAATAGACACGAATCCTTGTAATCCGAATTCAAATCGGGTCAGGTTTGGGTAACTTATTTTCAGCCTTGACCCAAATTGGACTCGACCCGATTAACTCAAACCCGACCAACCCGACCCGATTCCCACCCATAGACACAAAGTTTATAAAATTATATGCTAATTTATATAGTTTTAAAAATCAAACTGGACCATAGATTCAAGCAGGAACAAGAGCGGTCGCCGGTTCGGATGTCAAATAAAATTCGTTCGAAAACGATCCGGAGAAATTCGTCCAAAAATTATAAAAATAATTGAACCGAACCTGATCGACATTATTTGCAAACTGATCAATCATAGAGTATCCGCCGTCGCATCGCGTAGATACCCTACTAGTTTTAAATTAAATTAATTTTAGTATACATAGTTCAAGAGGCCTATAACATATAATGACACAAGGTCTTTGAAATACACAAAACGTCACTGACAAAATAGTATAGTTAATGTTAGGGCTGTAATCAAGCCAAGTTTTTATCAAGCAACTCGAGTTCGAGCACGAGCTTGGCTCGATCAAACCAAGCTTTTATCAAGCTCAAGCCTAAAAAATAGCTCGAAACTATATCATGCTCAAACTCAAGCTTTTTCAAACTATATCAAAAATATGTTTTTATGATGAATTTATATAAGCGACTAATTGTTAATTTGAGTATTAACATAATTTTAAGGGCTAATTTCATAAATAAATAATATATTTAGAAGGTTTTTTTAACTCTGATTATAATTATATTTTAATTTTTTATTTTAAATGATTCTTTATTTTTGTAAATTTAATTATTGTATTTAGTCGGCATTTGGTGAAATACAATATGTGTATAAATATTTTTGTACTCTTCTTAATACTAAACGCAACGTGTGTAAATTGCGCTCACATTCACATCATGCAATGGACTTTGGGACATTAATCGTATTGGAGCGTAAAACATATTTTGAAATCAAGATTGTACGATGATTTTATTATTGGTTTTATTAATGTTAAATAAATCAAAAAAATTTAAGTAATGATTTTTGTTTTTTTATTTTATATATATGTTTATTGATAAGTTTTATTATAAAAAAAATTAAATTTTTACATATTCAAGCTTTTCAAGCTAAACTCAAGTTTTTATCAAGTCTTATCAAACCAAACTCAAGCCTGCAATTTTAGTATCAAGTCAAGTTCAAGCCTTATTAAGCTTGAGCTCGGCTCGACTCGATTACACCCCTAGTTAATGTCAAAAAATTCACACTCGTTGGTTTGTAGATCAGCGAGCTCGTAAGGATCGATCTAGCTAAACAAATCTGCAAAGAAATTTCGTCGACTCACACAACAACTAAAGTTAAACAAAAAAACATAGGGGTCGACTTATGTAGACCACGAAGCATATACGTGCACACTCATAAATGATTTAATATTAATTCGTTAGGTAGCAATATTTACTAGTACCAGGTAAAGAAACTTGTGAAAGCTTTTAATTTTAATATATGCAAAATGTCGTTTTTGCCCCTGGTTTTTTCCTTGGTCAGTACGTTTTGGTATATGAATTGACTTGTTGACTTTTGTAGCAAACTTTCCTTTAAACCCTCATTGTTGTGTTTTTATATATAATCACCCTTCTTTTTTAAAACACAATATTTTGAGCCTTTTATAATTTCTTTTGTTTTTTTAGAACGACAAATGTTAGTGGTTAGTATGTCTAGTCGTGTAATGACATTTAAGCGGCAGAATGTCTTATTCGAACTCTCGCCTAATTATGTTAGACTCTTTAATAGCTTCGGCTTGAAAAGAAAAGCCTTTGACAGGTTTTGAATCCAAAACCTCCAAAGAATCTTCTAAAAAAATCATTTAGTGAAACCTTAGTTGCCAACTGGGATAAATCAGTTGGTTCGTATATAACATCTAGAATTATACAAGCATGATTAGTTATATATATTTTTTTAGAAAGATAAGAAGGTTCAAATAGAAACGATAAAAAAAATTTAAAATTATTTTTCTATCTTTGAATAAAAGCAAAGCTGTGTACATCTCATCTTCCTCATTTCGCTGTGGAAAACAAAATTTGATACCGTTGATTTTTCATATAGCATCTCGAATTATATGACTATTATTCCTTTATAAATATAGAATGTGTGACAATTATAGATTCTAACTTCCTTGATTGGAACAAGCTTCATTAACACATGTAGTTTTGGTTAGGGTAACTTATTTATTAATGAACTACCATTGACACTTTATGCTTTCTCTTTTCTTTATCTTTGTCCAAAAATAGGTGACAGAACATCACTTTATGTTTATGACATCAAAGAATAAGTATATATGCTGATGTCTTCAATTATTGTATAAGTGCTATCAAGATAATTGTTCACTAAAGAAAGTTGATAAAACTGAGAAATATATATTTTGCAACTAGAATGTGTTGGCCTTGGGATACCGAAGATTTAAGGATTCTTCAGCCAAGACAAATGCAGATAGGTACCAACTAATTTCGAGTATAACTTTAGTTACCAATCATTCAAAATCTTTCAGACACTACTTTATGTGACGTTCATCTATTTTTTTTAATTTTTTTTTTGGTAACTGTGATTTTCGAATCATTAGCCGACTAATCCACGAGATTTGAGCCCACCGTTATACATTCTCTCATATTAGATACATTACACATTCTCTCATATTAAATGCAAAAAAAAATTAAGAGGTACTACTACATCCAGTGTTGTAAATATCGGTCATGGCGGCCGATATATCGGTGATATATCGCTTGCCGGTGGTCTACCGCCACGCCATGGAGCATATCGGCCAACTTGGCGTTTTGGTCAAATATCGGTCCATATCGGTCAAATATCAGTCATATCGGTCATATCGGTCAAATATCGGTCGTATCGGTAAAAAATCGGTTGACTTTTGGTATTTTGATTGTTTTTTATTGTGTTTTTATAATGTAAATTTTACAAGATTTTTAACTAAAACTAATGAATACATTAATAAAATTATAAAAATATATAAGAATTTCAAATTTATATTAAATAAATTTTAAAAATATATAAAATAATGATAAAAATGTATAAAATAATGATAAAATATATAAAATAATGATAATTGATAGTACCCGCCGAGAAACCGATATATCGCCGCCAAGACGGTATATCGCTTGGCGGTGGTTGACCGCCAAGACCCCGCCGAGCGATATTTACAACCTTGACTACATCTACTTGTTGTACCTCATTTTAATGCACAAACCAAAACATTTTTTAAAGAATACAACTTTACAAGCCAAATGTACAACATGGTAGAATTAAATATAAAAGTGTATTTAATACTCTTAATAAAACATCCCGTTACATAAATATACAATGCTATATACACATTTTACAAACATTAAAAGCATCTATACTATATTAATGCAAACTATAAAATACATATATTTCTCAAAAAAATTATAACATTACAAAAATTTTCATGTATGCATCAAATGAAAAGTGTAATTGAAAATAGTTTATTACATTTAGTTTTTTTTTTCCTTTAATCACTTACATAACTTTACTTGAACTTTCATATGTATTATATATAATGTTAAAAGTAATAATATCTTTCGATTGAAATTACGTTTGTTTTTAGATGAAAACTATTGAATAAGAAATTATAATAAAAAAATACGAATTATAACACCGAAAAATTTAGTCACAGGGTACTCGCCGCCGCATCGCACGGGTACCCTGCTAGTTTACAATTATATCGTTATTTTTAACAACAACTAATTGCGCCAAACATGCTTTATATATGGGAATTTCCTAAAATAGCATTTTTTATTATTTGTCTCTAAAATGTTGCTACATTTTAATGTCCCTAAAATGGCTCAAGGCAATCGAGGCATCCGAGGCGACCTATTATATTTTGGAATTTCGGAGGCAACCGATGCATCCGAGGCAACCAAGACACGTGTCACGCAGGGAGGATAGGTTTCCTCGGTTACCCCGGCCGCCTTAGCTATTTTTGAGAAACTTGAACAATATTAGCCATTTTAAAAAAGTAGCATTAAAAATGAGTTATTTATGAAAAATCCCCTTACATAAAATGCAAAAATATTTTTATTTTATTTTATTTAATCACTTGATAATTTCTAAAAAAATTAATCTCCAAACTCTAGTATATAACATATTAACATCATATTACCATTTCTTTTTACATTAGTATAATTTATAAATAAAACTTTTAATATGTATCATCTTTTTAGCATAAATTCAATCAACTAATTATAACCACTTATTATTTTTATTTAACAAAAAATTTTATTTTTTAAAAAATAAACATTTCACAAATTGTTAATCGTTACGCAAAACGAAACATACCATCGTGACGAGAATTAAATTACCTTTCTATCAAGAGTCACATGTATATACTTTCGACGAACTTTTTTTTGTTGAGAAAATCACATATGATTTGTACTTTTAGAAAATCATATACGATCCGTGATACATCATATATGATTTTCTCAGAAAAAAAAAGTCGTCGAAACTGTACAGACCAATTTTGGTTCGATTTTCGGTTTTGTATATTCATGTCGATTATGCTTGGTTCGTTTTCGGTTTCTGGTTAAAAACATGAAAATATGCCTAGACTATATATTCAGATCGGTTTTTCTCAGTTCGGTTTAAGTCGATTCGGTTTTCGATTGGTGTTTTTTCAAAATCGATTTTCGTTATGTTGGGTCCTTTTCGGTTCGATTAGATTAAACCGATGCTCAACCCTATGCCAGATGTTTCAAGTTAAAATTTTTGCTACGTGGGTTTTATGAGAATGTGTGAAGTTTTGTTTCATAAATGTGTTGATTTAATGCTGACAAAAAAATACTTTCTAAGTATGTATTATAAAATCGAATAACTAATTAGTATTTGAAGCTAACCAAAACAACTATAAATATTCTAAAATCCACCAAGGTTAACTTTGAGGATGTATTTTTGGAGAGATCTGGAGTTCAAGTCTCACTAACGGACTTGAATTATATAGAAGCTAGTAGCGGAGCTAGAAATACTTTTGTAGGAGGGCTAGATGTATATAACTTTATTTTGGAAGGGCCAAAGTGCTAATTTTAGATATTAATTCAATGTATATGAATGTAAAAAGTCAACTTTTTACATGGTATATGAAATTGTGGGATGGCCAAGGCCCTCTTTGGTTTCTATGTGGCTCCGCCACTGATAGAAGCAGAAGCGACGTTTATTCTCTAAAAAAAAGATTTAAAACTTGCATACTGCTCAATTGCATGTCACTGTTAACTCGAATCACTAACTACTAACTCGCTTTTAAAAAAAATAACTTAATAACTTTAATAACTATTGAAAGTTTATACATTTAAGACTTCTATTTAAAAAAAAAAAAAAAAAAAAAGAAAAAAAAAACTTGTTAGTAGAACAACATTTACCCCAAACAACTACTACTCTAGCAAACAAAAGACTTTAAACACAAAAACATAGATAGACACAAACAAATAACTCAAGGACTAAACTAAAAACTCCACACATTTCCCCCAACACACCACAACACTCTCCCAAACATCAGTTTACCCTAATAAATAAACACATCCATCCAACGGCCACGATTCATTTCATCTCACTCGCCGCTATTAACATCCATCCATCCACCCACCCCGATCATAACCATCATCATCATAGCCATAACCCAAAACACACACAAAAACACACACAACTACTATGTGTAAATACTATTATCCCTAACAAACCCTCTCATCCGTACAATTATTATTTCTTTTTTATTTAATTTATTATACCAGATCCAGTTTTTTTTAACCTATCAATTAAATATTTTTTATATCTTTTGTTTTTGTTATTGATTTTATTATGTCAAAGATAGGGTTAGGGTTAGGGTTAGGATTTTAACCGAGGTAATTATCTATTATTACGGCTAAAAAGAGTGAAAATTAGTTACTGGATGCTGTTTTGGTAGTTACTGCGGTTTAAATTTGATAAAAAGGTGAAAATTTGTTACTGGAGGCTGTTACGGTAGGTGTCGTTGTTTAAATTTGATAAAAAGGTGAAAATTTGTTACTGGAGGTTGTTAGGAGTTAGTTAAGGTTGTTAGGAGTAGTTAGGAAAGGTGTTGTGAACGATGTCGATCACGATGTGGTGAATTTTGGTTACTAGAGGATGTTGAAGACGGTGACGGGAATTATCGCGTTGAAAGTTTGTTAAAACGAGTGAAAAACAGTTCATGAAAGGTTGTTTTGAGAGTGAAAGTTTGTGAATCTGAGTTATAAATATTTACCAGAAGGTGGTTGTTAAGGAGGAAATTTGTTACTGAGGTTGTTTGGGGAAGTGAAAAGGAAGGAGCAGATGCCGTCGGTTGAGATGAGGAGAACTACTAGGGTATTTGGGGCGAGGGTGTTGAGATCCGGGAGAAGGTTGTTCACCTCGCCTCAAGAGGTTATCATTAGACATATGAGGAAAAATGCCCCCCATTTAGCTGTTGATGATGATGTTGAACAAGGTTGGTTTGAGTTGTTGGAGCATCATCGTGGTGGTGGTGGTGGTGTGAAAAAGAAACGGAATCTGAATGAGAAGAGTGTTGTTGTTGACGAGGTTTTGGAAGTTAAGTTAGCGGAAAATGATACCAAGGTTGTGGAGTCCGTTAAATCGGTTGAACATGTTGGTGAAACGGATGATAAGCGTTTTGGGACGGTTTATACGAGGAAACGTAAGAGAAGTGTTGCTAAGGATGATAAAAAGTTCGGGAAAAAGTACTATAGGAAGAGGATTAAGACTGAAAGTTCACCATCTGCTTTACCGGCAAATGATACTACCGTTAACAAGCTACCATCGGTTGCGCCACGAATTGGTACTGTCGTTATCGGGCTAGCATCTGTTTTGCCA
This sequence comes from Glebionis coronaria, assembly GCA_025667525.1. Taxonomy (NCBI): domain Eukaryota; kingdom Viridiplantae; phylum Streptophyta; class Magnoliopsida; order Asterales; family Asteraceae; genus Glebionis; species Glebionis coronaria. Next base: position 50,748,743 of record CM046875.1, read on the forward strand.
CAAAAGGATGGTAATGTTACTGAGTCGACGTCTGCTGTGCCGCAAAATGAGGCTAATGTTACCGAGCCTAGTGTAGTTGTGAAAACTAAAACTAGAAGAAAGAAGCCACCAAGGGTAGCTGTAGCTAGATCAACACGGTCGAATTATCTGCTAAGGAGTCGTGTAATTGTTCATCGTGGTATACTGAAAAAGCAGCGAAGCTCTTTGAGGACACGAAGACAAGGAAATCCGTCTTTTTTTGGACATTTCAAGTCTGCTGGTTCGAAGGACGACAATGTTCCGTTCTTTCCGATAAAGTCAAATCCTGAGATTCATAGGTCAATTCGAAGAAGTTTTAGAGAGATCCAATCGAGTGTGGTGGGATTAACACAAAAGGTAGACTCTGCAAGATGTAATGCAAATATATTGGTGATTGAATCAGATAGGTGTTATCGGGAAGGAGGTGCTGTTGTTTCCATAGAAATGTCGGGTTGCAGAAAGTGTTATCTCGTTGTTAAACGCAATGGGGTTGAGCGGTTTAGGGTACAAGCCGGAGATGTAATGAAACCGTGTTTTTGCAACCGGATCACACATGCTATAATTTGGCCTAGTGGTAATGAAAGTTGGAGGCTTGAGTTTCCTGACAGACACGATTGGTCTATTTTCAAGGAATTATATAGGAAATGTTCTGAACGGCCCGCTCAAGTGCATGCTTCTCTAACGAGTATCATTCCCGTTCCTCGAGTGAATGAAGTCCCGGGGTATGCAGAGGAGAAATGTTCACCCTTTAAGTTGCCTGATTCATATATCCGTTCAACAAGCGACGAAGTTACTAGAGTATTAGAAAAGAGTGTTCCAGCTTATGACATGGATTCTGATGATGACATGTGGTTAAACAAGTTTAATACTGAGCAGGATATCCCGGTTGATGAAAATACTTTTGAGAAAATAATCGATGCTTTTGAAAGAGGGATTTATAGCAGTCCAGCGGATTATTCTTATGTGACTTTGGCGATTGATCGGTGTTCGACGCTGGCGTCGAATGAAGTTTTGGAAGCTGTTTATGGTTACTGGATGGCTAAACGGAAGAAGAAACGCTCACCTCTTGTTCGTGTGTTTCAGGTAAGAACATTGTTAGTATTTTGTACAGCTAAATTATTCCTTGTAAAGTATATGTAACCTTGTAAAGGTTGCAAAGTGGGCTGGTTGGATGGGTTACCTTATGGAATCGGGTCACATGGGGTATTTTTTTTTTGGGTAACTGGTGTTTCCGACCTTTTGCCCGACTAATTTAGGGGGTTTGAACCCTCTGCCATGCAGACTCGAGCCATGTAAAGCCCTCCCTTTTCAGGAGGTTTTTGTATGGGTCTGGTGGAACTTTCACTGTCCAAAGCTAACTTTTTTTAAGTAGTTATTGGTTCAATCAAATTTGATGAGTGGGTGGGATGATGTAGCATAAAACAGGTCCTATTATCACGTCGGGTTTTCCAGAAACAGTGCTGTTTTTGTGATCGTTAAGACTAAACTTCACAAAGGTACCCGACTGGATATTACACATGCAGTCAATGATTGTTACTGAAATTTTTTGCTTCTTAGTTACACCCTTCAAGTTTTATAGAAAGCAAATTATTTCATTACGCTGCTGTGGTCCTTCTTGATCTTACCTGACTGCATGTTTTAATATCCCTACTTTAAAAGTGTTAAAATTGGTCCCCTTTGAATCGATATTCTGAAGTATGATACATCATAGACAGCTACCAGAAAACAATATGAAAACCCGAAGCTTGTTAGGTCTAAGATGAGACAATGTGCCAACGTGGTACGGTATAATGTGCCAATGTGGGGGACTAGATGTTGCCATCTGGTCATCCAGTTGACAAAAATACGAAATGTTACACGCATGACTCCATTGTTAAGATAGGTACAGTAAAACTTTGACAAGATGGTTAAAATTAAGAATGTGCTTTTCTAACAAATGAGTTGATCTTTCTTGCAGTTTTACAAACCAAGAAAGCCAGAACGACTAAATTTCAAAGCTGTTCTCCGCAAGAAGAGATCTTTCAGACGACGTGGGAGTCAATCCGGAAGAGGAAAGCAACTAACTTTCTTGAATGGTATGTTTCGTTTCTGTCTTCACTGACTTCACTATCTGTATATGTGATTTGGTAATGACTATGTAGAGAAGATCAACTATAATGTATTATATTCAATCGGTTTGTAAACATGGATTGGCTTTTTAGACTTCTGAATGTAAATCAAATACATCTCAGGAATTTACCAAAGTAGCGATATTGCAAATGGTTTTTCATCAAAATGTCATATAAGGTTGTGTATATACCAGAATATTCCTCAATTCAGCAAACCCTGTTTGGGAATTAACTCATCATTTCCGGAACTTACCTTGTTTCCCAAATCCCCGTAAAGATGTATGTTAAGTCAGTCCAGAACATGAACCAATAATTCCGCCAAAAATGTGACTCATAACCTGTGAACCCTTTGTCTTCTATTTTTTAGGTATTTTGCGGACTTGAGAGGACCATAATTTATTTTGCGGAATTGAGGGATATAATGGTATAAAGTCTTATATTTGAGCCATGTTGTCTTAAAACAACCATTCGTATTATGACTGTTTTATTTTAATAATTTATTTTACATTATGCTGTATGTCAAATTACTGAACTGGATATTAATCTGAACTTACTATTGTTTTGGTGTCAAATTTACTTTACAGCAGCCTTCCATGAAACAAACACAACGGAAGAGGCAGATAACGCAACTTCTAAAGTTCAAGAAGCCGAAACCGAGGCAGATAATGCAACTTCTAAAGTTCAAGAAGCCGAAACCGCTGCAGAAAGGGCAGAGCAGGTGGCAGTTGTGAAGCGTCGAAAAGCTCAGCTGTTAATGGAGGTTGCAGACTTACTAACTTATAAAGCGGCCATAGCACACAAGATTGCAGAAGCTCGAGCAACATCTGGATCAGTAGATGGGGATATTAAGGATTACCATCTATTTTTCCCGACGAGGTAGATGAGGTTGAACGTGATGTTTTGTTTTTTACCGATTGAAAGTTGGTATCATTTATATCACGCATGAGAGGTGGGAATGATGCAAACATCGTGACCTTTTTTTTACTAGTGATGTTGGGGAGCTTTTGCGTGTTGGCCGTGAAAGCTGGTACTGTAATTGTTGTACAGATCTTGATTGCATGTACATTCTGCATCATTAGATTTAGTAGTATCTACTTACAAAACCAAATGTTTGTACACTTGAAGATTTGGTTTTAGTTTTCCTTAAAAAAATTTAAGAAAAATAACTATACATGGGATTTAACTTATGGCGGTTTAAAACATCTGTTTGTTGATATGTATGGTGTTTTGGTATTTACTTGCTCTTGCCTCTCTTTCTTGACTTGTTAAAATGCTTGTGTTTTGGGGATTGCAAACAGACGCAGCATAAGCAGTTCGGATTATTTGAACTGTACAGTTTTGTTTTAACATCTTATCTGTAAACCGCGGTCGCTTTTATTTTCCTGCATATGAATTGGGCATTTGTGCATTGATTTGACAGTTTTGGTTAAGTCACATTTGACTCTGATGACAAAAAACTGAATAAATTGTCTACTGCTTCATGGGTTTTGTCACATTTGACTTGATTCTTATTGGAAATGTCTTTTTTTGTATGTATTAAATAAAATTTTCATAACAACCCACTAGGCACTAGCATTCAGATAGTAGCATTTAAACTTAAGATGCGTTTACCAGCACATCTGTGATTAGATTAGTACGGAGGTACTGCAATCGCTACAAGGAAGGTTGTGAGACGAAAAATCAGTACTGGCCCTAAACTGTTACGGACACACTTTAAGACGGTAAAAAGCATCACATTTCTAAACACTCTATTTTCCGTAACCTGTGATTTTGTAACAAAAGGCTAAAAGCACAGTTCTTTTCTGTTACTATAGGTCGTGAAGGAGTAATGACTTATGATGACCTTTAAGTGACATTTACAGTGTGTAAGCGATACAAGTTCTACGAAGCAAGCTACAAAACGAAAAGTCTGCATAATTTACACAACTGATAAAAGTATCTTTTACACAATTACACTCATCTGTATACATAACAAGACCTTTTGAAACATGACAAAAATTGGAATTTCAATAGGTTATATGTAATACCAGAATGTATGCTGATTTTTGTCATTTTAGTTTACATAGTAATCACATTCACTATATAAAAAACTCAAGTCTAGGATACCAAAAACATAACATATCCTCCCTAAACCAAATCAGCATTCTATGTTCCCATAAAACTCAATTTTGTTTTCCGGCATTAAAAATGGCTTCAGCATTAGCTGGTGATGACTTGATGCGGACCATGAGCCGTAACATGAGCAGGAACATGAGTAGAAACCTGAGCAGAAGAGGTAGTCTAGCCTCAGGGAGCACTAAGGGTTGGGGCACTGCTAGTATAAGGGAAGCGTTTACGAATCCAGTTGGTGATGTTTTTCAGAAGAGTGGACGAGAAGATGATGAAGATGAACTTATGTGGGCTGCTATTGAACGACTGCCTACTTATGATCGGTTAAGAAAAGGATTCTTGACTAATATTATGGACGATGGGAAAGTTGTTCGTGAACAAATTGATGTTGCCAATCTTGGACCTGAAGAGAGGGAAAATCTAATGAAGAATATACAAAAAACGATTGATGATGATAATGAACGCCTTCTTGAACGTCTTAGAGATCGTATTGATAAAGTTGGGATTCATATCCCAAAGATTGAAATTAGATACGAGAATTTGTCTATTGAAGGGGACGCATTCGTAGGAAGTAGAGCTCTGCCAACTCTGTTCAACTCTACCATCAATTCTTTTGAGGTAAGTACATGAAAATTTCTAAGAGCATTACAGTTGGGCATGTAACACGTCAATACAGTTTCGACGACGTATGCCCTTTGGCTAGTTTCCTTTTAGCAGATTTTAAATACTTGTTTTGACCTTTTAGTGATTAGAAGTTATCCAAAATTAGACCATTCAAGTAAATGAGTCAAAATCGTCGTATTTCCAATTATTAGCTTCTTTAACTTCTTGATCTTTACTTGTTCTTAGAGCGTTCTTGGTTTCTTGAGGCTTTTCCCATCGAAGAAAAGAACTGTCAAGATCCTTCATGACGTATCCGGGATTGTGACACCATCTAGGTAAGAAAACCGGGTAAAAGAATAACATTCTAGATTTTTTATGGAATGTATTTATTTCTGTTCATTGATGAAACTATTGTTTTCCTAGAATGACACTACTTCTAGGACCTCCGGGCTCAGGAAAGACCACATTGTTGAAAGGACTAGCAGGGAAGCTCGAAAAGGATCTAAGGGTAACATTTCGGCTATACAACATCCATAAAACTTTGGTTGCTTTTACTTATGGTACTCATTGGACTATATTATTATGCCAACAGGTAACAGGAAAGGTAACATATTGTGGCCATGAAATGAATGAATTTGTTCCACAAAGAACTTGTGCGTATATTAGCCAACACGATCTACATAACGGTGAAATGACCGTTAGAGAGACGATGGATTTTTCTGGACGTTGCTTGGGAATTGGCACACGATATGAGATGTTGGCAGAGTTGTCGAGAAGAGAAAAGGCCAAAGGAATTAAACCTGATGCTGAACTTGATGCATTCATGAAAGCGATTGCGGTTTCTGGACAAGAATCTAGTTTGGTCACCGAGTATGTTCTTAGGGTACGTCTATTCATTCACTACATCCAATATGCAATTTGCACAGATATTTACTCACACTTATATCTAAACACCAAATTAAGTACTAACCATGAGTGTTATGTAACCATAGCTACTCGGGCTAGACATCTGCTCAGACACAATGGTAGGTGATGAGATGCGAAGGGGAATATCCGGCGGCCAAAAGAAACGTGTCACAACCGGAGAAATGTTAGTAGGACCTGCAAAAGTTTTTCTCATGGATGAGATCTCAACTGGTCTTGATAGTTCAACAACTTTCCAAATTGTCAAGTACATGAGACAAATGGTTCACATCATGGACATAACCATGATAATTTCACTTCTTCAACCTGCACCCGAGACGTTTGAACTCTTTGATGAAATAATCCTTCTTTCCGAAGGCCAAGTGGTCTACCAAGGCCCAAGAAGAGATGTTCTCGAGTTCTTTGAACATGTGGGATTCAAATGTCCCGAAAGAAAAGGTGTCGCGGACTTCTTACAAGAAGTCACATCAAGAAAAGACCAAGAACAATACTGGTACAACAAAAGTATGGCTTACCGATACGTTTCAGTAGATGATTTCGTTCATTATTTTCAAAGCTTTCATACGGGTCAAAAGATTGCGGCTATTCTACATGTTCCTTATGACAAATCTCACGCACATCCGGCTGCTTTAGTGACTAATAAATATGGGATATCGAATATGGAACTCTTCAAGGCATGTTTATCAAGAGAATGGCTTCTCATGAAAAGAAACTCTTTTGTGTATATTTTCAAAACTACACAAATCACAATCATGGCTTTGTTTACGTTCACCGTATTCTTTAGAACCACGCTGAGGCCTGGTGAAATGGACGATGGTGGAAAGTACTACGGAGCATTGTTTTTTAGTTTAATCAATGTTATGTTTAATGGGATGGCGGAGCTTGCATTGACGATTTTTAGGCTACCGGTGTTTTATAAACAACGAGATGCGTTGTTTTATCCTGCTTGGGCTTTCGCTCTACCAGTATGGCTTTTGAGACTTCCTCTTTCACTTCTTGAATCTGGAATTTGGATTGTGCTCACTTATTATACTGTTGGGTTCGCTCCTTCTGCTAGCAGGTATGCATATTTCTTTCCTTATAGTTTAACTTCTATGACGAAGGTTTTTCAAGATCTTAATGATTTTGAAGTAAAATATTCATCGATTTGACCTCCAAAGTCATTTGGATAAAATGATGTAAATTGCCTTTTCCTAAATCTATTATCTGAACCAATAATTTCCCGATTGCAACGTTTCAGCTTTTTCCGTCAACTGTTGGCATACTTGGGAATACACCAAATGGCTTTAGGTTTATTCCGTTTCATAGCTGCACTTGGAAGAACACAAGTTGTGGCCAATACCCTTGGCACGTTTACTTTGTTGTTGGTGTTTGTTCTCGGTGGATTTATTATTGCCAAAGGTTAGTGCTTACTGTAGTAGTCGGTAAACATCCGATGGCATATGCATTTTTTCTATCAGTAATTGGTTATAAACTGATATTATGATTTACTCGATCTTTGTGCTAGATGACCTTCATCCATGGATGAAATGGGCATATTATCTTTCTCCCATGTCGTATGGACAAAACGCTATTGTTCTCGTTGAGTTTCTTGATCCAAGATGGAGTGTGGTAAGTCTTAACGGCAATGAAGTTAGTCATATTGAATAAATCCAGTACTTCATAAATTTGTTTGATCAAATTAAATGATATTGTGCAGCCAATCTTGGACACAATGTATAAAGAATCGACAGTCGGGAAGGTGCTTCTAAAGGGTAGAGGAATGTTTACTGAAGGCTATTGGTACTGGATTTGTGTTCTTGCACTCTTTGGATTCTCACTTGTCTTCAACCTTTTCTTTGTGTTAGCGCTTACATTTTTGACCCGTAAGTCAAGTTTCTAACCCCAATCTCTGATTATAAGAGAAAAGGCTTCTACTGACATAAATAGTCAATAACAGCCGATAAACTGTCATGTACACATGTATCTGACCCTCTTCATATCAAATCTCGAAATGCAGCCATGGCGGATTCTAAATCTGTTGCAGACGATGTCAAGAAGAAGAAGTTGGTGGAAATGGGGACTTCACAATCGAACTTAATGAGCCAAAAGGGAATGGTGTTGCCCTTCCAGCCGTTATCTCTTGCTTTTGATCATGTCAACTACTATGTCGATATGCCCGCTGTAAGTAGCTAGTGTTTGAGCTTTTTTTGTTCCGTAGGCTCATTCTTAAAATTAATGAGTCTAGATTGTCAACCACTAGTCAAACTAAATATTGATTTTGTCTGTCAGGAAATGAAAAGCCAAGGCGTGGAGGAAGACCGTTTGCAGCTTTTAAGAGACGTCAGTGGAGCTTTCAGGCCAGGGGTTCTAACAGCTCTAGTCGGGGTAAGTGGGGCAGGTAAAACGACGTTAATGGATGTGTTGGCTGGTAGGAAGACCGGAGGATATATTGAAGGAAGTATTAGCATATCTGGTTACCCAAAGAACCAAGAAACTTTCGCTCGTGTTAGTGGCTACTGTGAACAAAACGACATTCATTCTCCTCATGTCACTGTTTACGAATCTCTCTTGTATTCTGCATGGCTGCGATTAGCTTCAGATGTTGATGAAGAAACACGAAAGGTATATACAAAGATTATAATCACGTAATTAGTACTATAAATACCAAGAATCCGAATACTGAATATTGGTGTTTTTCTGTTACAAATGCAGATGTTCGTTGAGGAAGTGATGGAACTCGTCGAGTTAGGCCCAATAAGAAATGCTCTCGTTGGACTTCCTGGTGTGGACGGTTTATCAACTGAACAAAGAAAGAGGGTCACCATAGCTGTAGAGCTTGTAGCTAATCCTTCGATAATATTCATGGACGAGCCAACCTCTGGTCTAGATGCTAGAGCAGCTGCTATCGTGATGAGAGCAGTCAGGAACACAGTGGACACCGGTCGAACTGTCGTTTGCACCATTCATCAACCAAGTATAGACATTTTTGAAGCTTTTGATGAAGTAAGATTCATACCCTTTTCATTTCTTGCTCATCTAACACTTTTTAATCACTCGGGTTTGCTAAAAAGTTGTGAATTGTCAATCTTTATGCAGCTTTTCTTGATGAAGAGAGGAGGGCAAGTTATATATGCTGGTCCTCTTGGGCAATATTCTCACCTTCTTGTCGAGTATTTTGAAGTGAGAATCAAACCATCTTTTGTTGCGCATATCAACTTTAAAACACGATAGCAATCTTACATTCTTATAACTGTTTATCCAGTCCATTGATGGAGTTGCCAAGATCAAAGAAGGATATAATCCCGCAACATGGATGCTAGATGTCAGTTCTACAGCCGTTGAAGCTCAATTAGGAGTAGATTTTGCTGAGATTTTCGGAAATTCTGATCTCTACCGGTACCATAACCTATCATTTTTTTCCCCTTAAAGTCGTTTTAAAGGAGCTAAATTTGCTTATTCCAAACTGCTTATTTTTAGAAGCAATAAGCAAACAATTGGTTTTTATAAACAAGTTATGTTTTTTCTATTTGTGATTAATAGGAGGAACGAAAAGCTAATTGAAGAATTGAGCACACCACCACTAGACTCGCAAGATCTTCACTTTGCTACACAGTTTTCGCAACCATCCTTTGAACAGTTCAAAGCATGTTTCTGGAAACAACATTGGTCTTACTGGCGAAACCCTCAGTACAACGTTGTTCGGTTCTTCATGACTGCAGTTATTGGTCTTATTTTTGGGGTCATCTTTTGGGACAAAGGAACCAAAATGTAAGTCTGAGTTTTCCTCTTTCAAGAACCAAAATGCTGGACAAAATGATTAAACTATGAAACAAATTTATTCGGAGCTATAACTTATAAAACTATGTTTTGTTACAGGACAAAACAACAAGATCTTAATAATCTAATGGGAGCTATGTACGCTGCGGTTCTCTTTCTCGGTGGAACAAACACATCAGCCGTTCAATCAGTCGTAGCAATTGAACGAACAGTTTTCTATCGTGAAAAAGCAGCAGGGATGTATTCAGCATTACCATATGCTTTTGCTCAGGCTTTAGTAGAGACCATATATGTCGGGATCCAAACATTTCTCTACAGTCTTCTGCTTTACTATATGATTGGATTCGAATGGCAATTGGCTAAGTTTATGTGGTTCTATTATTATGTCTTCATGTGCTTCGTATACTTCACGTTATATGGAATGATGCTTGTTGCTCTTACTCCAAGTTACCAGATTGCTGCTATCGTCATGTCGTTTTTCCTCAGTTTTTGGAACTTGTTCTCCGGTTTCCTCATCCCACGAGGGGTAAGTATATTGGTCTTTAGCACCCTTACCAACATTTATATATATCTCGACTAGTTTTTTTTTAACATTTCATTAACTTATGCAGCAAATCCCGATCTGGTGGAGATGGTACTACTGGGGTTCCCCCGTTGCGTGGACAATTTATGGGCTTATAACTTCTCAAGTTGGCGACAAGTCGACCCTTGTTTATGTGCCTAACCATGGAAGCCTCCCGGTTAAGGTTTATTTAAAACAATTCCTAGGATATGAAGAAGACTTCCTCAAATATGTTGTTGTAGCTCATGTTGGTTGGGTACTCTTATTTTTTGCGGTTTTCGTATATGGCATCAAAGCTCTGAACTTCCAAAGAAGATAAACCGCGAAATTATCATCTTTTATTTCTCTTCGATTATATGTTTTCGTACGTTTTGATTCGTGTGAATAAGGGGAATAAATTGAGTTGTACTAGTATGGAAATCTTTGTACAGTTGTATGATTAATCTTTACATGATAACAAGAGTTTATATGGTGTCTAGTTACCGATTCATCAAAAGTTTTCGATTTATAGATGCAGTTAATCAAAAGAATGGAATAAATCGTAGCCTCGTGACTACATTTGTAGTCTGGGATACACAATGAACATTCTACTCGAAACAATGACCTATATGACCAGATTCTAGGATCTAAGCACGACTCGTCCGATGTTCTTAAAAAAAAACAAAGCACATGAAAGAAATGGTTAGTTTCGCGCGACTCATTTGAATGAGACGTGCAACAAACTAGACCTGCAAAGAGGACAGGTGACGCGGTCTCGGTCTAGCCATCTCTCAATGCAGCATGTTACGCCAGGCTTTTGTATGGGTCGGGCCAAACGGGCCACTATTATCTATCATAGGATTAGGGTTTCATTAATATGTTTTATAAATATCTTATTATTGTTCTTAATGTAATCAGTCAACTAAATGAATCAATAAAATGTATGTGGTTTTCTACTCTTCTTCTTAAGGAGCTAGCATCACGCTTGAAGGGGTGCCACTATCCCGATACTACCCGAGAGGGTCGTATCAATTGGTGCTTTCATTGAGAGCCCTCAATTCGTTGGGGGGTTTTGATTTAGGATTCCAATCTCAAAAAAAAAAAAAAAAAAAAAAAAAAAAGAAAAAAAAAGAAAAAGAAGTCACTGTTCATCGAGATCACTGTTCATCCGGTACACTGTTCATCGGAAGCACTGTTCATCGAGGTTACTTTTCATCCGGGGGTACTGTTTCATCGACTACCGTTCATCCGGTACTATTCATCAGAATTTTTTTTTTTTCGATTTGTTGTTATGGCATCGAAAACTAGCGATCGGAATGCATTATCTAAACTCTTGCAAATGGGTACGGTGGTCGAATATCAAAGTGAGTTTAAGTATCTTATAACTCGAGTAACGGGTATCTCTGAAAGTTTACTTACCTCGTTTTATATATGTGGACTTAAACCGAAGCTACAGCTAGAATTGTTAAGGTTTTACCCGGAACCTACAACATTAGGCGAAGCCTTCTACTTAGCACGTATAGTAGAGACTCGTCTTGATGCAATTGCAAAGGAAGAGCAGGTCATTGAAAAGAATACGGTTGATTCTTCTACAACACTAGAAGTTGCACCCGAAGTTACAACTGAATTGGCATTGGACGTTGTATTGGAAGCGGCACCAGAAGATGTGGTGAAGGTTACATCCGGACCTAATAAAGAGCACCTTGAACTTGTGGTTAGTGAATCACATCTTGTCGATGAATCGCCCAAAAAGGTCACGTGGTTTGTTTCATCTGAACGGAAAGACTATAAAACAGGAGTCCAAATATCGTTACTACTCGAGCCATATAATATGTTGAAAAAGAGTGTGCAAATGCTTAGGAAATGTCTCAAAATTTGGGACCCGGGAATCAAGAGTGTTTTTCAAGACGTCACCTTGAGGGAAAGGTGAATTCGAAGGAGTGAGGAATGTTACGCATGCATATCTATTATTTATTTAGGATATATCTTTGTGTTTTATGTTTATCTGTTTAGTATCTTTTATGTTTATCATTTATCTTTGTGTTTATCACACAACTAGTATTTAAGGTTTCATAATGTAATCATTTATCAATCAAGTTAATCAAAGTTAAACAAATGTTTGGTTTTCTCACCTCTCATTCTTAAGGAGCAAGCACACGCTTGAAGTGGTGCTATCTATCCCGATACTACCCGAGAGGGTCGTATCAATTGGTGCTTTCATTGAGAGCCCTCAACTCGTTGAGGGGTTTTGATTTAGGGTTCCAATTAAAAAAAAACAACAACTGTTCATCGCTGCGCTGTTCATCGCGACTGTTCACGCGCACTGTTCCGACTGTTCATCGCCGTACTGTTCATCGCCGGTACTGTTCATCCGAGGTACTGTTCATCCAAAAAAAAAATAAAAAATATATATTTTTTAATTGTTTTCTCAATTTGCTATGGCATCGGGCGGCACTGACTGGGACGCGTTATCTAAGCTCTTGCATAAGGGTTCGGTGGCCGAATATGAAAAGGGGTTTGTGATACTTTCAAATCGAGTAACTGAAATTTCGAAAGATTTACTTACATATTTTTATGTAAGTGGGCTTAAACCGCTTTTACAATGTGCACTCTCAAGATCGACGCCTACAAATTTAGGAGAAGCTTTTTTCTTAGCACGTATAATGGAGGCTCGTTTTGCGGCAATTGAAGGGAAAAAGCTTAGCATTAGAGAGAAATTAGATTTCGTTCTATCATGGCAAAATGAAGACGCTCCACTTATGGTTCAAGGGTCCTTAGATGTTAATGAAGATATTAGTGTTGTTGAGGTTAGTGCCGCGATAGACGATGTTTTTTATATTAGTGAGAGTAATGTGGGAAGCATGGAAGTTCTTAATGAGTTTGACGAGTTTTTAGAAAATAAAGGGGGCGGTGAAGTGTGTGAGGTTGGCGAGGGTGAGTTGAATAAAGTGATATCGGTACCTAAAGATGGTGGTGATGATTCAAAAGCTTTGGGTCCGGAGACACGAGCGGAGGGAATAGTGGACAACGAACATAGTTATGCACTCACTTCTTTGGTTGAACATGAAAAATCGCTAACTCTCCAACTATGGAAAAGAATTGGTATCGGTGATATTCACAGGTTCATAGATATTTGACGCATCCATAATTTAGTTCCATCGAATGTGTGGGATTGGATTTCGGACTTCCAATTGGCATATTCTTCTTCGTGTCACCTTGAGGGTAAGGTGGATTTTGAAGGTGTGAGGAGTATTAAAGCTTGGGAAGCGGAAATTCGAAGAATGGTGTTGTGTTATGTCCAAGGTAGTGGAAGGAGGAAGAGGAAAAAGAGCGTTGCTTGTGGTAGAGGAAGGCAGGGTAACCGCGGGAGTGAAAGGCGAGGTTGCGGTATGATTAGGATATAGGATCCCGGAATCAAGTGTGTTTTTTAAGACACCACCTTGAGGGCAAGGTGGTTTCGAAGGAGTGAGGAATGTTACGCCAGGCTTTCGTATGGGTCGGGCCAAACTGGCCACTATTATCTATCATAGGATTAGGGTTTCATTAATATCTAACTCCCTTATAAAAGAGATTAGTATCTATCTCCTATTAATACAAAAAAATTAAGTAGTACCACGAAATTAACATGATGTACCTCCTTTTAAAGCACAAACTAAAATATTGTTTAAAGAATACAATTTAATAAGCCAAGTGTACAAGTGTCTCACCATACAATAATTACAAATTTTTTAATGAGTAATTAATACTCTTAATAAACACCCATTATAAAAATATACAATATTATATGCACATTATACAAATATTAAAGAGCATCTAGAGTATACTAATGCATCAAATAAAAAATCTAATTGAAAATTGGTTTATTGCATTTAGTTTTTTTTTTAATCATTTACTTAACTTTACTTGAATTTTCATTTATATATTACATATAATGCTAAAAGTAATAATATCCCTCGATTGAAATCACGTTTTTAAGACACGTTTTTAGATGAAAACTATTGATTCAAAACTTATAATTAAAAAAGTACGAATTATAACACCGAAGAATTTAGTCACATGGTACCCGCCGCCACATCGCGCGGGTACCCTGCTAGTGTTTTATAAATACCTTGTTATTGTTCTTAATGTAATCAGTCAACTAAATGAATCAATAAAATGTCTGTGGTTTTCTAATCTTCTTCTTAAGGAGCTAGCATCACGCTTGAAGGGTGCCACTATCTTGATACTACCCGAAAGAGTCGTATCACAACATGTATGGAACACATGACGACATTTGTCGAGATGGCTCCCTTCATCTTCTTCTTCAAACTCAACTAGGCAAATGGAGCACATCTCATCAACCACTCTACTAGCATGACCTCCATTTTCTTCTATTGTGGAAAGTTCGCGAAATAGAAGAGCTCGAAGATGCTAGATATTAGGAAAACAATGATCCTTACCATCCTGATGACAATGTTCTAATAAGCCAATGAACATCGTTATCAGGACGGATATAATATTGAAAAACGCGTTCTTGGATTGAACAAACGGAACCCAAATGCATGTAATGAACACAAGGGTGGCTGTGGATGCTCCATAAGCATCGTATACTAGACAAATCATGTTTTTGTTTTTAGGTTTGTTGGCAAAAGAAGTGAATGTTTTGTGTTTTTCTAAGAGATGAAGTGATAGTAAGATGTAGGCAACCTTTATATAGTTAGCAAATATTGTGAACAGGGACGAAATAGAACAAAATATGATCGAGGGTATAAATTTTTTAAAACCTTATAGTATAATAGAGTTCAATTTTTATAAATATAATACTAAATAAGACTGAAAACTCGTTTCAAAGCACCAAGTACATTTAAAATATATTTAAAAAAAAATTAATATTTTTAAATTTTTTTAATAATAAATCGAAAAAATCCATAAATATTCTGGGCACCAACAGAACACCCTAGGTGGGTTCCTATTGTGAAGTCAATGGTTATAAAATCATTTCTTTAGACTAAAGGAATATAAAACTTAAGTTAGTACGCATCGTTTACCATCATATTTAAGGACGGCAAATATATAATTAAAAAAACTAGCGTATTAATAAGTAACTTCAAAATTCAAATATTAATAAATACTAAAGTTTATTATACCCAATTTTTTAAATAGTCATGGCACGATTACTTTGGTTTCACCTAACCACATTGTTAACACGACACTTCATCAGTATATGAACAAGAAGTAATAAGTATTATCGTTAAGATTGTGATCATGATTTAAATATTTCTGATTTTACGATACAACAAAATAAAAACAATTTTAATTTTACGTAAAATCTCTGCAAGCTAAAATCTCTGCAAGCTAAGATATAGCAGGATCTCGATCTTAATAATAAATCTAATTTGAGTTTACCTTTTTAAACCAAAAAAAAAAAATTAAAGCTATTGATCATGCCTTATACAGTAAAATTTTTGCAACTTTTCTTAAACATTTTATAATTATAAATTAATTAAAACAACATTTATATTAAACATTGTAATATATTTATATGTTAATGATACACAGGGCCGGTCCTGAGATATTGGATGCCCTGGGCGAGTTGAATGAAATATGCCCCCTTTTAACCGAAAAACACATTTTTAGGGGTTTGGAACCTGGTCAAGCAATGAGTTTTATCCACACGCCGATTATTAGGGGTTGTGAACAACGCAACAATGATAATCTCTAGTGTGAAATTATATAATACTATATCTACTAATACAAGAATAATAAGTATGAAACAATATAATCTTTAAAGCAAAAATAATAACTATGAAACAATATCACCTAATTAAAAGTGATGAAACAAAGGGCGATGGCTTGATTTGTTTGATGCCGTAATCGAATATGATTCAACACATATATTGTTGTTTGTGAGTAATCGAAGGATTTTTTTTATGAAAGTAAAACCTTTCATAGTGTCATTTGTCAAGTAAATAACTAATTAATATCATATATATATATGGATGCATCGTGGACAGCATTGTCAAATACGTACATTAAAGCAATATTATTACTTATTTTACAATGATTTTAAATTAGTCAATAGTAAAAAACGTAAATTACGGAACATAATCTACCGATGTTGTAGGATCAATATGATTTAAATTGTATTAGTATTAGTTACTACTAAAATGGGATTGGATAATATTAGAATGGGCCGAGATGAGACTAGTACATGTTAGTATGAATGTGAAAATGATGCCCCCTCCATATAGCTGCCCTTGGGCTGTCGTCCACAAAGCCCATAGGCAAATCCGGGCCTGATGATACATAATAACTTGTGTATATTTTATATAACATTACATATGCTTAAAGATATTATAATAGGATCTAAAATTTTCTATTTGACTTTACAATCTCAAACTTGCAAAAATAAAATGATTCAAATTAAATAAGATATGGATTTTGAAAACGTTATAATAACGTTTCAATTGAAACTTGAAGTTAAGAAAGCTATTTCCTTTTATTGATAAATGTTTTGTTCTTGAATTTTAAGGCAAAAAACAAAAAGAAAGAAAAAAAAAGAAAAAAAAAAGAAAAAAAAAGAAAAAAAAAAGAAAAGAATAAAGAAATTATTGATTAATATATTTTTGAAATAGATTAAAAAAGTTATTCATAAATCATGTTTAAAAGTCAAAGGAAAAAAGAATATTACTTTGAAAATTACATTGCTTTTTAGATTGGTTAACATGACCAAATATTACTGTAAAATTGGTCTTTTAGGTTTTGTACAACTTATTATAATACTTTATTTTTTTAAAGATAATAGAAAATTTGTTAAAAAGGACGCAATCAACACGAATATCAGATGCTATTACTCAACCGTCCACTCTATAGTGATATTACTATTGAATCGAAATACAAATTATTAGTCCTCAAACGAGTGCTAATCTACAATACAAAAAAAATATAGTAAAATCATTCAAACTAGGTTGAACCGATTTTCCTCACATACGTAATCACTCAAACGCTCATACCAGAAAAGAGAAACAATAGTAACAGTAAAAACAATCTCAACTGTTGCTATAAGAGATAAATAAGATGATATTAATGATATACGCATAAACTCAAATGAACACCGATCCTTTTTCTTCGAGAGAGAGAGGGTTTCAAAGAGAAAGATAAGATCGAGAGTTGATTTTTTTCTAACGGTAACACAATCATTATATAAGTAGCCAAGATACACTTTAAGTCCCTTGAGATACAAACTAGCTGAAACCAGGAGAAAACATTAAATAGCCCTTTCATTTATACAAGAGAGGCCCGTGTGCATAAATCTGACAGATAATACTTGTTAAGTTTGGATATTTCAAACACCCTCCCTCAAACTGAACAAGGCTATTGACCATTAAATGAAAAACATATCTCAAAGCCAAACTAACTACATAACTTTTAAGGTTGTGTAGATTAGTATTACCAGATATAGAAACCAACAAAGAGCACAAAGATAAAAGATTCACGTGATAGTCTAAACCATCCAACACCCATTCTCAAACCAATCATGTTTCAAAAAGGGGCTAAATTAAAAAAAAAACACCACTAACTGCATAACTTAATAAAGATGAGCATCAATTATAATTTACTAATTTATTAATTAATTTATTTGAGAAAATAACTCATATTTCCTTTTATTCCCATACTGAGCAGTGCTTTTAACAACATGCGTAACCAATAATAGAAACAAGGAAACAAAAAACTTTCTTGAGCATCATAAGTCTAGAGTCTAGACAGTGCAATAGAAGAAACAACGAAAGGGTTCAAACACCAAAGCAAACCACCCTACACCATATCAAAACAACAAAAAAACCCCACACAGTGACAGTAGCCGATAGAGTTCAAGACCAACAGATGAGAATAAAAGCATATCATAACGCCAAAAAAAAGATCACTAAAGAACAAGCAAGATAAGCACAACAAAAACCACAACCAAAAATCCAAAAACAATGTCAAATAGACACACCTAAATTCAAGTTGAATAGACCTTAAAAGAAAGCAAACATTATACCAAGACAACCCCCCCCCCCCCCCTAATAAAGGCAGAAACATATCAGCAATAAAACACATAGTCAACAAAGTTCAAGTCATTTATTATGGATAACGAGACAAGAACGAGCATAAGATATAAACAACAAACAATCTCAACAAGAAAAAATCAGAGTACACACTCTGGAAAGACATAGAATCACAACATAGAAAGAAATTAGAAAACACAATCTGATTAAACAAAGAATCACAAGATTCTCCAACACAAACGACACACTAAAAAAAACCAAGAACCACATGATTCATCAACAAGACAGAAATCAAAATACACATTATGATAAAGACAAGAGAAACATAAGAACCATTGAACAGACGTAAATCAGTAACATACACAATACGATTAGAATGGAAGAATCACACGATTCAGAAACGAGATACATCATGCCAACAATAAGACCACAAACAACAATAGAAATGCATACACATATCTAAACAGAAAAAAGGTTATCACATAAGACAAACCTAAAAGAAAAAAAAATCCCAGATCAATAAATGGGACAACAATAACACCACGAATCATGGATATAGACAAGAACACATATATCAAAGAAAAGAAAAAAAACAACACATGTTAAATAACATAGAACAACATACACCTTACAAAACAACATGTAAATCATGCAAGACATAGAAAAAAACAGAGATTCATATGACCTAAACATGAAAAGAACGAACAACAGACAAAACGGGCAAAGATAACAAAGAGGAGCAACAGAGACAACAAAGCAAGCATCAAAAGAAAAACAGATTCAACAAATACATGCATAAACACATTGCAAGAGTAAACAAGAACACATATAGAAAGCCACAACGAACATGAAACACTATAAAAAACACAAGAACATAGGAGGAGAAGAAAGCAAGACAAGTAGCAAATATAACCAAAGACAACACATAAACAAGGAACATTCAATCAGAAAGAGAGCCACAAAGCCTAACATAATACCAAACTTAAACACAACAAAAAACACGAAACTGAAGGAACACACAATAGATGCTCAAGATTAGAACACATTAAGGAATAGCATGAGCATGAACAAGATATTTAAACCTATTAGAAAAAACCTCCAACGACAAGATAAGGAACCAGGACAACAAGCAAAAATAACACACAATGTTAGAAAACAAGAAGAGGACAAGACAAGAACAAAAAAACAAAGGAAGCATAAGCCCAAACATCAACAAAGAGGCGATCACATAGGCAATATGGTCACAAACCTTAGAAGAATTATAAGAGGACCAAATAGATTATCTATTATCAACTGCCTGTACTTCCTCACTGTTCTGGTAGTTATTAAAATACATGGAATGCCACAACTAACATCAGTTTGATCAGAAAATATCA
This sequence comes from Glebionis coronaria, assembly GCA_025667525.1. Classification (NCBI taxonomy): domain Eukaryota; kingdom Viridiplantae; phylum Streptophyta; class Magnoliopsida; order Asterales; family Asteraceae; genus Glebionis; species Glebionis coronaria. Next base: position 50,768,208 of record CM046875.1, read on the forward strand.
ACTCACATTGAGTGTGATGATGAGAGTTGCCCTCAGATATGCTTTTGAAACCTATAGAAATTGCATTGTCACTCTCATATATGCTAGGAAAATTTAGGACATTGCCATCATCATTAGGTTTAGCATTCTCTACATCATAAGGACTTTTAGATGTTTGATTGTCAAGATAATTAAGAAAATTTAAGTATCTTAGCAGATTTTTATTGGACAAAGCAGAAACATTTTCAATTAAAAATTTTGAGTTTGTAAGAGTAAAAATGTTTTCATAAGAATTAGCATTTATGAGATAAGAGATAGTTATATTATCAAGTTAGTTTGACAATAGAAACATTAAGAAGACCATATCTAAAAAAATGCTAGAAAACGTATCACCATTGTTTGAAACAGTTGAATAACATGAGTAACCACAACATCTAATGTGAGAATAAGTAAATGTAATTTCATAAGTCATGTTAGAGAAGGGATTTCCACTAATAACATAAGAAGAAATAAGATAACATATACTCCATATATAAAGAGTGATCCCTCCCTGAAACATAAGACACATAGCTAACCATATTAGGTGTCTATGTTTAATATCACATAAAGTACAAGGAATATGCAACATGATTTCCAAATTAGAACACATGTCATGCATAACATCTAACAGACTGAAAGACAAAGTAATGTGACAATCAATAGCATAGAGCACACCAACATTAGATATTATAATACACATCCAACAGGCTCTAATACCATGTTAAAATAGGAAGCAATCAACACGAATATCAGATGCTATCACTGAACCATCCAACCCATAGAGATATTATTATTGAAACGAAGTACAAATGATTAGTCCCCAAATGGGTGCTAATCTACAATACAAAAGGAAATAGTGAAATCGTCCCAACTAGATTGATCCGATTTCCCTCACATACATAATCACTCAAACACTCATACAAGAAGAGAGAAACAATAGTAATAGTGAGAACAATCTCAGTTGTTTCTATAAGAGATAAATAAGATGATATTGATGCTAAACGCATCAACTCAAATGAACACCGATCCTTTTTCAGAGAGAGAGAGATAGAGAGTTCCAAAGAGAAAGATAAGATTAAGAGTTAATTTTTTTATAACGTTAACACCATCATTATATAAGCATGCAAGATACACTTTAAGTCCCTCGAGATACAAACTAGCTGACCAGGATAATACATTAAATAGCCGTTTCATTTGTACATGAAAGGCTCCTGTGCATAAATCTGATAGATAATACTTGTTAAGTTTGGATATTTCTAACAAATTTTTTATAAAATATCTCTCACATCTTCCTTGTCTATTCATTTCTTCTCTTAAAAGAAACTTAAAAACACCAGAATTTTCTTTTTTTAATTCTTCTCAAATATTAACTAAAAAACACTTGGCTTTTTTACAGATATATGCGGTATATCTTTTGGATCATATATTAAATCATATATCTTTGCTCATAATCCAGCTTGTAGCATGAAATACATCTTTGTTACGTATTTGAATTTCAGATCTCTCGCTTTAAGGTTGGTAGAGGTAAAGGATGAGTTTTCACGTAGTTAAAACTCGTGTGTAGGATTTTATTTCTATCCTCAAAAGTCACGTGTGGGTTGCCTTTAGAAACCCAGTAAATGAGACTTACTCACCCGTGACAAGCTATATAAATATGGGGGCCTCATGTTTTATATTCGTTAGAGTTATTTAAAAAAATAATTCAAACTCTCTTTTTTCTTATAAATACCCTATCATTCACCATTCTTAAGACAACTTTCTTAATTTTTGCCATTTTTACACTCATTTTAAATTTCCCAGCATATAAAATACTTACTTACATATTTACGAGTATACATATATGCTCCACGAGTTAATGATCGAAGATGAATAAACTATTATGAATAGCCCGCGGATGCATTTCTTTAGAATAGCGATGTCTTTTTTCGTAATAGACGACAAGCAAAATGAGTGACGAGAAATCTTGTATATCAAGATCGTTATGGTGCTCAGGAGCGTTTATCTGCTGCGTATTTTGTGAGACCCGTTGTACGATGCTAGAGCTTCCGGAAGACTTTTCGAATGGATCAGCTAATTTTCAACCGGATAGTTGCGGAGGTAATTGCTTATGATTCATAATTTACCACTACTAATGACTGTTCCAGAAGAGGAGACATTTCTTCGTTGATGACATTGTTCATTTTTTTTAGATGAATATATGCAAATAAGTTCGATAATTCCACGGGAAGCTCTTGATCATTTTTGTGTTCTTAGGGAACTTTACGCGATTCGATAACTCAAAGAATATACAATATGTTCTAACTGGCACCCGGAGGAGGCACATCGACCGGATGACCTCTTACGAACCGATGAACAAGTGTGTGACGTTATGAAGTGCATCTGATCGTCACAAGTGCATCAAAACCTTGGTTCCGATTTGATTCGACATTGGTCTCGTAATTTTTAATTTCAGCTTGAAATGTAATATTTTTAATATTCGAAGTCTATGTACTGTTTTTAAATTATGAATAAAATATTTAAATTCAATATGTTTTACATTTGTATTAATTTCGTAGGTTTATGTTTACGTTTTTTATAATTTAAGAATAATTAATTAAATAAAATAAAAATGAGGTGGTAGTAGGTTGAGACGAGTTTTTTGTTCCTAGTTAAAAAGTGAGTTTTTTTAATAGTTATAAGAAAAAAACTAATTTGACGCTAAAGTTATTATGAGTTTCTTATTGTTTTTTTTTTGGAAACGTTTTCATACTCTTACTCCCACTAAGGCTAGAAGGAATGGATTGTAACTCACTCACCGTCACGTCAGCGTCACATCGGCTTTATCTCACACTCACTCAACTCACCTTTGAGCCTTAGGCTTGATGGAGTGGTGAGCCAATAACCCACCTCCACATCAGCTTTCTCTCTGCACTCACCCAACCCACTTTACAACCTTACTGGCGGTGAGAAACTCACCGTCACGTCATACCATATTTTTTTTCTTAATTCTTTTAATTCGTAAACTAAAACGTAAAATAAAACGTAAAAAACGTAAACGCAAAACACTTTTTATTCAATAACTAAAAGCATTACATAATAATATTAAAACTTAAACTCTTAAACACTTTTTATTCAATAACTAAAAGCATTATAGAATAATATTAAAACTTAAACACTTAAACACTTTTATTCAATAACTAAAAACAGTAAAACTTGAAAACTTATCGTCTCTGATTAAGAAATCGTGGCAATTCAACCTCGGTCCATACTGGAGATTATTTCAAAAATTTCCAACATTCATAGAATGCAAAATTCGAATGATAAATAGTGTGATATTCGACTGCAGCTTCTTGATAGATAGTTTCTTAAGAAGTCCCACTTGAATGCCTAAGTAAGATACGATCGTAAATCGAAGAAAATTGACCAACTTGGAGACGAATCGAAGTTTTACATTTACGGAGAATGGAGTCATAACTTTTTCTTTGAACACCTATTTTGGTATGAAAGTAATCAGCTACCTCCGACCAAAACGATTTACGTGGCCTTAGGGACGACTCCGAAACATGTACCCAAGCTTGACACAAAGCTACCTCCTCATCGAGAGTTTATGGTTGGTTTGAAGCCATTTGTGTTATGATATAAAAGAAGATTGATATGAAAATAAAAGTTTGAAAGTGTGAGAGAAATGAGTTAGATGGTCAGGTATTTTATAGGGATATTTTTAAAATTAAAAATAAAAAAAAAGATTTTAAAACTAGCCGTTGGAAGTTTTTTGAAGAGAATGTGTTGAATTTGTAACTCACTATGGTGAAGACTTGACAAGAGTGAGTCCCAACTCACGCGCGAGCTTTTATTTCAAGGAAGGCAACTCACGCGTGACTTTTGCATCTCACCCGTGAGATTGTGTTCACTCCGTCTAGCCTTACTGGTGGTGAGAAACTCACCGCCACGTCATACCATATTTTTTTCTTCTTAATTACTTTAATTCGTAAATAAAAAACGTAAACGTAAACACTTTTTATTCGAAAATTAAACATTTATTTAATACGTAAAACATTAAAATACTGGAATTCAAATACAATACGAAAGGAATACACTACTAGATAGATAAAAAATACATAATACAATTATTCCGTTCCTGTATCCGAATTCGATAAATCCCCATAATAAAATTCCGACCGGAAATAACTCTTGTTCAGCTTGTTCGGTCCTAACTTTCTTCTCCCACTCTTTTTTTTGCCTTAGCTTCCTCTTCCAATGTTTCTCTCAAAACTTGTTCATCTAGATATAGTTATGTAGCTCCATGTTAGTAAGATATCTATTTGAGTCGTTTACCATTGGATATGGCGGATCAGAAGAAATATATTGGCGTGTGTGTTGCTGTGATAAGAAACGTATATGAGTTTGTGACGGAAATTCTTCATTATTGTGGGAAGTGATGTTATTCATCCATTCAATTTTACTATGAATTTGATTCTCCATTTTTGTCGTCTTTCTAAACAAGGCTCTTGCATGTCGAAATCATTATCAGATTCTTGTTTTAGAAAAGTGTTAATCAAAACACGTTTCTTTGGCGAAATATCACGCAATCCTCATATGCTCTGCGCAGTTTTATTTTAGCATCACTTGCATGATTGAAATTAAAGGTTAACATCGTAAGCATAAGCTGACGACGTTTTTGTTCATCGATTTGTTTCTGTCACAGATTTGATCTCATCAACGGTGTGTGGAAGAGAGTACGCCATTAATTTGAAATTGTTTAAGAAAAAGAATAGATATTGATTTTTGAAGTTGTATGTGAAAATATTGAACATTAAGAAGTATTGATAGATAATGGGATAATATGGTATTTATAAGAAAAAAAGTAAAAGTTTTTTTTTTTAAACTTTTGAATGTAAGAGTAAATAAATGGATAGTAAATAGATAGATAGTGTGATATACAGTTTGTAACTCACCTAGGTGAAAAATCTACCTTTAAATAAAACACTCCCCACGAGTTTTAATATCGAAGTAAAAGCTTACGTGTGAGTTATCAACTCACCGTGAGAAATTACACTCCATTCCGTCTAACCTAAAGTCAAGTTAAATGAATCTTACGATAGTTGACATTATTACACAAAATGGAGTAGATCTTTTGCATCATATATCAAATCAAAAAAATGTGATTTCTTGTTATTATTGGGTTCCAAATCTTTGTTTATAATCCAGCTTGTTCCATGTATACTCCAACTGTTTGAATTTCAGATCTCTCACTCTAGGAGTCAAGTTAAATGAATTCTTATGATAGTTGACTTTATTAGTTATTGATTTCACCAATTTATTGAAGTCAAAATACCGGTGCCGACCCTACCACACCTCCACCACTCTTTTCTTAATCAAAGTCAAAACCGTTAGTTTTTTATTTGCCAAATTTTAGAATGCAATTGTTAATAATCTTTAATATACACAAAATCAAGGTATCATGGTGTAGTATTGATGTACTTTTTTTTACACAGTTTATATAAACGTTTAATTACGACTTTGTTGTTTTTGTGATCACTTGTATTTGAGATTTACGCGAAACATTTTCTCCTCCTCGCAAACAAAAATGCTCCCAAAATGGTGCGTAAAATTTTAATTTTTTTTTTGTCATTATTGTTAGTTTGTTACGCCATTAATGTATACGTTTAATTCAAATTTGATACATGCATTCGCAGATTTGCTTCATACGCGATGTTAATCTTATAAAGTTATAATTTAGGGTTCAAAGATGCTACGTGATGCATGTCAATCAAGGTTTATATGCTACTTGCTCTAAAGTTGCTCTATCACGTAGGTTAAACAAAATTATTTAAATTAAAAAAGTATCAGCATATAACATGGCTTGATCTTGTGTGGATTTAAGATTTTTAATAACTAAACTCCAAGATTTTGTCAAATAAAAAACAAACACGTTAACTCAATGAGTGGAGAAGTTATGGTGGGATCGGTGCCGGCATTTTGACTTACTATGTTAAGTCAATAACTATAAAGTCAACTCTTAAGGTTGTTTAATATCTCATGTAACAATTTATATCACTTGACTTCTAGAGTGTGATATACTAAAGTTATTATTGTTGTATGTAGGGTGAGCAGAAATCTCACCTTAAGTCGTACAATCATAAAAAGTCGTATCATAAAAGTCGAATCATGGTAAAAATTGGTGGATTGATTTTAGGAGGAAAAATCGCAAAATGCGGTGCGGTTGCGGTTTTACCTATAAAACCGCACCATAAAATCCGCACCGCACCGCCTATTAGTTATATAACAAAAAAATGACACATCAATTATTTAATGTGAGTTATAATGCATATTATCAACAATATTGTAAGTAATGTGTATGTTTTCATTAATTATATGTATTGTTATAACCGAAAATACCAACATTGTGAACCAAAACCCACAAAAATTTTATAAATTATAAGACGCGGTGCGGTGCGGTTACTATCCGCAAAACCTGAAAAACCGCTAAAAATCTGCAAAATCGAAACCACAAAAACCGCGCGGTGTGGATTCACACTTTTTAACAAATCGCAATTGCGAATGCAGTGTGGTGTTTTCCAGAAACCGCACCACCCCGCATCATGCTCACTTCTAGTAGTATATATCATCAAAGTCTTGTACAACAACAGTTTCCTTCGATTTAAATTAATTATCTGTACAATGCTGTGTAAATTTTAGTAGTAGCTTCTTAAGATTAAAAGTTGTATAAAAAGGCACATGTCACATGAAATTTTACTTTCAAAATGTTATACTTTCCAACTTATACTTACTTGGGTTTTTCTAATATGTGCCCTCAAGCACATGTTAAGACATGTTAATTAAACACTAACTTTTCTTTTATATTCAATAATATATTTAATTCACATTAAATATACTCAAAATTCATTACAAATTAATAACAATTTGTCTTTAATAAGCTCAAACTTTACTTTTATATAAACTCAAACGTATGCACTTAAGGCACATGTTAGAAATTCCCTACTTTTAGAACACCACATATCAATCATCCATGCATGCACGTAAAAATGTGTCCAATACTGTAGTAATTAAGTAGGAAATCTGTCTTGCGTATATGTGTTGATGAAATATTGAAATGTAACGTAAACAATGTGGTTAGGTGAAACCAAGGTAATGGTGGCCTGATTATAAGAAACCAAGAATATGATAAGCAACGAGGTCATAAATGAACGTTATTTCTGCCGTCCTTAATATACGAAGTAACGAGGTCATAAATGATACATCCACCACTATTAATTGTACTAAATCAAGTTTTTATTCCTTTAATCTAAAGAAACCAATTAAAAATTCATTGACTTTGCAACATTTCTTGCTATATAAAGGGTTACCTCACCTCTACCCAAAATTCAAACTTAACCTTAATTCATTTCATCTTTTTACAAATACACAAAACAGAAACATCTGAAAACAAGAAGCTAGAAAAAAAAAAAAATCATGATTTGTTTAGTATATGATGGTTATGGAGCATCCACAGCCACTCTTGTATTCTTCACATGCATTTGGGTTCCTTTTGTGCAATCCAAAAACGCGTTTTTCAAGATTATATCCGTTCTGATGACGATGTTCTTTGGCTTAGAACATCATCATAAGGACGGTAATGATCATCATTCTTTTCCTAATATCTACCATCTTCGAGCTCTTCTATTCCGTGAACTTTCCACAATAGAAGAAAATGGAGATCATGCTAGTATAGTGGTTGATGAGATGTGCTCCATTTGCCTAGTTGAGTTCGAGGAAGAAGATGAAGTGAGTCAACTCGATAAATGTCGTCATGTGTTCCATTCATGCTGCATTGAGCGATGGCTAGAACGTGACCACTTCACTTGCCCTCTTTGCAGGTCTAACTTATTGAACGTACGTCTCATGCAAACGTAAACTAGCATTTTCTTCACTTATGTGCTGTAATTCTTTTCGAAGAGCCTATATAACGAGTCATCGTGCTTATAGGTTACCGATCGTATCGAGTAGGACTATTCGTTGTGTATCCCGGACTACTGAAGTAGTAACGAGGCTACTATTTTTACACCATGTTATACTTTTCTAAATAGTGAAACCATTCTTTTTCTTACATGTATAAATGATCACTAAAATTGACTTTTTATTTTTATTTGTTTTTTTATCTAGACATTTTGTATGGAGCACGTCCAATGAACAGTGGCGGATCTTGGATTTTAAATTACATGTGGCACAATTTTCAGCTCGCTTCGCTTCGTCAATACTTTTTTGCGTTAGTCGTCTGTTTATTAAGATAAAAACAGTATTTTTTTTCTTCTCTTTTTCGTTTCGGATGCGTGCAATTTAATTATGTAATTAACATAAGCGAAGTGGGTGTATTGGCAGCATATAACATGTTAAAGGCTCGTCATGTTAACACACGCTTTGTAGCACCAAAATAACTAAAACATAATTTGTAACCATAACATGTTATAGAGCATGTGAGTCTCATAACTGAACACCAAAACTATCTCACTCGGAAAAAATAACACCCGTTAAAGAGCCAACGAAATGCCGGATAACCACACTAGAACGAGAATGCCGATGTAGTTACATCGTGAAACACAGTGTACAAAGTAATTATAACTATCTATTTAGCCCCTATGTTCAGACAATGAAAGGTACCGATAAAGAAAAGTCAACTAAGAAACAAATAGGACAAAAACTAATGAAAATCACTATGCATCTTATTTCATCTCCCCATCTTCTTTTTTCTTCAATACGCAGTTGAAAGCTATTTTTCTCTTCAAATAGGTGTAGCACTCCAAAAAAACACAAAAATCACTAAAAACTACACTTCATCGAAAAAACCTATGTGTGGCACGTGCCACAGGTGGCTCTTATGTAGATCCGCCCCTGCCAATGAATCGTGTTATTATATAATTAAGAAAATAAGATATTAGATACTTTGTGTTTAATTACTACTACAAAATATGATTTTTTTATATTTTTCTTTGTATAATTTTCACTACAAGAATCTTCTTGTTTAGGGTTGAAATTTTCGACCCTAAATAGACAGGAAATTCGACCCTAAACTTTAGGGCCAAATATTTTACCCTAAACTGGCGACCTAAAATTTTTGACCTTATAAAATTAGGGTCGAAAATCGGGCCCCACCACTTTTCAGCCAAATTGTTGACCAAAAAGTAGGGTCGAACCCCTTTGTAATTTAGGGTCGAAAATTTCGATCCTAAACATTATCCACGTGTAAATAAAAAAACATTGTGAAAATGTTTTTATTTGTTTTAATTTATTAAATTAGGGTCGAAACTTTCTTTCATATTTAGGGTCGAAAATTTCGACCCTAAATACCATTTTATATTAATTTTAATAACGAAAACATGTTTGCAGGATTCATTTTGGGTCGAAATTTAGGGTCGAAATTTCGACCCTAAGTATATAGTTAGGGTCGAAATTTCGACCCTAAATGTTGCCCGGGCAAAAAAAAAACTGCATTAAGCAGCTTGTTTCCAGATTTTTTTCCGGTATTTTTTCCGGAAAAAATCTATATTTCAACAAATCACTAAACGGTACAATATTAATAATTTACAATACGATAAATAGCCAAACGTTAGAATACATTTCACCAAATCTTATTTCACAAATGTAACAAGTCTGAAATTATTACACATCACAATAAATCCATGTTTCACAATTTAACAAGTCTAAAGTTATTACACATAATAAAAAGCCTAAAACCAACAACAACTCCTAATCTGAATAGTCCCCTCATCAGCATCCCCCTCATCATCCCCCTCATCAGCATCCGAGTTAATTAGCTCATTATCGGACATGTTGTTGGCATTCTCAAGATCTTGAGCCAACTCTTCGACGGTCCGAATATCATTTTAATGAGGATTTAGGCTGACGGTATAGTTGGGACCCGAGAGTTAGAACTCGAGGGGCCAGTGGTGTTGACAACGGGTCGATTACAGTTGTTGAAATTGTTATTTTGGGTAAATGAAGGTTGGAGTGGGTTGAGTAGAGCATTATATGGAAATCCGGGAGGGGTCTGAGGCATACCACGGAACTGGGGCATAACAGGGACCTGAGGCATACCAGGGAACTGAGTCATACTAGGGAACTGAGACATGCCAGGCATAGAAGAGAATTGGGGTGGCGGTACAAAAGGGTTATTAGGTCCGGTATACCCTCGACCCATGTCATGTGAAGTATAATGAGAAATTAAATGACATAGGCGGGCGTTATTTACCTCAGCATTTTATTGCGCCACACTAGCATACATATGAGGTACCACCACCCGGAAACTTCCTGCCCCTGCCGACGATATTTTGAGTGTTGCGGCTCAGATTTACTAGATCAATTATTTCTTGATCAGTTTTGAACTGCTCAGCACCGCAAAGAATCGCTTCTTTTATGGCCATCATTTTCGACTATGAAAAAGAAAGAGAAAATAAGAAGTTAAAAACAAATAAAAATATGTTATTAAAGCATGTATAAATTAAATTACTTATATATCTGTCTTGATTTTCCTCGGACATAATGCCATTCTTGTTTGTGCGTGCCCTCTTCCAAGTTTGTATAAGGTCCTCGTAAGCCCCATGCGCGACTTTCTGTAAAATATCAAATAAATTAATAACAAGATCTTTACCAAAAAAAATTAATAACAAGATACAAATAAACAATATAAAAACTTTTAAATGATCACAAAAACTATAACGATTCTTACAAATTCGTTCCTTCCTTGAGCGAATGATTCTTTCCCTTGATGTGTAGAAACTTTTTTTTTTCGAGCGGTTAACTGTATTAACTTCACTTCTCTTCACCCGATACGGGTGGGACCACCACCGGCACAAATCAAGCCACTCCCCTGCTGATCTGTTGCCCCACGTAGAAGACGATGGGGGCAGTACAAGCGCCGCCTCATCGGGCGACTCATGGATAGAATAATAGTCAGCCTTCAGCTTGTTCTTATTTTTGCGCCAAAGTAGCCTCAACTTACAGTTAATTCCAGTTTTTATCCTTTCTCCTACTACATATGTTTTCCCGCCATAAGTCACATTTTCACGACTATCCAATCAACCCGTCAGGTTGAAATAGGCCTACATGTAAACATATGCATTTAAATAAACAAACAATTTTCAACCAAAACAGTTAATAAGACTAGATGTAACGCAAACAATTGATACCTCAAGTGTAGGAAAGATCCGGGTTTTGAGGTGCAATGGTATCTCTTCCCACTCGCAAGCAAGTGGAAGTGGTCGGACTGCTTCCCCCATCAGAGAGCTCAACATCGCAGCATGATTGCCTAACGGATGAAAGCTATTAAGATCATAAATATCAAATGAAACTGGCAGAGGTCCTCCATGCGCCGTATGCGCCCTCCTTAGGCTCGTATTAACCGTAACCATATGTGGTATCGGGTCACCTGCAAAGATTAGTTATTGAAGTTATTGATTCGTGAAAATTGAAGCAAAAAAAATTAACAATAAGAGTTGACATAAAATAAAAATAAATCACAATTTCTTACTTTCGCAATTGCCAGGTACGGACTTTGTAGGTCGTCTAGGTGGAGTACCACCAACATCCCCACCGTGTGATCTACCACCTACACACGTCATCTGTAATATAACAAGTACATGAACACACAATTTCGTGGACCGGTTAATGCTAATACACAAATTCATAAAAATTTACACATTTAAACATATAAGAACAATTCCGTTAAAAAAATTACACATCTAAAGATTAAATCATTGTTTCATTCAAATTATAACTTAAGATCAATTATCACAATCTGAATCATCGCTAGATAAAACTTCTTCAACAACATTATTAGGGTTCACTTCATCATAATCAGACATTTCAGCATCATCATCATCATGGGCATGTGCAACGTCATCATCTTCATTATTGATTAGATCATCATCGTCTTCATAAACCTGTGTAGCGGACACTTCTGCCGATTCGTCATTCAAACTCAAATTTGTATCCTCCAAACAAGTCAAACCAACATTCAGCGTAAAATGTGATGAACTGCTACCATGTATAACATCTTGATCGGACTCTTCAACATCGACATGATAAACATGTTCGACCACCTTCCAACGCTTTGGTTTTCTAGCAAGGTCCTCAAGGTAAAATACTTGTGATACTTGTGTCGCAAGAATGTATTGGTTATTTTTGTGAAATTCCTTATTAGTCAAAATATGATGTATGCCATGCTCAATGTAAGAACGTCTTTTGCGTTTCGTACAATTTGGGGGGTTAATGGTGTCAAATCATTTACATCGAAACAACACAACCTTGCGGTTGCCGATATAAGTAAGCTCCAGAATTTCTTCGAGTTGACCATAATACATCTCTCCATCAAGCCCAGCTGTTGAAACACCGCTGCATTAAGTGGTGTGAAGTTTATCGCGTTCATGTATCACAAACCTCACACCGTTAACTATGCAAGCGGGGTATTTACATGCACTATTATGTCCACATGCCAAAGAGAATAACTCTTCATTAAAGTCGCCTGTCGTTTTTTTTCACGAATCTACGAAAGAGATACAAACATATTTAGATATATGAGCAATAACTCCAAGGTAATATATCTAATTTATTTACCTTGTGACTAAACTAGGTGGGAAACCTCGTTTCCACGTTATCAGGCGATTCTCTGCAAAAGTTCATGATATTAGGATAAGTCATCCCGAAAGAAGATTTTTTCAAATATAGATAAGGAAGAAACATACTCTTTGTAAGCCAAGATGTCTGATTCGATTACAGGACTGTTGTTAAGTATATACCATACAACTGCCCGCGTAACATCTAAACTCATATGAGTATCTTTGACTCTACCCATCAGTTTGCATGAGGACCGGAACACTTGGAATTTATCTTTTTGTTCAGGCAAACAGTCGTCATTCCTGTCAAGACGGTTAAATCTCGTCTCGGCATCCTCAGCAAGATTACGCGAACAAAAAGTTAATGCTTCTTCTGCAACATAACCCTCCGCAATAGAACCTTCAGTCTTTGCTTTATTTCGGACATAATTCTTTAGCTTATTCATGTATCTTTCAAATGGATACATCCACCTACAACGAATGAGGGCACCTAGAATAGCCTCATCGGGTAGATGTACAACCAAATGAGGCATTATGTCAAAAAAAGTAGGAGGAAAGATTTGCTCTAAATTAATCATCACACTGATCAATTGGTTTTTAGCTTTTACCATGTCCTCCTCCATCAAAATTCTAGAACAAAGCTGCTTAAAAAACAAGCAAAGCTGGATTATAGGATCTGCAATGTTTTTGGGCAAGTATTGTTGTACTCCGTAAGGAAGTAACCGTTGCATCATTATATGACAGTCATGAGATTTCATGCCCGTTATATTGTCATAATTAGCGGTGACTTTTTGCTTAAAGTTGGATCCAAACCCATCAGGTAGTCCAACTCCTTTGATGAATTTACAAAGAAGTTCCCTGTTAGCTTTGGTGAAAGAGTACTTTGGATGAGGCTTCTCAAACTTTCCGTTTCCTTTTGGAACTAACCACAACTCGGGTCGAACTCCCAATTTTTCCAAGTCTTGCCTTGCCTTTGCCGTGTCTTTGGATTTGTCGTTTTGTAACAAGATATTCAATATTGCCTCAAGCACGTTCTCTTCGATGTGCATGACATCCAAATTTTGTTTTAGTAGAAGAAAGGGCCAATACTCAAGCTCCCAAAAGATAGAACGCTTAGTCCAATTCAATTCAACATTTATATTAAGAGGTGGGTTGTTTTTCTTAATTTCTGGATGCTTCCCCACCCTACGTTTCAAGAGTTTATTAATTTGTAATTGGATATCAATTTCAGAAAACTTTCCCGGTTTAGGCTTCCGTTCGGCTTTACCATGGAATTGCCTAGTTTTACTCCTTAGATAATGATTTGTTCTTAACCATCTTCTATGACCAACATAAACGATTTTGTTCTTGATAGCCATCGATGGACTGTCCTTGTTACAAGTGGGGCATGCGTAGTAGCCTTGCCCAACCGACCCAGAAAGACTACTCCGAGCTGGAAAATCATTGATGGTCCATAAAAGAGCCGCTTTCATATCGAAATAAGTACCCGTAGCAGCGTCTTTCGTCCTGACTCCTTTCCATAAATCTTTGAGTTCTTTAATCAAAGGCGCCAAGAAAACATCAATATCATTTCCAGGTGATTTAGGGACAGGAATTAACATCGTCAACATTAAAGAAGTTTCTTTCATACACATCCACGGTGGTGTGTTGTATGCTGTCAATATGACCGGCCACATGCTGTAATTTTGACTCATAATGCCATAAGGATTAAAACCATCAGCAGCCAACCCTAATCGAACGTTTCTAGGGTCACTAGAGAAATCAGGTAGCATCATGTCAAAATGTTTCCATGCTTTACCGTCACACGGGTGATTCAAATTGCCATCCTTAGACTGTCCAGTAGCATGCCAAGTCATCCACTTTGCTATGTGTTTTGTGTTGAACATGCGTTGAAGTCTAGGTTTTAACAGAAAGTAACGCACCACCTTGTTTGCAACCAACTTCCCCTTTGCTTTCTTTGGGTCTTTATATCTACTATCTCCGCAGACTGGACAATTATCCCTCTTTTTGTTATCCTCTGATCCCCAATATAAAAAATAATCGTTTATACAAGCATGAATCGATTCGTATCCTAGCCCGATCTTTCTGTATGTCTTCTTGATTTCATAGTATGACGATGGGAAATTGAAACCTTGACTACGGGTACAAAACTTCTGGAGACAAGCTAGAATCTGGTTAAACCCGACATCACTAATTTTATTTAAAACCTTGATGTGTGCAATCTCTGTTGTAAATTCTAATGTAGTCAAATTGGTAAGCGTGTGCAACTTTTGGGTGGACCTACTAAGTAACTCTTCAAACTCGTTATTAGGACCCGTTGTTTGATCAGGTGGAGTTTGAGTCGGAGGAGTTTGAGTCGGTGGAGTTTCGACATTAGTTACAAAAATATCTTCTAAAAACGTATTCATGTCAAGGTGTTAAGGTGAATGTGATACTGGTGTAGGAAGCGGAAGAATCGGTTCACCGTGATATTTCCAAGTGGTATAATATTCGTCCCACCCGTGTTCGGATAAGTGTACCTCAAGAGTGTGGAGGTCAACCAATCTCTCACAGTTACAACAACGTTTACATGGGCAACGGATCATTTGTGTGGTGGGGTGCACAAATGTCTTACAATGCTCGATGAATCCAAAAATACCATATAAAAAGTCATCGGAATTACGATTGGATATAGTTGTCCAACTCTTATCAATTGTCATAACTGCGTTGCAAATAAAAATTATTCAAATAAATGATTTAATTAAACACCTTCAAACAAATAATCAGGAATGTTTTTTCACCTACTAGTGCACTATGGAAGGCAATCCTAACCCACTCTTTGAATGTTTCGTCTCATATATGAATGCGTATAACTGATTTACTATTCGAGAAAATTTCGGCAGCATTTCCCCTCTACTCCCTAAATATGTGTTTAAAGACATATTCGTAGGAGTAAAGGAGAAACGCTGTCGAAATCATCTCAAATAATAAACCAGTTATACGCGTTCATATCCTAAATGAGACAAAACATTCAAAAAGCAGTCCCAAAACTGGGGACTTTTCGAAATTAATTTCTAATAAATTAATTTCGGACGGGTTTTCTAAGGTTGATTAATTTCGGACGGGGCTTTTCCAAAAGTAATCGACTAGAATCCTAAAACAATCCTAAGATTATTTACTACAAAAGACTAACAATATATAATATAATAAACATATGCATAATATTAATTACACACCTCGGTCACGGCTGAAATAAACAAAGATAGAAAGATAGAAAAAAAAGTCCGGATGAGGAAGTTGTCCCGACTGTCCTGGTGCTAACCAAACACAAACATAAAATAAAAAAATCTAAATTAGTTGGTTTCCGAGATTTTATCTAATTTGAAACAAACACTAAAACAATTTCAAAAAAAAACATTACCTTTTATACAACTGTGACTCGGGAATTCGGTTCTCGGCTATGACCTGGGTCGTGGCTACGATAAACATATAAAAAA
The DNA here is from genome assembly GCA_025667525.1 of Glebionis coronaria. Lineage (NCBI taxonomy): Eukaryota > Viridiplantae > Streptophyta > Magnoliopsida > Asterales > Asteraceae > Glebionis > Glebionis coronaria. Next base: position 50,784,289 of record CM046875.1, read on the forward strand.
ATTAAACTCTTGCATATATATATATATATATATATATATATATATATATATATATATATATATATATATATATATATATATATATATATATATATATAAATATATATATATCAAATCAAATCAAAAACCCTTATATAGGAAGGATGGTGAAACAATTCCTTAAATACAAAATTCTATAAAAATGACACATGTAATTCATTAAAGGGTTTCCATAAAATGCTTCAAAAAGAAAATAGGAATTACAAATGATGCCTTAAATACAAAACTCAATAAATATATATATAGGAATTACAAATGATCCCTTAAATACAATATTCTATAAAAATATATAAGGAAGGATGGTGAAACAATACCTTAAATAAAAAATTCTATAAAAATGATTGAGAGAAGTGCAAAAATCATCCTTGTGGTATGTCGAAAAATCGAATTACATCCTTCGTTAACTTTTTGGACAACAGTCATCCCTCCGTTAGTGCGCGGGGCAGAATACATCCCTCATGGACTAACGGTGCAAATGTTTTCTCGTTAAAAATTAACAAAATCTAAAAGAGAGGGTATTTTTGTCTTTTTCCTTTTCCAGGGATGTATTGTGAACCTTATCATAAATAGTTTCAAAAAAAAAATTTATTTTGAAAAAAAAAATTTATTTTCAGAAAAAATAAGTTTTATTTTCTCGAAAAAATATGTTTTATTTTCGGAAAAAAGTTTTATTTTCGAAAAAATGGTTAATTTTTGAAAAAAAAAGTTTATTTTCGAAAAAAAGTTTAACAAGAAATTGACTTTTTTTTTGAAATAATTTTTTGTTTTGAAACAAGTTTTTTTCAAGAATATTTAAAAATAAAAATCTTTTTTAGAAAATTAAAACAAAAAATTTTAAAAAGAAAGTTTATTTTTTTTCGAAACAAACATTTTCTCAAAAAATTAAACTTTTTTTCGAAAAAAAAGAATTATTTTTTTTCAAAAAAAAGTCTATTTCTTGTTAAACTTTTTTTCGAAAATAAACTTTTTTTCGAAAATAAACTTTTTTTCGAAAATAAACTTTTATTCGAAAATAAAACTTTTTTCCGAAAATAAAACATACTTTTTGAAAATAAAACTTTTTTTTTAAAAAAATAAATTTTTTTTTTCCGAAAATATTTTGTTTTTCGAAAAAAAATACTTTTTCGAGAAAATAAAACTTATATTTTCTGAAAATAACTTTTTTTTTTCAAAAATAATTTTTTTTTAAACTATTTATGTTAAGGTTCACAATACATCACTGGGAAAGGAAAAAGACAAGAATACCCTCTCTTTTAGATTTTGTTAATTTTTAACGAGAAAACATTTGCACCGTTAGTCCATGAGGGATGTATTGTGTCCCGCGCACTAACGGAGGGATGACTGTTGTCCAAAAAGTTAACGAAGGATGTAATTCGATTTTTCGACATATCACAGAGATGATTTTCGCACTTCTCTCAAAATGATTCCATAAAATGCTTCAAAAATAAAATAAAAATTACAAATGATACCTTAAATACAAAATTATATAAAAAAATATATATAGGAATTACAAATGATGCCTTAAATACAAAATTCTATAAAAATATATAAGGAGTGATGGTGAAACAATGCCTTAAATATAAAATTCTATAAAAATGATTCCATAAAATGCTTCAAAAATAAAATAGGAATTACAAATGATGCCTTAAATATAAAATTCTATAAAGATATATATAGGAATTACAAATGATGCCTTAAATACAAAATTCTTTAAAAATATATATGGAATAATGGTGAAACAATGCCTTAAATACAAAATTCTATAAAAATGATTCCATAAAATGCTTCAAAAATAAAATAGGAATTACAAATGATGCCTTAAATACAAAATTCTATTAAAATATATATAGGAATTAAAAATGATGCCTTAAATACAAAATTTTATAAAAATATATAAGGAAGGATGGTGAAGCAATGCCTTAAATACAAAATTCTATAAAAATGATTCCATAAAATACTTCAAAAATTAAATAGGAATTACAAATGATGCCTTAAATTAAAAATTCTATTAAAATATATATAGGAATTACAAATGATGCCTTAAATACAAAATTCTATAAAAATATATAAGGAAGGATGGTGAAATAATGTCTTAAATACAAAATTCTATAAAAATGATTCCATAATATAGAGGAAGATGGTGAAACAATTCCTTAAATACAAAATTCTATAAAAGTAATTCATTAAATGGTTTCCATAAAATGCTTCAAAAAGAAAATAGGAATTCCAAATAATGCCTTAAATACAAAATTCAATAAAAATATATATAGGAATTACAAATGATCCCTTAAATACAATATTCTATAAAAATATATAAGGAAGGATGGTGAAACAATACCTTAAATACAAAATTCTATAAAAATGATTCCATAGAATGCTTCAAAAATAAAATAGGAATTACAAATGATGCCTTAAATACAAAATTCTATAAAAATATATATAGGAATTACAAATAATGCCTTAAATAAAAAATTCTATAAAAATATATAAGGAATGATGGTGAAACAATGCCTTAAATAGAAAATTCTATAAAAATGATTCCATAAAATGCTTCAAAAATAAAATAGGAATTACAAATGATGCCTTAAATATAAAATTCTATAAAAATATATGTAGGAATTACAAATGATGCCTTAAATACAAAATTCTTTAAAAATATATATGGAATGATTGTGAAACAATGCCTTAAATACAAAATTCTATAAAAATGATTCCATAAAATGCTTCAAAAATAAAATAGGAATTACAAATGATGCCTTAAATACAAAATTCTATTAAAATATATATAGGAACTAAAAATGATGCCTTAAATACAATATTCTATAAAAATATATAAGGAAGGATGGTGAAACAATGCCTTAAATACAAAATTCTATAAAAATGATTCCATAAAATACTTCAAAAATAAAATAGGAATTACAAATGATGCCTTAAATTAAAAATTCTATTAAAATATATATAGGAATTACAAATGATGCCTTAAATACAAAATTCTATAAAAATATATAAGGATGGATTGTGAAATAATGCCTTAAATATAAAATTCTATAAAAAATGATTCCATAAAATGCTTCAAAAATAAAATAGGAATTACAAATGATGACTTAAATACAAAATTCTATTAAAATATATATATGAATTATAAATGATGCCTTAAATACAAAATTCTATAAAAATATGGGTTTTGCTAACCACCACCCACATGTGGTTTTTATACATTCCATAATTAAAATATCAACAATTATTAATCTCAAATATACCATGTTTAATATATTTACTAATTAATATATACCATATTAAAAGTTACTTACCTTAATTATATATGTTATAATCATATGTTTATAGAAATAAGTAGTTCAAATTTGGAAATGTTTGTAATTATGAAATGTATAAAAACCACCTCATGGGTGTTTGTTAGCAAAACCCTAAAAATATATATAGAACGATGGTGAAACAAAGCCTAAAATACAAAATTCAATAAAATGATTCCATAAAATGCTTCAAAAATAAAATAAGAATTACAAATGATGCCTTAAATACAAAATTCTATAAAAATATATATATGAATTACAAATGATGCCTTAAATACAAAATTCTATAAAAATATATACGGAAAGATGGTGAAAGAATGCCTTAAATAAAAAATTTTATAAAAATGATTCAATAAAATGCTTCAAAAATAAAATAGGAATTACAAATGATGCCTTAAATACAAATTTCTATAAAAATATATATAGGAATTACAAATGATGTTTTAATACAAAATTCTATAAAATTATATAAGGAAGGATGGTGAAACAATGTCTTAAATACAAAATTCTATAAAAATGATTCCATAAAATGCTTCAAAAATAAAATTGGAATTACAAATGATGCCTTAAATACAAAATTCTATAAAAATATATATAGGAATTACAAATGATGCAATAAATACAAAATTTTATAAAAATATATAAGGAAGGATGGTGAAACAATGCCTTAAATACAAAATTCTATAAAAATGCACAACAATAATATTAATTTCAAAAAAAAATAATGTAAAACGTTATTCATAACATTAACATATACAAAATTTAATACCTCATAAAATTCAAAAATACATAAAATATTTATACAATATTATTAAAATTATAAAAAAATTTAAAGTTACGAACTTATTCATACCGTTAACGTATGCAAATTCAATTAACTCATAATATTCTTAAATAAATAAAATATCTTAAACTACGTTATTTTTGTCTATTCTATGCTACATTATTAAAATATCAATGCCATAACTAACACTACATATGCTAAACTTCTAATACAAACACACATAAATTAAATTTTCATTAAAAATATATATACTTAAAGCTAGCCCGTCCACCGAACGGGTCTAAAGGCTAGTATGTATATATATATATATATATATATATATATATATATATATATATATATATATAGAGTTAGGATCAAATAAGAAGATTAAGTAAAATGAGAAGAATGAGAAGAAACCACAGCCACACATTTCAGATGCACCTACAAAGTCAGATGCATCTCCCCTTAAAATTCTCCTTCCTTTGTGGAATTTGTGGTCAGGAATTCTTCTTATTCTTCTCATTTTAATTTTTCTTCTTACTGGATCCCTACTCTATATATATATATATATATATATATATATATATATATATATATATATATATATATATATATATTTTAAGCCATATATAAGCCGAAATCCTTAAATAAATATTAAGCCATATATAAGCTGAAATCCATTAAGCCTAAAAGAATTAAGCCAAAATTAACTATATATATATATATACTAAGCGAAATCAACTAAGCCTAAATCAACTAAACCTAAATAAGCCGAATTCAACTAAGCCTAAATATAATCCGAAATCAACTAAGCCTAAATATAACACGAAATCAGTTAAGCCAAAAACAACAAAAAATTAGCTCATACGTTTTAATATAAGACAAAAAAACACCCACCTTTAGTATAAGCCGAAATCACCTTTAGCTGCTGTCGTGGTGGTGGTGGCTATAGCTGCTGCCGCCAGCGGTGCTGGTTGTTACTGATGTCGTGGCGGTGGTGGCGGGTGGTTGCTATCTCATTTAGAATAATAAGTAAACACAATTAATAAATAAAAAAATTAATAGATAAAAAAATTTAATAGAACAAAAATTAAACAAGAATTGAATTATCTTATCCGAAATTAAACAAAAAACATAATTAGTGCTCGTGTACGAGTGTGGTGGTGGTGGTGGTGGGATGAGACGGTGGTGGTGGTGGTGGTGGTCGGATGAGACGGTGGTGGTGGGATGAGACAGTGGTGGTGGGATGAGACGGCGGTGGTGGTGATAAGACAATGGAATGATGAATGATGAATGATGTAGAATGGGATGATGAATGATGTTGGTGGTGGTGCTCCCGTTTTTTTAATGAAGATATGAAGATGGATGATGAATGATGTCTGTTTGTTCTAATTGTGGATAGAATTTAGGGTCGAAAATTAGGATCGAAATTTTCGACCCTAAATTATTTTAATATTTAGGGTCGAAATTTTCGACCCTATATTTCGACCCTAAATAAAAACCGCGATTTTTTAATTTTGGTATGGAATTTTAAAATTTTCGTGAAAATTTTTGAAAATAAAAGTTTTAGTGCCAAATTTAGGGTTGAAATTTCGACCCTAAATTTCGAAACTAGAATAATTTTAAAATTAAAATTTTTTAAAAAATTAAAAAATAGAGTTTATAAATTACTAAATTATTTATATAAAATATTAACAAATTCTTTTATTTATATAAAATATTAATAAGTATGACTAATATATTTTATTTATGTAAATTTATTTTATAAATTACAATAATTACGTTTTAAAATAGTAAATTTTGAAACTAGAATAATTTTAATTTTAAAATGTTTTAAAACATTAATAAATAGAGTTTATAATTAATAAACTATTTATATAAAATATTAACAAATTATTTTATTTATATAAATTATTAATAAGTATCACTAATATTTTATTTATGTAAATTTATTTTCTAAATTACAATAGTTACGTTTTAAAATAGTAAATTTCGAAACTAGAATAATTTTAATTTTAAAATGTTTTAAAAAATTAATAAATAGAGTTTATAATTACTAAATTATTTATATAAAATATTAATAAATTATTTTACTTATATAAAATATTAATAAGTCAGTAGGGTATCGTATTACATGATATGAGTCAATATGGTATCGTATTACATGATATGAGTCAATAGGGTATCCTATTACATGATATGAGTCAATAGGGTATCGTATTACATGATATGAGTCAATAGGGTATCGTATTACATGATATGAGTCAATATGGTATCGTATTACATGATATGACGTATTACATGATATGAGTCAATAGGGTATCGTATTACATGATATGAGCCAATATGGTATCGTATTACATGATATGAGCCAATAGGGTATCATATTACATGATATGAGCCAATAGGGTATCGTATTACATGATATGAGTCAATATGGTATCGTATTACATGATATGAGTCAATAGGGTATCGTATTACATGATATGAGTCAATAGGGTATCGTATTACATGTTATGAGTCAATATGGTATCGTGTTACATGATATGAGTCAATATGGTATCGTGTTACATGATATGAGTCAATATGGTATCGTATTACATGATATGAGTCAATATGGTATCGTATTACATGATATGAGTCAATATGGTATCGTATTACATGATATGAGTCAATAGGGTATCGTATTACATGATATGAGTTAATATGGTATCGTATTACATGATATGAGTCAATAGGGTATCGTATTACATGATATGAGCCAATAGGGTATAGTATTACATGATATGAGTCAATATGGTATCGTATTACATGATATGAGTCAATAGGGTATCGTATTACATGATATGAGCCAATAGGGTCTCGTATTACATGATATGAGTCAATATGGTACCGTATTACATGATGTGAGTCAATAGGGTATCGTATTACATGATATGAGTCAATAGGGTATCGTATTACATGATATGAGTCAATAGGGTAGTATTACATGATATGAGTCAATAGGATATCGTATTACATGATATGAGTCAATAGGGTATCATATTACATGATATGAGTCAACAGGGTATCATATTACATGATATGACTCAATATGGTATCGTATTAGATGATATGAGTCAATAGGGTATCGTATTACATGATATGAGTCAATAGGGTATCGTATTACATGATATGAGTCAATATGGTATCGTATTACATGATATGAGTCAATATGGTATCGTATTACATGATATGAGCCAATAGGGTATCGTATTACATGATATGAGTATGAGTCAACAGGGTATCATATTACATGATATGACTCAATATGGTATCGTATTAGATGATATGAGTTAATAGGGTATCGTATTACATGATATGAGTCAATAGGGTATCGTATTACATGATATGAGTCAATATGGTATCGTATTACATGAAATGTGTCAATATGGTATCGTATTACATGATATGAGCCAATAGGGTATCGTATTACATGATATGAGTCAATAGGGTATCGTATTACATGATATGAGCCAATAGGGTATCGTATTACATGATATGAGTCAATAGGGTATCGTATTACATGATATGAGTCAATAGGGTAACGTATTACATGATATGAGTCAATAGGGTATCGTATTAAATGATATGAGTCAATATGGTATCGTATTACAAATATGAGTCAATATGGTATCGTATTACATGATATGAGCCAATAGGGTATCGTATTACATGATATAAGTCAATAGGGTATCATATTAAATGATATGAGTCAATATGGTATCGTATTACATAATATGAGTCAATATGGTATCGTATTACATGATATGAGCCAATAGGGTATCGTATTACATGATATGAGTCAATAGGGTATTGTATTACATGATATGAGTCAATAGGGTATCGTATTACATGATATGAGTCAATATGGTATCGTATTACATGATATGAGCCAATAGGGTATCATATTACATGATATGAGTCAATAGGGTATCATATTACATGATATGAGTCAATGTGGTATCGTATTACGTGATATGAGTCAATATGGTATCATATTACATGATATGAGTCAATGTGGTATCGTATTACGTGATATGAGTCAATATGGTACGTATTATATGATATGAGTCAATGTGGTATCGTATTACATGATATGAGTCAATATGGTATCGTATTACATCATATGAGTCAAAATGGAGGGAAAACATTGGCGGGAAAACATTGGAGGGAAAACCTTGGAGGGAAAACCTTGGAGGGAAAACAGTGGAAGGAAAATGTTAACAATTTCCCTCACTTCTTAGCATAAAAGGAGAACCACACACACTCCTTATCATCACAACCACCAGCAGATCACACACACTTATCATCACAAACACATTGTTATTATGAAGATGTTGAATCATGAAGCTTTTCCGTGTACGTGTGGACGTGGAGATGTAGTTCTTCGACAATCGTGGCAAGATGATACCTTTGGTAGACAGTACTATGCTTGTCCACGTTCAAAGGTGCAACCTTCAGTTTCATATGGATGCGGATTTTTTTTATGGAAAGACGAACGAGTCAGACTACTTGTCAATTCTCTTAGAGGTTCAATGAGCTTTTCTCCTCCAAGCTCTTCTTCAAGACCTTCAACGAGCTTTTCTCCTCCAAGCTCTTCTTTGAGACCTTCAAGGACTCCAATTTCTTCTCTAAGCTCTTCAACGTGTGCAAACTGTGTGTGCTTGAATGGAATGATAATGGTACTTGAGAGTACAGTAGAGTTGTACAAAAATTATGATTGACACACAATGGATTCAGCTGCACTACTTCACGACCTTTACGATGACATGGGGAACCTTAGTTTGAACTAGTTTGTGATGTGTTTTTTTCCGTGTTTACGAGTCTAATATCGTAGTAATATCCATGTTTAATTAAGCGCGTGTTTAAGTGTCCGTGACGAATAAAATTATGTTTAGGAGTGTTTGTCTGTAAGTCTCCCATGTGATATTATAAAAGGTTTTATGTAATATTTGGAATAAATAAATATTTGTTTTATAAATATCTCATTTTTATTATATAAACGTCGCAACTGTTCATAAAGTCTAATGACTTTAAGTCCCCGTATCGAATAATATGTATCGTTAGGCGTTTTGTTCGTATCTTCTAACATAAAAGTTACATAAATTATATATAAGTATAATAATAATAATAATAATTCAAAATTTATTTTAATAATTATGAAAAAAATATTTTTTGCAATTAAAACACATTACCATTGAATAAAAACATATATTTAAAATTTAAATATATACATATATTAATATTTTAAAATAATTCAGACTAAAAGAAAATTTTAAAAATATATTTAATAATAAACCGCGAATTTTGTAATTTTTCCGTGAAAATTTTTGGTATGAAATTTTAAATTTTTCGTGAAATTTTTTGAAAATTCTAAATTTAGGGTCGAAATTTCGACCCTAAAATATTAACTTTAAAAATAAAATGTTTTAAAATTATTTTTAATTATTAAAAATATATTTTATATTACATAAATATATTAAATTTTCACTGCGTTTTTAAGGTCGAAATTTTCGACCCTAAATTTATGGACCCCACCCCCTTTTTGACCAGCCCTTTTGGGTTGAAAATTTGTGGGCCCCTCACTGTATTTAGGGTCGAAATTTTCGACCCTAAAAAACTACCGACCCTAAAGAGCCATTTTATTGTAGTGTTTACACATGATGTCAGTTCATGTCAGGAAATTTACATTTTTTTTATAAAATAGGTATTTCATTAGCCACAACAAATTTACATTACGTTATACAAATGTCTCATCTAAAAGTGGCACACATTAAGAAACCTTCCCAAAAAAAATCATTTAGTGGAATTTTGGTGACCAACTGAGATAAGTCAGTTGATTATACAAATCATCTACATTATCGATTAAAGCAATTCTAGCCCATTCAAAAGTCTTGATAATTCTTGTATGGGCCTATTCTTTCAGCGACTTGATAACACTATGTCAGCGGCTTGATACATTGTGTCAGCGGATAGATAACTTGGCTATTTTTATTCCCAACAAGCCACGCCTCAAGTTTTAGCGCGCCTTAAGGCGGGCTATAGCGAGCTATTTAGAACTATGTGTATAACAATGTAGCTCAGAAGATATACATGTATTCAAAATATGTTTAAACCTATGAATTCACTCAACTTTTGTGTTGACCTTAAGCATATATTTCAGGAAACCATGACTCATGGTATGGAGCAGCATAAGGATGGCATGAGGAGGCACAAACTTGAAATTATTATTTTTGATTTTGGGAACCTCATATTGTAAAACTCTGAATTTTTAATGATATATAAAGAAAGTTGATTTAATCACTCTTTTGAGTTGTTTTCTATTATTATGACTTATGTCTTATGAAGTAATACACGTCATCAATTTTCTGATGCGTAAAGGTAAAATGAGGGTGTTACAGTTGTGATGCAGGTAATGTTGTAATTTCAGTTGCTTCAGTCTGCTGAGCATGAAGTCTTACATCTTCAGGTGTGATTCCAACTGGCCATGCTGGTCTTGGAAGACCCCTCCTATTCTGCTGCATTTAAAAAAACCATAATATTAGTAAAATGTTTATAACAAACAAAAAAAAAAGATTTACATAGAAGTTATATTTCTTACTCCTAGCATTGGTTCTCCATCAGCTAGATTCCATGAAACACCAAATCCAATTGGTCCTTTTCCTTTTCCCCTGTGACTAATCACCTTTTCATTGATTATAGACTTTGTTATACCACCACTAATATTGACACCTGACTTAGTTACCCTAACACCTGTAGTTATTGGGCTTGTACTCATTTCAAAACCTACACTAGGTATGGATGACTGATTACAAGTAGGTGTCCTACCACCTCTAGAACCCCTTCCACTCCTACCACCTCTTGACCCACTTTCACTCCTACCACCTCTTGACCCACTTCCTGTCCTACCACCTCTTGAACAACTTGGAGTCCAATTACCTCTTGACCCATTTCCACTAGCAGATCCTTCACCTAAACCAGATGCTTCACCTACACCAGTGCTTTCACCTACACCAGACCCCTCACCCTTTGTAGGACAACTCCTTTGATTATGTCCACTAGCCAGGCATAACTTACAGTGATTAATCTGACGCTTTCTACTAACCCTTGACCTGTTACCATTATACTCAGATGCATCTACCTTTCTTTTATGTGGGGGTCTTTCAGGCATTTTTATTTTTATTGGAGGTAATGGCTTTTGATAAGTTGTTGAAGGCCACTGATCCATTCTATTCATAGGCTGAATGTAATGGCTATATGTAGCAACAAACCTATCTTTCTTGTACCAATCAAAAATATATTCCTCGGGTGTTTTATGTAGGAAGTATATAACTGCTAATCCATGCTGGCATGGAATACCAGTCAATTGCCAACCTATGAAACTACATGTTTTTAACCCCTCATCTACCTTAAATCCTTCATAACCATTTCTCACTTCAAACCTGGTTTGTCCACTAGCCACAACTTTCCAGTTCCTAACACAAAATATAAAGGTTAACAATTATCTAACTTCCAACCTATGTAACTGATAAGACAAAAACAAAAGATTACGGTTAACAATTAACTTACTTGCGATGTTCCTTTGCAATCTCTAACTTCTTCCTTATGTTAAGACATATCACCTCAGCCCATTTAGCATGTTTCTCCCTCATCTTCTGCATTCTTTCCATCAAACCAATCCTTATATCTTCAAGCATGTTGATTATTGGTTTCCTTCTAGCTTCAACAATAAGTGAGTTGAAACACTCACTTATTCCATTCTCAACTGCATCACAAGCAGTATTTGTTGTAAAGAAAGCTCTACTCCAGCTTTCAGGATTTCTTTGCATGAGATGGGCATGTGCTTCTTTACTTATTTCTTTGATTTCATTCATACCTTTTTCAAACCTAGCTGGATAGGTTGATTTGGCTACTTTCCAAAATAAGTTCCTAAACAAGAGTCCAGTATACTTTTTTTTGAAGTTAGCATAGATGTGCCTTGCACACTGTCTATGCTCTACTAAAGGCATGGCCATTTTAGCAGCTTCAATAATTCCTTACAAAAAAGACATTAAACAATTATAAATAAAAGAAGAAAGTGATAAAACACTTATACAAAGATGACTGGTTATGAAACTGTTATATACCTTATGTTGATCAAAGATAATGGTTAGACCTTCACCTTGATCAAATCCCAAGTCTTCAATAAGACACTGCATGAACCAGCTCCAATTGTCTTTGTTTTCTACACTTACAACAGCCCATGCTATAGGGTAGATTTGGTTATTACCATTTCTCCATATAGCTGATAACAATTCACCCTTGCAAATTGTTTTCAAAAACCGCCCATCAAGGCCTATAACCCTTCTGTAGCCGTGGACCCATCCATATTTTAAGGCCTTGAAGCATACATAAAAATGACTAAAGTAGGTCTTACCATCATCCATGTGGTCCATACCCATCTTACATGTTGATCCTTTATTTGAACTTAATATCTCAGCAACATAAGACCATAACATGCCATAGTGGTCCTCTAGATAATTTTCAAATTGTTGTAATACATTTATCTTACTTCTCCTAACTAGACTAACAGTGACTTTGCACTTGTATTTCTTAAGTACATTAGCAACAATGTCACAAACCTTTATAGTGGGATTGATCATGATTTTTTTTGCATAATTCATAGCAATCCAATTACTAGTTATCAAGCTACCATACTCAAATGTCCTAGAGCAAACATGCTTATCAACTAAGGTTTTTATTTGGGAAGACTTTACTGATTGCATCCAGCTTGCCCACAGCCTAAAAGGGCACTTATTCTCATATTGTCCTTTGAACATTTAGCTACAACTCTCATCTTGTTGTTTACAGCCAAATAAAGCTTGAAACCATTAGCCAAAGCATAGAATGACAAAGCCCTTTTCAATTGATCAGGGCCCTCAAACCTTTCCCCTAATTGTGGTCGTATATGCTTCCATTTCACATTTGGGTCATGGATTGGCTAGTGATCACTTATCATATTGGTATCATCATAATCATCTCCAGGCAAACCATTAAAAACACTAGTAAAAAAATTCTCATCAAACATCTTACTAGTTTTTTTCCTAAGTTCGGGGTCTTTTTTCTTTGTCCAAACAGCTAAGACCTCATCCTCACCATCAAACAGACGGTCAATTGATGCAGTGTCACTCTCTTCCTCACTAAAATAACCATACATATTCTCATCCTCCTCTAAATCACTTGCATTATCCTCATTTCTTTCTAGATCAGGCTCATTAGTGGCTTCATTTAGATGAAACTATGAATGGGAAGTATATACATCTACTACATGATCATTCTTAACAGCACATTCTACAAAGCTAGCATAATCAGTATCATCTTTTAAGGGTTTCAATCCTAATTCTAGTTCTAAACCAGGCATCTTATAGAATAAAGACTTCACTGAACTACTGAATTCTGTTTCCAAATGAGCTTTAAAACTAGAAACATTAAAAGATTCAAGTTCACAATTGGGTAAATCCGATAGGATTTCGTAATCATAAGATAGAGGATCTCTTAAAAAAAACCCTCGACGATGATACTTTATTAAGAAGTTGGATCCAGATGCCATATGTGATCATATAAAACAACGAAAACAGTTAATTTAATATAAACCCTAATTTTATAAACCCTAATTATAATTATCGATTAAACAAGGACCATCAACACAGATTAATAATAGTTAAATACCAACACATAACTTTTTGTGGGTAGATGAATCCTAATCGAATATTTAATTAAGGGGTTTGATGATTTTGAGAGATTGATTGTTGAGCTGTTTTGGGGGAATCGTTCTTTTTGGGGGAAAATAAAAGTCAAAGTGTGTGAAGATTATGAATTTATTGAACGATTACTATCAAACGAAATTTAATTACATGCCACGTATGTTTTTCACCGGTAACAAAAGGTTGCTAAGGTTAGAGTAACTATAACAGGTAACTCATACATTAGTAACTGATTTGTAACAAAAAAATTATAATAACTTAGGTCCCCATTTGATCAAACTTTAATAATTTATTTGTCTATTTTTCTGATTTTTGCACTATATAAGATTTTTTATGCAATATAATTAAGTCGGCTAAATTCTTTTTTATTTCTTTGAAAAGAAAATTACGATAATAATGTACACAAGTACTTTTACTTTATCAAAAAGTAAAGGCCATTTAGGGTTCAAAGATGCTACGTGATGTACTGATCCATGTCAATCAAGGTTTATATGCTACTTGCTCTATCACGTATGATAAACAAAATTATTTAAATTAGAAAAGTATCGAACGAAATCAGCATAACATGGCTTGATCTTGTGTGGATTCAAGTAAGTAAACTCCAAGATTTTGTCAAATAAAAAACAAACAATGTTTGACTCAATAACTTAACGAGTGGAGAAGTTATGGTGGGGTCGGTGCCGGTATTTTGACTTCCTACCTCACCGGATGTCAAAATTCATGTTAAGTCAATAATTATAATGTCAACTCTTTAAGGTTGTTTAATATCTTATGTAACAATTTATATATCACTTGACTTCTAGAGTGTGGCACATGTACTATTATAACTAATGTTATTATTGTTGTATGTATATCAAAGTCTTGTCCAACAATAGATTTAAATTATCTGTACAATGCTGTAATTTTTAGTAGTAGCTTCTTAAGATTAAAAGTGTTGTATAAAAAAGCCACATATCACATGAAATTTTACTTTCAAATTGTTATACTTTCCAACTTATACTTAAACACCACATATCAATCATCCATGCATGCACGTAAAAATGTGTCCATTAGTGTAATAATTAGTAGTAATTAATAGGGTGAAAATCGAGTCGTGTTCGTGTCGATTTGTTCAGGTTTACGGGTTGACGTGTTATTATAACATTAACCCAAACATGACCTATTTATTAATCGTGTCAAGAAACTCAATTCTAACCCACATTTACATAACACGTGTTACCTGTTTTTAACCCGTTTAACCTGTTTAAGTAAATATGTCAAGCGGTTAATAAGGTGATGATTTGTTAATCTGACTAATTTATATAAAAAATGATATAAATATGTAAAAAAAATGATAAACATTACAATAATTATTCAATAATTCAATAATATATGAATTATAACAGTGGCGGACGCAGGAAATTTTATAGTGGGGGGCAAATTTTTATTTTTTTGACAATAAAAAGGCGAAAAAACTATAATTTGAATAAAAAACCGAGTATTATAAGTTAAAAATTGAACTTTTTAGGTTTTTAAGTGTTAAATGTCGAAATTCAATGTGTGAGTGGGGGGCAATATGAGTTTCGAGTGGGGGGCATTTTAAAAAAGCACTTAAAATTATAGATAAAATACACTAAAATTTCGTCGTATTGGTCTAGCTATGGGGGGCGCCGCCACCCCGAAGCTATAACATAGACCCGCCCCTGATAATGGTAATTCATTTTTATTAACTACAAAAAAAATTAAATTTAATCCAAATTTATCTTAAAATTCAAGTTACTACGTATATATTTTATTTACAAATGTTATATATACTTAAATAATTCACGTGTTAACTTGTTTAATATTTACTCAACTCAAATACGATTCAATTATTAAATGAGTTATACAGCTGGTTCACTTGTTATTGACCGGAACCTATAACCTATTTATTCAACCTATTTATTCGTGTCATATTCGTGTCGTTTATCATGATGTCAAAAATACATTGACGTTCAAATATTTGTCTGTATTTATGTGTTGATGAAATATTGAAATGTAACATAACCAATGTGGTTAGGTGAAACAAAAGTAATGGTGGCATGATTATAAGAAACCAAGAATATGATAAGCATAATTAGTAGTATTATTATAGTATTTCTGAAGAGTATATTTGAACGTTATTTCTGAAATCTTTTGCCGTCCTTAATATAATAAGTAACAAGGTCATAAATGATATATTGACTTTGCTCTATTAATTGTAGTAAATCAATTATTTATTCCTTTAATCTAAAGAAACGATTTAAAAATACATTGACTAATTTGCAACATTTCTTGCTATATAAAGGGTTACCTCACCTCTACCCTACATTCAAACTTAACCTTAATTCATTTTCATCTTTTTACAAACATCTGAAAACAAGAAGCTAGAAAACAAAAAAACATGATTTGTTTAGTATATGATGGTTATGGAGCATCCACAGCAACTCTTGTATTCTTCACTTGCATTTGGGTTCCTTTTGTGCAATCCAAAAACGCGTTTTTCAAGATTATATCCGTTCTGATGACGATGTTCTTTGGCTTAGAACATCGTCATCATTATGATAACGATCATTCTTTTCCTAATATCTACCATCTTCGAGCTCTTCTATTTCGTGAACTTTCCACAATAGAAGACGATGGAGATCGTGCTAGTAGAGTGGTTGATGAGATGTGCTCCATTTGCCTAGTTGAGTTCGAGGAAGAAGATGAAGTGAGTCAACTCGATAAATGTCGTCATGTGTTCCATTCATGCTGCATTGAGCGATGGCTAGAACGTGACCACTTCACTTGCCCTCTTTGCCGATCTAACTTATTGAACGTATGTCTCATGCAAACGTGTCCAGTAAACTAGCATTTTCGTCTACCTATGTACTGCAATTCTTTTCGAAGAGCCTATAACGAGTCATCGTGCTTATAGGTTACCGATCGTATCGAGTAGGACTATTCGTTGTGTATCCCGGACTACAAAACTAGTAACGAGGCTACAATTTTTACACCATGTTCACATGTTATACTTTTCTAAATCTAAATAGTGAACCCATTCTTTTTCTTACATGTATATCACTAGAATAGACTTTTTATTTTTGTTTGTTCTTTTATCTAAACATTTTGTATGGAGCACAGGGGCGGATGTATTCATTAACTACGGGGTGGCGGCGTTCCCCATGGCTAGACAAAAATACGAGAATATAGTGTATTTATTCGGTAATTTTGAGCATTTTTTTAAAATGCCCCCCACTCGAAAGTCAGATTGCCCCCCACTCACACATTAAAATTCAATATTTGGCACTTTAAAACCTAAAAATTCTCAATTTTTAAGTTATAATACTCGATTTTTTATTCAAATTTTAGTTTTTTCTCTTTACTATTAGCAAAAAAAAATTTTGCCCCCCACTGTCTACTTTTCTGCGTCCGCCACTGATGGAGCACGTCCAATGAAACCGTGTTATTCATATGAGATATTGAGATGCTTTATGTTTAATTACTAGAAAGTAGAAACCAGTGTTTTAAAAACCGGGTTGACTCAGCCAGTTGAACCGTAAACTAGCTCGGAGACCGGGCCGAATGTGGCCGGGTTTTTGTTTGTTTGAGAACCGGATTGAACCGCCGGTTTTTCGTTGAATCGGGTTGACCTTTTTGATTAACCCGGCCGGGTCATGATCTTTTATAAAAAAAAATACTTCAAAACTTTTTTTTCTATAAATATTTTTATGTTTTAAAGATATATATTGAAGTAACGATTATTAGTGTTATTTAAAAATAAAGTTAAACTAACTTAAAACGTTTATGAATATGATTTTATTATAATCTATTACAAATTGTAAGCATAAATTTATTATTTTTGCAAATTTTTATAATAATGTTATAAGTATAAAATTCAAAACTAAGGTTAGTAAGTAAAAAATAAATACTACACATTAAAAATATAAAATAATATACATATATAACGAATCGGATTGACCCGATGGTTGAACCGGTTAAACCGGTTGAACCGTAAACCGGTGACTTACCGGGTTAACTAAAAAACCGGGTTTTTAAACAATGGTAGAAACTGTGATTTTTTTTTAAATATTTTTCTTTGTATAATTTTACACATGATGTCACTTCATGTCAGGAAAATTTACATTTTTTTATTGGGAAAATATTTGAAATGTTCAAGATGTTACTTTTTTCACTTTTTGTACCTACCAAATAAAAAAATTTCAAAATGTTTTATGTAACTTATTCGACTTATGCGACTTTTCCAAAAATAGAAAAAAAGTTTAATAATTTCCCAGAATTCCTAAAATTTTGCCATTTTTAGAAAAGTTACATAAATCACATAAGTTCCATAAGACATTTTGAAAAAATTTATTTGATAGATAAAAAAAAGGAAAAATATGACATCTTAGGTCATTTCAAGAATTTTCCCTTTTTTATTTCATTAGCCACAACAAATTTACATTACGTTATACAAATGTCTCAACTTAAAGTGGCATACATTCATCATACAGATCATCAAATTTAGTTTATTTTACGTTGCTTCATATTTAAATCAACTAGTTGTTTCACTATTCGTAACAGTTCTTTACACATTATCGATTAAAGCAATTCTAGCCAATTCAAGAGTAACGTTTTCTCCTCAAAACGTCTATCTTTACTCCTTTATAAAGGAAAAATGAGTATGGTTGAATGTTGAATTGTTGAAAATAGAATGGTCCCACCATGTGTTTAAAATACTTGTACTATCTTAAAAATTTCTTTGTACCTTCTCTTGGAAGTTTCATAATTATTTCAACTAGCTGGCACACGCACTCCCTTATCTAAACAAAAACCCTACCCTTCTCCCTATTGCAGCCGCCGCAACACCTTACACCACCATTGAAACCCACCACAAAATACCACCCTCTGTGAAAACCCTCCGTTAAAACCCACACATACGTCGAAAGCCCAACCACCACAAGGCCACGTCCACCAAAAAAACTGTCCATAAAAAGGTTTTTTAGTTTTGTGGTATTTTTTTGAGTTTATTATAATGATATTTGGCTATTAATTAGGTTTTGATTTCGAAGGTGTTTTTTTGGTATTTTTAGTTGCTATGGAGTTTTATTGCTTCTGGTATTTGGGGAAACAAGTGGTTTATGGTATTAGTTTTGTGATTTCTAGATATCTGTGGATGTTGTGGGTTTGGTTGATGAATGGGCTGCCCGTTTCTTTGAGGAGCTTGACTATGTTAATGAGGGTGAAAACGGAACATATTTTGCAGAGATGCTGAAGAAGGACCTCCCACAGGTAAATTTTGTTCTGTCATTGATTATGTGTCTTCTTGTTCCTTCAGAGACTCGTAAAGCCATCTAAGTTATTATGATATTCAACATTAATTAATAAGTTCTGGTGTTCCAGGTTGTCATACCAAAGACTTACACTAAATACACATCAAGGAAAGTTCTTACTACACAATGGGTAGATGGTGAAAAGCTTTCGCAAAGTACAGAGAGTGATGTTGGGGAGCTGGTCAATGTTAGTGTTATATGTTACCTAAAGCAGGTATAATTTTGTAAATAAGTTGAATACTTCAGAGAACGATGATTTTTGTATACAATATACAAGTAAATATAAAATTTTGTGTAGAAAATGTGTGTACTAATATTTTTGTTCAGCTTTCATTTGGTACTTCTCCCCTCTGTCTTAATATGTTTGACAAATAAGTCCATTTGGTAATGGTTTCTTATCCATTGGCATCTGTGAATGTAGTTGCTCGATACAGGATTCTTCCATGCTGACCCACATCCTGGAAACATGATTCGAACACCGGATGGAAAGTTGGCGATTCTTGATTTTGGTAATAATGAGATCTTGTTTTTGTAGTACCTTTATAAGAGTTATTGCTAAAGGCTTGAATAATTGTGCATTAGCTTTACTAAAAGAGGAACTAATATCAACTATCGTTTGCTGACAGGTCTGGTGACAAAATTGACGGATGATCAAAAGTATGGAATGATTGAAGCTATTGCCCATCTTATTCATAGAGATTATGATGCTATTGTTAAAGACTTTGTGAAACTTGGTTTCATTCCAGAGGGTGTCAATCTGGATCCAATATTACCTGTTTTAGCTAAAGTATTTGACCAGGCCCTCGAACAAGAGCTGCACTCGCATTTTTGCTGTCTGAAAAAGGGAACTTCTTCCGAGAATTTCTCTTAGATGAGGTACTATTTTAAATTCTTCTCATCTTAGAAGTCAGTCCTTTAAAAGATCATGTAAATTAGTAATTTTAACTTGTGCTTAAGTTGCTTATTAATTTTATTGTCACAGATTGTGAAAGGTATCGATGCTGTTACTAGAGAACAGTTGGTCCAATTTTATTGTCACAGGAAGAAACTTCTGTTTGGGACAGATTGAGGAGTTATCCGCCACCCCTGGTTCTCTCAGTTCTGTTGACTATGTTCAGGATGTATTGCTGTTTCTGAATAAATCTGAAGGCCTTTCTAAACATGTGGATTCGTTTATGCAATTGTTATCTCTGGTTCAGTTTGATAAGGATGCAGAGTTTATCTTGTCTCCTCTCCTTTCTGATGAGCTTCAAGAGTCCAATTTCCTGAGGTGAATCTATGAGCTCTGTTACTTGGGAGTTTGTTAATTTTGCTATTCGTTTATTGGGGAGTTTAAAGAATTGGTTTTTAATTTTTCAGGAATATGGATTTTCTGACTGAAGGCAATGACAATGAATTTGATGCTATCTTAGCCGAAATGGAGAGGGAGATGAACATAGCTGAAATGTTGAAAGAGCTGGGCTATAAGTGCACATCAGATGTATCAGTATGCAAAGATTTGCTATCCTCGTTCTCGCCACTAACTGAAGTCACTGTCGCTAGGATACTTGGCGCAATTGTCCGATCTGATGCTGGTCTTCGGGACCATGAGAATGCTTTTTCGACATTTTTTCTGCTCTTTGATGACGTATAGTCCCCAGCCGGGTCATGGACACGGCCCATGGGTACTACCCGTATCCGGCCCATCACAGATGGGTGGAATAATGTCATTCAGGCTTATGGGCTTGGATGAACAGTAACCGCACACATGTGTGCGGCCCACGGCCCGGTGCGGCCGACATGGCCGACATAGGGTTAGACAGAATAATCTTCTGTCTAGGAATATCTTTACCCCAATAAGAGAGGATATTTACTACCAAGATTAGAAGATAACAATCATTCTAAATCTGGTGATTATCTCTTCCTTGGGGCCGAAGCATCAGTGGAAGCCCACTAGGGTTTCACTGCCTATAAAAGGAACCCCCAAGGGTTCCACAAAGGTATTACGACTTGTACTCTAAACTCACATAAAACCTTAAACCGATTACTTACTCTCACGCCGGAGTCTAATCGTGGGAAACATTCCCACGGTAAGCCTAACACGTGCTGTTTAGTGTGCAGGATCCCAACCAAACGATTCACTTGGTGCAGGAGCCGGAGCCCAGCCAACCCGAATTAAGCCTAATTCGGGTCTAGCAAGGATTAACCAACTTTTGCATCAACAAGTTGGCGCCATCCGTGGGACCCATAACACTAAGCTAGAACAAAACCTCATCTCAAATTCCAATGACGAAAGGGCATCAGCAAGCCAATCCCAGGAATGTGAATCCTGGAAACCGGAAGCCCCAAGGGGAAGGGCAACCGTAGCGGCTTCCAGCCCTTGGGGGTAACGAGCACGATCTCCACAACGCCCCCACCTACCTCAACCCTGGACAATCCGGACCCAGGGAGTGCGCCCAACCCTCCTAACAAGGAACCGCGCAGACCATCGGTAGAGGAAGAGGTAGAGGCCCTACCACTCAGCGAGGAGGATCTTACTCGAGTTCTCACGCAGAACTTCGATAGGATCGTCCCGGGAATCGCATCGAGGCTGAATCTGGGGAGGAACCTCCAATCCAGACTCAACTTTGGCGACACCGGACCAATCACCTCCTCCCAAATTCAGAGAAAAATGAGAGCTCGACCTCAGGAACAGGGCACCTTTGAGGAAACTCCTCAACCCTGGAATGTGTTTGAACGCATAGGGGATCGCCTCGTACAAGAACTAGTGCAATCGCGAGAAGGAGAAAGGTCGGATGGTTCACCCGAACGGCTAGATCGAGAGTTGGCCAGAACCGCATGCCGCCCGAGTGTGTGGGACAGAATGAACACTGGGAGAAAGGCTCCTGGTTCGTCTCAAAAAAGTGGTCCCTATTCAAAAGATGGGGCACCACCACCGTCCCCAGATCCGTCTGGGGAGGACTCAGATGACCATCCGCCTAAGCGCCGTCGGCCTAGGCGCACACCTCCACCACCAAACAATGAGGAGTATTATGGTAGCCCTTACTATCGAGATACGGAAGCAGAGGACCTCTCGCGTCCATGGTGTGAACCATGGGATGACCCTAGGCTCACCCGGCCATGGGCGGATCCCAGGGAAGACCCGTTCACCCTCCGCATACGGAACTATTCTGAGGACACCAAATGTCGCATGCCGGCATGTATCAAGACTTATGATGGGTCCGGTGATCCTGTGGATCACCTCAAAATATTTGATACGCAGGCTAAAATTGAGCGATGGCCCATGCCCATATGGTGCCAAATGTTCAATTCGACCTTGATTGGAAACGCCCGTGACTGGTTCGAGGCACTCCCCCCACGGAGCATTGATAGTTTCACGGAACTACGCACTGCGTTTGAGAACAATTATACTCAAAGGAAGAAGTATAATAGGGATCCGGTCTCATTGGCAACCGTCAAGCAACGGCCGGGGGAGTCCACAGAAGCCTTCACTGAGCGCTTCAATGATGAGTGCACACGCACAAGAACCATGCCAGAGCTCCTGAAAATCTCTGACTACATGCACGCCATAACAGACAGAGAACTGATCAGGCGTCTCAATGACAAGCGTCCAGAGAGATATGATGACCTCATGGAAAGGGTCGGAAATTTCATAGAGGGAGAAACAGCTGTTGCCGCGGCCTACCCATCCCGAGGAAATGGGTACCGGTCAAATGACCAGTCCCGGAGACAGTCGGGCGGTCAAGGTAATCAGAACAATAACAAGGGCTCAGACTATAAGAGCCAAAGCAAAGGCGGACGGTCGGACGATAAGTTAACCCCCCTAAAGATGTCCTACCGGGAGATCTTGCTGACTGAAGGGGCGAACTTTCCAAGGCCTCCCCCAATGACCACTCCCCCGGAACGTCGGCAAGGAAGTCGCTTCTGCGAGTTCCATAATGACAAAGGACACGGCACGGAGGAGTGTATCCAGCTCAAGAAGCATATTGAGTCGCTAATCAAATCAGGCAAACTCAAGCACCTAGTTAAGGATTGGAAGGACGGAAAAGACAACAACAAGAAGTATGATAAGAAGGATCCCCAAAAGGACAAGCCTTCGACCATATACATGATCCAATCCAGACAGCGCCGCACGAGGCAGAAAGTTGGCCAAAAATTTTCACGCGGCAGGGAAATCTCATTCCCTCCCATCACAGCAAGCGATGTGATTGATGCGCCTCTCACTATCGAGATAAGCATTGGAACACACAATGTTCGTCGCATGTATGTGGATGGAGGATCGTCAGCAGAGGTACTGTATGAACACTGTTTTGTGCAGTTATGCCCAGAAATAAGAAGCCAATTAGTACCGGCCACGTCGCCGCTTACTGGCTTTAGTGGAGACACTATCTGGCCGATAGGGCAATTGCGTTTGCTTGTCACCATTGGGAATGAGGAACATTCCACTACGACATGGATGAACTTCATGGTGATACGCTCACACTCCCCGTATAATGGGATCATAGGCAGACCAGGCATTTTGGCTATCCGGGCAGTACCCTCTACGGCACACGGAATGATCAAATTCCCCGTTGAGGGGGGAATCGTTACTATTTACAACACAGTCATACCAACATCTGAGTGTCATACCGTGACAACACCGGCTCCACCTGTCCCACCCAAGGATGGATCACCACCTCCCAATTGGAAGGTAGCAATTCACCCTGACTACCCGGAACAGGAGGTATCCATAGGAGGGGCGCTCTCGGATAGCGGCAAAAGGGCCATGTGCTCTCTCCTGAGTGCAAACCTAGATATATTCGCATGGGAGCCAAAGCATATGACAGGCGTGCCACGCGCGATAGCAGAGCATAAGCTCCAGATCCGCCAAGGGTACCAACCCGTCAAGCAAAAGAAGCGCGGCCAGGCGCCCGAGCGCAGCCAAGTGATACTGGAGGAAGTACGAAAACTAGTGGACGCAGGCATCATACGCGAGGTATACTACCACGAGTGGTTATCTAATCCGGTCATGGTCAAGAAACATGACAGAAGTTGGCGCATGTGTGTGGATTTCACGGATCTAAACAAGGCCTGCCCACAGGACTGTTACCCGTTACCAGAAATCGACTGGAAGGTGGAGTCCTTGTGTGGATATCCTTTCAAATGCTTCTTGGATGCATATAAAGGGTATCACCAAATCCAGATGGCGGAGGAGGATGCAGAAAAAACGGCGTTCCATACGAGCCAGGGCGTATATTGCTATACGAAAATGCCGTTTGGATTAAAGAACGCCGGCGCTACATATCAGCGGTTGGTGGATAAAGCTTTTGAATCACAAATAGGACGCAACCTGGAAATATATGTTGATGACTTGGTGATAAAAAGCCACACGGAGGAGGCACTTCTCCGGGATGTCCAAGAGACATTCGACACGCTGAGAAGGATTAACATGAAGTTAAATCCAAAGAAATGTATGTTTGGAGCAACTAAGGGAATGTTCCTGGGATATTTGATTGACCCAAATGGCATCAAACCTTGTCCAGAGAAGACGGATGCAGTGATACGACTACCGTCCCCTCAGACACGGAAGGAGGTGCAGTCCCTGAATGGGAAATTAGCCGGACTGAATAGATTCCTATCTAAATCCGCAGAGAAGTCATTACCTCTATTTAAGACACTCAAGAAGTGTATTAGAAAAGGAGACTTCCGCTGGACGAAGGAAGCCGAGGAAGCTTTCGGCCAACTCAAGCAGCATCTCGCATCTCTCCCTATGCTAGTAGCTCCCCGGCCAAAGGAGGAACTCATTATGTATCTCTCAGCTAATCATGTCGCAATAAGCGCGGTGCTTATGACGGATAGAGATACAATACAAACTCCGGTCTACTTTATAAGTGGAACACTACAAGGGGCGGAGTTGAATTATTCCTCCATGGAAAAATTGGTGTTAGCACTAGTATTTGCAACAAAGCGGTTGCGCCGGTACTTTCAGGCGCACCCAATTGTGGTGATTACGGATCAGCCAATCAAGCAGGTTATTTCTAGACCGGACGTGGCAGGGAGGCTAGAGAAATGGAGCATCCTATTGGGGGGGGCATAATATATCTTACAGACCAAGGACGGCTGTTAAAGGCCAGATCTTGGCAGATTTCCTGATCGAGAAGCCGGATGAGGAAGAACCAATTATTAAGCAAGACGAGATCCCAACGGAACCTTGGGTGCTATTCACGGACGGATCCTCATGTACAGACGGGTCCGGGGCAGGTCTCATCCTCACGAATCCAGAAGGAATGGAATTCACATACGCCCTCCGTTTTGAGTTCACGGCCACCAACAACGAAGCGGAATATGAAGCATTAATTGCGGGTTTAAAAATCGCCGCTAGAATGGGAGTCCGCAACCTTGAGGCCTACGTGGACTCACGGCTTGTCGCGAACCATATTCTAGGTGGGTATGTGGCTAAGGAGGACAACATGGTCAGGTACTTGGAAAAAGTCAAGTCGTTAATCGCGACTTTCAGTAAGTTTTCCATCAAGCAGGTGCCGAGGGGCGAGAACAAGAAAGCGGACGCTCTTAGCAAGATCGTATCCACGAGCTTCGCTCACTTGTCTAAACAAGTTTTGGTGGAAATACTCAAGGAGAAATCTATCACGGAAGGGGAGGTAGCTGCAATAGTTGAGGAGGAGGGACCTACGTGGATGACCCCAATCATCAACTATTTGACTAATGAAACCCTTCCAGACGAGGAAAAAGCAGCAAGGCGCATTAAAAGGAAGTCACAACATTTTGAACTTCGAGAAGGCATCCTTTACAAGCGCTCTTTCTTGCAGCCGTGGCTGCGGTGTGTTGGACCACGCCAGGCGGCTTACGTCATCAGTGACATACATGAAGGGTTGTGCGGCATGCATGCAGGCCCACGATCCGTGGTAGCTAGAGCCTTACGAACAGGTTATTATTGGCCCACCATGCACAGAGACGCGCGCGACATGATTCGCAAGTGCAATGATTGCCAAGTGCATAGGCCAGTACCGCGACACCCGCAGCAGGAGCTTACACCTATCACGTCCCCATGGCCATTTTACAAGTGGGGAATTGACATTGCAGGACCATTTCCTGTAGCTGCGGGGGGGGGGGGGGGTTAAATTCTTGATTGTTGCAATGGACTACTTCACACGATGGATAGAAGCCAAGGTAGTCAAGTCTATCATAGGTAAGCAGGTCAAGAAGCTTGTGTGGGAACACATTGTGTGCCGTTTTGGTCTACCAGGAGAAATCATCTCGGACAACGGCAAGCAGTTCACGGACAACCCGTTCAAAGATTGGTGCGCATCATTGAACATCAAACGGCGCTTCGCATCTGTTAAGCATCCACAAACAAACGGCCTCGTCAAACGAGCAAATAGAAGCTTGGGAAATGGCATCAAGGCGCGTCTGGATGAACGAAGTGGCAAA
Organism: Glebionis coronaria; assembly: GCA_025667525.1. Taxonomy (NCBI): domain Eukaryota; kingdom Viridiplantae; phylum Streptophyta; class Magnoliopsida; order Asterales; family Asteraceae; genus Glebionis; species Glebionis coronaria. The sequence goes on from CM046875.1 coordinate 50,810,909, forward strand.
TGGGTCGATGAGTTATCACATGTGATATGGGCGCATAGAACTATGATCAAAACAGCCAACGGGGATACTCCGTTTGCATTGGCCTACGGAACTGAGGCTGTTATTCCAGCAGAAATAGGAATGCCTACCATCCGCACAGCGGAGGTTAACGTCGTCACGAACGACGAACAATTGCGAATAAACCTGGATTTGTTGGAAGAAAAAAGGGAAATAGCAGCCATCAATGAGGCTAAGTCCAAGGCTAAGATGAAGGCTTATTATGACGCCAAGGTCAAGGGTGTTTCCTTTCGGCCGAGAGACTACGTCTATCGTGCTAACGAAGCAAGTCGAGCGGAGAACACAGGAAAGCTGGGCCCCAAGTGGGAAGAACCGTATGAGGTCACTGAAGCCTTGGGGCGAGGCGCGTACAAGCTACGTGACATGGATGGCCGCGACCTAGAGCGCACATGGAATATTTCCAATCTCAAAAGGTGCTATCTCTGAAAGCTACGGCTTCCGCATGGGTACTTCGCTATATGCGGTCTTAATAAAGAACCATGCGGTTTTATCTGTTTTGTTTTTATTATGTTTGTTTAGATTCTTTTCTTGTTTTTTTTAGGACTTGTCATTATTGTTCAAACAAAAATGTAAACGTTCTAATAAAATGCCGTGGTGCCTAGCTAGCTCCACGGCTTGTTTCGTGCAAATCATTTTTTAGAGTTTTTTTGTATGAATTTTACTTATATTATAATATGTTATGTTTTATTCATATGCATTCTTTCAAAATTACTGTACATGTACTATACGCCTCCAGGCGGGGTAAGAGGATTAAGTGAACCTACTAATTCAACTTGCCGCGTAAGAGGGATGCAACCCCAGCCGCCCGGACCATGTGTCCTTACTAGACACCTTACTCACAAGACGTTGGGGTAAGTTTCATATGCTATAGCCACACGGTGCTCCGCATAGCAAAGACGCACGTCGCATGTCTAGTAACTTATAGACTTGTATGTATTTTCTTTCTTTGTGTGTAAGACGTGATATATCATGTAGTATTCGGCTACAATATTTCAACACAAGTAAAAATACACAAGTTTCCAAAAATATCAAAATTGTCGTGGTTACTCACGGACTTATATACAAAACGCAAATGTTGTTAGCCGTGTACATGCACGGACGAATAGGAACAATAAATATTCAAAGGGTTACAAACCAAAAAGTGTCTGAAAGGGATCATAAGTAGAGAGCATCCTACATAGCGGGGAAAAACTTACCCATTTCTACTTGCTCTTCGACTAGACACGATAGCCATTCATCACTTTCTTTCCGCTTCTGGGCTTGAGACGTAGTCCTCTCCAGCGCCACACTTAAGGGTTCTTCGCCAAGCACGATTCTGGTGACGTCCTCGTATATGGGGAGTGTCAGGTGGCTGGGGGACGGAGTAAAAGAAGCACTGGAAGACGCGCTAAGACTGAGCTTTTCCATAATTTCAATATTCGGCGCATCTTTGGTGGCCTCCAGCTCATCCAAAAATGGATAGTGCAGATTTTGCATCGCGGCCATCGAGGCAGTCATTTTGCTAGCAGCTTCAGGTTTAAAAAAGGCATGGTTGGTAACATCCTTCCCCTTTGAGATCAGCTCAGCGGCCTCAACCATTCCCTCGTGCCGTCCGTGGTCAATACCATCAGACACAAGGTTGGCGAATTGTTGCACAAAGTCCGGGGCCTCTAGCACCTTCATGACGGCCAGGCGTGCTCCGTGCCCAACCATCCACCTACGGCCGGCAATGGCTGTTAGCAGTTGGGGGCATAAGACATTGTCACGCTCAGCAGTGAGGGTGTCAATCATCAACTCTTTTTGGGCAAATGCCTCTTTCAGTTCTTGGATGACCGCCCTCTCATCAGCAAGGTCTCTTTGTACTTTTTCCATGTTTTGGACGGCCAGGTGCGCGTCCTCTAGTTTCTGGTTAAGCACGTCTACTTGGCTGGAGTACGAGCGGGCAGAAGCTTCCGCCGTGGCTACCTATAAGGATAAAAAGTGTTAGCACATTTCTTTTGTAATATGGGTGGTGCGGCAGGGGTATGTACCTTGGTGGTTGCAGCATCTAGTCGTGACTCAAGGTTGGTTACTTGCTGGTCGTATTCACTCGCTCGGGCTGACTGTTTTTTAATGGTCGCCTCGACATTGACCAGTTGGGATTGGAGGTCAGCGATCTGAGCTTCATTATCTTCAATCATTTTCTCCCTCCGTCCAACTTTCCTTTTGAGAGAGTCAACATGCCCAAGCGCGGCTTCAAACCTAACCCTCATTGAGGTTCCCATCGCCATTTGGTGTACCAGAGTGCCATTGTACTCATCCGCCAAGTCCGCATGACTGAGCAAGTTTACCTCTTGCACCAAGCTTGGTGGTATGCAGTTGTTGAGGTACTCCCGGCACTCATCAGCGTTCCTCAATCGTGATGCCGTGGTAATATTCCATACTGGGTTAAATGGTTGAGGGGCGCCGGACGTGGGGAAGTCTTGGGAGGCTATGGGTGAACCATCTTCAAATACGGGGCCGGACCTTGTGGGGGCCGTGGGGTTTTCTTCCATTGCTTTTCCTTTCCCCTTATCAACTTGGGTGTCAGAAGGAGGCGCGACACCAGTCTGGTTGTCCCTGTGAAACAAATATTACGAAATATCTTAAGTATTGCTTACAAGAAAACTTGTCATTCTTACATATTAAGATGGGGGCTTACATATTGCTTCTTGCTACTTCGGAGGCGGTTGGGGCAATTTGAGTGACGGGATCGACATGAGCGGCCTGGTTAGCCTCGGAACCCTGGGTAGCACTCCCGACAGATTGATACAAGGGGTGGTCTTCTCGAAGTCTCTTGGCGGGAGCATTGTGTTCGCCAATCTCGACTGAGGCAGTCCCTCTCGCACGGTTGCCTCTTTTCCGGGTACGCCTGGCGACGGGCTGCGTTATTACTTCATCGATCTCCTCCTCGGCTTCTTCTTCCTCCTCTTCTTCCAGGTTGACATGTTGTTGCGCTTCATCATCATCATCGCCCATCAGTCGGCGAATGCTGGATGTGGTTCGTTCAATATTGTCCCCCTGTTGTTCCCTATGTGGTGAGGAGGGCCCGGCTCCTCCTTCATTCATCTGATTGTCACCATCGCTGTTGTCTCCATGCTCCTCGTCAAAATGGGGATCAGGCACGGCTTCCAAAGCAACCGTCACGGGTCGGGTGTGCTCAAGTAGGGGTTGTTCATTTTCACGGAGCAGACGGAGACCTTCCGGCACAAGCTTCGGATCGCCCTGGCGCAACAGTCCAAAAAAGTTCATTTCTGTCCAGCACAAAACAACATATGTTAGTTATTAATCAAATACATGTATACATTTCTTTTGGCGTACGGATGATTAGCCTACCTTCGCACTGCCTTCTCCAAAAAACGGGATACCTATTGGAAGGACCAAAGTAATTGCGACTAATCCCTAGCAGGCATAGGAATGACTTGGGAAGGTTTCTATGGAACCCAGTCCTATTCAAATCTAACTCTTGGGAGTGGCGGGGGTTGTATGTACTTGTGTGCGGCTTGGGGTCGTGAGGGATCCTAGTTCTAATGATATAATCGCCCGGCCATACCACTGCGTCAATGAAAAAGTAGTGATCATACCAATTTTTCAATGAATCCATGGGTTTGTTGTGCGATTGGGGACTGTTGGAGGCTCGTTTTTTGAAAGATACCCAACCGTTTACTATGTTGGGAACATAAAAGAGACGGAATAATTCTACAGTTGGGGGGATTCTCCTAGCACGGCAGAGGATCTCGAATTGGCTAATTTTACAGGCACCTATGCAGTGAAGCTGACTAATGTGTACATCATAATATCCTAGCAGATCTACAAGAAAGTGGGTGAAAGGGATGCGGTAATTAGCCGCGTCAAAAAGGCGAGTATAGAGGCCTATCTTACCCGCTGGAGCCTCAGTTATGAGGTCTCCGGCGCCAGGAAGTGAGGGGTGTAGGTTGGTAGGGATGAAATAATTTGTACAAAAATGGTTTAATTGGTCTTGGGTCATGACATTCAGCACGGATTCAATGGTAGGGCTGTTTCTATGAGCCATTACTAGTAAAGAGTGTAAGGACGTGGTGTTCTAACCTGCGTGTGAAGGGATCCGTGCGTATTTGGTTCAAGCTAAGAGGAAAGCTTTAATGGCAGAAATGGAGGTTGTAAACTGTGTGTTTCACACAGCCGTGGGGGTGGCTTATTTATAGGGTTGCCTCATGGGTCACAACCTGTTGGATGTATGACACGTGTCTGCTACTATTCTTAATCGTGTGGCTATGGGGCAAGTGGCAAGTGAAACATCAGGTGGGACCCACGGGTCATATCTGATTCAAACGTTTGCACTGCTCAAAGCTCTGACTGTCTGCACTTTTGTCAGTCAAACAAGTCAGATGAACAGTTGTTCGTGTCGGGTTATGCGGCTCTTACGTAAGACTTGACATTTAATGATATATTTAATTTGTCTCGGTTGCTATATGCGGCTGAGATATTGATGAGATATCTTCTTAAGCCAGGTTGCCACGTGCGGCCAATATAAATTCTTGGACAATTTGTCATTTCTTTTGGTTTCCTTGGTACGTCCGGGAGCATCTTTGTAGTCTAGAGGTTCCACCTACGGTTGTAACAACTAGACTGGGGGGACATGATGACGTATAGTCCCCAGCCGGGTCATGGACACGGCCCATGGGTACTACCCGTATCCGGCCCATCACAGATGGGTGTAATAATGTCATTCAGGCTTATGGGCTTGGATGAACAGTAACCGCACACATGTGTGCGGCCCACGGCCCGGTGCGGCCGACATGGCCGACATAGGGTTAGACAGAATAATCTTCTGTCTAGGAATATCTTTACCCCAATAAGAGAGGATATTTACTACCAAGATTAGAAGATAACAATCATTCTAAATCTGGTGATTATCTCTTCCTTGGGGCCGAAGCATCAGTGGAAGCCCACTAGGGTTTCACTGCCTATAAAAGGAACCCCCAAGGGTTCCACAAAGGTATTACGACTTGTACTCTAAACTCACATAAAACCTTAAACCGATTACTTACTCTCACGCCGGAGTCTAATCGTGGGAAACATTCCCACGGTAAGCCTAACGCGTGCTGTTTAGTGTGCAGGATCCCAACCAAACGATTCACTTGGTGCAGGAGCCGGAGCCCAGCCAACCCGAATTAAGCCTAATTCGGGTCTAGCAAGGATTAACCAACTTTTGCATCAACACTCTTGGTAGAGGGAGTTTGCCTGATTTGCCTCCAGTGAATTCCTGGAACACTGATGTTCTTGTAGAATCAATAAAGCAGCTTGTTAGTTCCTTAAGTTTTTTTCCTATTTCAATCTTTGTTTTCTATTTACTAAGAATACTAATATGAAAAAATACTGGCTCCTGGAATTAGCTGGCCAACTGTAATCGAGAACCTTGACCACGAGGGTTTCTACATCCGGGACGAGGCAACATTTTCTCTACTGATTTCTTGTTACAGACATGCATCACAAGATCCCTTTCCCCTCGCTGCTGTTTGTGGCAATGTTTGGAGAAACACCGAGGGACAGCTGTCTTTTCTGAAATACGTTGTATCTGAACCGCCTGAAGTATTTACTTTTGCACATTGCAAAAGACAATTGGTATGAAGATCTGTATTTACTTTTTTGGGAACAATTTGAGTTATAGTATCCAAGTATTTACACCATTCTTTCATCCATTTTTGCAGGCGAATGTTGATGCTGTCAACAGTCACAAGTTTCAACCTGGCCATGCAAATCATGCATGGTTGTGCCTCGACCTTTTGGAGGTGTTGTGCCAACTAGCTGAGAGAGGCCTTGCAAAGTCTGTTCGTTCACTGTTTGAACATCCTCTTAGGCATTGTCCTGATGTGTTGCTATTTGGGATGGCTCATGTTAACGTACTGTCTTTTCACATTGTTTGTTTAGTGTCTACTTTTATGGAACTTGTTCATGGCTGACGGATATATTAAAAAATATGCAGACAACATACAATCTTCTCCAACATGAAGTTTCTTTGGCTGTTCTTCACGTGATACTTAAAGATGCATCTTTGGGTGGCATTCTGCTCCATAACTGGCATGGTAACCCTCCTTTTTTGTTGAGAGCTATGAGTGATACTCTCGACATGGATTTAGATACTATGCCTAGAGTATTGGATCTATGCCATGAGTTAAAGGTTAGATACTATCTTTTTATCTATTTACATGCTTCTATGATTTTTTGTGTATGCTAAGATGTCTTTCTAATTACAGATCTTATCGCATGTATTGGACATGCTACCTTTTTCTTTGAGTATCAAGCTCGCTGCCCTGGCGTCTCGAAAAGAACTCGTAGATCTGGAGAAGTGGTTGGGCACATATATAAACACTTACAGTGATACTTTTTTTGCGGTAAAGGATACGTTATGGTTTCAATATATTTATATATTCATGCTTCAAGATACAAAGATCTAATAGGATGATTTTCAGGAGTGCTTTCGTTTCCTGAAGGAGGTTGAGTCTAGCGCTCAGGAACCTTCCAATCGTTTTCATAGCTCTGGGAACATATGGAGTGCTTTTAGGGAGACAGTTCATGTTTTTTAAAGGTTTTTACCCTCCTAATGGTGGTTACATTATCAATTTGATTGTCTGTAGCTCACCAGTGAAAATTGTTCTGTTTCTTATAGGTCCTTCCGTCACACACGGGCTTGCTGTCCTCTGACTCGCTTTCCACGGAATTGGAGAGATTACATCTGAAATTTACAAATAATAGTACAAGGATGATGAATAATGGTGGCCCTGATTCATCAACAACAGAAGTATATGCAGATGATATAGAGAAAGAGTCCAACTTATACTTCCAGCAAATGTTCTCTGGTCAGTTGACAGTTGATGAAATGATTCAAATGCTAGCCGGGTTCAAGAAATCTTCTGAGAAGAGGTTTATCCTTCATTCATTTTTATGTTTTAGACTTACTTATACCCCATCATATTAATGTTACAAGTATAGTAACTTGTTCATCTTCTCAATTTGTTTTCGTATTGGTTTCTGGATCATGTAATGTGATTTAGTTGGAACATGGAAGAATAATACTTTCAACAATGAGTTTACCACATATAAACACCTTGGATGATTTGGGAATTACCTAGCAAAATGGCAATAAGAGACGTACTAACATTTATGTTTTGCTATTTTGTGATCTCCTAGGGAAAAATCCATATTTGAGTGGAAGATGTTTATGAACTCTTTTTGAGTTTATTAGTATTAGAGACTGAATTTCATATTTGTATGTTAAATTATTCGGACTATACATATTTTCTTCAAAAGGGAGTCATGTTTGCCATGAGCTATATAGATTCTCAAGACGTTTTCGACAAACAAAAATACAAAAAAAAATGAACGTTATGTCAAAAACAGTTATGCGACAAACAAGATGGAACAAGAATGTCAAAAAAGACCTCGCAGCAACGCGCGGGCAAAACCCCTCTCGTTTAGCTACAACTTTGGTTTTGGTTTTGATTTTGTCCCAGCTTAAGGAAATAACTTCCAACTCAACTTCCAACTCATTTGTTCTATATAAAGACATTCCTAAGTTTCTAACAAAGTTATGAAAACACATTGCAAACAGATTATATCCAAACTTTATATCAAAGTTTTCAACAACGTTTATATGATATATTCCGTCAAAAAACTCTATGAATTATTTCTATTTTAATTATCGCATGTTTCGACAGTTCCATCACAATATGATCTTACCACGATATGACGTATCGTAAATTATTTGTCGTTTAGCGAATTCCGCCGCTATGCGCGGGTAATCGCCTAGTAATTATTAAAGTTTGTACTGTTCTCCAAACAGGAAATATGATTATTTTTCGAAAATATACGTATACAGTTTTTGAAGTTTATCATGGCGAAAATCAATACCCAAGGACCAACTATTTAACATACATCCACACTCAGGGACCAAAAGTGTAACGAATATTGACATAAACCCCTAAAATCTTGTCTTCATTTACATAAACAAAAATCTGTCTTCAATGAACAAACATGTAAAAGTTGCATAAATACTCTATACATCTTGCATGAATTTACGTAATTCGTTCTTAGAATCCATCCTTGTAACAAAATTTAACAAATCCGAATCGTGAACCCGATCTGAACCCGAACCCGAATAACCTATTCGGGTCGGGTCACTCAGGTTCAAAAACATATTCGGGTTGACCCGAATTAACTTGAGTTTAAGTAGGCTCGAGTTTGGGTTTATATTTTTTAGCATTAACCCGAATTGATCCGACCCAAACTAATCCGAATCGAATTGACCCAAACTCGAATAACCCGAGTTTTAATTAAGCTCAGATTCACGTATGATTTTTTTACTCTCAATCCAAATTAATCCGATCCAAATTAACTCGAATCTAATCGGGTCAACCCAATCACACCCCTAGCTGTAATAGTTCAAAATTCAATTCTGAATGCACATGAATAAAATTTTGTTAGCTAATGGGCTTGTGTTTGTTTCTTTTAACAACTTGGCCCACTTCAATAAAAACTTAAATAAATAGAAAAACATGGTAAAAGATCAATTTTTTCTTGGTGTCACTTTATATTCGACATGTTAAACATTCCAATTTCGGGTGAAGTTCATTGCTTATATAAGAGGTGTAAATGAAAACCGGATTTTTAAAAATCCGGTTCAAAAATCCGAACCGGTTTTTCCAAAATTCGGTTTACAAATTATCCGATCCGGATTTTTCTATCCGAACCGGTTAGACCGGTTTCTAGATTTTAAAAAAATCGGATAAAAACCGGATAAATTTCCGGATTAATCCGGTTTTTTAAAAAACCGGATTTAACCGGTTTTTTACAATTTATTAAATATTTTTTTTTTAAAAAAAACCGGTTTTTTTTTTTACCGGCTAAAACCGGATAAAACCGGTTTGCCTGAAAAGTCAAACTAGCCGTTGGGTTTGACTTTTCAGGCAAACCGGTTTTATCCGGTTTTAACCAGTTGAATGGCACTCTCGCAGTATTGATGAGGGTATGAAAATTGACTAATCACACGAGTCCTCAGTAATTTTTGTGCCAACTTTAACCCAGTTTCTATACAAGAATTCAGACCCATGGTCGATCTAAATTTGACAAGTCTTTGTAAATAAATTCCGAAAAAAACGGCACCAACACTTTTAACCGAAAACCTGAACCGAACATTTTTAACCGAAAAAACCCTGATCCGAATATTTTTTAACCGAAAAAACCGATCCGAAAAAAATCCGATAACGAAAATTTTAATCCGAAAAAAATCCGATACGAACTTTTTAATCCGAAAAAATCCGATTGAGAAAAATCCGATCCGATCCGAAACCGGATTTTCAAAAATCCGGTTTTATCAAATCCAGATTTTCAAAAATCCGAATCCGGTTTTATCCGATTTTTTCGCACCTCTAGCTTATATAACCAAAATTGCTTTGGTGCTTATCATGGGCATCTCAATATACTTGTCAAGAGAACAAAAGTATAACCATTAAAACAGTATAACCATTAAAACATGCATTAAACGTACTCATGAAATGATACATGTTATCTTTAGACCATACGGTATGGCGAGCTGATGGCATCGTGTCATGAAACCAGCTTGACTCTACGACGCCAGATCTTTATTGAGTCTTGGTTGGTGAGGCTTCGCGCTATGCTTATCACCTCACGCAGTGGGTTTTATGTTTTTTTTCACGCTATATTCACGAGCCCACGCGGCGAGTTTTAAATTTCTTTTTCTTTTAAGTGTGGAAGTGGAACAAAAGGTGTCTCGTGGCATCAGAAATATGCGAAATATCCTTCTGTTATTACAAAATAAATGATGTTTACTAATAAAAGTTTTGCTTACTAATAAAATTTACAATTATTTAATTCAATGACTTTTCTTTACTAAAACACAATGAATATAAAAGTAAAAAAAAAAACCCACAACATTTGCTTACTTTTTTTCCTACTAAAAAAAAGTAATTAAAAGTTTTACATTTTTACTTACTCAATATTGAGTAAGTAATGACCTTTAGTGCTCTTATTTACTATTTTTCTTAATTGTAGGAGTTGATAAAAAATGATTTTTTGTGTCTCTTTTGAGTAGAATTTGATAAAAAATACTTTTCCTTACTCTTTTTGAGTAATTATAGATTTTTAGTGCTCCTCTTAATTATTTACTCTTTCGTATTTAATTTAATAAGCAAATGTCATAAATTTTATAATGTGTGTTAATTAAATAAGAAGTTCTGGCATTATAAGAAAACGAAAATGGTATCGCTTTTCCCTCGACACTACCCATAACACGAAAATGTTCTTTTGGTCGTGTTTTCGTCTTTTTATTGCATTACGTTTTTTTTAACAAATTTTACATTTTGTTAGTTATGAACTCGTTTAAGAAATGTTCAAAAAAGAAAAAAAAAAAACTCGTTTAAGAAAGAGAAAGTTGGAAGGAATGTCATTAAAATTAGATGAGTAAAGCTTACCATTATAGGTAAGTTCAGAGACGAAATTATGATTAAATGTTATCGAGTTTATGTAAACTTTTTGAACATATTAGAAACATATTATTGATGGACCGAATGTATTTAATATAGATTTAGTAAAAATTAATGTTTTTCTTAAAACTAATACTACCTCGAAAAACTTAATGAGATTCTTTCGAACCCATGAAAACCTTCCGGTTTCGTTCCTGTCTAAGAGGGTGTTTGAGATTATCTATTTATTTTATTTTCAAAATGGATATAAATTAAAATGAGTGTTTGGATGATAAACGAAAAAAAAATGATTATTTGCGTTTAAAATATTTTAAAATTGAGTTTTGAAAAAAACAAGTAAAAATCTACTTTTCAAAATAGAAAAAATTAAAATAAATCAGTTTTATTCATTTAACTAATCAAATAAGACAACTAATTTGATTTGTCAAACACTAATAAAATTTGATATTATTACGATTTCAAATAACATAGAATTAATATTATTTATTAAAAATCATATTTTTTAAATATTGATTATCTAATTATTTATTTTTAAAACAAATAATCTATTTCCAGTAAGTAATGTAAAACAACCGAAACTTACATGTCTGATACATGATCCGTGTAGGAATGTGTTCAAAAACCATCATTTCAAATAATTGGAGTCTACTAACTTTTGGATTAAGTTTACCATTACTGGAGCCACTAACCTTCAGTCGTCCTTTATCACATGCAGTTTCATGATCATGTCGTCATTGATAACGAAAGAAAAATGAAAGTTTCACATAGGATGAGTAATAAACGATAAGAAAGCTTTTGTCTACTGTCGTTCACATTTGTCTTTTTGCATGTCCATAGGTTACGTGAAGAAAACCAAAATATCTAGAAGTCTTATCTACGTTGAAGTAATCAAGTAAACCGTTTACTTCGTTTCTTTTTCTTTGGACTGAAAATGATGGACACTTGAAGCCTAGTTTCGACTCTCTTCGTGTATATAATAAGTTATCTGTAAAGTTGTTTGTAAAAGCTTGATAACAAGTCTTTTAAATACTTGATTTAATGATATGAATTTATTATACACATACTAGTAATTATTAAAGCTTTCTCAAATGATTTTGGTATATGCTAAGCTCTTGCTAAACATTTTATAAAATAATTAAAAACATTTTTACTGTTTGACCCATTGTTAGTGTTCTAAATCTTTTATACTCTTTCCGTCTTATAATAATAGTTCACCGATAAAAAATATGCTGTTTAATAAGAATATTACTTTTTCAGGTGTTTTTTTCTTACTTTTTACACAATAACAATTTTACTTTCACCAATTAATTTACAACTTCTTTATTATTTGTAATAATACCTTCAAGTGAGGATAATATTGTAAACTTAGTATATATTTCTTATCTATTTTTATACTAGACTATTAATATTAGACGTTCAGAAATAGTAACATACACCGTTAATATGAGACGAAAGGAATAACAATTTTATATATTAATTTAGTTAGAACACCCATTATTGCGATGTGTGGTAAACATGCGATGCATTTATTTATCAAATGAATGAATATGAATAAAAATTTACGTATGTTTTATTAAATGAATGAACGTGATCAAAAGTCTTAATGATGTTTATTTATTCGTTTTTAATGTCCATACATTTACGCCTTAATCAACAAACATAATCAACACAAACAACTTTATTTTTTAATGAACAAACATGAATAGAAAATTCCTCCTTTTAAACTTTCTCGTTTGTATATTAGTCCATTTGAAATAAAGATAACATGAATAAAAATTCATTCGTTTTCGTTCAGTTCATTTACCGCTTTAAATTATATTTATTCCTAACGCATAACCCAACTTAATACAACCTCTTATTAAAATACTATTTTTTCTTCCACTTATCAACAACCTGATCCATAATTTTTTTACCATTTATTAACAACCCAACCTAACATAACTCAACTCAACTTAACCTAAAATATAATTTAATTTTTATATTAAATTAAAAAATTAAAAAAATTGATATAAAATTATACTCTGTATAATAGCAAACGGTGTCACAACGAGGGACTTCACCGGTCCGAGGTGGCACCCTCGCCGGTGCTCACCGTGACACCGACCCCCCTCGCCGTGAGCCATTCGCCAGATTTCAACGAGAGGAAGAAGGAAGAAAATCGGGCCCCACATGTTTTTAGTTGGTTTTTTTGTGAGTGAGTGGTGGGAGGAGAGAGACTAGTTGTGAGTGAGGGGGTGTTTAGTTGATTTTTTGTTTTGGTTAGCTGAGATTATGTGACGCTGAAGTGGCACAAGTGAAGAGAGGAAAGTTAACCGTGACACCTTTTACTCTAAGAAAATAACTCCAACAACATGGCTGAAGTGGCTGGTGGTTTTTGATTTCCGACCACATAGCAGAAGACGACGTTGTTTTTTGTGATTTCCGGGAACATAAAACCAACCTCATTTTGATTTATCATTTTGGTTGGTTTGGATATGAATAAAAATATTGCTGAAAATATAATTCAAAATGATAAATATGATAAAGGTTTAGGAAAGATAAAAAAAGATTTAAATTAAATATTAAGCCACTCATAATGTAACACATGGCTAGGTTGGGTTCACAATTTGAAGATCACGCACCGAACTGGTCGTGATGATTTTTTTCTCACTTTTAATATTAAAATATGTTTTCAAATATAATAATAGATTTTTGTACTTTTCTGTCTTTCGACCAGTCGGAAGAAATCACGAATAAATCTAGTCTTAGAGAACATGCAAACTAAATCGCAATTCGTGAACTTTCAGGCGAACTAAGTGACAATGGTTTTTTTTCTCGGTTAATTCAGGGAGTGATTTTGTAGCCGCAAATATTCAAGTAAGTCGATAAAACTTAGTTTTTTTTTAAATTCGACACGACTACTTACAATAATTTTTACTTAAATGACACAAAAATAAAAAAAAAATTACATAGTATTTGATGATCGTGGCGGAGGGACATAGGGACCAAAAAGAGGCTTGAGCCCTCCCACAATATTATCACTTAGTGTAATTTTTTATAACTTTCATTAATAAATTTACTTTTTTATATTTTGACCCTTTTATTATAATAATCGGTTTCGGTCTTTCTACAATAAATTTTCTAGATCCGCTACTGTTGATGATAAATTGATAATAAGATACATTGTTAGCTGTCTATTGAATTACAAAACTAATTTCATAAAAGAATATATTTATCAGATATAAAAAGTTATCTATTATATTATAAGATTCAGTCCTAATATTGAATGCGAAGTCTATTAAATTTAATGACCCTAATTCACTTCTAATCATTTAATAATCCGGTTCATGTAACAATTAAGTCTTGCAAATCAAGAGTCTCTGGATGAATTTTCTGGAGTTACAGTTGCTATAAATGAGATGCAATCAATTAAATATGTGCAATTAATCAATACCAGGCATACGAAAAGTTCATATAATACTATAAATTAGAGTCGAATGAAGTGAGTTCCAACCATATTTGTGAGGTGCAGCCCATAACCCAAACTTAAAAGCAACCCAACATGTCAAAAAAGGATTTGAGAAACACCAGCAAAGTTGTTCACTTCCCGGTACTTATCCACCACCACAACCACGATTTCGCCAAAAAAATGCAGTGGCAGTCGTGATGGTGGTGACGGTTTTGGAGTTGATGAAAAACATATTTATAAAAACTGATTCCAAACCAAACTGAAATATAAAGACTTGATCTCATTTTTTCTCTATTTCGTGTGGTAATACAAAACCATAGATCTTTTAAGATCCAAACACGAAATAAAATCATCATAGATCTTTAAGAAAACACAAAAGCTAAAGCAAAAAACACAAGCAAAAACCTACCCGCGACCTTCAGTAAAAGATCTTGAAGTCGTAGGCTTGATAAGATTAAAAACGAATGGTAATTTCGTGATTAGGTTCCAAGCATCAAAGAAAAAGGAAGAGATTAAAGAGTATTCAAGAAATCATCATTCATTGATCTGTCACGAGATACAACCTCTCTTTAATATATGAAACTAAAAAATGAATTATAACAATCATGCTATATTCATTTGATTCTTTGTTTCTGTTTACACAAAAAAAATAATACAAAACAACACCTACCCGAGATCAATGAATGATGATCTAGAAGATGAAATTTGAGAGTGTGTTCACTGTTCGAACATGAAAAAGAAAAAGATTGGTGCATGCAGCTTTGGATTTTCATATGTAACAAGTTTATACTTTTGATATATGTTTGTACAAATGAGAAGGTTGTGATAAATCGAAGGATCAAATGATTTAAATGATAAACTGATGAGAATCGTTTGTAGAATATTTTGGTTGTTGGTATGAGATGAGAGAAATGGAGGCGTAGGATATGTTAATGTGATTAGAGTAGACTTTTATTAAGGATACAGAGGTCTTATGAAACACCAATGAATCAGGTAAATTTATATGGGTTGTTGAATAAATGGTTTTCTACACAATCTTTGGGCCATCTAAATTGTATTATCGATCATTATTGGGCCTTAACCGAAAATATCTCAATCAAGTGAACTTTGGGCTGCTGTTTGTGTTCGGTTTATTGCAAATCTAAAAGTTTGCTTAAATTTATTACTTAATATGGATAATATCTTATACAAGAATGAGAATGCACAAAACAATGGTTAGTTAAGTATTTTTTACCAAGATAAAAAATGAAAATTTTACACTTTGTAGCAATCTTTAGCAAAATAACACAAAGCAAGCAAACATCATTTTACATTTTCCAACTATACCTTATGCCATTAACAAAACTTAAACTCAGTTCTTCTCAACTTTCAAGCACTTCGCTTTTACACGAAGGTTAAGCCTAGTGCAACACATAACACATAAGTTACACCCTAAACACTTTTATGGTTCCACAAGATTTAGTCCTGGTGCATCGCACAGAGTACACCCATGCGATGCACCATAGTTGATTCTGGATATTTATCGCAATGCATTACAACTAAGTTGACCAAATCGTGACATCGCATATCTCATAAGTTCACTCTCATATATATTTTAAATGTTTGAAATGATCTAAACATTAAATATACAAATGTTTACCAACATCTATCAAATACCACCACATCAATCTATATAAAATAATTTCATGCCACAAAAATCACATGTAACAATCCGCCATAAACATCTAAAATCAACCCTAATGCATCGCACGGGTGTATTCAAACCTCGTAAGAATGAAAAGTTCAGTGATTTATGTGGTGTTGTTTTTATTAGCACGTGTCGATGTGTATACAAGTGCAATATGGATCATATATATATGCGTACAACGCAATCCACACAATATTTTGTAATGTATATTATTGTACAAATTTTTTTTGGTGGTGTATGTCATTTCATCGTCAAAATCCAGTGATTTTGTCGAATGCCTATGTCACTCGTGCCGTTATCATCTAGAAGCTAAGTGTCAACTTTTTACATCACCAAATAAATCTTAAACGACCCGTGACCATTTTATTTACATATATAGTACTATTTTCTGAGGTAATTATCTAAAACATGTATATGCTTTTAAACAACTTTTTCGAGTTTCATGCAGATATCGTTGGTTTTTGTTAAATAGCATGGTTTGTATTTAATTTTTGCTTAGGACGTGTGAGATATATTTGTAATTTGAATATTATAACTTAGTTAAAACTAGTGTTTTCACAAATAGTGATCTAGTGGTAAGAATATCACTCTTTCAAAGTAAATGCTAAGGTAGCGGTGTAATCAAGTCGAGCTGAGCTCAAGTTTAGTAGGGCTTGAGTTTGACTTGATACTAAAATTATATGCTTGAACTTGGTTTGATAGCTTTTCAAGCTTTACCAATCTAAGCTTGAGCTTGTCTTGATAAGGCTTGATTAAAGCTTGAGGTTGGCTTGAAAAACTTGAATATGTATAAATTTAATTTTTTATAATAAAACTCATCAGTAGACATATGTATAAAATAAAAAAACAAAAATCATTACTTAAAACAAATTTGATTTATTTAACATTAATAAAACCAATAACAAAATCATCGTACAATTTTGGTTTCAAAACGTGTTTTGCACTCCAGTACGATTAAGGTCCCAAAGGCCATTGCATGATATGAATCCGAGCACAACTTAGACACGTTGCGTTTAATATTAAAAAGAGTACAAAAAATATTTATACACATATTGTATTCCACCAAGTACCGAGTAAATGAAATAATTAAATTTTTAAAAATAAAGAATCATTTAAAATAAAAAACTAAAATATAAATGTAATCAGAGTTTAAATTCCTTCTAAAATATATTATTTATTTATGAAATTAGCCCTTAAAATAAGGTTAGTACTCAAATTAACAATTAGTTGCTTGTACAAATTCACCATAAAACATGTTTTTGATAGAGCTTGAAAAAGCTTGATAAGAACTCGAGCCGAGCTAGCAAAAGCTTGAGCTTGATATAGTTTCGAGCTATTTTTTGGGCTTGAGCTTGAGCTTGATAAAAGCTTGGCTTGATCGAGCCAAGCTCGAGCTCGAGTTGCTTGATAAAAGCTTGCCTTGATTACACCCCTATGCTAAGGTTTCGAATTCAAAAAGGAGAATTTAATCCTTTTGTAGAAAAACATGAATCAAGAGACCTCAAACCTTAAACGCTTATATTAAATAGATCAAAGGATACCAAACACAAATAAAAAGAAAGAGGCTACCAGTGCTACTCACGTGTAGCCCTACTATCTACATGATAATAGTTTTACAAGAGAGGTTAATCAAAACAAGAACAAGTTACAAGGTTTCTGAGATCAAGTATTGAGAGAGAGAGAGAGTAAATAAACTGTGTGTTGAAAACACACAGATGAAAGAGGCGTTATGCCCTATGAATGAATACGCTCCTCCATATAACTCAAGAGACAAGGCTAATAGCCGTTGGGTCTTGTTGACTGGGCTTTTACTGGGCTTGAGCCAATAAGGCTTTACTTTAGCATATCATCACTTTAGGCCCTTCTCTTCCAACATTGCCTTCACTCATAGTCCTTATAGCTAACTGAAAGATAAAAAACACACATAATAAGTCCCCAAAGTTAAGAGAAGGGTATCAGATTATATCTTTTAACACCCCCTCTTAATCTGATAACCCATACAGGTTAACCATACCAAGTTTGTCAACAAACTTTTGATGCAAGTTAATGTCTAACCCCTTAGTAAGCACATCTGCAATTTGATTTGCAGAGTCTACTTTCACAGTTTTAATAACACCATTCAAAATCTTTTCTCTAACAAAATGAAGGTCAATTTTTAGGTGTTTAGTTCTTCAATTAAACACAGGGTTAGCTGCTATCTTAATAGCAGAGTTGCTATCACAAAACAGATTCACAGGTAAAAGATCATGACAATTAAGATCTTTTAAGACTTTCAGAATCCATATGACTTCACTTGTAGTGGAAGCAAGTGCTCTATACTCAGCTTCAGCTGAGGATTTAGAGAGAGTAAGTTGTTTCTTACTTTTCCAAGAAATCAGGTTGTTGTTCAAGAAAATACAGTAACCAGTAACAGACCTTCTTGTAACAATGCATTTAGCCCAATCAGCATCACAGAAAGCTTTGAGAATCATACCTGAATTTTTGACCACTTGGATCCCAAGCCCAGGACTTCCCTTTAAGTACCTCAAGATTCTAAAAGCAATCTTTTGGTGAGACCTTAAGGGTGTGTGCATGAACTGACTCAAACAGTGAACAACATAAGATATATCAGGTCTAGTATTGGTCAAGTAGATCAACTTACCCATAAGTTTCTGGTATTCCACAATGTTCTCAAGAAGAGGATAATTCTCAGACTCCTCATTAGTGATTGACAGTTTAGAAAACAAAGGTGTTTTAACAGGTTTGCAAGCCAGCATTCCATATTCAGACAATAAGTCTAACACATATTTTCTTTGATTCAAGCAAACTCCTAAATTAGTGTAAATAACTTCAATTCCCAAAAAATATTGAATTTTTTCCAAGTCTTTGATATTAAAATTTCCTTTTAACAAACCTTTGAATCTGTCAATCTCTTTTTGATCATTACCAGTCACAATTATATCATCAACATACACAAGGACAGCAACAAACAGTTTATCAATATTCTTGGTGTAAAGAGAATAATCATATTTGCTTTGGACAAACCCATTTTCAACAAGCACAGAAGTGAGCTTAGAGTTCCACTGTCTTGGAGACTGCTTAAGCCCATAAATGGATTTTTTAAGCCTACACACAATATTTTTGTTACTAGTATAAAATCCTTGTGGATGTTTCATGTAAACAGTTTCATCAAGTTCACCATACAAGAAGGCATTGTTAACATCAAGTTGATAAATAGGCCAAGATTGGTTAACAGCAAGATTAACTAAACATCTAACAGTAACCATTTTGACAACAGGAGAAAATGTTTCCTCATAATCAATTCCCTCCTTTTGACCACAGCCCATGGCAACAAGTCTAGCCTTATATCTTTCTATTTTACCATTGGACTTAAACTTAAGCTTCCAAACCCACTTAGAGTTCAAAGCATTTCTACCATGAGGCAACTCAACTAAGTCCCAAGTATCGTTTTCAAGAAGGACAGCAAACTCTAAATTCATAGCATCAACCCATTGAGGGTTTTGGGAGGCTTCAAAAAAATTTCTAGGTTCACTATATTTATTTAATTGAGTAACAAAACACAAAGCATCACCCTTGATCCTAGAGTATCCCACAAACCTCTCAATTCCATACTTCACCTTTGATTTGACCACAAAACCATTATAATTTTTTGGAAAAACAGAAGGTCTAGAAGACCTTCTTAACTCTTGATTACCCTGAGCATTAATGTTAGGATTATCACCCAAGTTTTCTCCCATGCTTTGAACATGAAGAGGAAGACTTGGGTTGAATTCCAAGTGACCCTCAGATATGTGATTTTCATCAAGTGTGGCAGCCTCATTCTCATTTGAGCTGGCATCTGTAGTATCATTGCATGAGGCAATGTGTCCACTGTCACCTAGACTCATGAGTGGGCTGCTAGCACCTGGTGACCCATTGTCACCATTATGTGCATTTGTTACTCTCTCATCATCACAGGGTAGCTCAGGGTTTTCTAAGTAAAAAAAGGTCAAAACTTTATCATTTTGCAAAACATCAACACGATCATTATTATTCTTTTTATTCAAAGCACCATCCTTAAAAGGAAAAATAGACTAAAAAAACTTCACATCTCTAGAAACAAAAAATTGATGTCTGTCAAGACTATAAAGTTTGTAACCCTTTTAAGAATTAGAAAATCCCATCATAACACATTTTTCAGACCTACTGGACAATTTATCATGACTATTTAAAATAGTAGCAAAGCAAAGACATGCAAGGCTCCTAATATGAGAGAGGTTTGGGGATGATTTATAAATCATCTCATAAGAAGATCTACCATTTAGCACAGAAGAGGGCAATCTGTTGATAAGATAAGTAGCAGTTAGAATGCATTCAGTCCAAAATCTTAAAGGTATTCCCCCCTGAAACATAAGACATCTAGTGACATTTAACAGATGCCTATGTTTCCTTTCAGCCACCCCATTTTGTTGTGGAGTATAGGGACAAGAGGTTTGGTGTAAAATCCCATGATTATGACAAAATTTTTGAAAGGAGTGATTAACAAATTCTGTCCCATTGTCACTTCTAAATATCTTGACATTTCTTTTAAACTGATTTTTTAACAAGTTAAAAAAAGTTTCAATATAGCTCCCAACTTCATCTTTACTTTTTATCAAGTACACCCAAACAGCCCTTGTATAGTCATCCACAATAGTCAGAAAAAACCTATGGCCAGTATGACTGGTCACCCTATAAGGACCCCATAAATCTAAATGAACAAGATCACCAAGAACTTTAGTTTTATGATCACTTAAAGGAAATGGTTCTCTAGTTTGTTTAGCTCTTTGACATATTTCACACAAATCAGGTTGACCAAATTCAGTTATGTTCAAGGAATTTTTAAGAACACTCAGAGCAGGGTCAGCAGGGTGACCTAATCTAACATGCCAGTCATGTTTAGACAGAGAGCAAATAGGCACACTGAAATTATGAATCACCTTAGTACCTTCTATATCTAAATAGTAAAGACCACCACATTGTCTACCAGTCCCTAAAACTGTTTGGTGATTCAAATCCTAATTCACAAAAAAACATTTATTTTCATAAAAAACAACCAAGACCTTATTGTCCTTAGCAAGCTTATGCACAGAGATAAGAGTAACACAGTAATCAGGGATAACAAGAACATCAAACAAAACCAACTCATTAGAAAGTTTAAGATTACCAATTTTAGAAATAATAGCTTCAGTCCTATTGGGATGAGCTACCTTGATATTTAAATGAGTGATGTCAAAAACATTGTCCAGTTCGGATTCATTATTTGTCATATGTTGATTAGCCCCAAAATCAACAACATTTCCCTTATAAGCAAGTTTGTTTTTGATGTTAGTGTTGGAACAGAAAAAATTCCCAAAATTATCATTAAAAGCTTTTCTACTGTTAAAGTAAATACCTGCCATATTGACATGAACCACCTTTTGAGTATCATTAGCATTGCTTTTGTTTTCCTTAATGAGAGAGATCAAAGTAGACAATTGTTCATCAGTGAATCCAGAAGAAGAGGGTGTTCCAACAGAATTGTTAGACACATTTTTTCCTTTGTAATTTTGCCCCCTTTTCTTTTTCCAAAGTCACTAGGATAACCAATGATCTTAAAACATCTGTCAATACTATGCCCATTATACCCACAGTTTTCACAAACAATGTCAGAATTACCATTCCCATTAGGTCTATACCTATTGTTGTTGTTAGGGGCATTAGGTCTAAAGGTAGTAGTAGTAGAGTTAGGTCTAAAATTCCCATTGGTACCAGAATTAGGTCTGAAATTACTCACTTGAGAACCCTGAAAGGTCTGAGGTCTTTGGATGTTGTTTCTAGCAGGCCCATTAGAGAAAAAAGCAGAGTTTTTGAGTCCTCTGAGAAGACCCAGAACTACCACTAGAAGCCAACCTGTGAGATTCCTCACTGGATATTATGGCATAAGCCCCCTTAACATCAGGGAGATTCTCTCTAGACAAGATAGAACTTCTAATAGTCATATAAGAATCATCTAAACCCATCAAGAATTGCATTAACTTCAATAATTGATTATGTTTTTTGAACTCATTAGAAGCAGTACACACACAAGCAGGTAACTCAACCATAGCATCATATTGTTTCCAATAGGCATTAAGCTTATGATAATAATCAGACAAATTAGACCCATTCTGTTTCAAAGTATTGATCTTATAATGCAAGTTAAAAATCACAGACCCATCAACCTTATGATAGGTCTCTTTGAGTTCTCTCCAAACATGTTTAGCCTTTTTTGATAAAATTTGCCCCAAAAAAAGTTCTTCTGAAATAGAATTAAGAATCCACCCCAACACACCAGCATTCACCCTGTCCTACTATTTTCCCAAGACTTCATTAGTAATAGATCTCTTACAAGACCCATCAATAAACCCTGTTTTGTTTTTACCTTCTAAAGCAAGTAACATGGCATTAGCCCAAATCTGATAATTTTTAGTCCCTTTAAGTTTCACATTCACAACAGTTAAGACAGCAGAATCATTTGGGTGTAAGTGTAAAGGATCACTTAAATCAAGCTTACTGATAAGTGTAACTTGGTCAGTTACACTCTCAGTATCATTATCACCATGTTCAGACATGGTGACCAGTCAACAAGGTCAAAAATAATAACTCAGTCCAAAGCCAACAAAGTTCCCAGACTTCCAAACCACTCAAGGTGGTAGGTCAAGGGCAAGGCAAAAGGTGAGGTTCCAATTAAAGGGCGAAGACAAGATAAAAAAAATAAACAAACAAACAGATAAAGCAATAGTAACCAAAAATAAAATAAAGGAGAGAACGTGAGAGGTGTTACCAACCCAAAACAAAGCACAATCGAACTGTTGTATCTAGATTCACTTAGTCTAGAACACAACAGAACCTCCAAATCACAAACCCTAATTTCCTTCGAGGGAAATTAGGAGTAAATGATCAAAACTTCGAGCCACCAGTATGAACAACAACGTTCTTTTAAATAAAGAACACCACCAATCGACCAATCTTTCAATCAAAGATGAAACCCTAATTTTTTTTTTTACAAAAAAATTGGGGAAAATCACTTTAATCGAAAGATGATATCACCAATCGTATAATAAAGTCACCAGAGAGTATGAAATACCAGATCTCAGAAACCCTAATTTTTCAAAATCAAATTGAGACCTCAAAACTTTGAATCTATAAGTAGTATTAACAGATCCTGTTATCTCAATAGCAGATCTACTCAAAAAAGTATGTATAATCAAAAACCCCCAAAAAAACTTGAAACCCTAAAAATAATTTTCATCGATTTTCAAGAACCTGTCTCTGATACCATGTAGAAAAACATGAATCAAGAGACCTCAAACCTTAAACGCTTATATTAAATAGATCAAAGGATACCAAACACAAATAAAAAGAAAGAGGCTACCAGTGTTACTCACGTGTAGCCCTATTATCTACATGATAATAGTTTTACAAGAGAGATTAATCAAAACAAGAACAAGTTACAAGGTTTCTGAGATCAAGTATTGAGAGAGAGAGAGAGAGAGAGTAAATAAACTGTGTGTTGAAAACACACAGATGAAAGAGGCGTTATGCACTATGAATGAATACGCTCCTCCATATAACTCAAGAGACAAGGCTAATAGCCGTTGGGTCTTGTTGACTGGGCTTGAGCCCATAAGGCTTTATTTTAGCATATCATCACTTTAGGCCCTTCTCTTCCAACATTGCCTTCACTCATAGTCCTTATAGCTAACTGAAAGATTAAAAACACACATAATAAGTCCCCAAAGTTAAGAGAAGGGTATCAGATTATATCTTTTAACACCTTTGATGATCACGAAGTTCATATATGCTGATTAATATCTAAAAAGTAAAATATATTGTTGTTATAAAGTTAGTCCGTTCAAAATATCGAGTAAAAAATCTAAGTACAAAAAAGTTTCTAACTCAAAAGATTGATGTTAGAATAGCTAGACGACTGTTAGTCGTATTTGTAATAAACTAGGCCCAAGTTTAAAGTCGGTTACTATGTGTATTTATATTCTAATACACATACAACCGACTCTAAACTTGGGCCTAGCCCATTACAAATACGACTAAATGGTCATTAGCAAAACCTTTTTATTAATTAGTTAGCTACATGACTATTTTACGCAAGATTTTTTTTTGTTTTAATAAGTCGAAAGGGGACACGAGTTCAAATACTTTAACACACTCGCATGGAGTGATGGAGTGCATGACTTAATCGATAATGAGATTTTGATAGAATGATAGGTGATAAATTAACGTTTACCTTTGAAGTTTATCGTAGCCCCAAACACGGACGGAACTAGAGCTTTTCCGCGGATGCTCGAAAATTCAATGATTTTTTTTTTCTATATCGTGTTAATTTTGAGAAAAACATCAATTTTTTCTGAATCCATGTTAAATACATCCGGTTCATCAAAATATATTTTCTAATATTACGATTTAAAATTTTATGTGCATCCGACGATATTTTGTTTTTGTTCCATTCATGTCCTAAAATGGTCTTTCAGATCGAACCAGTTAAAGCGAGAAGGGCTATGATGTCATAGATAGGGGTGGACACACCCTTTGGGTACGGGGTGGCAGCGTCCCCCATAACTAGACAAAAAATGCGAAACTATAGTGTATTTTTTCGTTAATTTTGATGTATTTCTAAAGTACCCCCACTTGAAACTCAAATTGCCCACCATTTAAATATTAATATCCAATATATAACACTCTAAAACCTAAAAATCTCCTATTTTTAAGTTAAAATACTTGATTTTTTATTTGAATTTTAAATTTTTTATCTTATTATTATTAAAAAAAATTGCTCTCAGACTAAGATTTCCTACGTCCACTGCTGGCCATAGATGATTATGACACGAGATGATCTGGAACAAGTCAAGAGAACGTGATTTGCGTCTATGACTAACCTGTCACACATTTGACTGCAACGTCATTACTACTTCAATTGATATGCGTTCCTTTTTACTTGTTCGAGATAGTCCCGGAACCCGGATCAACAAATAGCCTTTAAACTCTTACGGTCTTACCCCCACTCACCATGTTATAGGAGTGAGTATGGTGCAGTTTTGTGTCGTTTTTTACTAAAACTAAACCGCAATCATGTTTGCGGTTTTAAAAAAAATAAAAATTGAACCGTACCACGAATCGCAGTTTCAGTTTTACGGTTTTTTGTGGTTTTTAACCGTACCGAACCATCACTTGTGACTTATATAGTAAATGCGGAATTTTGCGGTTTATAGTTTTTAATTTGTTTCGGTTATAACAATGTATAAATTGAATCTAATAAACATGTGACTTATAACTTATAAGATTATCAATGCTAATAAGTACTAAAAGTCTTAAAACTCACATAAAATAGGCGATGTAACGTTTTTCAATATTAAATAATTGTTGTGTGGTGTGTTTTGGTTTTACGGTTCGATTTTACAGGTGAAAACCGCAACTGAACCGTATTTACGGTTTTTCTTTTTTCTTAAAACCTAACCGTCAGTTTTTGTTATGGTGCGGTTTTTGCGATATAATTTTTTACGATTTTACGGTTCACGATACGATTTCTGCTCACTCCAACCAAGTTGTGATTCCAAGTTTTGCACAACCGCATTGTAAAATAGGGAAAAAAAGTATATTGTGGCAGATAAGTTCATGGTCTTATTACAGTTGTTCAGTTTAATTTTAAAATGCGTAAAATTTTAAGTTTAGAGGGTTTACGGCTATTATTATATTTATATGTGTATAATTTCAAGTTTAATTTTTTTAGATTCAAAAAATCTTGTAGTTTTTACGTAAACATCATGAGATTAAACCTTTTACGCCTTTATATGTTTTGAGTCTGTGTGACACTGAGTTTAAACCTCGTAAATTAGTCTTACATAAAATCAGATATCATGATTAAAAAAGCTAATGTAATATGAACATGTCATAAAAATTAGGTTGTTCTTTCTTATAAGTGAAAACCCTGTTGACTTGTTAAATAGGCTAAAAACAAGTTTTTGGTGTATAATTGGTTTCTCAAACCGTGGCTATTTGTACTTATTTCCGAAACTAGAAAACCTACATGCAAAGTTTCCTGAACCCACTTTAATTACCTCCCAAAAAAAAAAGCGATGCTAATAGTATAAGACGACACGTAAAAATGTAAAATAATCTCAAACTCATTTTTATTACTACTATTCAAGGTAGGAAGTTTTTAACTCCCATTAACAGAGTTCAACATCATAATTCTTCTATATACACCAACCTAAAAACCCTAACAAAATCAAACTACTAGTGTTTCAAAAACTACCAACATGAGACAAATGATCAGACGAAAGTCCCGAAAAAACCGGTGCATGGCAGTACGGACAACAATTTCGTTTCATGTGAAGCAATTTTCCAACACAATCAGAATGGAAGACATGACCGCACCTGCTGAGCTGGCAAACCACGTCTTCCTTGTCATAATCTTTCGAACAGATGAAACACATCCGTTCGACAAATCTATGTCTGTGGATCTGCATATCATCGTATCTGATAATAGGCAGATCCACTAGACAGACGTCTTCTTGGTGGTATCTAGGGTTGATACCACCGTAGCCTAGGAAGTACGAGACAGAATCTTTAATGAGATTGAGTAACTCGTATCTTATTCGAAATATGGGAAGGAGCAGACATATGTAGAATAAGATGTTTATCAACATTTTCTTTTGAGTTTCAAATGTCTTATGTTTTGGTTTGAGTGTGTGTGTTAACATGAATGAGTTGAGATTTTATAGGTCAATTTTGAGTGGTTTGATACTTTGATTGCCCCTGGATGACGTGTAAGAATTAAGATTATGTTATGAATATGGTCGTTTTATGTCTTTTTCATTTTGTAATAATCCTACATATATAGTAGGTTTTATTCTAGATTTCTGGATGTCATGGTTACACAAAAAGTAAATGAAATTCTAGCCTCAAATACACTTGACTTCATGGTTATACTTATACACCAAGTTGGCCACGTGTGAATCACATGGTGTGAATGTTTCATGTTCACATATCATTGCCGAATAGTATCTCCTTGGCAAATGTAAATTTTCTCAGATTATTTATTATGCCTATTGAACTTTTTAATGTAAATAATACCTATTTGAATATTTAACTTTAATTTTAACTTTAATTTCTTTTAACTGAATATAAAAATTAATTGACTCTACCTTCTATATTTAATCAATTACCAAATCCATCTTTATAAAAAAAACCATACATCCAAATACCATATGCATCATAACTAGTTTCCAACCAATATCCAGTAACTCATTTCATGGACTACGGGTACTTGAATCTGACTCAAAGCAAAGTGAGAGAACAATGGATTAAATCTGACATCACACTGAGTGAAGAACATTTCACATTTCTCTGAGAATCATTAACTTATAGTCTGTCAAATAAGTAGCCCACTATATATCTTTTAAACGCTAGTGAAACATTTACAATTAAACTGTTTTCCATATTCAATTCCCGTGATTTCTGTTATGTTTGGAGAAACAAATACTAGTACCTACGTGTTCCTTCATTCATCATTTTGTATTAGCAAGGACAATATATTTTGAATTGAATCTGACATCACACTCAGTGAAGAACAATGGATTGAATCTGACATCAAAGCAAATTGAGAGAACAATTGATTGAATCTGATTCAAAGGTTTGGATTGATGGAAGAACACATAAGTGGCATCACAATATGACCTTTATTTTCATACAACAAGCGTTTTTAACTCTCACCTTTGATGTAGCAATCTGGTCTTACAACTCTGAATTAAGATCAACAGCAAGTGTTCATTGAAGATGAACTCTCACCCTTGATGTAGTAATCTGGTCTTACAACTCTGAATTAGGATCAACAAGTGTTCATTGAAGATGAAGATGATAAGTGGTGGGGCCCACATTATAAAAGAAAGTGAAGGTATTAATTGATTAAATATAGAATGTGGGGCCCAATTAATTTTTGTATTCAGTTAAAAAAAAATTAAAGTTAAAGTATTCAAATGAGTATTTCGTAAATTAAAAAGTTTAATGGTCATAATGGATAATATGAGAAAGTACGTTGTGTATTTTTGACATTTACTTTATCTCCTTTTGTCATAATCTTTTGATTATATTAAACATGTCAATTCGCTCAATAAATTTTAAATCATACTCCTAAGCACCAAGTGTGATCAGTAGTTTTCTTCATATTAAAAAGTGAAGGTGTGCTTAATTGAAAGAGAAATGCTAATTCATAAAAAAAACATTTATAAAATAAGTTGTAATCATATAATTGACATACTCAAATTATACTTTATATTCTTTTAATTTTTACTGTATTGGTTTAAGTTAAAGAGTAACTCGAGTTTTTACTAAGAACTCGTTTGATCTTTAATATATTTCTAACTTACGTACTTCTACGCGTATGTAATTCTTGAGACTTATAAAATTTTGACTTAAAAACGTTGCTCTAGCTAGTTGTTTTATGGTTGAGACAACTCTTGATTTTATATTGTCTAAAATGAAAGTTCACATATTAGTCAAGAAGATGGATGAACTAAGCTGTCGGTAATTGGGGTTGGAAGTTTTAAATGATGGGTACTTGGATAGTAATTAAATTGACGCGATATGGGTGAATACTAGCGGCACGGTTGCACCGGACTGATGGAACTCTACGAAAAGGTTTAGTAGGAATACTCAGATTATGTGTATTTTTTTGCACCGGTCATTGTCTGTTGCTGATCTCAACAAAATAGTTCCGGGTAAGCCACTTAGCCTAACTCGATACCAACTAGAGTAATCAAAAGCTGAAACTCGAAGTCATAAACCTGTATCTACAAAATCTTCAGTAGCTTTTATAATTTTTTTTTAAAATTTACAAACTACGCCAAGGTCCAACTAACACTTCACGCCTCGACTAAAACACTCAGTTACATTCGTATATGCTCCAACCATTCCACCGGTCAGATCAACCTAGCTAGTTGATATCATATTAGTTCGATCCACCACGAGTCAATGCTTGAATATATATATCGCAGCTAACGAGATTTTTGACATATAAACTTCAATAACCCTAATTAGCTCATTCTCCTATTGTTTTTTAATTTTCTTGCAAACTAATGTAATTAAGAACTAAATCACTGACCAAACTCTAACAATATTGATGTTATGTTTTCATTCTTAACCTCGTACTAGAGATTTTGTATTTCAGAATGATATTTACCTTTCAGAAAACAAAAGAATTCACCGGTTCAATATACATGTACAAAATTGCATATACTTTTCGACAAACATGACACGTATACTAATTTCACTGATACTCAATGTATTCCTTTATCGTTATATGTAGCTCATTTTTGTCACCATGCAACTCAGAGTTTGACTAGCTAATTTTGGGACGTGATAAATGTTGAATACATACGACATCTCCCAGATAATATTTGTTTGCTTATGAATGACCCTGTCAGTATTTAGTCCAAGAAAGTTGAAACTAAACTCGTTTTTACTATGAAGTACTATTTGATTTTATATACCGTAGAAAAACATGAATAAATAAGCCTCAAACACTTAACACTTTTATTAATCAAAATTAAACCATAAACAAGAAGGAAGAATCAAAGGCTATCAGTGCTACTCACGTGTAGCCAGGGCCGGTCCTGAGCTTTTAGATGCCTTGGGCGAGATTAGAAAAATATGCCCCCCGTGTATATATTAAGGCTCGATTTTAGGTTTTTCAAATATGACGAGTTCAGTGTTCCTAGATGACTAAAATAAGAAATAATCTCGCATAGTGGTAAGATCTTTGCCTCTCAAATAACATGGTAAGGTTCAAACCTCGTTGGGTGTGTACATTTGGGGTTACTACCGACATCCTCTTACGACGAGTCTACGCTATCCAAAATGATAGCCACTCTGAGATTAGTCGGCTCAAAATGTTGAGTCGAAAACACAAACTGAAAAATAAAAAATAATATTTTGACTAACATTAACTAATTGTGGTTTTTTTAAGGAAGTTCCCTGGAAGTCTTGGGTTCAAAGCCTACCTAGAGCTTTTCTTCTCAAGCGAAGCGGATAAAAAGTTTAACATAACTATACGAGATTCGAAAAAGACACTATACCACTTGGATATAATTGCACGACTTGACTAACTAACTACTAACATTTGCCGTTTGAAAAAATATGAGTAACATTGTATTCATTATTTGATTTTTTAATGATCAAATCAATAAATCATATATATTCGGTTTTGTTATCATTTCTTTTGTAAAATATATCTGAAGGCCAAACGTTTATGTATATTTTAGTATTTTAGTATTTAACTATTTCTTTTTGAATAGAAAGTATTTAACTATTGAAAGATGGTAAAATTGAATGATACGATTTATATGCATTTACGGGAAATTATAGAACATGTTTATTGAAAGGTGCTTTGAAATTGAAATGCATAGTAAAAGCATGTTTATTGTTTTTTTTTAAAAAAACACCAAAAGTAATTAAAGTTTATAGAACTTCTTGTCACGTGTGAATTGACCCACACAAAACCATTTATTATTAATTAAAAACTATACTTTTGACTAAGAAAAGCAATTCTTACCAAAGTTAATATAGTACTCTTCTTCTCCGTTACGTTCACCGGAGTATATTTTCCGTTTTCATTTCTTTCTCTATTCTCTTCTTGTTTTTAGATCTAAAGGTGGTTTCACATTTACTTTTAAGATTGATACTAAAAACTAAAACATTAAAATTTTGATGCCCCTGTTTTGGTGATGCCCTGGGCGGTCGCCTACTTCGCCCGATGCCAGGGCCGGCCCTGCGTGTAGCCCTATTATCTACATGATAATAGTTTTACAAGCAAAGATAACAAATGAAAAAGATAAACAAGTTTCTGAAATCAAGCGTTTGAGAGAGAGAGTATGAACTGTGTGTTTAAACACACAGATGTAAAATGAGGCGATGATATCCAAGATAGACGTTCCCCCTCTATATAACCATAAAAGGCTTTTAGAGCCGTTTGAAGTATGAGGCCAAAAGTGTGGGCTTCTAAGGTCATAAGCCCAAGTCCAGCAACAACTTAAGTATCTTGACAACTTTGGTCCTTGTAGTCCACGAGTTCTTTCATAGCCAGTCCTTACTCATAACTGAAAGATAACAAAGAAAACACAATGAGTCCTTACGGTTGGTGATGGGAAGCAGATTAGGTCCAAAAAATTAAGATCCCCCCTTAATCTGACTTCCTATACAAGTTAATCATACTCAGTTTCCCAACAAGTTATTCATGCTGGTCTATATCCAATCCCTTTGTAAAGATATCTGCAATTTGATTTGCAGAATCTACTTTCACAGTTTTGACCACCCCATTCAAAATCTTTTCCCTCACAAAGTGAAGGTCAATTTCAAGATGCTTGGTCCTTTCATGAAAAACAGGGTTGTCTGCTATTTTAATAGCAGAATTACTATCACAAAACAGATCCACAAGCAAAAGATTGTAACATTTTAAATCCTTTAAAATTTTGAGGATCCATATGACTTCACTAGTAACAGAAGCAAGAGCTCTGAACTCTGCTTCTGCTGGAGATTTAGAGAGAGTATGTTGTTTTTTGCTTTTCCAAGAAATTAAGTTTCTATTCAAGAAAACACAATACCCAGTAACAGACCTCCTTGTCACAATACATTTAGCCCAGTCAGCATCAGAATAGGCTTTGAGAGACATACCAGAATTTATTGCAACAATAATACCAAGACCTAGAGACCCCTTTAGATATCTTAAAATTCTAAACGCAATTTTCTGATGAGATAACAAAGGAGAATGCATAAATTGACTCAAACAGTGCACATCATAAGAAATGTCAGGTCTAGTATTGGTCAGATAATTTAACTTTCTCATAAGCGTTTGGTATTCAACAATATTGTCAAGGAAAGGGTCATTTTCAGAAGGTAGATTAGAGATAGACATCTTAGAAACCAAGGGTGTCTTAGATGGTTTGCAGGCCAGCATCCCATATTCAGACAAAAGGTCCAACACATACTTCCTTTGGTTTAAACAGATTCCAGAATCAGTATTGATAACCTCAATTCCCAAAAATTATTGCAAGTTCTCCATGTCTTTAATTTTGAATTTACCTTTCAAAAACATTTTGAAGTTATCAATTTCAGTTTTATTATTGCCAGTAACAATGATGTCATCCACATAAACAAGCACAACAATAAATAATTTATCATCAGACTTAGTGTAAATAGAGTAATCAGATTTGCTTTGAACAAAGCCATTTTCAACAAGAACAGATGTGAGCTTAGAGTTCCACTGTCTTGGAGACTGCTTAAGACCATAAATAGTATTTTTCAATCTACACACAAGATTTTTATTACCAGTATAAAATCCTTGTGGAGGTTTCATGTAAACAGTTTCATGAAGCTCACCATAAAAAAAGCATTGTTAACATCAAGTTGGTAGATATGCCAAGACTGGTTAACAGCAAGATTAATCAAACATCTAACAGTAACCATTTTCACAACAGGAGAGAAAGTTTCCTCATAATCAATTCCTTCCTTTTGACCACAACCCATAGTAACAAGCCTAGATTTATACCTTTCTATTTCACCATTGGATTTAAACTTAAGCTTCCAAACCCACTTAGAGTTCAAAGCATTTCTACCATGAGGCAATTCAACTAAATTCCAAGTATCATATTCAAGTAAGGCAGCAAATTCTAAATTCATAGCATCAACCCATTGAGGGTTTTGAGAGGCTTCAAAGAAATTTCTAGGTTCACTATTCTTATTCAATTGAGTCACAAAACACAAAGCATCACCCTTGATCCTAGAATATCCCACAAACCTTTCAATCACATATTTCACTTTTGAATTAACAACAAAGTCATTATAATTTTTTGGAAAAACAGAAGGTCTAACATTAGAATTATCACCCAAGTTTTCTCCCATGCTTTGATCATGAGAGGGAAGACTTGGGTTAAATTCCAAATGATCCTCAGAATTATGATTATCATCAAGTGTGACAGCCTCATTCCCATCTGAGTTGGCATCTGTAGTATCATTGCCAGAGGCAATGCGTCCACTGTCACCTAGACTCATGGGTGGGCTGCTAGCACTTGGTGACCCATGGTCACCATTATGTGCATTTGTTACTCTCTCATCATCATAGGGTAGCTCGGGGTTATCTAAGTAAAAAAAGGTCAAAGCTTTATCATTTTGGAAAACATCAAATTCTTCATTATTATTCTTCTAATTTAAAACACCATCTTTAAAAGAAATAATGGATTCAAAAAATTTGACATCTCTAGAAACAAGAAATTGATGTCTGTCAAGACTATAAAGCTTATAACCCTTTTGAGAACTAGAAAAACCCATCATAACACATTTTTCAGACCCACTGGACACTTTATCATGACTATATAAAATAGTAGCAAAACAAAGACATCCAAAATTCCTAATATGAGAGAGGTTTGAGGTTAAATTATAAATCATCTCATAAGGAGATCTACCATTTATCACAGAAGAAGGCAATCTGTTAATAAGATAAGTAGCAGTTAGAATGCATTCAGTCCAGAATCTTAAAGGTATTCCCCCCTGAAACATATGGCATCTAGTAACATTGAGCAGATGCCTATGTTTCCTTTCAGCAACCCCATTTTGTGTGGAGTGTAGGGACAAGAGGTCTGGTGTATAATCCCATGATTATGACAAAAGTTTTTAAAAAAATGATTAACAAATTCAGTTCCATTGTCACTTTAAAGATTTTGACATTTCTTTTAAACTGATTTTTTAGCAGATTGAAAAAAAGTTCAATATAAGTCCCAACTTTATCTTTACTTTTGATCAAATACATCCAAACAGCCCTTGTTTAGTCATCCACAACAGTCAAGAAATACCTATGACCAGTGTGACTGGTCACCCTATAAGGACCCCACAAATCCAAATGAACAAGATCACCAAGAACTTTAGTTTTATGATCACTTAAAGGAAATGGTTCTCTAGTTTGTTTAGCTTTTTGACATATTTCACATAAATCAGGTTGACCAAAATCAGATATGTTCAAACTCTTTTAGAGAACACTTAGAGCAGGGTCAGCAGGGTGACCCAATCTAACATGCCAGTCATGTTTAGAAAGAGAACAAGTAGGCACACAGAAATTATGGACAATCTTAGTACCTTATATATCTAAATAGTAAAGACCACCACATTGTCTACCAGTCCCTGAAACAGTTTGGTGATTCAAATCCTGATTCACAAAAGAACATTTATTCTCATAAAAAACAACCAAGACTTTATTATCCTTAGCAAGTTTATGAACAAAAATAAGAGTAACACAATAATCAGGGATCATAAGAACATCAAATAAAACCAGCCCATTAGAAAGTTTTGGGTTACCAGTTTTAGAGATAACAGCTTCAGTCCCATTGGGATGAGCCACTTTAATGTTTAAGTGTGAAATATCAAAAACATTGTCCAAGTTAGATTCATTATTGGTCATATGTTGATTTACCCCAGAATCAACAACCTTCCTTTTATAAGGCAGTTTAGATTTGATGTTAGTGCAAGAACAAAAAAAATTCTCAAAATTATCATTAAACACTTTGCTGTTATTGAAATAAATACCTGCCATATTGGCATGAACCACCTTTTAAGAATCATTAGCAGAGCTTTTGTTATTCTTAATAAAAGAGAGCAAAGTGGTCAATTTTTATCAGTGAACCCAGAAGAAGAAGGTGTCCCAACAGAATTGTTGGAGACACTTTTCCCTTTAAAATTTTGCCCCCCCTTTCTTTTTCCAAAGTCACTAGGATAACCAATGATTTTAAAGCATCTATCAATAGTGTGCCTATTATAACCACAATTTTCACGAACAATTTCAGCATTACTATTTCCATTAGGTCTATACCCATTGTTGTTAGAAGAATTAGGTCTAAAACCAGTGGTGCTAGAACTAGGTCTAAAGTTGCCATTGTTTCCAGGGTTAGGTCTGAAATTACTAGTTTGTGAACTTTGAGAGTTCTGAGGTCTTTGAGTATTGTTTCTAGCAGGCCCATTAGAGAAAAAAACAGAGTTTTGAGTCCTTTGAGAGGACCCAGAACCACTACCAGAAGCCACCATGTGAGATTCCTCACTGGAAATGATGGCATATGCTCCCTTAACATCAGGGAGATTCTCTCTAGACAAAATAGAACTTCTTATAGTCATGTAAGAATCATCCAACCCCATCAAAAAATGCATTAACTTCAACAACTGATTATGCTTTTTAAACTCATTAGAAGCAGAACACACACAAGCAGGTAACTCAATCGTGGCATCATATTATTTCCGATAGGCATTCAACTTATGATAATAATTAGACAGATTAGACCCATTTTGCTTCAATGTATTAATCTTGTGACGCAAACTAAAAATAACAGACCCATCAACCTTATGATAAGTCTCTTTAAGTTCTTTCTAAACATGTTTAGCCTTTTTTGAAAAAAATTGACCAAGAAAAAGTTCCTTAGAAATAGAGTTGAGAATCCACCCCAAAACAACAACATTCACCTTGTCCCACTGTTTTCCCAAAACTTCATTAGTAACAGATCTTTTACAAGACCCATAAATAAAACCAGTTTTGTTTTTTCCTTTCAAGGCAAGTAACATGGCATTAGGCCAAATCTGATAATTTTCAGTTCCTTTAAGTTATAGTGACAATAGTCAAGACAGCTGAATCATTAGGGTGCAAATGCAAAGGGTCACTTAAATCAAGCTTACTGATAAGTGTAACTTGATCAGTTACACTCTCAGTATCAGTATCACCATGCTCAGACATGGTGACAAGTCAACAAGTCAAAAAATTAACTCAAACCAAAGCCAACAAAGTTCCCAGGCTTCCAAACCACTCAAGGGTGGCAGGTCAAGGGCAAGGCAAAGGGTGAGGATCCAATAAAAGGGTGAAGATAAAGGAGAGCAACAATAAACAAACAAAATCAAACAAATAAAGCAAGTATCAAATACCAAGATAAATAGAGAGTGCGAGAGGTGTTACCGAACCCACAAATAAGCACAATCGAACTGTTGCTTCTAGATTCACTTAGTCTAGAAGGCAACAGAACCTCCAAATCACAAACCCTAATTTTCCTCCGAGGGAAAAAATAGGGAAAATGACCAAAACAGCGAACCACCAGTATGAACAAACGTTCTTCTTAAGAAGAACACCACCAATCAACAAATATGACAATAAAAAATGAAACCTTATTTTTTTTCTCAAGGAAAATTAAGGAAAATCACTTCAATTGAAATATAGTAGTACCAATCGAACAAAAAAGTAACCAAAGTATATGTAACACCAGATCTTAGAAACCCTAATTTTTTAAAATAAAATTGAGGCCTCAAAACTTTGAATATATAAGTAATATAAACAGATCCTTCTACCTCAATAGCAGATCTACACAAAAAAGTATGTATCGTAAAAAACCCCCAAAAATTTTGAAACCCTAAAAATAATTTTTCATCGATTTTTCAATAACCAGTCTCTGATACCATGTAGAAAAACATGGATAAACAGGCCTCAAACACTTAACACTTTTATTAATAAAAATTAAACCATAAACAAGAAGGAAGAATCAAAGGCTACCAGTGCTACTGACGTATAGCCCTATTATCTACATGATAATAGTTTTACAAGTAAAGATAACAAATGAAAAAGATAAACAAGTTTCTAAGATCAAGCGTTTGAGAGAGAGTATGAACTGTGTGTTTTAAACACACATATGTAAAATGAGGCGATGATATCCAAGAAAGACGCTCCGCCTCTATATAACCCTAAAAGGCTTTTAGAGCCGTTTGAAGTATGAGGCCAAAAGTGTGGGCTTCTAAGGTTATAAGCCCAAGTCCAGCAACAACTTAAGTATCTTGACAGCTTTGGTCCTTGTAGTCCACGAGTTCTTTCACAGCCAGTCCTTACTCATAACTGAAAGATAACAAAGAAAACACAATGAGTCCTTATGGTTAGTGATGGGAAGCAGATTAGGTCCAAAAAATCAACATATACACCAAACTCGTAAAATCATCTCAAACTCGTTAATAGTTAGGGTAAATGTAAAAAATACACAACGTACTTTATCAGATTATCCATTATACAAATCGTACTATTTTACGTCCTTTATTCACACTGAAACTGGCTATCATAGGTTAAAGCTGACGTGGCATGGTTAAACTAAAATGTTTGACTTTTACTGACTTGGCAGCCACATCACTTGGTCCTTTATATTTATTTTTTCACACACAATCCAAATAGATACCCCCTCTCTCTGATCCTTTTTTTCCCAGAAACCTCAAGAACCCTAATCTCCAAATACCCCATTGTCATTTCCATTTACCCTTATCCCCAAATACCCCTTTCTCTATTCTATATAAACCCTAATCCCCAAATATTGTAATTAAAAGTAACCATTGAATCCACTATGTCATCTCCGTCTTCATCATTAATTAGGAGATATGGCAGGAATCAAGATGTCACAAACAAAACACATTGTGATTGTGACCCCCCCCCCCCACCCAATTCCTGTCCAAACAGATTGGACTCTAGAAAATCTAGGAAGAAGGTTTAGGTCTTGTCCAATCAGAGACAAGACAATAAAATGTGGTGTGTATGGTTTTCTAGACCTTGAATTGTCTCCATATTACAGAGCATTGTTGTATGGATTGCATGAAGAGAATAAAAGCTTGAGGAGTATGGCCAACTCGGGTGGTACAAGCAATGGATCAGAGAGAGTGTTACCCCATGACAGTCACATTGAAATGCTTAAAGGCATAACAAGGGACTTGAAGAATGTGAAGGCCAAATTTGTGGTTTATGATAGGCTAATGTTAGTTATTTCAGTTTGTGTTTTGTTTTTAACAATAGTTTTAATCCTAGATTTGCTAATGTAATCATTGTATGTTCTTACTTTTATAATGAATCAAATATATTTATGAGATCGTTTGTTGCCATATTTTTGTTGTTTATGATACTTGCCAGATTAGCATGAAGATGTTACTAGTTTTAGTTTTGTTCCCCTGATATGTTATATGCCCAAGTTTTTTTCCCTGATATGTTATATCAGCAAATGTGTTGACTGTATATGATAGCCATATTTATGGCATACTCCCACCTACATGGTTTGTCTGATATAAATGAGTCTCACCCAACTATTTGACATCCCCATTTACTTTCATTTAAGTTTTAGTCAAAAAATAGACAGGTAACAGGTTTAACTTTAGGGATTTATCCAAAGATTTCAAAAATGGATAAAGGGAAAGGTAAGTATGGTGTAGAATTATTAGCCATGGATTGCAATGGGTTTTTTTACAGAGATTTCACACTACACGCATATGTCATCCTTTGTATGTAATGGTTTGTTTTTTACAGAAATTATTCAAATTAGTAGTGACAGTGAATCAGGAGATGCTATGACACAAGGGTATTCTTCAGAAACCATGGATTCATGTAAAGGGCATGGATCTAAAAAAGTTAAGGGTTTAAAAAGATCATATGTTGGTGGATCAAGGCTTGGACATGGATCTAAAAGATCATTTGATAATGAAATCCCAGCAGCTATTCTCAAATGGTATGGGTATGATATAGAAGATTTAAGTGAAAGTGATGATTTTAGTGTCCATTGTGAAAGCCCTGGTCATAACTCAAAATGGGTATTTACACCAAAAGCTTATGATGCTATCAAAGGTAAATACATTCCTGTGAATGCATCTTCAAAACAGATTGCTAAAAGTCCTGTTGCAGTCATTGGTTGTGTCATTGGTCTTTCTAACCAAATGACTTGGTTGCAAATCTGTGAACAAGTGAAGGGTCCTAAAAATGCAGTCAAAGGAAAGGGCAAAGCTAAGGTTTGATAAATACTTTTATGAACTTTTCATGAATATTTTATGGTTTCTATATTTAATGGTTAAGTTATTAGCTATTATACTAGGGTATCTGATATTATGTTGTGTTTATCTTGGTATGTATTGGTAGCTTTGCAGACTTGGTATGTATTGGTAGGTTTAAATACCAGGTTATGTAATGGTGTGTTTAACTTCAACACTTGGTATGTAATGCTTTGTTTAGATTGATGGTGTTGTGTGAAAACATGTGGATGTACACACAGTTTTTGTAAAATAATGTGACTTGTACAAACCATTTCCCAACTAGGAGACAAGGTGGTCCTGGTTTCCATTCGAACTTGTTAAACAATACCATATAAAACAAAAGATGTTGCTTTTTATAAGAGATTCCCATGCTTAAAGGCATGTGACTAACAACAGAAAATTTGTGCATCCATTTCATACGAATCACACATTAAACAACAACATCATTCCTACCTTATCCTATACAAAAGCTTGGTTCAATTGTTTAGGTCATTAGACCAATACCATCATAGATTTGCTACATAAACAATATCCATATTACAACAAAGTATTACAATAGCTTCATATACTCAATCACTAAGGTGAAGAGCTTAGACTGGTGTAGATCCATTTTCAGCTTCATCAAACTTTAGTTTCTTGGATTTCATCTTAGCTATCCTTTTAGATCTACCTCTGTTCTTGTGTGTAACCCTAAAAGGAACTAATATGTCTGTTTGTGAGCCTTTTTTGTCTTTGGCCTTCCTTTTTTGGGTACAGGAGCACTTGACACAACAAATTTACCTTTTTCTCTTAGTATGAAGTGGCTTCCTTGAGAAGTGACTGATTGAGATGTAGCACCTAAGTCAGATTCATCTCCATGTAACCTATCTTGTGTATCAAAGTATTCTACAGCATCTTCAGGGTTGGACATAAAAATTTCATCTACTGGTTGATTGTGCATTCTCATTTCAGCCATATGTCTTGTAATAGGAGTTCTTCAAGGTATTTGCCTAGCTGAAGACCCATATATCTCCCATGATGCAAACTCACTAGTGTAGTCTTTCTAAGCATCTTCATCATCTATTCTCTGTTGCTCCTCAGCTTCCCACTTTGCCTTTTCTTCAGCCTCAGTTTTTAGAAGCTCTTCCAAAGCATGTCTTCCCATTTCCTCAAGATGTTCCTGTACACAAGTTTTCCAATAATAAGCTAAGTTCATTTACAGTTAATTACATTGTTATCTCTTTTACTGATTGAAGTGTACCTCTGGAGTTAAAATTGTTCCAGCATCAGTTGCTGGTTTTTTCCCTTTGTCTAATTTTGGTTGATGAGGCTTCTTAGGTGCAGTTGGAGGCTTCTTTGAACCAGATGGTGTATTTTTTGAGGTACCAGCATGTTTCTTTAAGATTGGAGTTGTAACATTGGCTTTTGATACTGGTATAACAGAGTCAGCCATGTCTACTGGCTTATCCTGTGTAGCTTGTAAGCCACTTACATCCCCTTCATTTGGTGTCTGACTTTGTTGTTCATAAGGAACATCATAGAAATTCTTTGGTTTAGTTCTTGGGGTATTCTTGCAATTTCTTCTATTGTGCCCAGATTGCCAGCACCTATGGAAATGAATCACTCTTCCAACCCTACTAATTTCATGGTCATTTTTTGAAGGATGCCTAATCCTTTGTTTCCTGGGTCTGCCCGACATTTTTCTTTCTTGAGGTGGTAATGGGTTTTCAAGCTCTTTTCTCTTCCATACACTAGAACCAGGGACTGGTCTAATGGAGTGCTTATAACAGTCAATCCATTTGGACTTAGAATACCAGTCACTGACACCTACTTCTGGATTTAAACCTAGGTGAGAATAAGCAGCCACAACATGGACACAAGGTATACCTGTTAGCTCCCACATTCTGCATCCACAAAGTTTTTTATCAACATTGACACCATACACATGGTCATCTCTTCTAACCTCAACTTCTTGGTAACCACTCTGGTACACCACCCAGTTCCTATCATAGTGTTATAACTCATCATTATAAATTCTATAATAAATGTTAGACAATTTTTGTAAACAAAACTTTAAGTATTGTACCTTATTTTAATTGTATGAATCTCCAACATCTTCTTAGCAAATGGAGTAATTTCATGTATGTGTTCCATGGCTTTCTTGTGAAGGACCTAAATCCTTTGCATAATGTATATCTTGATGTCTTCTAACATAGTAATTATGGGCTTTCCTCTAGCCACAAGTATTCTAGTGTTAAAACTCTCAGACATACCATTTTCAAATACTGCACAACATCTATCCATTTTAATGTAAGCACGACACCATGTATGTCAACTAACCATGTGTATGCATTATCATCTAGTTTCTTGATAGCATCCATAACCTGATGAAAGTGCTCAGGTATTGTGTAGGAAGCAGCCCACCAAAACAATCTCTTGTAATGTAAGCCACTTCATTTCTTCTTGAAATTTGCATAAATGTGTCTTGCAGATTGCCTGCGCTCTGCCTCCCCCAACCAAACCTTGACAACTTCTATTAGACCCTATATTGATTGTATTTATTAAATGTTAGCATAATATAGATAAGAAAGTTATAGTTAAGTGTTAACATATATAGACATAAGTGACAGGTTTCTTACCTTATGTCCATCTGATATGACTGTAAGACCTACGCCATTGTTCAATCCAAGGTCATAGTGGATCAAGGCTAAGAACCACATCCAGTTAGGCTTGTTTTCCACCCCTACAACAGCCCACGCTATAGGAAACATTTGATTATTAACATCCCTTCCCATTGCAGTAAGTAACTGCCCTATGCAAGTGTGTGGCAAAAATCACCCATCCAAACCAATCACTTTTCTATACCCAGCTTTCCAGGCTTCCTTTGGTCCTGCAAAACAGACATGAAATCTTTTGAAATATGTAAGCCCATCATCTTTTTTCTTCCAAATCTATGTGACAGGTTGAACCAGGGTTAGAGTCCAACAAGGTTTGCCTGTAGTCCCATAGCCTACTATAATGGTCTATTAAGCCACCTTCATGGTCATACAACTCCATCTGTTTTGCCCTTCTACATTGAACTAAACTCACATTAATCATAGAGTTTTCTCTGATTGAATTATGCATAAACCTATGACCTATATTAGGGTTATTAATGATTTCCCAAGCATAATGCTCTGCTATCCATTTGTATGTAACCAATGAACCTAAATTTTAGTTTCTACAACACTTGTGAGCAGGGTAGATGGATTTGATTTGAAATGACCTTTCATTGCCCATCCAACTAGCCCATAGCCTAAACGAACAGTCCATCCCGGCCATCACATACTCCTTTTCTTTTGCATTTCTTTCAGCCCAGTTAGCTTTTGATGTTTCAATCCTTTTGCTTGGCTCACCTAGTTTCCCTTTACCTTTGCCTTTATCAATGTCTGAGCTTGTTTCTTCACTACCATCTGACTCAATTAGATTGCTTTCTTCTATAGGTTTTTTTACCTCTTTTACCAACACAATTACCAGCACTAACATCCCTACCACACTTTACCAGTATTCTATGACTCTAATTGTGTAAATACCACAACTGGTAACCATTTTTGACTCTATAGTTAGCTAAGAAGTTTCTAAGTTGTAATGGGTTCTCAAACTTCATACCTAGTACTGGTTCACATTCATCCCATGGTGTATCAGGATTAAAATTGGGGTATTGAAAGTCTTTCCTAACTTTGTATCCAGGTTCAACAAGACTATCATCAGGATCATGATACTATATCATTAATTGTCCCAATTCTACATGACCTTCAGGTATATCATTGTCATTATCACCCACAAACCTACCCTTACCAACTAGCTTATTCTACCAAGTGTCAATGGTTGTAAGCATAGGAATGTCTATATTGTCCTCTCCCTCATTTTGGAAATCAATGTGTTCAGGCAAGTCATCCAATGGATCATCCTTACAAACATCATCAAAGCCACTATCACTAGAATCTGATTGTAACCTATCCTCATTAACCAAATTAAAAACATCATACCCATGGTGTTCAGTGTAAACAGACAAATGAGAATCATTCTCAAACAAGCATTCTACAAATTCTTCTACATGGGCATCATTAGCAAGGGGTCTCAAACCCATATACATTGGAACACCAAGTAGAGTATAGAAGATGGATACAGGTGCTACTAACACTAACCTATGGATAATTAATACTTGATATTTGTTATGGTTCAGATTAAGTTCTCGGAATCTTCTCGAATTGATCACGGTTCAAAGTGGAATAGTTTGTACTTGGTTACTAAAAAGGGGTTGGTTTGTTATCTATTTTAAACTAATAGCAAATAAATGTAAATGTCGTTGAGTAAAGTAGAAGTTTAAAGATTAAACTAAAGTGAAGAGTGAAAAGTAAATGATTGAAAACTTAAAGAAAAGATTAGAAAAATACTTGAACACTTAATAAATCTAAAACTTGAAAACTTTGTAAGAACATGAAACTCATCCAATCGGAATGTACCAAAAGTGAGTGATCGAAATGTGTGAAGATATCACTGATCGGAATATGTGTTCGGAATAAGGCAAATCGGAATGTCAACAACACCTCTGTCGGAATACTACCATCGGAAAGCCCAATCAGAATAAAGAGAAAGGAAGCAATCGGAATAATGAGAAAACAGCACCAATCGGAATACTTGAAGATGAATCAAATCGGAATGTTAAAACCAAACCAATCGGAATGTTACAAAATACCCACAATCGGAAAGTTGAAACCCTAATCCGATCTAGGTGATCGGAATAAAGATGCTCAAATCGGAATGGGTTAAAACCCTAATCTGATCTATTGATCGGAATGAGGGGAGGGGGTCCAGTCGGAATGTACCAATCGGAAAAGGGTTTAATACCTTTTCCGATTACAATTTGATTCGAAAAATAAGCAAAGTAATAAGCTAATTTGATAAGCTAATCACCAAAACTAGAACGAATCTATAATGAAAAGGACTCAATAAGCACAAATAACAACTTTTTCAACTTAAAATAAGCAATCTTATAAATAAATCTATAAAAAGATGAAATTTTTAAGAAAACTTTTAAAAAATAAATAAGATAAACATATAAATAAGCCAATAAGCACAAAGATCTTAAAGCTTATTCGTATGAAAACTTAAGTAGGCATAAAAATATTAACTTTTAGGCACGAAAACATTAAGAACAACACGGATCAAATAGATTTCGCACCAAAAGTAAACTTAAAATCAAAGAAAGGTAGAAAGAGATGAAAGATTAAAAGCTTAACTAGAACTTGATTAATGAAATCAACAATACACAAAGGTTTAATCTTGAAAGATTAAAAGAAAGAAAGATGAAAAACTTAGTGAGAGAAAGTTGAGAACTTTCTCTCTCTAAAACTAGAAAAATGAAAAATGAAACTAACTACTAAAAAAACTAACTCCCAAAATTGTAAGGAGAATGCCTATTTATAGGTGTTGCTTGTGGGCTTATAAATGGGCTTGTAAATGGGCTTGTACATAGGCTTTTCTTCTTCTTTCTTCTTTAGTCTTTACGTCTCTCTAAATAAACGTTTCCGACTTTGGATTTTGAGAAGTGTCGATGAATAATTCCAACTCGTCTTATAGTCTTTTGTTTAATAGACTCGAGTTCTTCGACATATATGAATTTTCCATCTTTGGCCCTTTTCTTCGATAAATCTTCAAATAGGCACAATGACTTCAAATCTTTTGCATCTCTTGGACAATAGACTTCGTCTTGAGTCTTTTTCTTCGATGAAACCCGTGCAATCCCATGTTTTCTTCAATATTTATCCGGTTAGCTCTGAAAACACAACAAGCACACAAACCACGCATAATTCCAAACAAATGATATTAAATACGTGTTTTGGTCTTGTTTTAGCAAGAAATAAGTGGTAAAAGGATGGGTGTTTTCACACCTATCAAATCCTCTACACTTAACCATTGCCATGCCCTCATGCAATGCTTAGTGATAAAGCAAATTTACACTTTTCTCATAATCAATCAACCTTGGCCTTATTAAAATACTACTAAACAAAAATTAAAGTACTAAGAGAAATTAAAACTTTAAAGTAAACAAAAGGATAGGAAACCATTTTCTCTTGAAAATAGCTATATAGAAATATCTTGCAAAGAGATCACGGACTTACATTAGGGCTTTTGGTGCTGCGAAGATTTATCACCCTCAAGTTTCACGTTCCCCAAACTAAGCTTAAAAATGAGATCATTGTTATTATAAGTTAGCAAAACAAACACTCGCACACATGGCTTAATTATATGCTTAAACTCCCTTATTCCTAGGTGTATCTCTTATATTTTATTTTTGTCTTAGAATGATCATGAAGATGCATTTTTGGACTTATTTCGATAGTTTATTTAGGTTGAAAGCAAAGTAGGACGATTTGATCAATAGTTAGCTAAAGG
Organism: Glebionis coronaria; assembly: GCA_025667525.1. Lineage (NCBI taxonomy): Eukaryota > Viridiplantae > Streptophyta > Magnoliopsida > Asterales > Asteraceae > Glebionis > Glebionis coronaria. The sequence continues at coordinate 50,855,889 of CM046875.1, forward strand.
ACAAAATCTCTTAAAACTGCTTCTCGAGATATCAAAAAGTTCATATCTTGGCATAACTCGGTTCGCGATTTGAGACCTTTCTCGGGCCGATATTTGGCATGTACTTCATACTTCATATCTTGAGAGACGTTCTTGAGATAATGGTCTTCTCTTCGTTAATAGAGTTTCTTCACTTGGAGACTTTTGAGGGGTACTCCAACTTTGTTGACCACGACTTCATGATTATTTCTTCAATCGCTAATTGGGATTTTGAGATACAATGGTCCGCCTCCTTTTCGGACTTGGATCTATTTATCCTCATACCTTCTTAGGGTCTTTTCGGATAGACTTCTCCATGATCTTTATGGGAGTTGATTGCTTTTCGTCGTGAGTCTTGATCCATCATATTGATTTTGGGAATAATGCTTTTCACATCACCTTGGATCTTTAGCAATAAGATTGAATCCTCATGCCTTGTTAGGGCCTTTTCGGACTCGCCAATCTTCGCGCCCCGCTTCATAAGTTATGCCTTGGCTATGAACTCTTATCATTACCGAGCAACTTTTAAATGATCTTGGGCTAGAAGCTAAGTAACTTTTCAAATCGTATGACCTTACTTATTACAGATAAATTATTAGCAAGTGATGGGAGAATAGGCACATAATTACACCAAGTGGGCTTGTGCAAGAATACCGACTTATAATTGACTCCATCATTTCTCGTTCTCCACAATTTAAAATCTCAAGTAATGAGACTTGTGGATGCTTAGCCTAATAAACCAATTAAGGTATACATGGTTAAGGATACTAGCTAGAATAAACATGGATAAGTCTATTCGGGTTGAGTCAAAATAATCGCAACGGGCCTAATATGTCAAAGACTTCTAAACTAGCTACACCACTTTATGAATATTTTTGACTTTATTGCGGGATATATACATATGAAAGCAACGATAAAAATTTAAAAATTATGACTAAATGGCCAAAGTTAATTAAAAATTTGAAAAATGTTGAAAAAGATGATTTTCTGGTTAAATGAAGGCATTTTCATGGATAAGTCCACTTAAAACTTCGATAGAAGTCCCCCTACACTTAAGATAAACATTGTCCTCAATGTTTAAGCATGTGGGAAAAGTCTCCCCTACACTTATGACATTGTGCACGTTGGTTAAATCAAGTTAAGGAAGAGACGACTAACGTGATCAATTTCAAATGTGAGTATGAAGAAAATTGAATCACGATAGTTGAAAGATAGAACCGGATTTCGGATGACACGGGAGCACAGTTCTTCAGAGATTCCAAGAGTGCACTAATCCCTGTAATCACATCACCACACAAACACAAACACCTATAGAGGTCCCCCTACACTTAGGAGGTTAAAACAGAAAAGGATATATACTCGAGCTGCCTCCCGAGGAGCGCTTGTTTTTTATAACCGAGTCACGAGCCTGACTCGACCCAAAATTAGTTCATGGGAAACATGGTGAGGGATGGAATCATCTCCTGAGAGATGTCCTCACCAAAGTACAACTTCACTCGTTGGCCATTCACCTTAAAATTGGGTCCATTAGGTTGAGCGAGCTCGAGAGTACCATATGGAAAAATTTGGGCAATGGTGAATGGGCCGGACCAACGAGACTTCAGCTTGCCCGAAAGATATTCAACCGAGAGTTGAAGAGTAAAATTTTGTCTCCAACTTGGAGCTCTCGGTTTTTAATCTTAGAGTCGTGAATGAGCTTAGTCTTTTCCTTATAGATCAAAGAATTTTCATAAGCCTCATTACGGAGTTCATTGAGCTCATTGAGTTGGATCTTGCGTAGGTCACCGGCTTTGTTGATATCGAAATTATCCCACTTCAAATCCCAGTAAGCCTTGTTCTCCAACTCAGTGGGGAGGTGGCATGCTTTCCCGTACACGAGACGATATGGTGTACAACCAATCGGACTCTTGTAAGCGGTACGAAAAGCCCACAAAGCATCATCAAGTTTATCAGCCCATGAGGCACGATGCTCTCCCACAGTTCGTTCAAGAATTCGCTTTAATCCTCGGTTAGAGATTTCAGCCTGGCCATTAGTTTGTGGGTGGTAGGCGGTGGAAAGACGATGATTTACACCATACTTAGCCATGACTCTAGCAAATTGATCATTGCAAAAATGAGTCCCGCGATCACTAATAATGGCACGAGGCACACCGAATCTAGCGAATAGCGACTTCAAAAAGTTACAAACCACCCTTGCGTCATTAGTGGGTAAAGCTTTGGCTTCAACCCATTTAGAAACGTAGTCAACGGCTACAAGGATGTATTTGTTTCCTTTAGATGAAGGGAATGGCCCCATAAAGTCGATACCCCAAACATCAAAGATTTCACATTCTTGTATGAAATTTTGAGGCATCTCATCTTTATGTGTGATCTTGCCTTGTTTTTTGGCAAGCAACACAATGTTTAACCATCTCGTGAGCATCACGATAAATGGTGGGCCAATAAAATCCCGAGTCAAACACTTTTTTGGCGGTGTAGTTGGGACCAAAGTGACCACCGGTGGGTCCTTTGTGGCAAGCTTCGAGAATTTCTAAAGCTGCCGGTCCATCAACACATCGGCGAATAATCAAATCAGCACATTGTTTGAAGAGATACGGGTCATCCCAAAAGTAAGTCTTAATGTCTTTGAAGAACTTTTTCTTTTGCTGGGATGTTAACCCGTCGATGATAATTCCACCCGCCAAGTAGTTTGCAATGACCGCAAACCACGGGGCTTCATCATTACTCGAGTTGATAGACATTAAGGTCTCCAGGGGAAAAGAGTCATTGATCTCTTTGTTCGGATGATCCCCTTGATAAGGATCCTCAAGTCTGCTGAGATGATCCGCGGCTAGGTTTTCGGCTCCCTTCTTATCACGAATTTCGATTTTAAATTCTTGGAGGAGCAAAACCCAGCGAAGAAGTCTTGGTTTGGAATCTTGTTTAGTTAACAAGTACTTCAACGCGGAATGGTCCGTATACACGATTGTGGTAAGATAGGGGCAGAACTTTTCAAAAGCATAGACAACAGCTAAAAGCTCTTTTTCGGTTGTCGTGTAATGCAATTGAGCCCCCGTCATTGTCTTGCTAGCGTAATGGATCGGTTGGAAGTGTTTGTTCACTCGTTGGCCCAAAACCGCTCCAATGGCATAGTCGCTAGCATCGCACATCAACTCGAAAGGCAGCTCCCAATTGGGGGTAACCAAGACGGGTGCCTTAGTTAGTTTATCCTTAAGAAGGTTGAAGGCTTCGATACACTCGTTGGAAAAGATAAAAGGGGTATCTTTTTCCAAGAGGTGGGTCATCGGGCGAGCGATTTTAGAAAAATCTTTGATAAAGCGACGGTAGAAGCCCGCATGACCAAGGAAACTTCTCACACCCTTCACGGTTGAAGGTGGAGGCAATTTAGCAATAACATCGACTTTAGCACGGTCTACTTCAAGACCGGCTTTGGAGATCTTGTGTCCTAGGACGATGCCCTCTTTTACCATGAAATGGCATTTTTCCCAATTAAGAACAAGGCGAGTGTCTTCACACCGCTTAAGCATACGTTCTAAATTGGCAAGGAAAGCAGAGAAAGAATCACCATAAACCGAGAAATCATCCATGAACACTTCCATAGTTTCTTCAACCATGTCATGGAAGATAGCCATCATACACCTTTGGAACGTCCCAGGAGCATTGCATAAACCGAAAGGCATGCGTTTGTAAGCAAATGTTCCGTAGGGACAAGTGAATGTGGTCTTCTCTTGGTCTTTGGGATCGATGGGAATTTGAAAATACCCGGAGAAACTGTCTAAAAAGCAGTAATAGTCATTACCCGCTAGACGCTCGAGCATTTGATCCATGAAAGGAAGAGGAAAGTGATCTTTTCTCGTGGCATCATTGAGCTTGCGATAGTCGATACAAACTCTCCACCTAGTAACGAGACGAGTGGGAATCAACTCGTTGTGTTCATTGGGAACAACGGTTATTCCGCCCTTCTTGGGCACACAATGGACGGGACTTACCCATGGTGAATCCGAAATAGGGTAAATCAAGCCGGCATCAAGAAGTTTAATAACCTCTTATTTGATGACATCATAAATACGAGGATTAACCCTTCTTTGGCTCTGGATTGCGGGTTTTAAGTCATCTTCCATGAGAATCTTGTGAGTATAAAAGTTTAGATCAATTCCGCGGATATCGGAAATTTTCCAAGCAATTGCCTTCTTATGATCTTTAAGCACGGCGATGAGGCGAGATTTCTCTTCTTCTTTCAAGTCCTTAGCAATGATGATGGGCGACTTCTTCTTATCTTCAAGGAACACGTACTCGAGATGGGGCGACAACTCCTTAAGTTCTAAATCCGGAGAATTTTCGATGGGAGGCGTATGCAAAGTCAGTTCATCGATAGCAATATCCTTGGGAGATGGTGGAGAAATATTGTCTTCTTTAAGAAGGTTCTCAATGAGGCGAAGATCTTCATCCCAATCGGTTGGAGAATCGTCATGTTCTAAGTTCACATCTCCCATGGTGGCTTCCAAATCTTTCCAAAGGAAATCACTTTCTCCAAATAGAGATAGTGATGAATCAATAGAGGAAACGGTATCAACATTGGGAGGAGAGGTAGGAATACTTTTACAAGCATCTTTAAAGTGTTCTTCACAAGCCTCATCAAGAACGTCGATACAATTAACACTCTCGTATGAATAAGGCTGTTTAGAAAGATTTCCCATGTTGAAAACAATTTTATCGTCGCCCACTCTCATGATAAGCTCACCCGCTTCAACATCGATGAGAGTGCGACCGGTCCTCAAGAATGCACGACCAACGATCAATGGCATACGAGGATCCATATCGTAGTCGACCACGACGAAATCGGCAGGAAAAGTGAATTTGTCGACTCCTACAAAGACGTCTTCGGCTATCCCCACTGGATAAGCAACCGTACGGTTAGCTAATTCCAAAGTCATTTTGGTGGGGACTAGCTCAGGGAGAGATAATTGCTTCCAAACACTTAAGGGCATGAAGTTAATACTGGCACCTAGATCGGCTAGGGCCATGCAATTCTCTACTCCCGGGAAGTTGCAAGGGATTAAAAAACGACCCGGATCACCAAGCTTGGTTGGCAATTTCCTTAAGAGCACTGCAGAGCAATTCTCATTAAGTTGGGTGTTAGCAATATCAAGAAGCTTCTCCTTGTCGCTAAGAAGATATTTGAACATTTTTGCGTATTTAGTCATGTGAGCGAGAGCCTCAGCGAAGAAGATGTTAAAATTCAATTGTTTAAACATTTTGAGAAAGTTCGAAACCTGAATATCGTCCTTGCTTTTGAGCTTCTCTTTCCTCAACCTTGAGGGATAAGGTATATCGAAAGAAGATGAAGGCTTTGGGATCGAAGGATCACTCACATCCTTGGGTGGAGGAGGGGTAGGAGTAAGAGGTGGAGGAATTGGGGAAGTATAAGATTGAGGAAGAGGAGCAGGTGACTCGTTTTCCTTAGTCACAATCACCGGTGGAGGTATAGGAAGCTCGGGTTCCTTGGTACCTTTGCCACTGCGAGTGGTGATTGCTTTCATCTCCCCTCTTGGATTCGCAACGGTGTTACTCGGAAGAGTACCCGAAGAAGAGGGTTGATTACCTTGGAAGAAACTAGCCATCATGTTCCTTAAGTCATTCGTTTGACTTGCCAAAGTGTTTCTCATATCAGCTCGAAGATCGTTCCCTTGTTTCACCATGTCTGCTTTAAAGTTGAGCACTTCCCGCTGGAGATTGTCTACGATCACATCATTAGTCCTCATGTAGGTTCCAATATCTTGGTGTAATGCGGTGGGTTGGTTGGAAGGAGCATTGTAGGCGGGTGGTTGATAAGCAGGTTGTTGGTAAACTTGGTTGTTTCTTTGAGGTGGATATGGTTGTTTGTGAGGTGGTTGGTATGGTGCACGAGGTTGTTGTTGAGGAGGGCGATTGAGGTTATGTTGTTGGTTTGGGTTGTTAGGAGGAAAACCGGGCGGGGAAAGAAAGTTGTTTGAGCGGTAGCTAAGCAAGTTGCGGTCTCCTTGAGGACGAGCTTGATAAGCGACTGGAGGATACATACCGTATGCTGCATTAACATTCTCAGAAGGATAGTCTTGGGTGGTGGTACAAGTTGTGTAAGAGTGAGGACCCCCGCATATCTCACATGGTTGGCTAACAGCATTGACTTGAGCGTCTTGAGCGTTTTTAGCATTGATGTTGTTGGTATTGTTAGCGGTGTGGGTAACAAGCGATTCAAGAAGCGTAGTAATTTTGTCAAGTCGCTTGTCGTTGTCACTAGTACTAGCACTAGCGGCATTGGTCCGAACACTCTTGGTTTGCACACGAGACTTATTTTCAATAATATCCCAAGCGGCATTAGAAGTCTTAACCAAAATATTACCCCCCGAGACACTATTTAGTGAATCTTGGTCATTCATGCTTAAACCATTATAAAAAGTATTAATTTAGTGCACTTTGGTAAAACCATGTTGTGGGCACTTTCTTAAAAGATCTTTAAAACGGTCCCAAGATTCACTAAAAGACTCATCGTACTTTTGTTCAAAATTAATAATTTCATTCCGCAAAGCGGTAGTACGAGAGGGTGGGAAAAAGTAGTTGATAAATTTGGTCTCCAAATCCGTCCACGTAAAAATACTTTGTGGCGGTTCCTTTGCAAGCCAATGCCGGGCTTGTCCCTCTAAGGAGAAAGGAAAAAGTTGTAAACGGATTACCTCTTGTGGAACACCATTGAATTTGACCGTATTCGTGAGTTGCGGGAACCTTTTGATGTGGTCATGAGGATCATCAATGGTACGCCCCAAGAATGGTTGAGCAGAGACCATCTAGATAAAGCCGGATTTGAGCTCAAAGTTGTTGGCTGCAATCGCGGGTATCACAATTGGATCATTGTTGCCCTCTACATGTGCTTGTAAAACTTCAATCATAGGGCGATTGTCTGGTAGAGGTTCATTGTTGTTATTATTGTTGTTTAGAGGTGGATTGTTATTGTTGTTGTTTTGAGGTGGATTGTTATTGTTGTTGTTGTGTACACCGACCATGTCTAACTTTTCGAGAGGCTCGGGCTCTTAATAAGACGTTGATCGTGTACGCATGCACCTGCAAAAGAACTAACAAAGCAAACAAGAAATATTTTTGGTTTTTTTTATGGTTTTTTTAATTTTTATGATTTTTGAAAATTTTATATTTTTAGGGTTTTTTGAAATTTTTTATGAAAAAGTAACGTTCACGGTGAACGGATCCCAAAATCCAAGTTCTCACAAAAAACTGTTAATCTTAACGAGAAGAGCCGGCAGCGGCGCCATTTGATACTTGATATTTGTTATGGTTCAGATTAAGTTTTCGGAATCTTCTCGAATTGATCACGGTTCAAAGTGGAATAGTTTGTTCTTGGTTACTAAAAAGGGGTTGGTTTGTTATCTATTTTAAACTAATAGCAAATAAATGTAAATGTCGTTGAGTAAAGTAGAAGTTTAAAGATTAAACTAAAGTGACGAGTGAAAAGTAAATGATTGAAAACTTAAAGAAAAGATTAGAAAAATACTTAAACACTTAATAAATCTAAAACTTGAAAACTTTGTAAGAACATGAAACTCATCCAATCGGAATGTGCCAAAAGTGAGTGATCGGAATGTGTGAAGATATCACTGATCGGAATATATGGTCGGAATAAGGCAAATCGGAATGTCAACAACACCTCTGTCGGAATACTACCATCGGAAAGCCCAATCGGAATAAAGAGAAAGGAAGCAATCAGAATAATGAGAAAACAACACCAGTCGGAACACTTGAGGATGAATCAAATCGGAATGTTAAAACCAAGCCAATCGGAATGTTACAAAATACCCACAATCGGAAAGTTGAAACCCTAATCCGATCTAGGTGATCGGAATAAAGATGCTCAAATCGGAATGGGTTAAAACCCTAATCCGATCTATTGATCGGAATGAGGGGAGGGGGTCCAGTCGGAATGTACCAATCGGAAAAGGGTTTAATACCTTTTCCGATTACAATTTGATTCAAAAAATAAGCAAAGTAATAAGCTAATTTGATAAGCTAATCACCAAAACTAGAACGAATCTATAATGAAAAGGACTCAATAAGCACAAATAACAACTTTTTCAACTTAAAATAAGCAATCTTATAAATCAATCTATAAAAAGATGAAATTTTTAAGAAAACTTTTAAAAAGTAAATAAGCTAAACATATAAATAAGCCAATAAGCACAAAGATCTTAAAGCTTATTCGTATGAAAATTTAAGTAGGCATAAAAAGATTAACTTTTAGGCACGAAAACATTAAGAACAACACGGATCAAATATATTTTGCACCAAAAGTAAACTTAAAATCAAAGAAAGGTAGAAAGAGATGAAAGATTAAAAGCTTAACTAGAACTTGATTAATGAAATCAACAATACACAAAGGTTTAATATTGAAAGATTAAAAGAAAGAAAGATGAAAAACTTAGTGAGAGAAAGTTGAGAACTTTCTCTCTCTAAAACTAGAAAAATGAAAAATGAAACTAACTACTAAAAAAACTAACTCCCAAAATTGTAAGGAGAAGGCCTATTTATAGGTGTTGCTTGTGGGCTTGTAAATGGGCTTATACATGGGCTTTTCTTCTTCTTTCTTCTTTAGTCTTTACGTCTCTCTAAAAAAACGTTTCCGACTTTGGATTTTGAGAAGTGTCGGTGAATAATTCCAACTCGTCTTATAGTCTTTTGTTTAATAGACTCGAGTTCTTTGACATATATGAATCTTCCATCTTTGGCCCTTTTCTTCGATAAATCTTCAAATAGGCACAATGACTTCAAATCTTTTGCATCTCTTGGACAATAGACTTCGTCTTGAGTCTTTTTCTTCGATGAAACCTGTGCAATCCCATGTTTTCTTCAATATTTATCCGGTTAGCTCTGAAAACACAACAAGCACACAAACCACGCATAATTCCAAACAAATGATATTAAATACGCGTTTTGGTCTTGTTTTAGCAAGAAATAAGTGGTAAAAGGATGGGTGTTTTCACACCTATCAAATCCTCTACACTTAACCATTGCCATGCCCTCATGCAATGCTTAGTGATAAAGCAAATTTATACTTTTCTCATAATCAATCAACCTTGGACTTATTAAAATACTACTAAACAAAAATTAAAGTACTAACAGAAATTAAAACTTTAAAGTAAACAAAAGGATAGGAAACCATTTTCTCTTGAAAATAGCTATATGGAAATATCTTGCAAAGAGATCACGGACTTACATTAGGGCTTTTTGTGCTGCGAAGATTTATCACCCTCAAGTTTCACGTTCCCCAAACTAAGCTTAAAAACGAGATCATTGTTATTATAAGTTAGCAAAACAAACACTCGCACACATGGCTTAATTATATGCTTAAACTCCCTTATTCCTAGGTGTATCTCTTATATTTTATTTTTGTCTTAGAATGATCATGAAGATGCATTTTTGGACTTATTTCGATAGTTTATTTAGGCTAAAAGCAAAGTAGGACGATTTGATCAATAGTTAGCTAAAGGACAAAATCTCTTAAAACTGCTTCTCGGGATATCAAAAAGTTCATATCTTGGCATAACTCGGTTCGCGATTTGAGACCTTTCTCGGGCCGATATTTGGCATGTACTTCATACTTCATATCTTGAGAGACGTTCTTGAGATAATGGTCTTCTCTTCGTTAATAGAGTTTCTTCACTTGGAGACTTTTGAGGGGTACTCCAACTTTGTTGATTACGACTTCATGATTATTTCTTCAATCGCTAAATGGGATTTTGAGATACAACGATCCGCCTCCTTTTCGGACTTGGATTTATTTATCCTAATACCTTGTCAGGGTCTTTTCGGATAGACTTCTCCATGATCTTTATGGGAGTTGATTGCTTTTTCGTCGTGAGTCTTGATCCTTCATATTGATTTTGGGAATAATGCTTTTCAAATCACCTTGGATCTTTAGCAATAAGATTGAATCCTCATGCCTTGTTAGGGCCTTTTCGGACTCGCCAATCTTCGCGCCCCGCTTCATAAGTTATGCCTTGGCTATGAACTCTTATCATTACCGAGCAACTTTTAAACGATCTTGGGCTAGAAGCTAAGTAACTTTTCAAATCGTACGACCTTACTTATTGCAGATAAATTATTAGCAAGTGATGGGAGAATAGGCACATAATTACACCAAGTGGGCTTGTGCAAGAATACCGACTTATAATTGACTCCATCATTTCTCGTTCTCCACAATTTAAAATCTCAAGTAATGAGACTTGTGGATGCTTAGCCTAATAAACCAATTAAGGTATACATGGTTAAGGATACTAGCTAGAATAAACATGGATAAGTCTATTCGGGTTGAGTCAATATAATCGCCACGGGCCTAATATGTCAAAGACTTCTAAACTAGCTACACCACTTTATGAATATTTTTGACTTTATTGCGGGATATATACATATGAAAGCAACGATAAAAATTTAAAAATTACGACTAAATGGCCAAAGTTAATTAAAAATTTGAAAAATGTTGAAAAATATGATTTTCTGGTTAAATGAAGGCATTTTCATGGAAAAGTCCACTTAAAACTTCTATTGAAGTCCCCCTACACTTAAGATAAACATTGTCCTCAATGTTTAAGCATGTGGGAAAAGTCTCCCTACACTTATGACATTGTGCACGTTGGTTAAATCAAGTTAAGGAAGAGACGACTAACGTGATCAATTTCAAATGTGAGTATGAAGAAAATTGAATCACGATAGTTGAGAGATAGAACCGGATTTCGGATAACACGGGAGCACGGTTATTCAGAGATTCCAAGAGTGCACTAACCCCTGTAATCACATCACCACACAAACACAAACACCTATAGAGGTCCCCCTACACTTAGGAGGTTAAAATAGAAAAGGATAGATACTCGGGCTGCCTCCCGAGGAGCGCTTGTTTTTGATAACCGAGTCACGAGCCTGACTCGACCCAAAATTAGTTCATGGGAAACATGGTGAGGGATGGAATCATCTCCTGAGAGATGTCCTCACCAATGTACAACTTCACTCGTTGGCCATTCACCTTAAAATTGGGTCCATTAGGTTGAGCGAGCTCGAGAGTACCATATGGAAAAATTTGGGCAATGGTGAATGGGCCGGACCAACGAGACTTCAGCTTGCCCGAAAAGATTTTCAACCGAGAGTTGAAGAGTAAAATTTTGTCTCCAACTTGGAACTCTCGGTTTTTAATCTTAGAGTCATGAATGAGCTTAGTCTTTTCCTTATAGATCAAAGAATTTTCATAAGCCTCATTACGGAGTTCATTGAGCTCATTGAGTTGGATCTTGCGTAGGTCACCGGCTTTGTTGATATCGAAATTAGCCCACTTCAAATCCCAGTAAGCCTTGTTCTCCAACTCAATGGGGAGGTGGCATGCTTTCCCGTACACGATACGATATGGTGTACAACCAATCGGACTCTTGTAAGCGGTACGAAAAGCCCACAAAGCATCATCAAGTTTATCAGCCCATGAGGCACGATGCTCTCCCACGGTTCGTTCAAGAATTCGCTTTAATCCTCGGTTAGAGATTTCAGCCTGGTCATTAGTTTGTGGGTGGTAGGCGGTGGAAAGACGATGATTTACACCATACTTTACCATGACTCTAGCAAATTGATCATTGCAAAAATGAGTCCCGCAATCACTAATAATGGCACGAGGCACACCGAATCTAGCGAATAGCGACTTCAAAAAGTTACAAACCACCCTTGCGTCATTAGTGGGTAAAGCTTTGGCTTCAACCCATTTAGAAACGTAGTCAACGGCTACAAGGATGTATTTGTTTCCTTTAGATGAAGGGAATGGCCCCATAAAGTCGATACCCCAAACATCAAAGATTTCACATTCTTGTATGAAATTTTGAGGCATCTCATCTTTATGTGTGATCTTGCCTTGTTTTTGGCAAGCATCACAATGTTTAACCATCTCGTGAGCATCACGATAAATGGTGGGCCAATAAAATCCTGAGTCAAACACTTTTTTGGCGGTGTAGTTGGGACCAAAGTGACCACCGGTGGGTCCTTTGTGGCAAGCTTCGAGAATGTCTAAAGCTGCCGGTCCATCAACACATCGGCGAATAATCAAATCAGCACATTGTTTGAAGAGATACGGGTCATCCCAAAAGTAAGTCTTAATGTCTTTGAAGAACTTTTTCTTTTGCTGGGATGTTAACCCGTCGATGAGAATTCCACCCGCCAAGTAGTTTGCAATGTCCGCAAACCACGGGGCTTCATCATTACTCGAGTTGATAGACATTAAGGTCTCCAGGGGAAAAGAGTCATTGATCTCTTTGTTCGGATGATCCCCTTGATAAGGATCCTCAAGTCTGCTGAGATGATCCGCGGCTAGGTTTTCGGCTCCCTACTTATCACGAATTTCGATTTTAAATTCTTGGAGGAGCAAAACCCAGCGAAGAAGTCTTGGTTTGGAATCTTGTTTAGTTAACAAGTACTTCAACGCGGAATGGTCCGTATACACGATTGTGGTGGAAAGGACAAGATAGGGGCGGAACTTTTCAAAAGCATAGACAACAACTAAAAGCTCTTTTTCGGTTGTCGTGTAATGCAATTGAGCCCCCGTCATTGTCTTGATAGCGTAATGGATCGGTTGGAAGTGTTTGTTCACTCGTTGGCCCAAAACCACTCCAATGGCATAGTCGCTAGCATCGCACATCAACTCGAAAGGCAGCTCCCAATTGGGGGTAACCAAGATGGGTGCCTTAGTTAGCTTATCCTTAAGAAGGTTGAAGGCTTCGATACACTCGTTGGAAAAGATAAAAGGGGTATCTTTTTCCAAGAGGTGGGTCATCGGGCGAGCTATTTTAGAAAAATCTTTGATAAAGCGACGGTAGAAGCCCGCATGACCAAGGAAACTTCTCACACCCTTCACGGTTGAAGGTGGAGGCAATTTAGCAATAACATCGACTTTAGCACGGTCTACTTCAAGACCGGATTTAGAGATCTTGTGTCCTAGGACGATGCCCTCTTTTACCATGAAATGGCATTTTTCCCAATTAAGAACAAGGCGAGTGTCTTCACACCGCTTAAGCATACGTTCTAAATTGGCAAGGCAAGCAGAGAAAGAATCACCATAAACCGAGAAATCATCCATGAATACTTCCATAGTTTCTTCAACCATGTCATGGAAGATAGCCATCATACACCTTTGGAACGTCCCAGGAGCATTGCATAAACCGAAAGGCATGCGTTTGTAAGCAAATGTTCCATAGGGACAACTGAATGTGGTCTTCTCTTGGTCTTTGGGATCGACGGGAATTTGAAAATACCCAGAGAAACCGTCTAAAAAGCAGTAATAGTCATTACCCGCTAGACGCTCGAGCATTTGATCCATGAAAGGAAGAGGAAAGTGATCTTTTCTCGTGGCATCATTGAGCTTGCGATAGTCGATACAAACTCTCAACCCAGTAACGAGACGAGTGGGAATCAACTCGTTGTGTGCATTGGGAACAACGGTTATTCCGCCCTTCTTGGGCACACAATGGACGGGACTTACCCATGGTGAATCCAAAATATGGTAAATCAAGCCGACATCAAGAAGTTTGATAACCTCTTGTTTGATGACGTCATGAATGCGAGGATTAACCCTTCTTTGGCTCTGGATTGCGGGTTTAAAGTCATCTTCCCTGAGAATCTTGTGAGTACAAAAGTTTGGATCAATTCCGCGGATATCGGAAATTTTCCAAGCAATTGACTTCTTATGATCTTTAAGCACGACGATGAGGCGAGATTTCTCTTCTTCTTTCAAGTCCTTAGCAATGATGATGGTCGACTTCTTCTTATCTTCAAGGAACACGTACTCGAGATGGGGCGGCAACTCCTTAAGTTCTAAATCCGGAGAATTTTCGATGGGAGGCGTATGCAAAGTCGGTTCATCGACAGCAATATCCTTGGGAGATGGTGGAGAAATATTGTCTTCTTTGATGGTGGTGCCGCAAAGGTAGACGAAGATTTGTTTTCCAGCGAGCAATAATCCGACGAGAATAAGTGATGTAGTTGTATTGTTTGTTGGAAATTTGGTTGTTTTGGTTTAGATTGCCTTGCTGCCATGGACAAAGCTATGTCCAAGATAGTGTTGATTTATCTATCTTCCTTACTGGTGCGTTTGAGTCCATGGAAAAGGGTGTATTTATGTCGTGTTAAGCTGGAAAGGTTATGGGTGTGTCATTGTATAGTGGGCTTGGGAGATAAGCCAGAAATGGTGGTCTGGTGGTTGAGCTACGGTGGGGAATTTGGTGGCGGTGGTGAGGTGTAGAACCTAAAATGGTAAACTTAGGGGGTGTTTGGTTAAGTTTATGAGTGGGGCGTAGGCTTATATTAATAAGACATTTATGGCTTATATATCATAAGCATATAAGCCTATGTTAAGTGTTTGGTTAGGCTTATGAAAATTAATAAAGTAAAATGAAAAAAAACATATGAATGTTAAATTATGTAGTTATTAAATACGGGTATAAAAGTCTTTTTATATGTAATAGTTATATAAGCCCATATTTTGTTATAAAAACCTCAAATGTATGGCTTAACAAAACTCCCTTATATAAGCTTATAAGCCTACTTATATAAGCTTAGCCAAACACTTGGTTTTGGGCTTATAAGCTTATATAAGCTAATAAGCTTATAAGCCCATTATATAAGCTAAAACAAACACCCCCTTAGTCTACTACCAATGAGTAAATGACAACATGGGTAAGGCGGTTTGTGTTTGGGGTTTTTGTTAAGATGGGGGTGATTTAAGTATAAGAAAAGAAAAAGAAAAAAAAGATTTTAAAAGTAATTAGATAAGTTTGTGGGTCTCATTTAGTTTTTTAATACTAATATAACAAAATACAAAAATACCCTCTTAATTAACGGTCAAACAAGTCAAACTGATAGAGTTAAAGTAAATCGACCAAAAGTGAAGAAATAGTTTACTTTTTTGTTTTAAATCGAAACTATTTAAATTTTTGGACTAAAAGTGAAAACCGTAACAAACCACGAGGACAAAAAATGCAGTTAACTCTTTTAATAAACTATGTATCTAGACTTGATTACATATATGAATACATAATTATACCACACGACTTGAGTGAAGTAAATGCATCATTTTGTAAAGAGAATTGCTAGAACCACAAAGAAAATTCCACAAAAATTTTTACAAAATGAGTTGTCATGTAATTATTGGCATAATTAAATTCACTTTTTGATTTATCTTTCATACATTCATCCACAAATAAGATGACACGTCATTTTGTAAGAGTTTTTGTTAAAGTTTCTTTGTGGGTCTAGCATTTCTCGTAAGTAAAGGCTGTTTTGGATGAGTGTTGTATATGTTGTTAACAGATTGTTGACTTTTGCTTTGACTCATCATGATGCAACCAAAATAATGGTAACAATAAATTGCTAAGAAAAGAAGAGAATTTAATGAACGTGATAACTTTTGCATGCTTTATTCCTCACTAAAAAGTGGTTTAAATAAGAAAACAAATAACAACCAGTAGCTAAGATTAAAGAAACCTATCAACTAGAAATTTAACTAAGGATTATTGAGATATGCGATCGCTTAGCCATCGGTAATGCGTGAGCCTATCGGAGGCACATACTCAACACGAAGAACACACTTTTATTTACGTTTATTTATTTATTTATTAAACGTTTAATAAAATTTCACTATTAATTAGTTAACGGTAGTTAAATTAATTAACGGGTTTTAATTAATTTATCATGAGTTCGTTAATTAAGTTAAGGGACCAAAAAGTCGGGTTTAGAAAACCCCTTGGCCTTAGTCGGCCGAATATAACACAAGGGGTGTTATGTAAAATTCTTTTCGCTTTAATTTTAAGCTATGTGTGGGTTGGGCTTAAAATTTTAGGAGGCGGAATATGTGTATAAATACAATCCCATACCTCACAAAATTTTTGTCTCTCCTCTCTTGTGTGTTCCGTCCGATTGCAACCCTTTAACCTAAAAAATCACATAAAGGTTAAATCCTTTTTATAAGATCTATCAACTTTGATAGTTTTCTTATAAAATCTTAAGCTTTTTAACTAAACTCTAAATCTCTAGATCTAGGTTTTAGTCTCCCCTTGTGGTTCGACATATAGCAAACCCAAACAAGGGTTTATCGATGATTTTTCAAGAGCCTTGTAACGTCTACAAAACTGATCCTTACGTAATCCCACTTAGGGTTTTGGATCTAGGGTTTTTAGTCACAAGATCTATTGAAGTGAAGTTACTACTAGCATCGTAGTGATTTTTCCTTGGACGTGTCGTGTGAGCAAACGTTAGAGGACGGTTATTTTACCGTTATAGTTCAAGATCAAGATCTATTAATTGATTGCTTCAATTAATACGAGGTAGGTTTTAATTTGTTTTAATTATATGTTAATCATGATTGTTTATAGTAGATCCACTTCGCTGCGTACTCGTAGTTAATGGTTTAACTAGTTTTGAAATCCCAACAAGGATAACTATTAACAATAAAAAAAGATAAGAACAAATAAAGGCATTCAAATTACTGATTCTCTTGCAGATTTTTTTACTCCTCAAACCTGCTAGGCCTTGTAATCTTCCTCCTGGGCCGAGCCATAGCACCTGGGTCTTGGGCTTCCTTGTGTGGCTCGATATGGGTAGTAGCTGGGCAGCTCGCATCAACACCTCGATCTGAAGAATCGACAGTGTCCTCAGTGTCGAGATTGAAAAACGGATAATCAGTATGTAGAGTCGCACGAGTTTCCCAGGTAGGTTCCGCTAGTGATTTAGAATCCCATTGAACCAAAAACTCCTTCGCGTCGGCAGAATTAACACAACTTTGAAGAATAACTTGTGGTAAATAGTCGGCCATACCATGATCCTACCAATCGAGTGCTTCCAAAGGTGTTGTGGTGTCGTAACTTTGCTTCAATAAAGAAACATGGAAAACTGGGTGAATACGGGACCCGACTGGCAATTCCAAACGATAGGCAACTTTCCCAATTTTCTCAAGTACCTTAAATGGGCCATAGTAACGTTTTGACAGCTTCCGATAACGTCGGGCAACTAATGATTTTTGGCAGTATGGTTGTAGTTTCAAGTACACCATATCGCCAACAGCAAACTCTTTCTCAAGACGTTTCTTATTGGCTTGTTTGATCATACGTTCTTGTGACTTTGTAATTTCCGCCTTGAGAAGGTCGATGATTCGGGCGTGTTTCAACAACGTCTGATCAATCGAGTGAGTGGTAGAATTTCCCTGAACAAAATGGTAGATGGACGTAACGTTCCGACCATAAAGAGCCTTAAATGGGGTCATATTGATGGTGCTATAATGGGAAGTGTTATAAGAAAACTCGAGTAAATATAAATAACGTTCCCATGTAGCTGGTTCATTAAAGACGAAAGCTCGTAAGTACGCTTCAAGGGATCGATTAACGACCTTTGTCTGGCCATCGGTTTACGGGTGGTAGGCGCTGGAATGTAAGAGCTTAGTACCTACTTGCTTGAACAACTCTTTCCAAAAGCGACTTAAAATACCGGGTCGCGATCCGAAACGATGGTATGAGGAAGACCATGTAAATGGTATATCTCCGTCAAAAATAGTTTTGCCAATGGAAATGCGGTGTAGCCTGGAGCTAAAGCAAGGAAGTGAGCATACTTAGTAAACCGGTTGACTATTGCCCAAATTGTGACCTTGCCTCTTGAGGTTGGTAAACTGGTAATGAAGTCCATCGAAATATCCATCCAAGGACCGACAAGAATCGATAGTGGTTGGATGAGGCCATATGGTTTGTGATTATCGGATTTGGTGGTTTGGCAAACGATGCACTCCCGAACAAATTTTGTGACATCACGTTTAAGTCCTAACCATGCAAAATCTGTCGCTATTCTTTTAATGGTTGTCATGATACCCCCGTGTCCCCTAATAGGTGTGGCGCGATATTCCCCCAACAGCCTTTGGCGGATATCATTGAGTCGTGGAACGAATATCCGACCCTTGATGAAGACTAGTCCATTCTGAACCTCATGATGTGGAAAGGAAGACTTGTTGGCCAGAATAGAGTGCACCATTGCTTTTCCATCCTCGTGTTCAACAAGGTAAGTGTTAGGACCATTGTAATAGTTATATGTGATAGGTAGACTAGGAGGTATGTAGTTCCTCCTGGTCCTAGTCGTAGTAGGAGCAAGTCCTGCTCCTGGTCCTAGTCGAAGTCAAACTTTGTTATTTACTTAATATTCTGTTAGGATATGCATGAGAAGGAAAGGATATGCATATCAGTTTTACACGTTTTCTTTAATGATGTATTAGGGTTTCCTTGTAGTATAAAAGGAACCTTAGGCAGAAGGGTTAGACACACCTTCACCAAACGTAGTTCTAGTCATTATCAATATTAGAAATCCTTAGAAAGGATCAAGTCTTTATAGTTATTATGTTCTTCTTAATTATATTTATATTCTACATTCATATTGTGTATAGAGTCTCTTTGTGATTTGACTTGTGATTACAGAAGTCATTCACCGGTCCTGACAGGCTGCAAGATCTACATCTAGTAGACCCAATAAGTGGTATCAGAGCCTGGAAGGGTCTCTATACAAGAAGAATCAAGTTCTCTTATTTTTCACAATCTGTTTATCATGTCTGCCTCAACTTCTACTCAAACATGAGAAGAAAGCACTCCTAAACTTGTGCAACCTCAGCAGATCTTGGCTACGGTCTCCAACACGAATGGAAAATTCCCTCTTCTAAAGAAGGGTGAATATGATAACTGGGCAATGAAGATGGAATGGTGGATCACCAACACTGATCAAGATCTTTGGAAGATCATTCTGAATGGGAACAGCAGCAAGCTTACTGGACGAGACAAGAACGGTAATATTACTCTTCTTGACCCTAAATCTCATGAGGAAATCATATCTATTCAGAAGGAGGTAAAAGCAAAAACGATTTTGCTTCAATCTCTTCCTGAAGATCACATGGGTGACTTCTACCATTTGGATGATGCCAGAGAGATCTGGAATGGCATAAAAGCAAGGTTCGGCGGGAATGAGGAGTCAAAGAAAATGCGAAGGTCCATGCTAAGAGATGAATTTACCGAATTAAAAATCTCAGAAACTGAAGGTCTAAATCAAGGGTATGATAGGTTCCAGAAGATCTTGAACCAATTGAATCAACTTCGGTCAAAACCTGATGATGGTGACATTAATGCAAGGTTTCTTAAAGCTTTACCCTACTCATGGAACCAGGTCGTGATCTCTCTCAAAGCCAAAGGTGGGCTTGACTATCTCACCTTTGATGATCTGTTTCATAGGCTCAGAACATTCGAACCCCATGTGAGAGGATTTCTTAGTGACTCCTTTCCCACCCCTGCTAATTCAGCCTTTGTGAGTTCTATGGCATCTAGTCCCATGTCATATGCAAGTAGCCCACGCAATACTGTCTCCTCTCAGCATACTATTCAGCATACTTATGCTCCTGATCCTGCTGCCAAGTCTGGTAGTATGGTAGAAGCTGTTCTTCATTCTTTTGTGGCTGATGTTAATGCTAAACAACAACTTGCTTTTGATGACTTCAAACAGGTCGATAAACTTGACCTGGATGAGATGGATCTTAAATGGCAGATGGCCATGCTTACTCTTAGGGTTCACAAGTTTGAGAAGAAAGCAGGAAGGAAATTTAATTACAACCCTAGGGAGCCAGCAAGATTCGATAGAAGCAAGGTACGATGCTATAACTGCCAGCAACAGGGTCACTTTGCAAGGGAGTGCCCTAGCAAGAATGATCAGGAGAAGAGCAGGTACTCCGCTTTCAAGGTTCAGGAGGTTAAAGAGGACAGGAAGGCATTGGTATTTGTTGACTCTATGGTCAACTGGAATGATCATCAGGCTTCTACTCTGGAATCAGCTGAATCCTCGACTGACGTGTTAGCAATGATTGCTGGGAATCTCTCTGATGCAGAAGAAGCAGACGAGTTTGCTCTTATGGGCATCTCACCTCAGGTACAACATTATCCTCTTGGTTGTCATGATAAATACTCAGAATTGTTGTCCCAATTTAATGAAGTAAATGATCAAAATGATAAGTATTTTTTAGAGTTCAAGCCTATAAGGCTTCATTAAACACATTGGAACAACAAAAGAGGTGGTTACAAGATACACAACGTGCGTATGAGGATAAAATCAGGATACTAAGCATTGATTTAGAAAACACTACAAATATGCTTAAATATACAGAAACTGAAAGAGATGCTATTATCAAAGAAAAAGAGGAGATGCAAGCTAAATTAGATGCTACAATGCTAAGATTTGACAAATGGCAAAAGGCACCTAAAAATCTTTCAAAATTAATTGATAGTAGCATGTCTGGCAGAACTAAACGAGGCTTAGGATTTGAAAAATATATTGATTCAGAAGATGTATTTGATTTGTCTTTCTCAAGTGTCTTTGATGCCGACAAAGAGGATGAGGGCAAACCTTTTTACAATAGGTTTAAACCAGCAGCAGAAATGCATGTTGTCCCTCCTCCTCTTACTGGAACTTTTATGCCCACTTCATGGCATAATGACTCGGATGGATCACAGATGTTTGAGTCCCCAACTAGTTCTACTAATACTAATGACTTTGTCTCATGTACTTTCAGTGACAAAGCCAGTGACTCTGCATCTAATGGTTCAAGTGACAAGTCAAGACCTACAAGTTCCAAGTCGAATGAACATGCTGCTACTGGTGCTAGGAAGTGTGAAGAAAAAGTTGCTGTCAAGTCAAGTGTGTCTGGTCCTTGTTTATTGAGTCCTAGGAAGAATGTTTTTCCTAGAAATGTGTGTAATAAAGTAGGCAGTATGAAACAATCTCATTCTAATAAAAGGTCTTTCAAAACATGTTTTGTTTGTGGCAGTTCCTTTCATTTAATTAAAGATTGTGATTATTATGACACACATGCATCTGTTAATCATGCTTATCCTGCTCCTGGTTCACCAGGAGCTGCTTCATATGCTTCTAGAAGACTTAATCCTAGTGCTCCAATGTTTAATACTTCTAGAGTATCCTCTCCTTTCGCGTCTGATTATTGGAGAGATAGTGGATTCTAAACAACCAGTAATTATTTTCAAAATTTTAATCCAATCTATCCGCATAACTTAAACCACACGTATTTTGGTTTGGGAAATTTGGGAACTGCTGTTAAGCCCTCAGCAGGTTGTTCTTGGTCAAATAATAATACCCATATGATGCATAGACAACCAAGGAACAATGGTGGATCTCATCAATCTTCTTGGCATTCATCTAATGATCTACAAGGCAGGCTCAAACCTGAAAAGGTTTGGGTCCCCTTAAGACACTAACTTTTGCATTTTTATTATCTTGTTGTTGTAGGTTACTCCATACCAGGATCCTAGTCTAGGCATTGTCGATAGTGGTTGCTCCAGGAGCATGACTGGCAATAAAAGTCTTCTCTCTAACTTTGTACCATTTCCTGGAGGCAAGGTCGATTTTGGTGGAGGTGAAGGCAGAATCACTGGCAAAGGAACGATAAAGACTCCAAATCTAAATTTTGAGCAGGTCTACTATGTGGAAGCACTTCAACACTTCAACTTGATATCGGTCTCTCAAATTTGTGACAAGAAGCAGTTTGTACTCTTCACCGATACTGATGCACTTGTACTTTCCAAAGACTTTCAGCTTCCGGATGACTCACAAGTTTTACTTAGAATCCCTAGAAGACACAATCTCTATAGCATCAAGTTGAATGAAGTCAACCCTACTGGTCAACTAGCATGTCTGGTTGCAAAAGCCTCAGAAGATGAAGCCACGAAATGGCACCGAAGGATGGGGCATGTGAACTTCAAGACCATTCACAAACTTGCTAATCTGAATCTGGTCTCTAGTTTACCTCCCAAGACGTTTAGAAATGATATAAATTGTATTGCCTGCAGCAAAGGCAAACAGAACAAAGCATCCTTCAAGGCCATTACTGCTTTAAGTCTTATTACTGAACCATTGCAGCTTCTACACATGGACTTATTTGGTCCTACTTCCATCAGGAGCATTAACCACAAGCAATTTTGTTTGGTGGTGACTGATGGTTATAGCAGGTTTACGTGGGTGTTCTTCATGGCTGCCAAAAGTGAGACCTACTCAATTCTTAGAGATTTTCTTACCTTGATAGAGAATCAGTTGTCCAAGAAAGTTAAAGGTATTCGTTGCGACAATGGAACCGAGTTTAAAAATAAAGACCTCATCGCACTTTGCAATACTAAGGGCATCAAAAGAGATTATAGTGCTGCTAGGACTCCTCAACAGAATGGTGTGGCAGAAAGAAAGAACAGGACACTAATAGAAGCAGCAAGAACTATGCTTGCCGATTCCAAGCTTCCAACCATGTTCTGGACAGAAGCTGTTAATACTGCGAGTTATGTTTTGAATAGGGTTTCTATTACCAATCCTCACAAGAAGACTCCTTATGAGCTGCTAATGGGCAAAGTTCCAAATATTGCTCATTTGAAGCCTTTTGGGTGTCCAGTCACCATTCTGAATACTAGTGACTATTTGGGGAAGTTTGATGGCAAGGCAGATGAAGGATACATTGTGGGATATTCAGCTCATTCTCGGGCGTATCGTGTCTACAATCTTCAAGCCAAACGGATAATTGAAACTATTAATCTCAGGTATTTTGAGGAGAAGTCAAACATCCAAGGCAAAGGTCCAGAATGGTATTTTGATCTTGATTATCTTAGTGATTCGTTAGGATATTTTCGTTTCAAAACTAACCATGATGCAGGACCACAAGTGTTTCCAACTTCTAGTACTGGTGTTCCTTCTAGTCTTTCTGATTCAGATGATGAGGATGACATTTTTGTGGTTCCGTCCTATTCCACCACGGTTTCTCATACTCCTCCTAGTGATGCAACTCCATTGGATGTACAGGATTCCCAAGCAGCTCTTGACACTCTTCTCAAGCAACAACAAGAAGCTACTACAGCAGCTGCTCAAGGTAGTTTTGAGTTTCCCTTGGTTGAGCCTACTGACAAAGTTGATCCTGGTACTCCAGCTTCTGCTCCTAGTGCTAGCTTATCACCTACTGGTACTCCGGCTAGTGAGTCTGCTTCCAATACACGTTTCTCCAGTCCTTCTGATTTGGGGAACCATGAAAAGAACTCTTCTACCAAGCTGGATGATATACATAAACAACCGGTAGATGGGATTTTCCAAAATGCTTCATATGATGCTGACTTTGTTGGTGATCTCAATAACTTGGCACCAGAAGTGGAGGTTTCTTCCAATCCAGTCTGGCAATCACATAAAGATCATCCTACCACTCAAATTATTGGAGATCCTGGTTCTACTGTCAAGATACGCAGAATGCAGCAGAAGGCCTCGTCTGATCATCATGCTCTTGTGGGCTATATTGAGGATCAAAAGCGTAATAATCATACGGACTTTCAGCACTGTTTGTTTGCTTGTTTTCTTTCACAGGTGGAACCTAGGTCTGTCTCTCATGCTCTTGAGGATCAAAGTTGGGTGGAGGCTATGCAGGAGGAAATGCAGCAATTCTTGTTTCAGAATGTTTGGGTTCTGGTTGACTTGCCAGATGGAAAGACAGCTATCAATACCAAATGGATTCTGAAGAACAAGAAGGATGCACGGGGAATTGTCGTAAGGAATAAAGCTAGGCTTGTTGCACAAGGACACACTCAAATTGAGGGCATTGACTATACTGGAGTCTTTGCACCGGTTGCCAGGATCGAGGCCATTCGTCTGTTTTTGGCCTTTGCTTCATATGTTGGCTTTACGGTGTTCCAGATGGATGTCAAGAGCGCATTTCTCTATGGCAAAATTGACGAGGAAGTGTATGTTACTCAACCTAAGGGGTTTGTAGAACCACTCCATCCCAAGAAAGTCCACAAGGTGGTCACGGCTCTTTATGGGTTACATCAGGCTCCTAGAGCTTGGTATGAGCGTCTTTCAACTTTCTTGTTAAAGAATGGCTATAGAAGAGGTACTATTGACAAAACACTATTTCTTCGGCGGAATTCCAAGGATATTATCCTTGTTCAGGTTTATGTGGACGACATTATTTTTGGTTCTACAAGGAAGGAGTGGTGTGATGAGTTTGAACACTTGATGAAAGGCGAATTTCAGATGAGTGCCATGGGAGAACTGTCATTCTTCCTTGGTCTTCAGGTCAAACAACAATCGGATGGGATTTTCATCAGTCAAGATAAATATGTCCATGAGATTCTTCAGAAGTTTGACATGGATCCTCTTAGACCAGCAGCAACTCCTTATGAAGTTGCTAAACTCAAACTTAAGAATGAGCCAGACCCCCCGGTAAATGTTCACATGTACAGGTCTATGATTGGCTCTCTCATGTACTTGACTGCATCACGTCCGGACATTATGCTTGCAGTAAGTGCTTGTTCTAGACACCAGGTGACTCCAACGGTTTCGAACTTAAATGCAGTGAAGAAGATTTTCAAGTATATCAAGGCTCAACCTAAATTGGGTCTATGGTATCCTAGAGAATCTCCTTTTGTTCTAGAAGCCTATAGTGATAGTGATTATGCTGGTGCTAATAATGATAGGAAGTCTACTACTGGTGGTTGTCAATTTTTGGGTCGTCGGCTTATTTCATGGAAATGTAAGAAACAGACAATCGTAGCTACTTCTTCAACAGAAACTGAATACGTTGCTGCTGCTAGTTGTTGTGGACAAGTTTTATGGATCCAAAATCAGATGTTGGATTATGGTTTCAATTTCATGAATACCAAAATTTTTATTGACAATCAAAGCACTATTTGCATCGTGAAGAATCCTGTCTTTCATCAGCGGACGAAGCATATTGAGATTCGACATCATTTTATACGGGATGCTAATGAGAAGAAGCTGATACAGGTTCTTAAAGTTCATACGGATGACAATGTTGCTGATTTGCTGACTAAAGCTTTTGATGGTCCTCGGTTTAACCACTTGGTGGTTCATATTGGGATGGTCAATCCTTGAAGTCTAGGATTGAGGGGAGGCAAAGCCTAAGGGGAGGCTTTGTGTACATATTAGGTCAGACTAACGTATTGCTAGTGTTTAACAACATAGTTTCTTGGTTCTGATGGTGTGTGGTGCGTATGATGGAGGATTTTTTTTTTTTTTTTTGCTCTATTCTGGTGGATATGGCCTTACATGACTGGCTTCTGGTCCTCTTTGGTCAGCTTCTAGTTATAATTTGTTGGCTCAGGGTCCTATGGGTGAGGAGGAGGAGGCTCCTGAGTTTGTTGTGATAGATGATGACCCCATGGAGGAGGAGGCTCCTACTGTTGGTGCCACTCCTGTGGTAGAGGAGGAGCTAGTTGAGGAAGTGGTGGTTGAAAAACCATCTCCTACCAAGGCTGGTCCTTCCTCAGTTCCACAAAGGTCTCCATTTATGGAGACTCCACCTCCTAGTCCTGCCCCACACTCGACTGATATCCCGTTTGATGCTAGTTCTCCACAAGTTGACCCACATGTTGCTTCGGGCTCCCGTGATGCTTTCCCTGATCCAAGTTCTCTTGGTGGGCAGGCGGAGGAGCCTACTACACTGATATCTTTGCTTGATCTTATGCGCATGTACCATGAGAGGATGATTTGTTTGGAAGCTGACTTAAACCAACATCGGAAGCTTACGAGGGAGTTTGTTCTTCCTCTGGCTGATCGCATTAAGGCGTTGGAGACTCAACAACGTCGTCGCAAGAAGCATGTGGTTCATTCAGATTCTGAGGATGAGGGTGCGGAGAATGTTGAGGATGGCTTGACGTTGTTGGCAAAGGCTGCCTTTGCTGATAAAGTTTATGATGATTTGTCGGTTCCTCCAACGTCCTCCAATGTTCCTTCTCCAGGTGCTATTCCCCCTTCTATGGGTGGTGATTCTGATCCCGCTGATGGTTCTCATGCTGGTCTCTCTCATGACCCGAAGGGAAAAGCCCCAATGACTGATGCTCCATCTCCATCTCGCAAGCGTACTCGTCGACAGATTGAAGAAGAAAGGCTTGGTGAAGAGGCTGCTCGTCGGGTTCAGGTTGAGATTGATGAAGTGAATAGGGCTGCTGCGGAAGAGCTTCGAGAGCGCAGGCGTGCACAAATTCAGCATGATGCCATGCATTGGAGTGATGGTGAATGGATGCAAGTGTTGACTGTTCTCACTCGGGATTATGCTCAGTTTAAAGATCTATTCGGTGATGATGTTGATGAACACAATTGTATTCCGCGTGCTATGGTAATGATGCGTAAGCACCAGTTGGCTCTTGCTGCAGAACTTAAGAAACAGAGAAGGAACAGACCTTTATCTCGGGCTGAGGAGCGTCAGCAGATGCAGCGTTATGTGAAATTTCAGTCTGCTGCTCATTTTAATGCTACTTGGACTTGGGCTCGGGTGCGGGCATTGACTTTTGATGAGCTCAAGGCCCTTTATGAAAAGATGGTGAAGCGTCAGAGTCAACCTATTCCAGAAAGATTTATTTACCATCCTCGTGGTGTGACTGCTTCTATGCCTGCTGATTCTACTGGTCCTTCGTCTGCACCCACTCCTGGTTCTGCTGGTAGTCCTTCTGGTTCTGTTGCTACTTCTGTTGGTCCTTCTACTACACCTTTGGTTGCTCCTATGGGTTCTACTGCTGGTCCTGCTACTACCATCTTTGTTACTACCACCACCACTCATGCTTCCACCACCACACATGTTCCTGCAAGCACCTTTGTTGATACCACCACACCTACTACTACTACATCTGATATGCCATCTCCATCACCACCAGTTCCTGCAACACAACCTAATCCTACTTCTGATGCAGCTCCTAGTGGTCCATTGGGTGGACACGTTCATGAGTCTACTTCTACTGCTTCCCCTGTTGCTGCTGAAGTTAAGGTAAAGGTTGAATCAACACCTTCTGCTCCCACACCTCGACGTTCCATTCGCCAGAAACAAGCTCGTCGAGTTCGCCGTGGTAAGACAGTTCCTTTTGAGAAGCGTGATCCTGAGAATTTAATTGATGCAGCTTCCGACAGCGATTCTGACTTGCCCTTGGGCAATGGGAACATTACTGGTTATACGGTTGAGCATTCTACTACACTTCCTGGTGGTGTGTCCCATCGGATTACTTTGAGAGATGGGTCTGTGAGATTGGCAACGAGTTTGCAGAGTGTATTGTCTTGGGCTGACCGTGTGGATCTTATGGCGTTGTATGGACTTGTTGATTCTAGTATGCCGTTTAACCCAATGGCTGTGTCTTCCTGGCCTGGTCTCCGTATCTGGGCTGATCTCAAGCTGATGTTGGATCCTCCTCCAAATGCTCCTATTTCGGGCATATGGAAGGATCAAATACAATGGGAGATTCTGCGCTGGAAGCTTTATGCTGGATGTGGCGTTCATATGTTGGAATTAGAATCTGGTTATATGGTGTTTATGCTGACGGATGTGGAGTATCCTTTGACTATTTCTTCCATGGAGGCGATGTTGGCGAGTCACCTGCAAATTTCTACTGCTCCTTCTGGGAATGAGTCGAGTATGGCCACGGCTTTGGTAGAGGGTATTCAGGCACGGTTGCTAGCGGATAAGAAGGCTGCTTCTGGTATGTAAGGTGATTGGGTTGTAAGTGTTTATGCTTTGTATTTTTTTTCATTTGTTCTTATTTTTATTCTTTTCACCAATATGTACAGTGATTGGTGAATTTCATTCTTTATAGTTAAAAAAAAAATATACTTTTTATATAATATTTGCTTATACTTTAAACACAGTTTAGCTTTTATACTTGTACATAATATCCCTTGGCTGTTTCACAATGTGGTTCCTGGTTTGAGCTTGTCCTGGTACTTGGTTTCACTTGGTGATGGACGTGGTCCACACAACAAATGGTTCTCAACTTACCATGTCTAATCGACAAGAAAAAGTTGATTCACCTTGAGGGTACGGCTCCTGGTGCGATTCTCAAATCCGTTGATGGTTGCCAGGTTACCCAAAACTAGATGGTTTTCACTTGCCATAGTCTTAGACTGAAAAGTGGCTAATCCAAGGGGGTACGACTCTTGGTAAAGATCTTATCAAATCCGTTGATAGCTGTAATAGCTTGCTTAAAGCTATAGGGTGTTCAACTCATCGATGCTTCATTGCTAAGAGTTGGTGAGTCCAGAGGGGTACGGCTTCTGGTAAAGACGCATCAAATCCGTTGACGGCTGTGATGGTTTGCCTAAAATCATCAGGGTACTCCCACTCACCATTGATTCACGTTCTAAGAGTTGGGCTGGGTTCTAGTCTCCCAGGGTGATGCTTATTCCACCAGAATGACTAGCTAGCCCAAGAGCGAGCAGCTACTTGGTAAAGGCTCATCAAATCTGCTCATGTTGCTGAAAAGATTCAACACGATGCTGATTTGTTACAAGCTTTGGAGAAGCTTCTAGTGTTTCATGTTGCGGCTGTTACTCTGATTCTTATCTTGTTGATGCTGCTATTTGTTTTGCTGATACAATCCTCGGGCTTTCTTTGCACGTATTCCAGGAAACTTGAACTCAACAGGTCAAATTCAAGTTTAGGGGAGGATTGTTAGGACCATTGTAATAGTTATATGTGATAGGTAGACTAGGAGGTATGTAGTTCCTCCTGGTCCTAGTCGTAGTAGGAGCAAGTCCTGCTCCTGGTCCTAGTCGAAGTCAAACTTTGTTATTTACTTAATATTCTGTTAGGATATGCATGAGATATGTTAGGAAAGGATATGCATATCAGTTTTACACGTTTTCTTTAATGATGTATTAGGGTTTCCTTGTAGTATAAAAGGAACCTTAGGCAGAAGGGTTAGACACACCTTCACCAAACGTAGTTCTAGTCATTATCAATATTAGAAATCCTTAGAAAGGATCAAGTCTTTATAGTTATTCTGTTCTTCTTAATTATATTTATATTCTACATTCATATTGTGTATAGAGTCTCTTTGTGATTTGACTTGTGATTACAGAAGTCATTCACCGGTCCTGACAGGCTGCAAGATCTACATCTAGTAGACCCAACAGTAAGTCTTTATTTCTAAGAGCCAAGTCGCCTGAGAAAATGATATGGCGAAAGAGACGGGTGGTCGATCCGACTTAATGCGTCAGCTACGACAATCTCCTTGCCTGGTTTGAAGCGAACTTCAAAATCGTATCCCATAAAATGAGACTAATCTTCTGCGACGATATGAATGAGTATTTCGATGGAAAAGATCCTTTTGCGGCAGTATGAATGAGTATATCGATAGATAGCAGCTCTCAAAATTTCAATTCTTTTTATTGACTACACACATGATTAAAATTTTGTTAGGTAATGGGTTCAAAGTTTTAGATAGCGTGAGTTGTGGCGTGGCGGTATAGCTAAATCTTACGTTTTTACGAGCTATAACGAGTTATAACGTTTTTAAAGCGTGAACTAAAGCGTTATAAATATTAAATAATATATAAATTTATATATTTATATCATATTATAAATATATTAAGGTCACAAAAAATATAATAAATAAAAAGTATAATTGGGGAATTATTTTTTAATGTAATATTTTCTATTTTTATATAAAAATACGATGTTTATTGAAATTGAAATTAAAAATCTTTTACGGATTTTGTTTTATCAAGACTTATCACGTTTTTTACTTATCATCTTACTTCAAGACTTAAGCTCACGTCTTGATCTATTGTGTGACCTGTCGGTCAAACCTCACTGTTTACGATTTCTGTACAAAGTCTTTGCGAGTCTTTTAAAACAAAATTTGTGTTTGTTACTTTTAACATCCTGGCCCATTTCAAATAGGTGTAACTTAGACAACTTATTTTCATAAGTTGGTCTGTTTGTAATAAAAAAAAGTAAAATAAATAGAAAAACATGATAAGAGACCAACTTTTTCTTCGTGTCACATTTTAATCGACATATTAAACATTCCACAATTTCGGGTGAAGTTCATTGCACCTATTATCATGGCCATCTCCATATTTGTCAAGAAAACAAAAGTATCAACAATTATAACGTGCATAACATTACTCATTTTATCTTAGGGCGTGGTACGGCAAGCTGATGGCTTCCTTTCATGCAACCAGCTCAACTCTATAACTCCGGAACCATATTGAGTCTTGGTTGGTAAGGCTTCGCGCTATACCCATCAGTCTACCGGTGGGTTTCATTGTTTTTTTTCATTATATTTGGTGAACAGATGTGTTTTATGGCACGAGAAATATGGGAAATGTCGTTTTGTAATAAGTGAAAAGTCTTTTGGGTAAAAGATTTTTTTAAGTAAAAGATTATTACTCTAATAAAAACTGTTAATTATAGAGAATGTATGTGAGTTTTACATCTTCGTCAGTCACATAAATGAACAACTTCGTTAAAGCAAGAAACACACAAAAAACGATACTACAGTCACGTAAAAACATAAAGAAATCGTGTATCTCTTACGACCTCAAACCCTGATTTCATAGTTATTGACAATAGTCTAAACGTTATCTTGAATATACTGATCTTCGTGCATATCATCGGCGTATGAGTCATAATCGACATCAACATTCGCACAAGAGTCTCTCTATTTTTCCAGCAAACTAGTATTCTTATACCGCATGTCAAACGATTTAGCAACATGAACCTTTGTCATATCATTATCCCCAGGTTCGACGACATTCTCGTGAAGAGGACCTTCCTCATATTGAAACCCACCCGAAAGGTCTTCTAATCCAACCAACTTATAAGTCCCTTCTTTTGTACTCAAATCATCTTAATTTTCAATTGACTTAAGCACATCAAATGATATTGAGTTACTAACCTCTTTACTAGGACCAACGTCTTGTTTCTTTCTAACACTATAAGTGGTATTCTTCTTTTGAACATGACTATATTCTCGAGTAGCAGTTTTAAAGTTTACCATAGACCCAAGCGATACATCATTAGTGGCTTGCTTAGTCTTATCGGATTGCTCATGCTTTTTCACATTTTTTTTTCCTCATTAGTTTTCTTAGGAGAATCATCAAACACATAACCAAAAGTCTTACGGCTCGAACATATATGGGTTTTTGTTCATATTCAACATATATATTGCTCAATTAGGGACCCTTACCTTTAAGTTAAAACATAGCCACCACAACAGTATCTTTCAATTCTTCATTAGCACGAAACTCAATCATTTCCCGAACATAACTTAACCTACCCCCAATTCCTCAACACTTTACACATGCCAAAAGTATAAAATTAAGTTAAACATTGAAGAAGTGCCAAATTTGTATAAATTACACTAATAAATTACATGTTATCGCGTTAAAAAATATAAAATAAAGTGTCATTGCCTTTTTTTATAAATACACCAAATCATACCTTGTACTCTTAAATGTTAGTAAAAGGTTGTGTCAAGAAGAATAGTTTCACATGTTCATTCTATTAATACACGTATATTAATCGGTTTAAGAAAATGTATAATGGGACGTAAGGGAATGTGCCCTATACTTATGTGGCACGAATTGCGACTAAGCCCCGCCACCACACACTATCAACTAGACGCGTCTCGAAAAGGGGTTTTGAATGAAATTCGTCTGAATAGACGAGAGAGTGCGAGTTGTATGTGTGTGGATTATTTTTATTAAAACGTCGTTTTTTACGTCTATACGTTTACGCTCATTTAATATACTAAAACGAATACAAACAACCTCATTTTTTAACGAACGAACTTGAACATTAAATCCTTCTATTTAAAGGTTCGTCTCTATATATTAGTCTAGTTAAAAAAAACAAACATGAAAAAGACTTCGTTTCACTTACAACTTCATAGAACATGCGATCCATATCGCAACTCGTGAACTTTCTAGCAAGATAGGTGACCGTGTCTCTTTCCGATCAATTCATGGAGTGAGTTTATCGCCGTAGATATTCAAGTAAGTCGATAAAACCCTACTTTTTTCAAGAAATTTGACGCGGCTACTTACGAATTGTTTACATCGGAGACTTATTAACTTGATGATGTTTCTATTAACAGGTGTCAATGTTTATACAAGTGCCATCATGGATCATATATATATGCGTACAACGCAATCCACACAATATTTTGTCATGTATATTATTGTACAAATTTTTTTTGGTGGTGTATGTCATTTCATCGTCAAAATCCAGTGATTTTGTCGAATGCCTATGTCACTCGTGCCGTTATCATCTAGAAGCCAAAGTGTCAACTTCCTATATGACAAAATAAATCTTAAACGACCCGTGAGCATTTTAGGGAAAAATTTTGAAATTGCATTCAGTTTCTCAAAATTACCAACCAAGTGATAATTTTTTAAAATGTCTTATGCAATTTATGCGAATTTTTCAAAAATTATAAAATTTTTAGAAAAAATTTTAAAATTTTTTTTCTATTTTTAGAAAAGTCGCATAATGTTCGCGTATGTCTCCGGTCAACGCTTCCGGAGAACGTACCCTTCCTCACCCCGTAACCGGAACCCTGGAACATTTAATAAGGGTGACCTATGAACAGTAGAGCATTTAATGAACTAGCATTGGGCTAAGGAAAAAGCAAAAGGCGCCCATCCTAGTATCCAGGGGGCTTTCGTCTATCCTTTGGGTAAAAGGAAGCACCGCCGCCCTTGGAACAATAAATCCCTCGATTGTGGGGATTTGGCTAACCTAGGTTTTGAGACCTAGTCTACTGATGTGACTACACATCCGTATGTACTATGAAGTAGTATAAATACCCCCACATTTAACACACATATCATCTCATTCTATATACCACCATTAATACATATTTTCACCCTTCGGTATTCTATACCGGATATCACTTGTGTGACAGTTACTTACTCTCACGCCGGAGCTTGGTCCCGGGGTCAAACCCTGGACGAGTTAACGTGTGTTGCTCTGTGTATCCTAGGTTCAAGGTCAAGAGACAAGCACACCTTCAAGACTGTCGAGGCAAAGTCGCTAGCAATAGCCTAGCCGAAAGATTTTGTTTCAACAATTGGCGCCATCCGTGGGACCCTAAACTCGGATCTCCACATAACAGCTAGCAATGGCAGGGGTCACAGGAGAGTCGGACCCGCCGCTGTCTCCCAGTCGTGATCCCGCGACGGTAGTGAAAGAGACGGAAACGCCTCTAAACTTACGTGAGAAGATTTTGGAAAGTATGAGCACACTACAAGGTCTGGTGGAGCGTCATAATGCCGCATCTAAGAGACCCATTTCGCCTATACGCCTAGATTTTGAGGAGGATGTGTCGAATCTCCCGAAGGATAAGGACGGAGGGCGTGAGGCTCAAAAGGAAGTTAACCTCCCGGAAGATGATTTACAAAAACGTTTCAAAGATGTGATGGCCTCCCCTTTTACCAAAAGAATTATACAATTCTCATCACCGAAGCATAGGTTACCCGCAACCCTCAAATTGTACTCAGGGGCCACGAATCCTAATGATCACATTACCCGGTTCGCCGGTGCAGCTAATTCAGGAGAATGGCCAATGCCAGTGTGGTGTAGATTTTTTCAGCAAACTTTAGATGGAGCCGCTGGAGGGTGGTTTGAAAGGTTGTAGAGGGGTAGTATTGACAACTGGGAAGACTTGAAAGAGCAGTTCCTGGAAAGATTCTCCTTGAGGAGGAAAAGTCTTAAAACACCGATGGAAATCACCACCATTGTCCGCAAGGCGCATGAAACGTTGGCAGTATTTAAAGAGCGTTGGACAGACGAGGCAAGTTACATTCAAGGGGTTCCGGAAGTAATGAAGATATCAGCCTTCGTGAATGGAGCCAAATGTCCAGAATTGGTTCGACGTTTTACAGATGATACCCCACTGACGGTTGCAGAGATGATGCAAAGAGTAGACGACTTCATAAAATCCGAGGATGCCTACCGTAATACTGAGTTGCCAACAGGGGAAGCAGGTGACGGTAGCATAAAGTATAGCAAGGAAGAAAGGTATGGTCCTTCCGGTTCACGTGGACGGCACAGGGGGCGTCAAAGAAATGATTATCGGTCTAGACCTCCGTTCCCCCATATGTACCTCCGGTAAACCCAAATTATGGAAGAAGGCCGCCATACTAGCGTTCCAGCCTGGAGTCGCTTACCAAATTTCCAAAGGAAATCTTAGCAACTGAGTTGCAATTGTGCCTCCCTCCACCGCAACCAACCAAAGGTATAATCCGGCCTGAAAACATGGATAAGTATTGTGATTATCATCAAGAGAAGGGGTATCTTACCAATAATTGCCATCAGTTGAGAAAGCAGTTGGAGGCTGCTTTAGAATCCGGTAAGCTCAACCACCTCGTAAAAGATTTGCGGGGAAGAGTGAATAACGGAAATCAGGAAAGAGGAAATGGGGATTTCAAGGGAAGAACTATAAACATGATAGAAAGCAGGTATAGCGGTATGAAGAGGAGAGAGGTGTGCAAGATCGAGATGGACTGGATGAATGTGCCCATAACCTTTCCACCTATCCCCGACAATGAGGCTTCGGAAGAGCCCCTGATATTCGAAGCTGAAATAGAAGGATATTGGGTAAAAAGGGTGTTTGTTGACGAAGGGGCCACTATGCAAGTCATGTTTGAGCACTGCTTCCTAAATTTGGATCTCTCGATCCAAAGAAGGTTAACACCCGATAACGTGAAAGTCCGAGGCTTCTCGGGGGAAGAAACCACCCCTATCGGGAAGATAGATCTAGAAATAACCTTTGGAGCAGATAGTCTAACAAGACGGACGGTAATGAACTTCATAGTGATTAGAGCACCATCCCCTTATAATATCATACTGGGAAGAACTGGAATCAGGGAGTTAAGGGCTGTACCCTCTACCGTACACTCATCCATGAAGTTTCCTACCCCCAACGGGGTAGCAACAATGACAACCAAAGCACGAGCCTTCTACGAGTGCCGAATCATGGAGGACAGCCAAAAGATAAAAATGATGAAAGCAACAGCTGTCGGAAGAGAGTTAGACGAGTGGATTGCCAAGGAAGAATTCAATCAACAGCAACGGGTTGCGGGAGACATGACGGAGCAGATCTGCGTCAATCCTGGATACCCGGAACAGTTGATCACCATCGGAAGGTTGTTCACCAAAAAACATCGAATCCAGTTCATAGACTTGCTCAGAGATAACGCCGATGTGTTTGCATGGGAACCTTCAGATATGACGGGGGTACCTAGGAGAATCATCAAGCATTCGTTAAACGTGGACATGGAGACCGCACCAATTACGCAAAAAAGAAGGACGCTGGGTGAAGAAAAAAGCCAAGCAGTCAAGAGGGATGTTGAGCAGTTAACAAAAGCCGGTATCATACGACCGGTACGATACCCGACCTGGATCTCCAATCCGGTCCTGGTTAAGAAGCCGGATGGCAACTGGCGAATGTGCATAGATTTCAAAAACCTCAACTCCGCTTGCCCAAAGGATTATTATCATTTGCCAGACATAGATGTAAAGATAGGAGCCGTTGTGGGGTACAAGTTCAAATGTTTTCTAGACGCATACAAAGGCTATCATCAAGTGCAAATGGACGAGGCGGATGCAGAAAAGACAACATTTTATACCAATGAAGGTACATACTGCTATACGAAAATGCCTTTTGGTTTGAAGAATGCAGGAGCTACCTATCAAAGGTTGGTTGATTCGGCCTTCCGTTCACAAATTGGTACAAATTTGGAAGCATACGTAGATGATTTGATGATCAAAAGTCAGACCGAAGAGGACATGCTTGCGGATATCCAAGAAACCTTCGACAATCTAAAAAGAATTAACATGAAGCTGAATCCGAAGAAATGCTCGTTTGGCGTTGAGGAGGGAAATTCTTGGGTTACATGGTAACATCGGAAGGTATAAGAGCTAACCCCAAGAAAACGAAATCAATCGCGGAGATGAGGTCTCCAAAGACTTTGAAAGAAATGCACTCTCTGAGCGGTAAGCTGGCGGCTCTCAACCGTTTTCTATCCCGGTCAGCTGAAAGGTCTATGCCTTTCTTTGAAACATTGAAAAATATCACCAAGGAAAACAAAGATGAGTTCCGGTGGACGGACAAAGCAGAGGAGGCTTTTCAGCAATTGAAGAAGATGATTCTAGACCTTCCGTTACTAACATCGCCCCTCAAAGGAGAAGTTCTATACGTCTACCTGGCCGCATCCAAAGAAGCAGTCAGCGGTGTACTCTTGGCGGAATGAAATGGAATACAAATGCCCGTAAGGTATGTGAGTAAAACGCTACATGACACCGAGAAAAGGTATGCTCCGTTGGAAAAGCTGGTCCTAGGGTTGTTACACTTATCTCGAAGATTAAGAAGGCATTTTGAGGCTCACGACATTCATGTCATATCAGACCAACCTATGAAGCAAATACTAAGTAAGTCCGAAGCCTCCGGAAGGTTAGCAAAGTACGCAGTAGAACTAGGGACGTATGAAATGTCATACGTCTCCAGGAACTCCATCAAAGGTCAAGTATTGGCCGATTTTCTCAATGAAGCCCCATTAGACCAACAAGAAGCCGCAACAATTTATGAAGTATCCGAAGAAGAGGATCCGGAACCACAATGGGTGCTATATACAGATGGAGCGGCTAACAGTAAGGGAGCTGGTGCCGGTCTAGTACTGATTAACCCGGAAGAGGTAGAGTTTACGTATGCGTTAAGGTTCAATTTTAATTGTTAAAATAATGAAGCTGAGTACGAAGCCCTTCTGGCGGGACTCCGTCTGGCCGAGAAGATGGGGGTGAAAGAATTACATGCCAAGGTAGACTCAAAATTGGTGGCCTGTCAGATCAAATGGGAGTTTGAAGCAAGTGATGACAGGATGTCCAAATACTTAGCCAAGGTCAAAGAACTTCTTCCCATCTTCACAAAGTTCAATATAGAACACATTCCACATAACAAGAACCAAAAGGCCGATGTCCTAAGCAAACTTGCTTTGGTTGCATTCAACCATTTAACCAAAGAAGTATTGGTAGAAGCATTAGACGCAAGGTCCATCGATGTTCAAGAAGTTAACGATATAGTTGAGGAAGAGGGAGAATGCTGGATGTCTCATATCAAAAGGTGTTTGGAAGAGGGGATATGGCCGCAGGAGCCAGAGAAAGCCAGGAACCTAAGAATGAGAATTCCCATGTATACTCTGGAAAATGGAATACTTTTCAAAAAATCGTACTTGTCTCCAATGCTAAGGTGTGTCGGGCCTTTACAAGCAAACTACATAAGCAGGGAGGTCCACGAAGGAGCATGCAGAATGCATGCCAGAGCAAGGTCCGTTGTGGCAAAAATAATGCGTCAAGGTTATTTTTGGCCAACTATGCACCAAGACGCATGGGACGAGATCTCCAAGTGTGATTCATGCAAAATACATGGTCCCATACCGAGACTTCTGAAGACCAACCTAACTTCGATAACATCACCTTGGCCCTTTTACCAATGGGGAATGGACATACTAGGTCCAATCAGTGGAAATGCTGGAAACATCAAATTCGTGATAGTAGCCATTGACTACATCACCAAATGGATTGAGGCAAAGCCGGTGGCCAAGATAACGGGGAAAGAGGTTCAGAAGTTTGCTTGGGAAAACATAGTTTGTAGATTCGGTCTACCGGGAGTAATAGTGACTGATAATGGCAAACAGTTGATAGACGGATCCTTCGGAAAGTGGTGCGAGAAATGGCACATCAAGCAGATGAATACTGCGGTGGCGCACCCGCAAGCTAATGGGCTAGTTGAAAGAGCCAACAAATCATTGATGCACGGTCTGAAGGCAAGGCTAGGGAGAAGGTTAACCGGATGGGTCGACGAGCTGCCCCATGTGTTATGGGCTCACCGGACGATGCTCAAAACCAGCAATGGAGAAACTCCCTTCAGTCTCACCTACGGAAGTGAAGCGGTCATCCCTGCAGAAATAGGCATCCCTACCGCAAGAACCTTGCTGTTCGATGATAACACAAATGAAGAGGAGCTGCGGCTAAACCTAGATCTGCTACAAGAAAGGAGAGAGGCCGCGGCCATACTAGAAGCCAAGTACAAAAAGAAGGTAGAGCAATATTACAACAAACGTGTTAAGCCCTGTTCTTTCAAGGTTGGAGATTTCGTATACCGTCGCAACATGGCCAGCAGACAGGAAAAAATAGGGAAGCTAGGCCCCAACTGGGAGGGTCCCTACAGGGTTGTCGAAGCTTATCAGACTGGTTCGTACAAGCTGGAAACCACCGAGGGAAAAGAAATTCCGCGTACCTGGCACACAACCAATCTACAAAAATGCTTTATGTAATATGAAAAAGATGTATCAATTCCTTTTGTTGCTTGTAATGAATGAAAATCTTTAAGCATGTTTGATTGCAGTAATTATAAACCTCGGCTTAGCTAACCGTGTGGTATGTAAATACGCTTTAAAATGCTGGATGCGCCTAAAGGGCAATCCGGAGACAAACAAAAAGCGGTTCGGTACCGATATCTCCCACATAAACTTAAAAGAAGTATAATTGTCAAGTATACATGTTGGATGCGTCCAAAGGACAATCCGGAGACAAATAAAAAGCGGTTTAATACCGATGTCTCCCGAAACCATATATACACTAATGTAGACGTACAAGTGTCGGATGCGCTCGAATAGCAATCCGAAGACAAAACAAAAGCGGCTAAGTGCCGATGTCTTCCATATATATAAGGTATAAATGACACAAAAATAAGATCAAATCTATAAGAGATGCTTTGGACAAAGAATTGGTAATCGTGACGGCTATGACAAAGATATAGCATAAGTAACATAGGATAACCATTCATAAAAAGGATAAAATGTCATGGGTGAAACTTGTCCGCGGAACCACAAATATTAAAATTTATTACAAATAACCATAATTGTTTGAAAGTAACATATTATAAAACATCCCGGCATCCCGGGTCTTCAGCTAAAGAGGCTTCACCGTCATGTGTTGTTGTTTGAGAACCAGCACCATCTTGGTTGTTCGCCGGAAGCTTGGTAGTGTCAACAATCTAGGTTGTGAGAACAGGGGGTTTCTCGGCTGGAGCTAGCTGCATGATATCAACGACCGAAAGCTTATTGGCTGCCGACACCTTGGCTACGAAAGGATACTCTGCGGAAAATAAAGCCATGAAGTCCTCCTTCCAAGTTTTGGCCATCTCTATGTTGAGATTGTCAGCAGCAGCAATGGCAGCTTCAACTTGCTTCGGCGTACGTCCATATTCAACAGCCTTGAGAAACCCTGCGTTATACATACTGCCAACACCCAAGGAGAGAGATCGCCTGTACTCATAGCTAGCAAGAAGTTTGCGTACAAGAATAGGGAAACCATCTCTCACCAGGACCTGCTTGTCCACCTCGTCTTGAGCAAGGAGGGAGGTCTAGTGTTTGTTACCGGATTCAAGCTCCTTTATCCTTTCGGAATCTTTAATATGATCCTGGGCATTTACACTTAAGAGATGTTCCAGCTCGGCAATCTTCTCGTCTTTGGTAGCAATCATGGCACCGGAATCCTCAACCTCTTTTTCCAATCTCTCAATAGCCCCAAGGTGTTCCTGTTCCCGGGCAAGACAACCGTTATAATTGTCTTCAAGCTTTTTATGCGCCAAGGCCATCTGATCAAGCATGCTCTTCCCAGTAGCAAAATGTCCCTGGGGTTGTTGTTGGGCTGCAGATAAGCGAGAGTGATCACGGCTGAGAGCCTCATACCTCTTCATCAACTCAGACACTGTAAGAGTGCTTCGGGCGAGGGTCTGATAAGCATGGATTAAGACATCATAGTTGGAAATAGAGGATATCATAGCTTGCTCCGCGGGAGTAAGCAGATGAAATAACAGCTCTCGAGCAGCATAGTGTGAGTCAATGCGCACAGATTCATCAAGACGCCATCGGGGAACGAACCGGCGAGGAGGACCCTTCATACCCCCTGAACAAAGGAAACACATAACAATATGAAGGAGATAAGTACAACATTCAGAAACAAAATGAGTCACGAAAACCGGAATATACCTGTAACATCATCATCATGAGAGGGAGATGAGTGATCACTCAAATTGATGTGAGGAGTAGTCTTCGGCTCTTTTTCGCCAGTTTTGCTATGCTCACCTCCGGAACCCGAAGGATGAGAATGATTAAGAGGCGGGCTGGAATGAACTTCATCATCTTCAATACCCGACGAAGCTTGAGCTTTACTGGTTTTCTTCTTGGTTCGACGGCCGGAAGGCTCACCAGGGACACGTCTCTTCTTAGTAGTCATCACAGGATTCTTTCCTTCGTGGCGAAGACGAGTTGCCAGGATCTTCGGATCTGGTTTGGTCACGGCTTCTTGCTGGAGAGTCAAGTTGGGAATGGGAGTCTTCAAAGGTAACGGTTGAGTAACCCTTGACGTTGGCGTAGCCATGGTCACATTCTCATCCCTCCCACCTTAGCGTTGTCAAACGACGGCAACTTAATAAATTCATCCATAGTAAGCTCTGCACAAAAAGAAGATAGCGGTTAGAGCGAGCAACAATAGCCGCGGTAAGTAAAAAAAAGATATATATGCAAAATACCCTTTTTATCAAGATCAACTACGATCCGACGGAAAGGAGGGTTCTCGTAAGGAAACCATAGACCAGCCAAGAACAACAAATGTTTGTGGGGAGGACGAAGCAAAATGGGGTTATCGGCAAGCAGCTGTGCATGTTGTACATTAAAGGTAGTGGGAAAATCATCACGGACATCCGTATCCCTATCTCTCCAAGGCATAACATGAGGGATGGCTCTCCGGTCAATTAAAAACCATTTGTGCTTCCAAAGTTTCAGACTCGAGGTAGTCTCGGTTAAGCACTTACCATACCGCTGAGGCCATCGGCTCTCAAATGAAAACCAATGCCCTTGTTTGCTTAATCTATAAAAAACACGAAACAAGTTCACTGTACAAGATATGTTCAAACTTCGGCAGCGGATCTCAAACATGATAACACGATTGACACTCTTGGGAACCAGTTGAGAAATATGTACGAGGAAGTGACGGATCACGGATAAGAAGAAGGTGGAAAAAGGAATTCGAAGTCCCCCATGTTTAAGGTAATCCTCATGGATGCCAATGAAACGATCCGGAAGGTTATTCATGGTAAGAAGTGGGTCAGGCAAACGAGGACGAAGCTCAACCGGAATAAGATACTTTCTACATATTTTCTTGAGGTTATCATCAGTTAAGGTCGAAACCCTAATATGCATATCGCATTTAGGGTCGCGGAAGGAAGCCTCCCCCTCGGAATCGTCACTAGACATAACAAAAAATGAGAAAAGGAGGATGGGAAGAAATGCACCTGCTGAAAAAGTAAACCTTGAAAGAAGAATAACAATGGCGCAGACAGAGGTAAGAAAGATATGGGTAAAAGTGAAAAGGGGCGACTATTTATATGGAGAAGAGAGACATTGAAGTGACATAGCACAAATTCCCATGTACAATCTCCACCGTTGAAAAAGGGGTGGACACGTGAAGGCAGATCCTTGGTCGTGGAGCCCTAGTGGCCGACAAGGCAGGAACCAAAAAGACAAAACCCATTAATGCAAAGTCAGAGGGACGGCTTGCATTAATTAGACCCATTACTGTTTGAAGATCACATATTTTAAAGTATCACACCGTTAGCTTGTCCTAACGCAATGATACTAGGGGGACATGTTCGCGTATGTCTCCGGTCAACGCTTCCGGAGAACGTACCCTTCCTCACCCCGTAACCGGAACCCTGGAACATTTAATAAGGGTGACCTATGAACAGTAGAGCATTTAATGAACTAGCATTGGGCTAAGGAAAAAGCAAAAGGCGCCCATCCTAGTATCCAGGGGGATTTCGTCTATCCTTTGGGTAAAGGGAAGCACCGCCGCCCTTGGAACAATAAATCCCTCGATTGTGGGGATTTGGCTAACCTAGGTTTTGAGACCTAGTCTACTGATGTGACTACACATCCAGGTATGTACTATGAAGTAGTATAAATACCCCCACATTTAACACACATATCATCTCATTCTATATACCACCATTAATACATATTTTCACCCTTCGGTATTCTATACCGGATATCACTTGTGTGACAGTTACTTACTCTCACGCCGGAGCTTGGTCCCGGGGTCAAACCCTGGACGAGTTAACGTGTGTTGCTCTGTGTATCCTAGGTTCAAGGTCAAGAGACAAGCACACCTTCAAGACTGTCGAGGCAAAGTCGCTAGCAATAGCCTAGCCAGAAGAT
Organism: Glebionis coronaria; assembly: GCA_025667525.1. NCBI lineage: Eukaryota > Viridiplantae > Streptophyta > Magnoliopsida > Asterales > Asteraceae > Glebionis > Glebionis coronaria. The sequence goes on from CM046875.1 coordinate 50,898,081, forward strand.
TTTGTTTCAACACATAAGTTGTATAAGTTGCATATGACATTTTGAGAAATTTTCATTTGATTGGTTCATTTTGAGAAAATTAGTACAACTTTGAGACATTTCAAGAATTTTTCAAACATTTTATTTACATCATGTAGTATTTTTCTGAGGTAAATATCTAGAAATGGATATACTAACAACTTCTTCGACTTTCATGTAACTATCGTTGCTTTTGTTAATATAAAACATTTTTATTATATTTGAATCAAATAGCTTCTCCTTTAATAATGATATTTTATGTTGTGTGAATAACGACTCAATTAAAATGGTCATTTGTTCTAATTTTGGTCAGAACACGTGAGATAGATTTATGATTTGAATATCATGAGTCAATTGAAACTCTTAGTTTAAAAAATTATTAGGGTTAAAGCCATAAATTACCAACGAACTTTATTTTTTTTCTCGATATTACAAATATAAAACATAAAATACTTATATAGCCATTGAAACTTGTTGCTACCGGCTCTTATTAGTAACGTGAAAATATTATATTCCACGTCATTTTTTTGTCCACGTGGCGTTGACATATATGGACTTTTACACGTCATGGCTTCATCTTCCTCAACTCTAGTCACTTACAAAGAAAAATTCACATCTTCTAAATACCAACTCAAAACTCAGACATAATCTAAATATCCGAACAACATTTATGATTTTTCTATACAAAACTAACACAATCTAAGTATCTGAACAAAATTTTGTCAAACCAACAAACACCCATCATAAACCTTATTAAATGAAAATTTGTCTAATGTGAAAACGTGCAAACAAAAATTTTGTCAAACCAAAACCACCACCATCGCTACTCCCCATAGTTCTTAGTCGAACCAATAATATTACAAATCTTATCAAATAAAAATCACAATAGATCTTATCGAACCAAAACCACCACCATCGCTACTCCCCAGCCAACCTTCCCCACGACCTGTTCCAGTCGGTCACAGATCTGGGTCACCACCCGCAGGGTTCGATTCCGAATATGATGTTATTGTTGAAGGTGGTTTAGTCGATTCGATCTATATTCAAATATGATGTTAGTCGGGTTCGATTTATATCCGGATGTCGTTTATTGTTATGGATGAATGTGGTTGGATGAAGAATTGATATGAGACTGAATGATTGTTGGTTATTGATTTTATATGTTTATTGATTTTATGTGGTTTAGTCGATTAGATGACTGAAGATTTGATATCAAAGATGCAGGAACAAGATTCCAACATATTTGAAGTTGTTTTTAATCCTTATCCAATGTGGTTATATACATATAATGGAATGCTCAGTTGGAAGATTAAATTTTATGTGGATGATTACGTGTATAATAACTAAATAAAAAATCAAAATGACTGGCTAAATTTAGTGACGTGTCGGTTATAAGTGACTTTTAACCTATTAAAAACGGTGACCAAGAAAGTTGTTGGCAATATTATAAATAAACATAAAGTTTAATGGTTATATAAGTATTTTATCTTTTATATTTGTAATATCGAGAAAAAAAGTAAAGTTCGTTGGTAATTTATAGCTTTAACCCAAATTATTATTATATCATGCATTTGTGTCTCTTTGGTTGATGTACAATGACTAATTTATCATCCACTGCTAAAGAGTAATAAAAGTTAAGCAGGTGTAAAATGGTAACAAATGCATGTATAAATTCAAATTTGGTCTATAAATGATGACCAAAACGACAAGAATACTAACTTTTCAAAGTGATTTTTAAGGGTTTGGATCCAATACCTTGGTTTTGTACCATAATCAATTTGCCACATATCGATCTTAATTGACACCAAATGGTTTCTTTAACCTTACGGCTATTTTTAATTCCTCCGGAAACTAGAAAACCTGGCAGGTTCTACATGCAAAATTTCATAAAGTTAAACCCCACTTTAATTACCAGCCACAAAAAAAAATGTGATGCTAACAGTATGACACAAAAAAAACTCGTTAATATTATTCAAGGCAGGAAGTTCAATTTCTAACTCCCATTAACAGAGTTCAACATCACAATTCTTCTATATATACACCAACCTAAAAACCCTAACAAAATCAAACTACTAGTTTCACAAACTACCAACATGAGACAAATGATCTGATGAAAGTCCCGAAAAAACCGGTGCATGGCAGTATGGACAAGAATTTCGTTTCATGTGAAGCAATTTTCCAACACAGTCAGAATGGAAGACATGACCGCACCTGCTGAGCTGGCAAACCACGTCTTCCTTTTCATAATCTGTCGAACATATAAAACACATCCGTTCGACAAATCTATGTCTGTGGATCTGCATATCATCGCATCTGATAATAGGCAGATCCACTAGACAGACGTCTTCTTGGTGGTATCTAGGGTTGATACCACCGTATCCTAGGAAGTACGAGACAGAATCTTTAATGAGATTGAGTAACTCATATCTTATTCGAAATATGGGAAGGAGTAGACATATGTAGAATAAGATGTTTATCAACATTTTCTTTTGAGTTTCAAATGTCTTATGTTTTGGTTTGAGTGTGTGGTAACATGAATGAGTTGAGATTTTATAGGAAAATTTTGGATGGTTTTATTGCCCCTGGATGACGTGTACGATATGTTATGAATATGGTCGTTTTACGTCTTTTTCATTTTTTTAATAATGCAACCTACAGTATATTACTAGGTTTTTATTCTAGATTTCTGGATGTTATGGTTACATTATAGTATTAGTGGGCACCAGCTAATTTCAATTTTACAACTCTTTGTTGACGGTAATAAATACGATTACCACTGCTATCGCAATCGGTCTAATAAGTAAATGAAATTCTAGCCTCATATAGTTTCACGGTTGTAGCTACCTTTCCATTGTGGTGAGAGAATAGGCCACGTGTGTATCACATGGTGTGAATGTTTCATGTTCACATCATTGCCGTATAGCATCTCCTTTCATCCACAAGCTTTTGATGATATTAAACATGTCACATCACTTAATAAATCGTTAATTATACTCGCTAAAATTGTTGAGTATCTCCGATATATACAAATGCTAATAGCTTTTTATTATTTGTCAAAGTCATATATAAGTAAGTTTTAGCATTGGACTAATAGTTTTATAAAAAGTATTTCTAAAAAACTTTATATACACAAAGTCTTTTTCAAACTTTTTGCTAGTGAATAAGATACGCATTTAAAGTAAAAAGTCATAAAAGTTTTACTCCACATGATAAAAGTAAAAATGTGCTTCAATTGATTACTAGTAAAATTTGCATTCCACGTAATCATCTGAAATTATACTTTACATTCCTTTAAATATTGGAGTATTGCTTTAAGTTAAGAGTAACTCGATTTTGTAAAAAGAAGTCTTCTAATCTTTAATATATTTCTAACCTATGTACTTATACGCGTATGTAATTCTTGAGACGTAAACTTTTGAGAGTAAACTCAAAAAAACGTTTTAAAATTTTTCGAAATTCGCAGATATGCCTCTGAGTAGAAATTACGAGCATTTTTTCTCTGAATTTTCATTTCGCCCGCAAATATACTCCTGAGTCGCTTTTTTAATACTTTTTTTAACGTTCTGTCGTTAACTCCAACACGTGCCTCGAACGTGAAGGTAATTTCGTTATTTCCTGTTCCACCCCATCTCTCCACCTTTCATCATATGCAAAATACGTCCTCGAATACATTTCCCACCCAAAACTTTCACTCTAGATTCTCGCTAAAAATCTTTCAAGGACTAAATTTGCAACAACAACATTGAAACTTTCAATATTAACTCGACATTAAATACCCTAAATACTATCAATACTCTACCGGTTCAACTTAAATTCATACTACCAACCCAATACTTGGTTCAATTGATTATCAACTACCTCTAATGACGTATCAGAAAGAAGTCGTCTTCAAAATGCACAACAATGGATTTTTTGTACATGGTCCGTTGAGGTATGTAAATGGCAATCGTAGCCAAATTTGTAAGTTTAGTGTTGAGGCTAGGATATTTACAATTGGCCTGAATCATATCTTGGAAAGGCTTAGCGAAGTGAAGAAATGGGCTTTGTTCTTTTGTTTGCCTAACAAATCACTAGAAGAAGGTTTGAAATTGATTTACACCGACAATGATGTTCATACGATGTTAGAACTAGCTTGTAGGAATGGTTCAATTGATTCGAATGTTGTTCACAAGAAACACAGACTAGCTCAATATTATTTCAAGAACCTTGATATAGATTTAGAGGATTCGGGTGGGGATTATTTCGGATAGAAAGAAGATGATGCTATGTTGTGTTGCCATAGTTCAACTCCTTTTGCGACTAAACAGCCTTTTCAAAAAAGGAAGAGGAACAATGGCAACCATCAAGGTGGTAAAACCAAAAGATTGAAGAGAGCGATTTTCGTAACAAAAGAAATAAACAATGATGTAAAGGGTAAAGATAAGAATCCAAAGTGGAAAGAAAATGAGGGTGCAATGAGGCTGAGCATGATACTTCATTGTTGAAGAAGAGGAACAATGGCAACCATGAATGTGGTAAAACCAAAAGATTGAAGAGATCGACTTTCATAACAAAAGAAAGAAACATTGATGTAAATGGTAAAGAGAGAACAAAATAAGGGTGCTAGTGAGACTGAGCCTGAGACTTCATTGTTGAATAAGAAGAGAGCTTCGAAAAAGGGTAAAGGGATCATGGTTGAAGAGGATTCGGGTTGTAACCCGAATGTTGGTGCTATACGAAGGGCTACTGGTATAGTCATTAGAGAGGGTGGATCTGTGAATGATATGAGTAGGTCTAGAAACAGGTTGAATGTGGGGGGTCTATTTCTTTTGATAATGTGGCTAGAAATACAGGTCACATAAAAAGGTTTGTTGTGCTTGGTGTAAGAGCTCCTAGCAAGTTACACGAGTATAAAGATTTTGAGATCACGAATTGCGTACTTGGTCTTAGAGCACCAACATATGTGGAAAACCATGGAACTGATGATGGTCGTTACAAGGAGTGAAACCATGGAACTGATGGATGTTACATGGGGTGTTTGAGATAGTGCACATGATTAGGGTACCAATATGAATATTCCGACTACTTTGTAACTAGATAGCAGCTAAGAACTCATAATGTTAAACATCATTAGTTAAAGCTTATAATATGCTTAATGATATAAATCCAAACAAGGAACACGTAACTTATGTGTTGCTTGTTCGCAAAAGATATTTTGTTACTGCTTATTTTTGTTATCGTTAGTGCCCTTGGGCTTATGAATCCAAACAAGGAACGCGTAACTTATGCGCTGTGTAGAAAACTAGAAGGGGGTTGAATAGTTTTCTTTTAATCTTTTATAACTTTTTGTATCAAATGTCCATTGGCGGGGATATAATATGAGACGCGTTTGTTTATTGTCAAAGACTATATAAATCAAGTAGCACATTGAGATATCATACCACACATAAGCAATGCAAGTATAAGGATAAAGTAATAAAGAAAAGTAAATGCAAACCGACATAACGATTTATAGTGGTTCGGCTACAAGGGCTCCTTCCTTGCCCTACATACACTCCCCGAGTCACCTACTTGAGAGTTCAACTTCACTAGTAAAAGAATCTCCTTTACACCGGTGGAGAAACCTTCACACATTGTGTGATAACCGCGGTTTTGAGGTTCATTACTTAGTTTTATTTTGTGCAAGTTACGTGTTTTTACATGTTTATGTGCTAATTGGTGTGTATAGAATGTGGCTTGGATATCGTCTTCTGGTACGGGGTACCTTGTGAATGGAACGATGTGTGATGTTTTCATGTTCATGAGCTCACAAGTTAGTGACTATGAAATGAGATGATGTTATTTAGTGGTTTACGTATACGTATATATATTATAGAAAAATCGTATTTTTACGATTCAGGGTTTGCATTTAGGGGTCTCGGATGAGGTATTTAGTCACGGGAATAATTTGCGGGATGGTTTTAAGTCATTTAGGACTTAGTTATATAGTTTATTACATATTCTAAGAGTTTTTATAAAACTGTATATTTTTACGTCTTTTACGATATACGCGTAAAAACTGACTAGTTTTACGGTTTTGAGGTTTCGGAGGCTTTAAGAGTTGAAATAAATTAAGGTAAATTATGGTATTATTAATAGGTAAAATCACTTAAAAATGTAGTAAACTTACCACTTTTTATGGTTGTGTGTACTAAACTATTCTTTTTCTCATTATGTGTATTAAACTTTCAAATTCATATCATTGTATGTATTTTACGACCATTTTACCCCTACATTTTTCAAAATTTGAAGGGAAAAATAGTCATTTTACGAGGGAAAATCGTCTCAAAATACACGTAATGATCAAAATTAAAAAGTTTAATACACACAATGAGAAAAAAATAGTTTAGCACACATAACCATAAAAAGTGGTAAGTTTACTACATTTTTAAGTGATTTTCCCTTATTAATAATATATTTATAGGTAATAAAAAGAAAAAAAATATAAATATATATATGATAGTCGGTTTTGGGATGCAAGAAAGAAAAAGAAAAGGGAAAAAAAGGAAAAAAAAGGTAACCGGGCTTTTGTAATGGGCCAAGGACTTGTTAGGAAACTATATAAATACTTTTTATTAACCAAAACACTTCTTAAAACCCCTGGAGATTACCTTCTAGTCGACATCAATGGTTGTTTTAGGGTTCTTCATTAATTTTTCTTCTTTCAAAAATTCTAAGGTAAAATCTTTAATACCCTTTTTAATTAAATTGTTTTTAATTCTTTTATAATCAATACATGATGGATCTAGGGTTAGTTTAATTATGAGATCTATAATTTAATGATATGAACATGATTAGAATAATTAGGGCTTATAATTAGTGGAGTTATGGGTAATTAATTAGACTAATTATATTAAAATCGTTTTTTAAAAACTGGGCAGAATTTTAGGTCAATTGTTTTGACCATATATAGAGTTCTACAAACTCTTATTTTGCGATCCAAGTATCCCTGGAAAGGTAATTGAGTTGGCTTTCAAATTCAAGAAATGAGAACTAAATTGGAGGTCGGGAAGTGGGTCAAAAACAGGTTACTACAGTCGGAGGTCAAAACAGTTTTGAAATTAGTCGGGTTTAATTTAATGTTTTAAGGTGATTGGGGTAATTAGGAGTACACTTGAGCCCTCTAATTAGAATGGGTGTTGGTTTATATATTAAATAAGAGATCTGGAGGAGGGCTAAGAAAATTGGTTAGGGTAAGACCCCCTAATCATAACAAACTTTTTGTATGTTTAAAATCAGTAAAATCCAGATAGACAAAAGTATATATATATATATATATATATATATATATATATATATATATATATATATATATATATATATATATATATATATATATATATATATATATATATATATATATATATATATATATATATATATATATATATATCGGGGCCTTAACAGTAGCTTTCAGGTTGGGGCAAAAGGGGGGAGTTAGCTAACAATGTAAGGGCATAGGGTTTCCTTTACAGAGGTCATGGGTATGGTTAGGTGGGCATTTGGCTTATAGTTTGGGACCTAAAAATCGAGACTGTTTTGGGTAAAATGTTAACGAGACGGGTTATGAAGTAAACTAAGTTAAGGGCTTTATAGAAGGGTGTAATGAGATGCTTAGAGCATATAAATGAGGTATATATATGGGAGAAGGTTAGATGTCCATCATAGGTTGATGAGCCATCTTAGTGTTTGGTTCATGTTTTGATTGTGTGCTTTTGTTTGTTAGCTTTTTGCTAGTGCGCGGACTTTTGGAGAAGCTCAATCAGGTGAGTTTCATAGTCCCATGTCTTTTTATGATTTGATTTCCAGATGGATGGTTTTGTAACTAATGTTGTGAATGTTTTTATGGTTTGTGATGGACTTGTGTGTGCACTTATGTGATTAACTACTATGTGATTCTTGATTGTGTTTATGATTTGGATCGGGGGACACGTACCGTCTCAGTTATTGTGGTTTGACTTGGTACCAAGGGGATGTTGACAAGGCGGGGCCTTGGGGAGGTACATAGATGTGTGAGCATCTATGGGACCAATGGATAGTGACAAGGCGGGGCCTTGGGATTGGTACATAGATGTGTGGACGCCTATGGTACCATGGTGTTTGGTAAGGCTGGGAGCCTTGGATTTTTGTTTGGAATGATTGATCTTGAATGTTAGTTGTTAATGCATATTTGTAGCACATTGTCCATATGTGTAGTGGTTTATGGTTGTTCACAGCTTATTATAATCTGTTTTCGGTTGGAGTCTAAACCTATGACTCTCACCAACATTATGTTGACGTGTTTTAGTGTCTCTTTCAGGTGAGAATGTGGTTAAGCATGAGAATAGGAGTGGCTAGCTGGAAGGCTTAGGATTGCATTGGAAGGAACCCCCTTTCATCTTAGTCTTTATTTATGTTTGAATAAGTGATACTATGTAGACACCTATATGTTTGTTATTTGTTAATTGTATGTCTTTGGTAAGAGGTAGACCTGTTACCTACTTACCTAGACGCCTGCATTGTTTGAGATATCTTCATGATATTGTGTCATCATTTTTGATATTTCCATTTCATTTAGTTATCTCTATAGACATGCTATTGTTGTGATGATATCCATACGTCGCGCCCCATATTCCGCCATGATGGGGTGTGACACATTGGCTTACAATCTTTACTTACTCCTAAGCTAGGATGTCGTGTTCTTTCACATGGGTACAACAAGTCCCTTCTACATCGCTTACACTTTATCCAGTACTAAGCCACACATCGGGTCCTTGCACAAAGGATAGGACCAACACCCGTTTACACCGCCTACAATATTTTCCGAAACCTAAGCTAGGATGTCGTGTTGTTTCACATGGGTACATCAACTCCTTTCACACTACATACTTTGTGGTTTACAACATCAACCACATTATTACACAAGAGCAGAAGTATGGACACAACAATGGTGATTGTGTAGGTAACACTTAACACATTCACGCAAAGTGAAGCCTTAAATGATCAAAGCTTGGAGAGGTTTATTGAGAGTGAGAGATCTGAAAAGATAGGTATGGACATAGTTTTGCGATGAAGCTTTATCTTGGAAGCATTGCATACGACCCAAGTGATCTTCATATCTACAAAGAAAGACATTAGACAAAGAGATGAACATTGATAGATCTAAGATCTACATGTTAGAGATAAGGTATATGTGATAGAATATCTTATAGAGAGAAGGATAGAGATAATGTGACCTCAAGAGGTGAGTTCTAAGCTTGGATTTGGCTTGGTATTTATAGGCAAAAGACCAGTCAGTCACGGAACCCGCCGGACCCTTTGCCAAAGAGTCCGCCGGGGTTCATGAGGTCTGACTTTTGTTTTGCCATAAATACTCAATCTCTTTGTCTAAACTTACACTCAATCATTGAATATGAACATGGTTGACTTTTATATATCTGATAATGAGGGAGATATAGATGTATTTTGTCCATTTTATTTTTGTAAAGATATAAATGTGTAATTATACACATTACTTTAGAAAGAAAGGTTTAAGTATGTACGTTGAGACAAAATACGATTACGAGTAACTTATACATTTTACGTTAAGTATTACAAGTTACATGTTTGTCATCAACAAAACAACCAATGATGTATAGACTATATATCATAGTATTTGCACTAACACGCTGCTTGTTCACAAAATATTTTTTGTTACTGCTTATTTCGTTGTCAAGATATGAACCTTAGGCCTTTTTCGTTTATGGTTAGAGTTCAAATTAAACCATCACACCGAATAATAATTAACAATCAGAGAGAAAGCACGTTAATTAAACATTTAAATTACAAAAATAAAACCTTAATTGAAATTAAAACATAGTAATTTACATTCGGTTATCATTAAACAGCCCAAAATACTAGTCACTGTCTACCCATATCGACAATCCAAAACAACAACCCTTCATGATCCGACCAGTTCACATCGCCATCTGCCTTGTCAATAACCTTGCTGTGAATATGGGTCACCAATTTCATCAACAACCTTGTCTTATGCATGTCGGTAGTTTGGAGTGCCTTGAGCTTTGTGAGATTTGCCCTACCACATCTAAAAGGATTGCCATTTTGGAGTTCGAGCATCAACTCCCCCTACGCATGACCCGTTCAGTCAGGCGTTGAGAGTTATTCATCAACTCTCTTGCATGACATATGTCCTCGTCAATCTCTGATTGGTACGAGGATACCATCATCTCATCAAGGTGAAATGACCAAGACATACCAACTAGTTCAACAAGTCGAGCCATTTGTTATGAAGATGATAGAAAGTTTTGCGTGTGTGTGTGTTTGAAGCTAATATAGTGGCGTAATGAAGAAGATGAAAAGATTACCTTCGTGCAAATAATGTCCCCCAAAGAAAACATGTCAGTGTAATAATGACGTGGCCGAAAGGTATAATAATATTTCGGGGACGTTTTTTGCTTGCACAAAGGTGGGTTTTGGGAAGCTACAGTGAAAGTTACGGATTGTAAATGTTTTCGGGGACGTATTTTGCATATGATGAAAGGTGGGAGATGGGGTAGAACGGGAAATGATGAAATTACCCTCACGTGCCAGGCGCGTGCTGGAGTTAATGGCAGAATGTTAGGAAAAGTAAAAAAAAAAAGCAACTCAGGGGCATATTTGCAGGCGAAATGAAAATCCTGGGGCAAAAATGCTTGATGTTTCGACTCAAGGGCATATTACATATTTAGAAAAGTTCAAGGACGTTTTTTGCAACAAATTTTGACTAAAAACGTTTCTCTAGTAGTTTTAGGGTTGAGACAACGCCTATTGATTTTATGTTTGTCTAAAATGAAATTTCACTTATTAGTCAAGAATTGAAGATGGATGAACTAAGTTGCCGTATTAGTGGAGCAGATGATCGGACTCATGGAATTCTACGAAAAGTTTTTAAAAGAAATACTGAGATTCTGTGTAAAGGGTGCTCATCTTACAAAAATGTGATACCAACTAAAGTGATAAAAAGCCAAGACACGAAGTCATAAACATCTATCTACAAAATTTATTTGAGAACTTCATAAATTTATCGTAAAATGTATAGACTCCGTCAATGTCCTTGGATATGGACCGATGGAATTAACAAACACTTCACCTCTCCTTTATGTCTCGACCTAAAAAACTCAGTTACATGCGTATATGCTCCAGCCACTCCACCGGTCAGATCAACCTACTTGATTTTATTAGTTCGATCCGCAAGTCATGCTTGAATATGTATATATCAGTCTGCTCCGCTAGCAGGTAACGAGATTTTTGACAATTTCTTTGTATTTATTCAGACACTGTGTTTCTCTTGTGCATATAAACTTCAATACCAATAATGGAACAAACTATAAAATAGACATGCAATTTTCATTTTTTCTCGTTTTGACAAACGAACTATTTTATTTACTAACTTCACCAACGAACTTATTAATTACGTGTTAATATCATCAATATTACCGGTTCATTTACCACGTCATCATTTTTTATATTTAATAATATTATAAATTAATAATTTTCCAACGTGGCTAATGTTAAACGAATAAAATGCCATTTATTTTATATTTTTTAGCTAATATGCCAAATTAATTCACTAAAACACCCTTGTCTTCATCCTTTTAAATTTACACATGAATTTATATTTATCTTTATTGCAAAAATCATAACAAATTAACATAAATTTCTAAATTTTATTCCCAAATTTTAAATAAAACATAAACTTCTCAGATTTTATACTTAAAAATATAACAAATTAACAATTAGATCTAATCAATCCATAAGAAGAACAAGTCCCGATCATCTCAACCCTTCATCATCAAAAACAAATTGTCCTTTGTTTCTCGTCACAATTTTTATAACAATTATATGAATGATTTACAACAATTTTTGTTGTAATCAACTTATTAATTTGTTTGTAAATCAAATAAACTGACATGTAACCAATTACAATTACCCGAGACTAGTTACTTGATCTTGAAGTCGGTTCTCATTCGATTTCTTCAAGATGTTTGTTAGATTCGAACAGATGGGTGTTTAATGAGTGGTTCGTTTGCAGCGGGATTTTGATTGGAAAAACAAATCAAGTTGATCTTTATACATATTTGGGTTGCGTTTGGGTTCAGTTTCAGGTTGATACGGTACACACCACCAGAAATCATCATATCCGCTTACGTATAATTTTTCAGCGAAGACCTTGGATCAAAGTGGATATGACGGTACATATCTGGATACAAGTTTGTCAAAATGGTATCAAATGCAAAGTAAGTGTCTATTTTATAGTTTTTATCCTAAAAAAAATAAAAAGAACACAAAGATAACCGGTATAGCCGATAACAAATGACAAATGAGGCCCATATTAGTCATATTATGACAAAACTAACAAGTTCGTTGGTTAAATCATTATATAAAATAGTTCGTTTGTCAAAACATGACTAAATAAATAATACATATCTATTTTATGTCTTTTACCATACCAGTAATTTGATTATTCTCCTTAAGTTTTTCTTTTAGTAAACTAATTATGATTTTGTAGTATTTCAGAATGATACTTACCTTTTAAAAATAAAAGAATTCACCACTTCACTATACATGTCCAAAATTGTATATACCCTTCGACGAAATTTGAACATGACACGTATACTAATTTCATGAGCCTAAGATGTCAGAAATGGCCAATTACATATCGATATCTGTAGCTCATTTTCGTCATCATGCAACTCAGTCGTTTGACTAGCTAATTTTGGGACGTAAAATGTCCACAAATGTTGAATACATACGACATCTCCCAAATAATATTTGTTTACTTATGAATGACTTCAAGATGGTGTCAGTATTTAGTCCAAGAAAGAAGAAATTCGATTTACTATGAGATATTTGATTTTATATGTTAAAAATTAAAAGCCAGAAATGAATTTATGACTTCGAAAAGACTTCGAAAATTCTCGGTTGATCGAAGATTAAGCATAATATAGCAATGAAAATAGGGACAGCAACTTCTGCTTAGCAGAGCTAGTACCACTTTTTTTCCGTAAAAGCTCAATTAATCGGTTAAATAAATATTTTTCTTAAAAAATAATGATGGTTCAAACTTCAAACCTACCTCTCAGCTAATTAGGTTGTTGAGACATCAAGGACGGAGTCAAAATATAAAGTTATCGGGTAAACAAATTTTTTAATACAAATATCTAAATAGTATATAATTCTAAAATCGAGTTCATTTTGAAAAAGTAAATATTTTTAGCAAATATATAAATTACGTGACAAAATCTATTGGGTTTCCGTGCTAGCTCCGCACTTGGAAACATACACTTATTGTTAGAAACCGGAACTTTGAAAAAGAGTTCAGTTGGCATCAAAAGATGAAAGTTATTTCCACCGAACTACACCTATTGAAGAAGGTGTAAAAGTGTTACGGGGTTAATATAAATTACCCGATCGAGTTACGAGAAATACGTTCCGAAGCGTATATAAGAAATCCCACTAAAGAAAAACGCCTTGCATCATCGAGCATTATGCGAATAACAATACAAGCATTATTAAAATGTAGGAAGTAAATTTTTTTAACAAAGCAAAGTAAAAAAACTACTGAAATAAAAATAAGAATATTTTAACTTAAAAATAATTTTTAAGTTTTAATGTGTTAAATGTTATATTTTAATGTGTGAATAGAAGCAATTTATTTTTCAAGTGGGATGATGCATTTTAAAAAAAACTGTCAAAGTTGACAAAAAAAATTACATTGTGATCTCGTCTTTTTATATAGTCATGCCCCCTCCCTCCGAAACCTAATACATAGGTCCACCCCTATTTATAGAGTGTGTCGTTGAGAATTAGTAAACATGGGCATACATAAGGCTGGGCGTATTGGTGGGAAAACAGATTCGGTCGACCGATTGTCTCACTCGGTTGGCTCGATGCAAAAAACCGAGAGAATTGATCGACGAATCACAAATCCATCCTACGCTCGCCTGAATGTTGCACCCCACAAAACTACAATATGTGTTGTTTGAAATTGAAAAAGAAAGTCGTTTTGATGTGAAACAAATCGCTTGTAAATCGTTGGAGAGAGAAAGTTGAGATAACGAGTATTTTCTAAGTCGAACGTGGTCTCTATTGCGACCAACCTAATACTCCCTTCATATCGTCGATAAAAAATATAATTAGAATTTAATAAAAGTGAATTTATTATATCTTTCTCTTTTAATTTTTAGAATAATGACATTTTTTTCTTTATATAATAAAATAATTTCTAAATTTTATAATAACAATTTTAAGAAAATATAATATAATAAACTTGATCAAATTTCTTTCTATGCTTTTATTAATAAATAACTACATTGAGATATTTCATAAAAAAACTTTAAACTATACATTTAGAATTAGGAGAATAATTAGTTAATAGAGATGTTTAATGATACACCAAAAAATAAAGCTAATACTTTTTCTCCGTTTTCATAATTTTGTTTATGTTTCTTTATAATTCTTTTTTATTCATAAACTTATGTCAAAAAAAGTAACATATCAGTTGACCCTTCAATCGAGCCCCCTCGATGACAAATCGCCCCGCTACACTCCCCCTCGAAGGCGTTTGATTTCAATAAAAGGGAAGATTTGGTATGAATATCGCTCGAGTCATTTGATGATATGTTGTTGTGCGTAGGTGTTTTATTTAACTAATTTTTATGGGATATGTTTTTTCATTACACTAGGTTTGTCATGAAATTATTATAAAAACAGAAAGCTGGTGTGATAATAGTATCTAGGGTCGTCTCATTATTATAGAGACTTGCGTTATAACTAAATTTGAGGCCTTTAAACTAAAAAAGAATTAAAATGTGCAAAAAGCTATAATTATCACAAAAATATTTTTGTATAAATTGTAAAAGCTATTGACAATTTTCAGATTGTACATAATCGAAAATACAACCGTTGCTGTCAAACTCTTGACATTAGTACTACTGAAATGCTTTTGGGCCTTTTAGACGTTACATAACATATTATAAATACATCTTAATAAGTTATTATGACTTTTTATTAAATATAAGTTGACAAGTTCTTAATTCTTCAAGGGTAAGAAAGGTAAGTTTTCTTTTATTATTTTCAATATGTTTGGAGTTTGTTTTTGTTTCTGCAGGTTTTGTATATTGGAGGGACTGAATATAGCAAGTTGATGAAAGTGAGGCGAAGCCCTAGTCAAGGCTTATTTAGTCATCACTTTCTCATAGTTTTGTTTATTCATTCTGTTTCATCTTGTTATAGTCTCTCTTGTTCCACCATTGTTGATTGTTGATAGTTGGCTGATATTGTTCTTGATCTATGATCTTGCTGTTAAGATCATTGAATCATTGTTTATTTCTTTCTGTTTGTAAGTACTGATCACAAACCCAAGATTCACATTTAAAGTGATTGCATGAGGCAGTTAATAAAAATAAAAGGGGAGGTTGGTTGAATAAATCTGAGTTTGATACTTGTTTTTGTTATAAAATCGTATATGGTATCAGAGCCTTTGGTTCTTGATACTTGTTTTTGGGTTAAATCTTGTTTTTGATAAACGATCTTGATTAATCAGTTGGTTAATTGAGTTGTTTTCTGTTTTCCAAAATTTTAGGGTTTCTTAAAATTTGGGGGTTTTTCTGTTTCTTGGTGTTCCGTGGGGTTATATTGGGTTCTTGTGCAATTAACTGTGATTAATTACATTCCTGGTAAGTTTAATTGAAAAAACCCTAAATTCAGAAATTATGGTTTCTTCAATTTTTGGGTATTTTCTTGATTTGTTGGTTATTTTGTTATAACTAACCCTTTTAAGGTACTATTCCGTTGTGTATTGTTGGTTTTATGGTGATCTGCTTGATCCCTTTGGGTTCTTGGTTGCTTGTTGTAGCGCGTGCTTTGTAACACCCCTCTCTCTCTCTCTCTCTCTCTCTCTCTCTCTCTCTCTCTCTCTCTCTCTCTCTCTCTCTCTCTCTCTCTCTTCTTAGGTGTGTTTTTAGATTTAGTGGGTGATTAGGTTTCGAAGGGATTAAGTAGTTGTTTGGAGTTGTTGATCGAGGTTTCTCTGTAATTTGTGGTAGTTTCTTGTAGAGGAGATACAAGGGGTTGTTTTCTTGTTTATTGTTTGGTTCTTGTCTTGGTAATCATGGTTGTTGAGAAACAAGATACCCTCAACAGCTCTGGTGATTTTGTTGAGGTTGTCTTACAAATAAATAATTATTTATTTGTAATATTTAAATAAACTGAGACTACGTATTTACTGTTTACATTTAATTAAAGTTAAAGATGAGACTACGCGTATTTAATATTCGAGGATTTTAAATACAAGTTTTACAATTCTTCCCCTCTAAAAAAAATAATTCGTACTCGAATTAAGGATACGATAATGCTGTGATTTTACAAAAAGGGAGATTTGTTGAATAAATCTGAGTTTGATACTTGTTTTTGTTATAAAATCGTATATTTTTTTAGTAATGTTTTAAATAAGGATTAAAACTGCCAAAATATGTAAACATTTACCTCATTTTCAAACTAACTTTAAAAATTGAAGATAAGTGTATAAAAGCTGTAAATTTTAATGATAAAAGTATGTAAATAACTCAAATTAATTATCTTTTTCCTCAACTTAAAACACAAACCATCTCAACTTCTCTAAGAACTCTTTTTTTTTAATTTACTTTATTATGATCCATTTCTACCTCATTATTTCTATAAACTTAAATAACATGTAATTCATGAAGAAATTGTTAGGGTGCGTTTAGTTAGAAAACATTTTTTATCATTTTCTATTTTGTGTTTTGTAAAAAAATAAAAAAGATTTTTTTTTCACAAAACATTTAAAAATTTGGAAAACGCGTTTAGTTGGAGAAATATGTGTTTGTGTTTTTCATTTTCCAATTATAAAGGAAACAAAATAGGAAAATGAATTTGTTTTCCTTATTTTTTAGAAAACACTTTGTAAAAAACAGGGTATTTTTCATTCAACTAAACGTGGCCTTAACATTTTTACACCAAACATTGAACTAACACCACTTTGGTGGTGTTTGTTAATGACTTAAAGAGTCTTAATTGAAAAATTAGTAAATAAACTAAGTTATTAGAAGCTTGTTTGTTTTGTGCTTAAAATTAATTAGTCATTTTTTAGTTTAAGCCACAATGAGTAAGGTCTCCACATTAAGTCCATGACTTAATTAATAATTTTACATATTTACCCTTCCACTTCTTCTCTTATAAACTAACATAACTTCTTTTAAAGGTATAAAAGTAATTTTCTTTTATTCAGCACTCAAAACAAACAGTTATATATTCATTTATAAACAGACATTATATATTTAGACATACACTTTTATTAAACATGACCTAATTAAGAAATTAAACAAACAAGTCCTTTGTTTATAATCGTGAAGCCCTTAAAAAAAGAGACATGTGTCGTTACACGCCCCGATCAGGATCAAATTCAGCCTTCAGAGTATCATTGGTTTCTAGTTGATCTTGAATTCTTTGACTACAAATAGATAAAAATAAAATCGTTAGGCTGAAAATAATGCAAGGGTCACATACTCAGTCAGTCCCTTTAATCTCGACCTCTCCTTTGGCCATCGCCAGTGTGACGATTTATAGAAATACATATTTCAAACAAGACTTGTTCAAAATATAACGAGTTAAAACATAAAAATATAGATATGGCTTTAAGGCAGGGGAGTGATACAAAACATTCATTGGTTATCGAAACTCCAAAGTCAGCTACTACGTATCTTACAACTTGTAATTCAAGAATGAGGATAGAAGTATCATTATGCATATAATTCAACTTGATATATTTCAAACATGTACTTTTGATTATATCTTGTGGTTTTTATTTCAAAAGTGATTTTGGAAAGGTATTTTTAAAAGTTTTGAGGGGCCTGAGCTATTAAATAATTTATCTCTACTACTTATAAAGGCTGTATAATTGTTTTTCAAAAATCTCTTCATTCCCATTAATAGTAATTTTTCTCAACATTTCCATATCTACACTAATTATTAAGCCATAAAAAGAAAGCAATGAGAATATGTCAAACACAGGAACCAAAACTCTACATATCTGCATCATTAATGCGTTCTCCTCACACACAACCCTAATTCTCTCTCAACCCTACTACACACAAAAACCTTTGCCGCCACCATAAATTTATCATCATCGGATCTGCTGAATCCGCCCAATCTTTTGGTTGTCTAGGTGGTTTCAAGGTAGTTTCGATAGGTGATAATGGTATTGATGGTTGGTTTAGGTTGTTTTTGTTTATTCGGTTGGTGTACTACTGTGCCAATTGAAAAATCTTGTTTCACCCATGGAACTCTCCTCCACCGTCGTTCCTTAACAAGACACCGACCAAAACCACTACGCCGCCCACCAAAACCACCACTCAAGAGCCAAACTACCTTTGTTGCGGTGACCATCATGACCAACGCCAACTAGAAGGGTTTTCCAAAACTTAAGGTATTTTTTTATCTATTTTGATCTGCTAAACATTTCTTTTATTCATTGAGATATGTTTTTTCTCTATTGCTAATTTTTTTCTTAGATTTGTCGCCACCTTCGTCGGAATCTTCTTATGCGATTCATATCTTTTTTCTTCTAATAAACTGTTTTGTTTTTTTTATATCTCGAGTTTTTGTAAGTTTTTCTAACGAATTCGACTTTTAGTCTGGTTCTTGAAAAGATTTTCGTCATCTGAGTCTTTTATAAGAATTTCATCTTAGTAATTTGTTTTGAAGATTTGATATGGTTGCTAGACTATGGATTTGTTTTAAAAAAACCACCCTCATCAGAAACAACCATGAGTCCACCAGCCGATAGAAAATAAGTTATTTTAGAAATTATTGAAAATTTAATGTCACCCAATGAAAAGAACAAGTATAAATAAGAGGTAATAACACTCAGTTAAGATAATCTTTTCTTGCAGTTACCGAAGTTGTTTTGCCAACATACAGAGCCTTTATAAAACGTTTTGGGTATAGTTTCATCATGATTTTTTCCTGCCTTAATTATTGTTTATGTTTACGGGAATGGCAACCTTAATTTATCTATGGAAAATGGGTTAATTTAAGATTGTATTAATTTTAATGGGTCAAATCGGTACATAACAGATATAATTAAAAGTAGAACAACTAAAAGAGGCTAAAAGTAGCCATTGGCCCCTTGCATACGTCTTTATAACATTCTAATCCAATATAACCCATTTTGACTCGTCTATAATCTACTTATTTGACATACGACTCGGTATGTCTGACCCTCCTGCTTTGCACCTAATAGCCGGTATTCATGTTCTCTAAGCATTCGGCAATCACAAAATATAAAAAGCTAAGTTGGCTTATTCCGAGTATAATATTATATGTTTTTTTCATAGGAATACTGTCGAGAATGGGAAGAATCCTCATAACTATATGAGGAATACAACAAAAGATCTTGATTTGATGCTTGCTGACTCTTTTAAAGGTAAGACCCTCAACAAAGTCAGATGGTTAAATCACTCTCTTCGAAAGATAAAAATATGCAGTTAATAAAAAGGATTTGTTTAAGAGGAACTTATACTTTTTCTGATTCCAAAGAGAATATGCAGTGTAGTAGTTTCCTCTGTTCCCAGCAACACAAAAATGGAGCAGGTGAAAGCTTTGTGCTACTAAACCCGTTTATTGTATGTCATGAACGCATTTCGCCTACTAAACCCGTTTATTTCATTGTAGGATAGATAAGAAATATGAATAAGCTGCAGGGAAGAGTAATGTGGCAAAGTCAGATGGCAACATTACAAGTGAGTTTTCTTATGTATCTTTAGAATATGTTGTTATTATTATACATGCTTTTTAACTTTATTAACGTTTGATATTGTTTCACTACGCTTGATGTGTTTTTCAAGTAGTCGATGCACATTTATTTTAAATCTTTTTAGAAAGTATTCATCCAAAATGGCTATTTGTTGAATAGTTTGGTGGTGTTAAAAGGCTTTGAAACCAGGCTGCGTGATCCCCAACTGGTATAACCAAGCCTGGATATTGTCCCGGTATCTTGGACCCACAAACTAAAACATAGACGCTCCATTTTGTAAACAGTCTTTGCAGAAGAGCCTCTGTTTTAGAACCTTACCCTGGTCCATGCCTGTTATACTCGAGCATGGAATGAATCCACCTATTTCAACTACACTATAATGGCGTGCGCGCGTTTTGATATTTCACTATGCTCAATGTTTTTTGGTTTTTGTTTTGTATAGATGAACAAAGATCAAGAAAAGGGGAAAGTGCTAGAACCGTACCTTGACATCATACTTTCTCCCCTGATGCAGATAATTTGCTCTAGGACGATCGAATTAGGCAGAGTCCATGAACTTCTTGACATAAACGTGCCTTTATGGATCATAGTTTATTCACTGATAACAGTTTGTGGGTCCAAAGACTGAAATCAGTTTCTTCCTCATCAAGTTTCTCATCTATAACCAACGGTGTCTCTTTTCGAGAAATGTCATGGCATGTCGGTAGGAAGAACTTGCGACAGGCAAGTACTGGAGAGACGGAGACCAAATGTATACTATAGTTATGGCCATGGATACTTGTCCTGATTCCTTTAAATGTATCATTGATTTGTGGCTACATATCTCGAAGGAGCATCTTTCAAGTGCAGGTCCTATGCAAGCGATAACGGGATTGCTTCTCTCAAAGCTTCCTACAGGTCCAGTTTGTCGGTACAAGGCTTTAATCAGGTTCTTCCCTCATCAAATTTTTGATCTAGAACCAACAATGTCTCTTTTGGAGCACATAGATTGAGACCAAATGTGTTATACTATTGCGGCTATCGATACTTGTCTTGGTTCCTTTGATATATCATATATAGATACAAGTATTGCATACATTTCAAGTGTGGTTCCTATGCAAGCGATAACGACATACAAGTATTGCATACATTTCAAGTGTGGTTCCTATGCAAGCGATAACGACATTGCTTCTCTCAAAGCTTCTAACACGTCCAGATATGTTGCCTACTTTTACCAGGTTTTACTCATAATAAATTATATATTATTGATGCTTCCTTCTACTTACAAACAATTAATTATAACTTTGCTGATGGGTTCTCAATGTGTGCATTTTTTTTCAGGCCTTTCACTGCAAGCGTGAAAAGGCTTATCTCTTTGATAAAGTGTTGGATGGACATATGTAAGATCAGGAGGCTTATATTTCAAACTTATGAAATTTTCAGAGGGAAAGGTGCAAGCTTAGATTGCGATAATGCAAGAAAAAGATGACTGTTGCCTGTTTTAGTTACTATTTCAGCTACACAAAAAGTCACTCCTTTTGGTTTGGTCGCTATACAGGTACTTAGTCAACTCCTTACTGCTAAAAGTTTGTCTTTGATATTTGTATACGGATGTGATAGTTACAAGAATTTTTTGAAACTTATAAAGTAGCACAAAATAGGGAAAGTTACTATAGTATTTAAGTTCTTTTTTAAATTGATGCTAGAACGTGGATAGTTATGAGGGATATTGGTGATAACTATGCTCCTAAAATCATTAGCTCAAATTTAGTATTAAAAGAAAATGTGCAATAAATGTTTGTATCGTTTATAACCTGTACTACTTGAAATCTCTATTAATGTATGTTTAAAATATTGTAAATTTTTCATATATTCATACATATTACCTGTACGTGAAATTAGTTGAGAAAATATAATGTCATGAATTCCCTTTATGCTGCATTGCTACGAAATAACAATGTAAATTTGCATCTACTGATTTTATATTGTTTTTCTCTTCATGCCCGTTTGACATGTTAACTAAAAGAAACAACAGAAATCCACCCTTTGTAAGTAAATACTAAATAGGCAGATATGCTGTTTATAATGAAGTTTTGGATGCGTGGATAGTCGTGAAAAAATCGAACTATGCCCGAGTTAAAAGTTTTCTGATATGTTCGTTCATAGGTTAATTGTAATACGATTTCGTAACGTTGATTTGAAGTTCTGTAAAAAGAAACTAATAATTGCAAAACAAAAGCATTGACCAAGTAATGTAATACATTTTTTTGTTTAATATATTTCAGAAGTGGAGACTCGGATTCAATAAAGGGGAAGAATCATCAAACAAGTGTGCAGAGAAGCCAAATACATTATGTATTTTTACGACTACATGTTCTGAGTTAATATATTACTCAACTATCTTTCCATTTCAAGAGTACTGTGCCATGAACCATTAACGCGGCTGATGCGACTAAAACGCTACAAATGTTGCTGAAGGTATACTTTTGCTTAGGTATTTGACTATTTGTAAACATTTTGTGTAATATAGCAGGGCTTTTCATATTTACATTTATAATTATGTATTTGTATACATTCTGTATAAAAGAAGTCAAATTGCAATACCATGGTGACAAGAGGTGTGTGGGATGCTTTGTTTTTTTCTCCTTTATGCTTACATACTTCTCTTGTTTTAAACAAAAATGGATTCAAGTTGTGTAACATAACAATGCAACTTCCTGTGGTAAAACCAAAGGCAGGTGCTTTTTTCATTTTAAACATGCAGCTGCTCCATTTTGAGCCTTCAGACATAAACCATGTGCGTATTATATTAAAAGTGCATTGTTTGACCCAAGACATAATCACATGCATGTAACAAATGTTCATGGGTTTTGTGAAGGACGTTTTTTTCTACTCATTTTTTAGGAAACTTAAATTAGAATGTCAGGGGGATTACCTCGGGAGGAAGTGATTATTTTAATCACGTGAAGGGGACTACCAAATAAACATACCAGAACTAAGGATATGATGTTGGGAGTTCTTGCTTATTTACAATAGTAGTGACGGTCTGTATCTTGGCGGGGCAACACGCAAATGTGTTTGCAGCCATGACGTCCCTTTTATACATGTGGCTTATGATGCAGCCATGCCACTATGCCACTCATAACGCCATGCCAGTATGCCACTCATAACTGTTATGTTTGCAGACTATGAAATGCCGCAATAAGTGATGGTCGTGGAGTCAAAGGTTGGAAAAAGTGTTTGGCTCAAAGTGACCCGTGCCTGGCTACTATCTCTATTTGACCCTGACCCGCTTAACGTAGTTTAATTTGTGACTGCAGGTGCTGTTTGAAGATGATTGTGATATATCATATTTATTTCTGCTATAGGAGGTTTTTTCCTTAAGTTTATATAACTTTACTTTTCACTTCGAAGGGCCATGGAAAAAGTGATTGTGTGAAAGGGATTGTTCTTGTAAAGAATAACTAACGAATAATAATTAGAGTATTTAGAAGCAAGTTTATAATTCATCATAGTTATATACTTTTATAGTTTACAGTTATTGCGAAGCATTTAGGTGGAACTACTGTTATCTCTTTGTCAAATTCTATGTTATTATAACATGTCTCAGATTTTGGCCACACTTGCATCAATATGATAATTTTCACATTATCGTCCTTTATAACTGAAGTCTTATGACTATGTAGTATGTAGAATGGGTCGTTAGAGGCCTACTCTTATTATGTAGAATGGGTTGGTAACGCTATCCAGTTGAACTATGTAGTATGTTTCATAGTGTAAACTAACATGTAGAGAGTGGTTAGTCTTTTGAATAATTTAAGTTTTGTTAAAGAAAGTTTAGATAATATTTTACTCGCAATTCATGTCTTAACTCAATTCTACTAAATATTCAAAATCATGCTAATGAGTGACATATGGGTCGGATATGATACAAATCATTTTCTAGGTATCTCATATTGATCTATTTCGGTGTATCTTGTGATTTTTACAACTCAATAGAACTTATAGAGGTGTCCAATTGTACGTATATAATATATCCTCCATCGTTTCATGATTTCAATAAATCACAAGGGCACTTGATTAAAAATTATGTACGCATACTTCCTGATGACATGACAATTCTATACACTTACGAGGCTACCTCAAAAAATGTATTGAGCCATTAAATATGCTCTTTAATTTGAGTTGAAATATTACATGTACACCCATTTGCAATTATATTTTGATCCTTTTACGTTTAATTTTTAACGCTACAGGAAACACTTACCACAATATCATATTTTGTGAATCGTTTGCCGCCAAAATTTACGCGACGATTAACATGTGTTCTTTTATTTTATCTCATACTTGATGTAATGTTTCACTTTCATTTTTACTGTATGTTCTTTTATTTGAATAAGATTTTATTTAAAGTTGAATGATTTTATGTTACGACAGTTTCAACTAGAATTCATCTAACTATTATAAAGCTTATCGTTTCGTAATTGCCGTTATGCGATTCCGCAGCTATGCGCGGGTATTCACCTAGTATTTTATAATAAGTCTTGTTTATCAATTAATGAAAAAGTTTTATAAGCTTTAAATCTTTATAAGCCAACTTATTACTCTCTCCATCTCATATTTATATTTCATTAAAAAAAATATACATGTTAATAAAATATCTTTTTTTATATTATTTTTTACAAAATAATAATTTTATTTTTAACTAATTAATTTACAATTTCTGTAATATTTATAATAATATTATCAAATGATGTTTATTTATTTTTGGAATTAGATTATTAATTTGAGACGTTTGAAATAATAACTCGGACTATAATTGTAAAACGGAGAAAGTAAAAGAACTTTAAAAGAGTACTACTCCGTACAAATAGTAGAATTATTTATATATTCTTTATTATATGCTAATGAATTACAGTAATACGCAAAAACTATTGATTGTCTCAAGTTAATTTGACGTATTTTTATATAATGTAATATTAATACGTTTCAACTTTAATCAATTCACCAACAAACGGTAAATATATGTGACCTCGAACATGAGCCTATGCTTATTTTATCTTAATTTATTATCTCACTTAAAATTGATTATATAACAATGAATGTGGTCGTAAACTCGTAATATGTCCCATAGATAATCAGCCACGTATACGTTACAACTTCAAACATGGTCCCCGATTCACCGAATATCTCCCCTATAAATAACAATCATAACACATTCATTACGTTCAAGCCATAAAAAACACACACACACACTAATAAGGTTTTTGTTCGTAACTTAATTCGATCATACCAAACAAAAAACTTGAAAATGTTGATAAACATGTTGTTCTACATATGTCTACTCTTTCCCATATTTCGAATAAGATACCAGTTACTCAATCTTATTAAAGATTCTGTCTCGGATTTACTAGGGTACGGTGGTATTAACCCTAGATATCACCAAGAAGACGTGTGTCTAGTGGATCTCCCGATCATTAGATACGATGATCTGCAGATTCACAGACACACGTCTGTCGAACGTATGTGTTTTATATGTTCGACAGATTATGATAAAGAAGACGTGCTTTGCCAGCTTAGTAGGTGCGGTCACGCCTTCCATTCCGACTGTGTTGGAAAATTGCTTCATATGAAACGAAATTATTGTCCATACTGCCATGCTCCTGTCTTTTCGGGTGTTTCGTCACTCATATGTTCGTAGTTTATGAAAGCATGTAGGTTCGGTTTTGTTAGATGTAAATAAATGCATTGTGATGTTTTAATGGAGTTATTTTATATCTTGAATACTACTTATACTATCAAGATTGAGAAGAAATTAGTCAATTACCCGTTGGATATACTGTGGGCATGTTGCAAATATTACTTATTTGATAAATGGGTTTTGCTAGCTAATGTTCATTGAGTAGAAGTTAGTGTTATTAATCAAACACAAAATTTTTAAATTATATTAAAATGTATAAATACTCGTTAAATAAACTCAAAAATTATAATATTTTATCATTTTTCATTTTAATAATATTAATGTATATTAATCTTTGCTTAGTAAATATTGATTAGCAAAACCTTGATAAATCTGTATTTTTACCGACGACGTAAATCTGAAAATCATAAAAATTAGCTGAAATGTGTTTTTACTTGTGAAACATAAATGTATGCATAAGGAAATGGAATAAGACTCGCAGAAAAAGTCACTCAGTATATTTTTTACAAAGATGACGGAGCCAGGAATATAGAATATTGGGGGGAAAATTATTTTTTTCTTCACGAGAGGCGAGTACAAAAAAAAAAAGTTAAGCACCAATTAATGAGAAAATAATAGTTTGTTACGTAAGGTTATAACAAAAAAGTGATGGGACTTTTTTTCCATCTGATAACGAAACGAGTTTCTTACGTTTATAATGTGGTAAACCATAAATGAGTTCACTATAACAAAATCAAGGTTTAGGGTTGAAAATTTCGACCCTAAATACAAAGGGTATTCGACCCTAAATTTTAGGGTCGAAAGATTCGACCCTAACCGTTCGACCCAACAATTTTGACCATAAAAAATTAGGGTCGAAATACCCTATGTATTTTAGGGTCGAAAAAATGGAGCCCACCACTTTTCAGCAAAGTTTTTGACCAACATTTAGGGTCGAAACCCTTTGTTATTTAGGGTCGAAAATTTCGACCCTAAATATTATCCACGTGTAAATTAAAAAAACATTGTGAAAACGTTTTTTTTTTTAATTTATTAAATTAGGGTCGAAATCCTCTTTCAAATTTAGGGTCGAAAGTTTCGACCCTAAATATTATCCACGTGTAAATTAAAAAAACATTGTGAAAACGTTTTTTTTTTTAATTTATTAAATTAGGGTCGAAAAGTTTTTCAAGTTTAGGGTCGAAAATTTCGACCCTAAACATTTTATATTAATTTTTTTTGCAGAATCATGTGTGCAGGTAATAATTAGGGTCAAAATTTAGGGTCGAAAATTTCGACCCTAAGACTTAGGGTCGAAATTTCGACCCTAACTATAAGTTTAGGGTCAAAATTTCGACCCTAACTATAAGTTTAAGGTCGAAATTTCGACCCTAAATGGTGCCTGGGCAAAAAAAAACTGCATTGAGCAGCTTGTTTCCAGATTTTTTTCCGGTATTTTTTCCGGAAAAAAATCTATATTTCAACAAATCCACAATATTACAAATCACTAAACAATACAATACTAATAATTTACAATACGTTAAATAGCCAAAACGTTAGAATACATTTCACCAAATCCGTATTTCACAAATGTAACAAGTCTAAAATTATTACACATCACAATAAATCCATGTTTCACAATTTAACAAGTCTTAAGTTATTACACATAATAAAAATTCTAAAACCAACAACAACTCCTAATCTGAATAGTCCCCGGCCTGATCATCATCCCCCTCATCACCCCCCTCATCAGCATCCAAGTTAATTAGCTCATTATCGGACATGTTGTTGGCATTCTCAAGATCTTGAGCCAACTCGTCGACGGTCCGAGTATCATTTTGATGAGGATTTAGGCTGACGGTATAGTTGGGACTTTCCCGAGAGTTAGAACTCGAGGGGCCAGTGGTGTTGACAACAGGTCGATTACAGTTGTTGAAATTGAAATTTTGGGTAAATGGAGGTTGGAGTGGGTTGAGTGGAGCATTATATGGAAATCCGGGAGGGGAAGGAATACCACGGAACTGGGGCATAACAGGGACCTGAGGCATACCAGGGAACTGAGGCATACCAGGGAACTGAGACATGCCAGGCATAGAAGAGAATTGGGGTGACGATACAAAAGGGTTATTAGGTCCGGTATACCCTCGACCCACATGTGAAGTATAATGAGAAATTAAATGACTTAGGCGGGCGTTGTTTACCTCAGCATTTTGTACTTATGACCCAAATGGGTAGGGATCGTTCTCTCGAGGAGGCACGTGTGTTGTGAATTGAATTGATTTATTAATGTTTGGTTATTAATAAGAAGAAAGGAGAAGAGAAAATGACGAAGACGAAAAAAAAAATATAGAAAAATAGGCAAAAACACTACTAGAAAGTTAAGACGTAGAAACGTAAAAACGACAAAATTTAAAATTTTAACCTAAAAATTCCTAAAAATTACTAAAAATCCACAATAATATTCTAAGAGTTTACAAAAAATCCAAACTTGCCAAAACCTTTTAATTAATTTAATAATGACTTTTTAATGCTAATTAAAGCCCTAAAAATCACTTTTAAATATTAAAAAGCCCCAAACAAGGTTTTCAAGTTTGTAAACCTCAAAAATGACCTAATTAAGCTAAAAACTATTTTTAAAAATTTTAAAACTAAATTAAACTATTTTTAAACTCCTAAAAACTATTAAAATCTATTAAATCTTAAATAAATTCTAAAAATTAATTGAAAAGCCTAAAAAATATTTGGAAAGTGAAAAAGTTCCTATTTTAATGTTTATAATCTAGGAAAAATGAAAAAAAGTTAAAAATAAAACTTTGAATTTTTTCTAATAAAATAATATTAAAATATTCCAAAAAATAAAAAGTTCTTAAATAAATTCTAAAAAATTCTCAAAAATCCTAAATATTCTAACTAAGAAGAAAATGCAAATTAAAGTTCCTAAAACCTCTTAATTAATTTTATATTAATTTTTAAAGTTTAATAAAAAAACCTAAAATCAAATAAAATTAAAAATTAAAGTTTTTGAAAACTTTATGATATATAAACCTCAAAAATATAAATTAAAACTTAAAAACTATTTTTTTGGATTTTTTAATTACTGTTTACTATTTTTAATACACTTTCTAAATTTAAACCTAAAAATAATCCTAATAAATAATTAAATAAAAGGAAAAATAAAACTTTTAAACAGAAAAGTCAACAATGCTAATCAAAACCTGGGAAAAATGTAAACTAACAATTAAGCTTATTTAATAAGCTGAAACAACCAAAATAAGTTACGGCTTATTAAAATAAGAACAAAACAAAGTCACCTTATATAACTATTGAAATGAAAGGTAAACGTAAAAGGTCCATCTAGATCACTGGTTAACACGTACAATCCCCCAGCGAGGGGTCCCGTGTTCGAGTCCAGGCGGGGTGGACTTTTTGCAATTTTTTTTCTTTTTTTTTTTACTTTTCAATCCAATCCAGTGACACTTATAACCTTTTAACACAAATCCAATTCACTTTTTATCAAAGATTAAGCAAATCATAAACCAAAAACGTGCCCAGTTGGGATTGTTGACTGATGAACAAGTGAGGTTCTCACTTGTGAATTTTAGACCAAGAGGGCTTGGTGTTGCTTTGTTTGTGGTGTTTTGTGGACAAGCAGGGCACCCCTACACTCTTTGGAGTGTAGGGAGTCACAAATAAGCAGAAAACAAGCACCCACAAGCAATATCCAAGCACAAAATCAAGTATAGAAGCAAATGAAGGTTGCTGATGTGTTGTACTAGGTCTGGTGGTCTGTTTAGCTAGATTACATGCACAATAATGAGTTTCCAAGTCCAAATATTTGCACACAATCTAACAATCTAGCATAAAACTGATCTCAAACCCCTAAACAATCTAACATCTAACAATTATCAAGATGCAAGTACAAAATTTGCATGAAACCAAGCAAAAAAATGAACTAAGCAGATTTAAGCTACTTTTTCACTTTTTTATACTCAACTTGCTTCAAATCTTTACCAAACTGAACCAAAACTAGTTTATAGCCTTAAACTACCCTACTGAATCTTTCTAACACGTTTCTAAGCACAATCAAAGATTTTTAACCTTGCTTAAACCCGTATCCAAACAACCCTTTAAAACTTGCAAAGCAACTTTTACAAACCAAATCACTTGCAAACCTACTCCAAACTGGTTATATAAGAAAACAACATGCATACAATCCTATAACCACTCAAATCCAACAGATTAAACAACATATAACAACTTAACATAAAAAAAAATCACATGAACTTCACTTTTCTGAAAATTTAAAAATGGAACAAGAATTACCTTGTTGGTCTTACATCCAAGACCAACAGTGGTAGCTAAACCACCTCCAATACACTCGGGTGTATGCAAAATCTTTGACAAATCAACTTCTCCAATCCTGTTTAAGAAAAAATTGAAAACACAAGAACAAATGCTATATTCACTTTTCTGTTTTCTTTTTCCTTCTTAAAATCTTTCTTAAAAATCTTTCAAACCTTAACAAACACGTTTCAAACTCACAAATCACTCCTCCTTTTCCACTTTCACTTCAAAGGAATTGGACTTATGAAATTTGAACCAAATTTAAAACTTTTTAAAAACTTTTGAAAAAACTCAAACACACTCTTTTTAAATTGGAACTCAGTATTAGCAATCCAAACACACAACTTTTTATAATTAATAAAAGGAATTACAATTTATATCAAAAAATACCAAACTTTATAAATATATAAAAAAGGAATTACAATGTGATTGCTAAAAAACTGGAACAAAGAAAGGAGTCACAAGTCGACTCCTTATATACTAAGCTATAGAATAATCTAGATGGTAAAACCCTAGTTTCTGAAATCTCTAAAGTGCCCTTGGTCTTCAATCTTCAAAAACAGTCAAAGGGTGAACATGTGATGAGCCAGCTGGAAAAGTTGATCAAAGACGTTCATTTCAACTTGGGGACCAAGGGAAATAATCTAGGATGTTGAATTGGTCGGGTGTAGATTTTGAGGGAAAGTGATGGGTGCAGGGGAGGGTCCCACAAGACACATGGGTGTGTCTTGTGGCGTTTTGTGATGTGGGATCAAGTGACATGGAGGTTAATTAGTGATCTGCATGTTTTGGGGATTAATCCCTTTGTTTTGAATAAGTTGGAGATTAGGGTTTATGGGATTAAGGTGGGTAGCAGATTAGGTTTTAATCTAAAATGGGATTAAGTGTTTTTTAAATATGTGTTAATGGGGGGAAAAATGGGGGTTGACTGGGGTTTGACCAGTTTAATATTAAAACCGGGTTGGTGGGTTAATGGGATGCGGGTTTGGGTAGGGTATTGGGTAAATGGGTGGATCATGATGAGGTGGCAAGTTGTGACTGGTGGTGGGGGTTTGGT
The DNA here is from genome assembly GCA_025667525.1 of Glebionis coronaria. NCBI lineage: Eukaryota > Viridiplantae > Streptophyta > Magnoliopsida > Asterales > Asteraceae > Glebionis > Glebionis coronaria. The sequence goes on from CM046875.1 coordinate 50,928,969, forward strand.
GGTTTGGCAAAAACAGTCCCCAAGTTTTCCTTTTCTCTTCATTTTGTAAATAAAGGCTATCAACGCCTATATTCCACTTATCAACTTTTGGCCAGTTGTCAAATTTGGCACAAAACCTTTAAAAACTTTATCCAAGGGCCTTTAATGCATATTCTTGATATCTCAAGGGCTGATCTTGTACAATCTTCAAACAATAAGGACCATACTTGTACAAATGACATTTGGAGGGTCAATTGTGACAAGTTCTTCAAAGATGAGGGACTAAAGTTGCCAATCTTCAATTCTTCAAGGGTATTTTTGGAAATTCAAAACTTGGGCCCGGTTCATTGTGCGACTTCGTTTCCTGTGTTCGTTTTTGAATGATTCTTGTGATCTTTTGCCATTTCCTCAATATCCGTACCTAAAAATACACAAGTAACAAACACGAGCATATATTTGGCATATTTGATGATATTTAATTGATTTTAAGCCCGATTTGGACGATGAGACCATGTATAAAAGCAGTCTCATCAAAAAAAAATAATAATAATAAAAAAAATAAATAAAATAAAAAAATAAAAAAAAATAGAAAAATAGGCAAAAACACTACTAGAAAGTTAAGACGTAGAAACGTAAAAACGGCAAAATTTAAAATTTTAACCTAAAAATTCCTAAAAATTACTAAAAACCCACAATATTATTCTAAGAGGTTACAAAAAATCCAAACTTGCTAAAACCTTTTAATTAATTTAATAATGACTATTAAATGCTAATTAAAGCCCTAAAAATCACTTTTAAATATTAAAAAGCCCTAAACAAGATTTAATAGTTTGTAAACCTCAAAAATGACCTAATTAAGCTAAAAACTATTTTTAAAAATTTTAAAACCAAATTAAACTATTTTTTAATTCCTAAAAACTATTAAAATCTATTAAATCTTAAATTAATTCTAAAAATTAATTGAAAAGCCTAAAAATTAATTGGAAAGTGAGAAAGTTTCTATTTTAATGTCTAGAATCTAGGAAAAATGAAAAAAAAATTAAAAATAAAACTTTGAATTTTTCTTAATAAAATAATATTAAAATAATCAAAAAAATAAAAAGTTCTCAAATAAATTCTCAAAAATTCTCAAAAATCCTAAATATTCTAACTAAGACAAAAATGTAAGTTAAAGTTTCTAAAACCTTTTAATTAATTTTATATTAATTTTTAAAGTTGTCTAAAAACCCTAAAATTAAATAAAATCAAAAATTAGACTTTTTGAAAACTTTATGAAATGTAAACCTCAAAAATATCAATTAAAACTTAAAAACTATTTTTTTGGATTTTTTAATTACTGTTTACTATTTTTAATACACTTTCTAAAATTAAAACTAAAAATAATCCTAATAATTAATTAAATAAAGGGAAAAATAATGTTTTTAAACAGAAAAATCCTAAAGCCTATAAATATCCTAGGAAAAATCAAATAAGCTAAAAACACTTATCCAATAAGCCACAAATAAGCCAAAAGGTCACGGCTTATTTAAACAAGCTCAAAACAAAAAGGGGTTAAGAAGGTAATGAAATGAAATGCTAACGTAAAAAGCTATCTAGATCACTGGTAAACACGTTACTCCTCCAAACGGGAGGTCGCGTGTTCGAGTCCAGGCGGGGTATGCTTTTTACAAATTTTTTTTTTTTTTCTTTTAAAACTCAAACAGTACCCTTGTCTAAACACAAAAATACAAACACAATCTAATTATGACCAAGATTGAATCAAATGGGAAGCAAAACGTGACCAGTTCTCTTGTTCTTTCTGATGAACAAGTGAAGTTTACACTTGTGCAATTTGGAGCCAAGAGGAGCTTGGATGTGAGTATTTGGTGGTGTTTGTTATGGAACAAAGGGCACCCTTGTACTCTTTGGAGTACAAGGAGTCAAACACAAGCTCAAATAAACAAGTAAAAAGCATAATCAAACTCAAAAGTCACAAAAATGGCACACAAGGAGCAAATGCAACTTACTGATGTGCTTACTAGGTCTGGTGGGTGTTTTTAGCTAATCAGTGTGCACAAAAATGATTTTCAAAGGCCAAAAACTTGCACACAAGTTAAGCAAATGACATATCAATGATTCATACTCCTTAAACAACCTAAATCCTAGCAGTCTTACAAATTTGAAGGTCAAATCAACACAAAATCAGGAACAATATGCAGTTTTCTGATTTTTGTTATTTTTACCAACTTTGATCATGCAAATGTGTATAATAACCTATTAAACTGATTCCAATGAGCACATAACATATGAGAAGCACCAAAGAAGTGTTTTTAATCAGGTTTTAACACAAATTCAACCAAGGAAACTCAAACAATGTGTAAATCCAAACACCCCTTTAAAACTGATTTCAAAATTTTTTCAAACAAAACCTATGCTAAACCACTCCTAACTGATTCTAACAGCTTCTAACATGCATTTAACATCCAAATGACTCAAATCAAACTAATAACGCCAGCACTTAGCAACTTTCATGCAATCCATATAACTCACCAAAAAAATGAAAAATGAAAAGGGAAAAGGGATTTTTACCAAAGGGACTCACATCCAAGTCCCTTTGTGACAGCTTTGTCACCTCCTTTCAGGCTGGGGCCTGAGCTGAACTTACTCAACAACAACAAGCTCAACAATCCTGCAAATCAAGAACAAACACAAGAAAAATACACTTTTCTGATTTCTCTTAAAAACTTCCTTAAAAATCTTGCAACCACTTTGAAACCTTAAACAAGTTTTAAAAACAAGTTGACATTCAGAACTTAAGCACTTTTGGTCCACTTTCACTTCTCAAAAGTGCTTAAAACTTCTGAAAAATCTCAACTCTTTTTAAAACTATTTGAAAAACTTGAACACACAAAATCTTTCACAATTTTAAATGGAACTCAGCCTTAGCATTTAACACAACATACAACTTTTTAAATCTAATAAAAGGAATTACTCTTGTTTAAACACAAATACCAAACTTCATTAATTTTAAAAAAGGAATTACAATATGCAAATGCTAAAACTGGAACAAGAGTAAGGGTTCACATGCGACACCCTTATATACTAGTGAATAGACTATTCTAGAAAAAGAATAAAATATTACAATGCTTGAAACCCTAGTTGTGGAATTCTCTAAAATGCCTTTTGAAAATTGTCTTCATTCTTGGTCAAAAGTGATACATGTGATGCCAGGCTGTGGAAGGAAGATCTTGAGTCGTTCATTTGAGCTTGGGGACCAAGGGGATGATCTGGGATGTTGATTTGGTCGGGTGTAGGGTTTTAGGGAAAGTGATGGGTGCAGGGGAGGGTCCCACAAGACACATGGGTGTGTCTTGTGGCGTTTTGTGATGTGGGATTAAGTGACATGGAGGTTAATTAGTGATCTGCACGTTTTGGGGATTAATCCCTTTGTTTCGAATAAATTGGAGATTAGGGTTTATGGGATTAAGGTGGGTAGCAGGTTAGGTTTTAATCTAAAATGGGATTAAGTGTTTTTTAAATATGTGTTAATGGGGGGGGGGGGAAATGGGGGTTGACTGGGGTTTGACCAGTTTAATATTAAAACCGGGTTGGTGGGTTAATGGGATGCGGGTTTGGGTAGGGTATTGGGTAAATGGGTGGATCATGATGAGGTGGCAAGTTGTGACTGGTGGTGGGGGTTTGGTGGTTTGGCAAAAACAGTCCCCAAGTTTTCCTTTTCTCTTCATTTTGTAAATAAAGGCTATCAACGCCTATATTCCACTTATCAACTTTTGGCCAGTTGTCAAATTTGGCACAAAACCTTTAAAAACTTTATCCAAGGGCCTTTAATGCATATTCTTGATATCTCAAGGGCTGATCTTGTACAATCTTCAAACAATAAGGACCATACTTGTACAAATGACATTTGGAGGGTCAATTGTGACAAGTTCTTCAAAGATGAGGGACTAAAGTTGCCAATCTTCAATTCTTCAAGGGTATTTTTGGAAATTCAAAACTTGGGCCCGGTTCATTGTGCGACTTCGTTTCCCGTGTTCGTTTTTGAATGATTCTTGTGATCTTTTGCCATTTCCTCAATATCCGTACCTAAAAATACACAAGTAACAAACACGAGCATATATTTGGCATATTTGATGATATTTAATTGATTTTAAGCCCGATTTGGACGATGAGACCATGTATAAAAGCAGTCTCATCACTCATAAATCCTAAGTACCTCCGAGAGTTGTTCTCGAGTCACTCCCTCACTATAAGAACTACTCCCACATCCATATGAGGTACCACCACCCGGCAACTTCCTGCCCCTGCCGACGATATTTTGAGTGTTGCGGCTCGGATTTACTAGATCAATTATTTCTTGATCACTTTTGTACTGCTCAACACCGCAAGAAATCGCTTCTTTTATGGCCATCATTTTTTACTGTGAAAAAGAAAGAAAAAAAGAAGTTAAAAACAAATAAAAATATGTTATTAAAGCATGTATAAATTAAATTACTTACATATCTGTCTTGATTTTCCTCAGACATAATGCCATTCTTGTTTGTGCGTACCCTCTTCCAAGTTTGTATAAGGTCCTCGTAAGCCCCATGCTTGACTTTCTGTACAATATCAAATAAATTAATAACAAGATCTTTACCAAAAAAATTAATAACAAGATACAAATAAACAATATAAAACTTTTAAATGATCACAAGAACTATAGCGATTCTTACATATTCGTTCCTTCATTGAATGAATGATTTTTTCCTTTGATGTGTAGAAACTTTGTTTTTCGAGCGGTTAACAGTATTAACTTCACTTCTCCTCACCCGACTCGGGTAGGACCAATACCCGCACAAATCAAGCCACTCCCTTGCTGATCTGTTGCCCCACGTAGAACTCGATGGGGGCAGTACAAGCGCCGCTTCCTCGGGCGAATCATGGATAGAATAATAGTCAGCCTTTAGCTTGTTCTTATTTTTGCGCCAAAGTAGCCTCAACTTACAGTTAATTCCAGTTTTTATCCTTTCTCCCACTACATATGTTATACCGCCATAAGTCACACTTTCACGACTATCCAACCAACCTGTCAGGTTGAAATAGGTCTACATGTAAACATATGCATTTAAATAAACAAACAAGTTTCAACCAAAACAGTTAATAAGACTAGATGTAACGCAAACAATTAATACCTCAAGTGTAGGAAAGATATGGGTTTTGAGGTGCAATGGTATCTCTTCCCACTCGCAAGCAAGTGGAAGTTGTCGGACTGTTTCCCCCATCAGAGAGCTCAACATCGCAACATTATCGCCTAACGGATGGAAGCTATTAAGATCATAAATATCAAATGAAACTGGCAGAGGTCCTCCATGCGCCCTATGCTTCCTCCTTAGGCTCGTATTAACCGTAACCATATATGGTATCGGGTCATCTACAAAGATTAGTTATTGAAGTTATTAATTCGTGAAAATTCAAACACACTTAATTAACAATAAGAGTTGACATAAAATAAAAATAAATCACAATTTCTTACTTTCGCAATTGCCAGGTACGGACTTTGTAGGTCGTCTAGGTGGAGTACCACCAGCATCCCCACCGTGTGATCTACCACCTACACACGCCATCTGTAATATAACAAGTATATGAACACACAATTTCGTGGACTGGTTAATGCTAATACACAAATTCATAAAAATTTACACATTTAAACATATAAGAACAATTCCATTAAAAAAATTACACATCTAAAGATTAAATCATTGTTTCATTCAAATTACAACTTAAGATCAATTATCACAATCTGAATCATCGCTAGATAAAACTTCTTCAACAACATTATTAGGGTTCACTTCATCATCATCAGACATTTCAACATCATCATCATCAAGGGCATGTGCAACGTCATCATCTTCATTATTGATTAGATCATCATCGTCTTCATTAACCTGTGTGGCGGACACTTTTGCCGATTCGTCATTCAAACTCAAATTTGTATCCTCCAAACAAGTCAAACCAACATTCAGCGTAAAATTTGATGAACTGCTACCATGTATAACATCTTGATCGGACTCTTCAACATCGCCATGATAAACATGTTCGACCACCTTCCAACCCTTTGGTTTTCTAGCAAGGTCTTCAAGGTAAAATACTTGTGATACTTGTGTCGCAAGAATGTATTGGTTATTTTTGTGAAATTCCTTATTAGTCAGAATATGATGTATGCCCTGCTCAATGTAAGAACGTCTATTACGTTTCGTACAATTTGGGGGGTTAATGGTGTCAAACCATTTACATCGAAACAACACAACCTTGCGGTTGCCGATATAAGTGAGCTCCAGAATTTCTTCGAGTTGACCATAATACATCTCTCCATCAAGCCCGGCTGTTGAAACACCGCTGCACTGAGTGGTGTGAAGTTTATCGCGTTCATGTATCACAAACCTCACACCGTTAACTACGCAAGCGGGGTATATACATGCACTAGTATGTCCACATGCCAAAGAGAATAACTCTTCATTACAGTCGCCTGTCGTTTTTTTTCACGAATCTACGAAAGAGATACAAACATATTTAGATATATGAGCAATAACTCCAAGGTAATATATCTAATGTATTTACCTTATGACTAAACCAGGTGGGAAACCTCGTTTCCACGTTATCAGGCGATTCTCTACAAAAGTTCATGATATTAGGATAAGTCATCCCGAAAGAAGATTTTTGAAATATAGATAAGGAAGAAACATACTCTTTGTAAGCCAAGATGTCTGATTCAATTTCAGGACTGTTGTTAAGTATATACCATACAACTGCCCGCGTAACATCTAAACTCATATGAATATCTTTGACTCTACCCATCAGTTTGCATGCGGACCGGAACACCTAAATTTTATCTTTTTGTTCAGGCAAACCGTCGTCATTCCTGTCAAGACGGTTAAATCTCGTCTCGACATCCTCAGCAAGATAACGCGAACAAAAAGTTAATGCTTCTTCTGCAACATAACCATCCGCAATAGAACCTTCAGGCTTTGCTTTATTTCTGATATACTTCTTTAGCTTATTCATGTATCTTTCAAATAGATACATCCACCTGCAGCGAATGAGGGCACCTAGAATAGCCTCATCGGGTAGATGTACAACCAAATGAGGCATTATGTCAAAAAAAGCAGGAGGAAAGATTTGCTCTAAATTAATCATCACACTGATCAATTGGTTTTAGCTTTTACCATGTCCTCCTCCGTCAAAATTCTAGAACAAAGCTGCTTAAAAAACAAGCAAAGCTGGATTATAGGATCTGCAATGTTTTTGGGCAAGTATTGTTGTACTCCAAGGAAGTAACCGTTGCATCATTATATGACAGTCATGAGATTTCATGCCCGTTATATTGTCATAATTAGCGGTGACTTTTTGCTTAAAGTTGGATCCAAACCCATCAGGTAGTCTAACTCCTTTGATGAATTTACAAAAAAGTTCCCTGTTAGCTTTGGTGAAAGAGTACTTTGGATGAGGCTTCTCAAACTTCCCGTTTCCTTTTGGAACTAACCACAACTCGGGTCGAACTCCCAATTTTTCCAAGTCTTGCCTTGCCTTTGCCGTGTCTTTGGATTTGTCATTTTGTAACAAGATATTCAGTATTGCCTCAAGCACGTTCTTTTCGATGTGCATGACATCCAAATTGTGTTTTAGTAGAATACAGGGCCAATACTCAAGCTCCCAAAAGATAGAACGCTTAGTCCAATTCAATTCAACATTTCTATTAGGAGGTGGGTTGGTTTTCATAATTTCTGGATGCTTCCCCGGCTTACGACTCAAGAGGCTATTAATTTGTAACTGGATATCCATTTCGGTAAACTTTCCCGGTTTAGGCTTCCGTTCGACTTTACCATGAAATTGCCTAGTTTTACTCCTTAGATAATGATTTGTTCTTAACCATCTTCTATGACCAACATAAACGATTTTGTTCTTGATAGCCATCGATGGAGTGTCCTTGTTACAAGTGGGGCATGCGTAGTAGCCTTGCCCAACCCACCCAGAAAGAATACCCCGAGCTGGAAAATCATTGATGGTCCATAAAAGCGCCGCTTTCATATCGAAATAAGTACCCGTAGCAGCGTCTTTCGTCCTGACTCCTTTCCATAAATCTTTGAGTTCTTTAATCAAAGGCGCCAAGAAAACATCAATATCTTTTGCAGGTGATTTAGGGCCGGGAATTAACATCGTCAACATTAAAGAAGTTTCTTTCATACACATCCACGGTGGTGTGTTGTATGCTGTCAATATGACCGGCCACATGCTGTAATTTTGACTCATAATGCCATAAGGATTAAAACCATCAGCAGCCAACCCTAATCGAACGTTTCTAGGGTCACTAGAGAAATCAGGTAGCATCATGTCAAAATGTTTCCATGCTTTACCGTCACAGGGGTGATTCAACTTGCCATCCTTAGACTGTCCAGTAGCATGCCAAGTCATCCACTTTGCTATGTGTTTTGTGTTGAACATGCGTTGAAGTCTAGGTTTTAACGGAAAGTAACGCACCACCTTGTTTGCAACCATCTTCCCCTTTGCTTTCTTTGGGTCTTTATATCTACTCTCTTCGCAGACTGGACAATTATCCCTCTTTTTGTTATCATGTGATCCTCAATATAAAAAACAATCGTTTATACAAGCATGAATCGATTCGTATCCTAACCCGATCTTTCTGTATGTCTTCTTGATTTCATAGTATGACGATGGAAAATTGAAACCTTGACTACGGGTACAAAACTTCTGGAGACAAGCTAGAATCTGGTTAAACCCGACATCACTAATTTTATTTAAAACCTTGATGTGTGCAATCTCTGTTGTAAATTCCAATGTAGTCAAATTGGTAAGCGTGTGCAACTTTTGGGTGGACCTACTAAGTAACTCTTCAAACTCGTTATTAGGACCCGTTGTTTGATCAGGTGGAGTTTGAGTCGGAGGAGTTTGAGTCGGAGGAGTTTGAGTCGGTGGAGTTTCGACATTAGTTACAGAAATATCTTCTAAGAACGTATTCATGTCAAGGTGTTCAGGTGAATGTGATACTGGTGCAGGAAGCGGAAGAATCGGTTCACCGTGATATTTCCAAGTGGTATAATGTTCGTCCCACCCGTGTTGGGATAAGTGTACCTCAAGAGTGTGGAGGTCAACCAATCTCTCACAGTTACAACAACGTTTACATGGGCAACGGATCATTTGTGTGATGGGGTGCACAAATGTCTTACAATGCTCGAGGAAGGTGAAAAGACCATATAAAAATTCATCGGAATTACGATTGGATATAGTTGTCCAACTCTTATCAATTATCATAACTGCGTTGCAAATAAACATTATTCAAATAAATGATTTAATTAAACACCTTAAAACAAATAATCAGGAATGTTTTTTCACCTACTAGTGCACTATGGAAGGAAATCCTAACCCACTCTTTGAATGTTTCGTCTCATATATGAATGCGTATAACTGATTTACTATTCGAGAATATTTCGACAACATTTCCTCTCTACTCCCCAAATATGTGTTTAAAGACATATTCGTAGGAGTAAAGGAGAAACACTGTCGAAATCATCTCAAATAATAAACCAGTTATACGCATTCATATCCTAAATGAGACAAAACATTCAAAAAGCAGTCCCAAAAATGGGGACTTTCCGAAATTAATTTCTAATAAATTAATTTCGGACGGGTTTTCTAGGGTTGATTAATTTCGGACGGGGCTTTTCCAAAATTAATCGACTAGAATCCTAAAACAATCCTAAAATTATTTACTACAAAAGACTAACGATATATAATATAATAAACATATGCATAATATTAATTACACACCTCGGTCACGGCTGAAATAAACAAAGATGGAAAGATAGAAAAAAAGGTCCGGATGAGGAACTTGTCCCGACTGTCCCGGTGCTAACCAAACACAAACATAAAATAAAAAAATCTAAATTAGTTGGTTTCCGAGATTTTATCTAATTTGAAACAAACACAAACAATTTCAAAAAAAAAACATTACCTTTTATACGACTGTGACTCGGGAATTCGGTTCTCGGCTATGACTCGGGTCTTGGCTACGATAAACATATAAAAAAAAGCCGAAATCCATTAAGCCTAAAAGAATTAAGTCGAAATCAACTATATATATACTAAGCGAAATCAACTAAGCCTAAATCAACTAAACCTAAATAAGCCGAAATCAACTAAGCCTAAATATAATCCGAAATCAACTAAGCCTAAATATAACCCGAAATCAATTAAGCCATAATAAGCCAAAAACTACTAAAAAATTAGCTCATACGTTTTAATATAAGAAAAATAAACACCCACCTTTAGTATAAGTGGCTAGCTACTGCTGCTGCTGCCGTGGTGGTGCTGCTGCCGCTGGCGGTGGTGGTTGTTATTGCTGCCGTCGGTGGTGGTATGGCTGCCGTCGGTGGTGGTGGTATTGCTGCCGACATTATCATTATCATTATCATTATAACAAATTAAACAAATTATCATTATCATTATAACAAATTTAAACAAATTTAAAAAAATTACCTTTATATAAATTGGTGAGTCAGATTGGTGGTGGTGGTGATGGGTGGGACGGATTGGTGGTGGTGGTGATGGGTGGGTCGGATTGGTGGTGGTGGTGATGGATGGGACGGATTGGTGGTGGTGGTGATGGGTGGGACGGATTGGTGGTGGTGGTGATGGGTGGGACGGATTGGTGGTGGTGGGTGGGACGGATTGGTGATGTTCGGAGTGGTGAAGAATGAATGAATGATGTTCGGAGTGGGAATGATGGTGGTGGTGATTGCTCCCGTTTTTTTATTAAAGATGAAAAATGAATGATGTCTTGTGGGTTAAGTTGTGGATAAAATTTAGGGTCGAAAATTAGGGTCGAAAATATCGACCCTAAAATTTAGGGTCGAAATTTTCGACCCTAATTTTCGACCCTAAATATAAACCGCGAATTTTTTAATTTTGGTATGGAATTTTAAAATTTTCGTGAAATTTTTTGAAAGTTAAAAGTTTTAGTGCCAAATTTAGGGTCGAAATTTCGACCCTAAATTTCGAAACTATAATAGTTTTAAATTTAAAATGTTTTAAAAATCAATAAATAGAGTTTTTAAATTACTAAATTATTTATATAAAATATAAACAAATTATTTTATTTATATAAAATATTAATAAGTATCACTAATAGTAAATTTATTTTATAAATTAAAATATTAATAAGTATCACTAATAGTAAATATTTTATTTATGTAAATTTAATTTATAAATTACAATAATTACGTTTTTTAAAATAGTAAATTTTGAAACGAGAATAATTTTAATTTTAAAATGTTTTAAAACATTAATAAATAGAGTTTATAATTACTAAATTATTTATATAAAATATTAACAAATTATTTTATTTATATAAAAAATTAATAAGTATCACTAATATATTTTATTTATGTAAATTTATTTTATAGATTACAATAATTACGTTTTAAAATAGTAAATTTCGAAACGAGAATAATTTTAATTTTAAAATGTTTTAAAACATTAATAAATAGAGTTTATAATTACTAAATTATTTATATAAAATATTAACAAGTTATTTTATTTATATAAAAAATTAATAAGTATCACTAAAATATTAACAAGTCAATAGGGTATCGTATAACATGATATGAGTCAATATGGTATCATATTGCATGATATGAGTCAATAGGGTATCGTATTACATGATATGAGTCAATATGGTATCGTATTACATGATATGAGTCAATATGGTATCGTATTACATGATATGAGTCAATATGGTATCGTATTACATGATATGAGTCAATATGGTATCGTATAACATGATATGAGTCAATAGGGTATCATATTGCATGATATGAGTCAATAGGGTATCGTATTACATGATATGAGTCAATATGGTATCGTATTACATGATATGAGTCAATATGGTATCGTATTACATGATATGAGTCAATATGGTATCGTATAACATGATATGAGTCAATAGGGTATCGTATAGCATGATATGAGTCAATATGGTATCGTATTACATGATATGAGTCAATATGGTATCGTATTACATGATATGAGTCAATATGGTATCGTATTACATGATACGAGTCAATGTGGTATCGTATTACGTGATATGAGTCAATAGGGTATCGTATTACATGATACGAGTCAATATGGTATCGTATTACATGATATGAGTCAATATGGTATCGTATTACATGATATGAGTCAATATGGTATCGTATTACATGATATGAGTCAATATGGTATCGTATTACATGATACGAGTCAATGTGGTATCGTATTACGTGATATGAGTCAATAGGGTATCGTATTACATGATATGAGTCAATATGGTATCGTATTACATGATATGAGTCAATATGGTATCGTATTACATGATATGAGTCAATAGGGTATCGTATTACATGATATGAGTCAATATGGTATCGTATTACATGATATGAGTCAATAGGGTATCGTATTACACTGGAGGGAAAACCTTGGCGGGAAAACATTGGAGGGAAAACATTGGAGGGAAAACATTGGAGGGAAAATGTTAACAATTTCCCTCACTTTTTAGCATAGAAAGAGAACCACACACACTCCTTATCATCACAACCACCAGCAGATCACACACACCTATCATCATAAACAAATTGTTATTATGTACATGTTGAAGCATGAAGCTTTTCCGTGCAGGTGTGGACATGGAGATGTAGTTCTTCGAGAATCGTGGACAACTGAAAACTTTGGTAGACTGTACTATGCTTGTCCACGTTCACGGGTTCAACCTCCAGTTTCATATGGATGCAAATTTTTTTTATGGAAAGACGAACGCGTCCAACTACTAATCACTTCTCTTGGAGTTTCAATGAGCTTTTCTCCTCCAAGCTCTTCTTCAAGACCTTCAACGAGCTTTTCTCCTCCAAGCTCTTCTCCCAGACCTTCAACGATTCCAGTTTCTTCTCCAAGCTCTTCAGCGTGTGCAAACTGTGTGCGCTTGAATAGAATGATAATGGTACTTGAGCGTACGATAGAGTTGTACCGCAACTCCGATAGGCACACATTGGATTCAGCTGCACTACTTCACAACCTTTACGATGACATGGGGAACCTTAGTTTGAACTAGTTTGTGATGTGTTTGTTTCCGTGTTTACGAGTCTAATATCGTTGTAATATCAATGTGTAATTAAGCGCGTGTTTAAGTGTCCGTGACGAATAAAATTAAGTTTAGGAGTGTTTGGTTCTGTGAGTAATTAGTATTCTAGCTTGAATCATTGTGAGAATTTAGTTTGTTTGAGTCACAAAATTTAGTTTAAGTCTGTTGTGTTAGGTTTTGCAGTCAAAAGTTCAGTCAAAAGCATTTTACTTCAATCAAATTTTGCTCAAACTCATAAATAAAGGAGCATTTTTTATTCATACAAACATACAAGTACATTTCAAACACAAAAACCATAAAAGATGCAGAAGCATCATTATACACAACAACATGTGTTAGTATGGTTCTTATTCTATCTGAACAACAATGCTTATTTACGAATGCTTATTTATTGATCCTTCATTTTCTTAACGAATTCCTCATTCTCAGTCATTCTTGATGCTGTATCTTTAATTAAACCTTCCAACCGACTTGAGGTTTTCTTATCCTTCTTTTGAGTATCTTTCAATACTTTAGCGCATTTCTTTAAGAGATATATATCTCCAGCACGTTCTAATTCCTGGATAAACTGTTGTCTTTCTTCAACAACTTCATCTAAAACCTCATATAAACGTTCAAGTTTCAGACCAAAACGTTTGTCCGCTTCGGCAGATTGTTCAAAATATGCTACCATTCGATCAGTCCAATTATCTGAACCATCAACTTCTTTTAATTCTTCTAACCTTCCTAACCAGGCCATTATTGTTGTTTTTTTTAGTATTGGAAAACTGAGATGAGTGATAATTGGAGGCAAACTACAAACCCTTAAATAGCAAAACAACTACCCAATATGGATGGCACACATACATCTATTATCATCTTCCTGTTCACAATTGGTACATAATGAAAGCACTAAAACTAGTACCATTAATAGTGGGACTAATGAAAGCACTAAAACAATGGGTACACAATAGGTACAGTCATTTGTAGTCTAGTTGGTTTTTCATAGTGGTAACCAGCTTGATCTTTCTGGATTTGTGGTGTAATTGATGAACTTGTTATGTTCTTGTAGTTGCTAAGTTGTTTGCACAGCTTTAGTTCTGCTTAGACTTAATTATTTTTAGCTATTACTGCATTATCTGTCCTAGTACGTAATCCGTTTCGTTCTAGTGTTTTGGTGTATGATTTTGGTTCATTTCCGTGTTTACGAGTCTAATATCGTAGTAATATCCATGTTTAATTAAGCGCGTGTTTAAGTGTACGTGACGAATAAAATTATGTTTAGGAGTGTTTGTCTGTAAGTCTCCCATGTGATATTACAAAAGGTCTTATGTAATATTTGGAATAAATAAATATTTGTTTTATAAATGTCTCATTTTTATTATATAAACGTCGCAACTGTTCGTAAAGTCTAATGACTTTAAGTCCCCGTATCGAATAAAATGTATCGGTAGGCGTTTTGTTCGTATCTTCTAACAAAAAAGTTACATACGTTATATATAAGTATAATAATAATAATAATAATTCAAAATTTATTTTAATAATTATGAAAAAAAATATTTTTTGCAATTAAAACACATTACCATTAAAAGCATTATTTTAAAAGCATTCAGACTAAAAGAAAATTTTAAAAATATATTTAATAATTTAGGGTCGAAATTTCGACCCTAAATATAAACCGCGAATTTTTAAAATTTTTCGTGAAAACATTTGGTGTGAAATTTTAAATTTTTCGTGAAAATTTTTTAAAATTTTAAATTTAGGGTCGAAATTCGACCCTAAAATATTAAATGTTAAAAATAATTTTTTTAAATTATTTTTAATTATTAAAAATATATTATATAATACATAAATTCAAATTATTTAAAATTTTAAATTTAGGGTCGAAATTTCGACCCTAAAATATTAAATTTAAAGATAAATTCTTTTAAAATTATTTTTAATTATTAAAAATATATTATATAATATTTAAAATTTTAAATTTAGGGTCGAAATTTCGACCCTAAATTTTTGGGCCCTACCTGCTTTTTGACCAGCCCTTTTGGGTTGAAAAATTGTAAACCCCCAACTTAATTTAGGGTCGAGAATTTCGACTCTAAATTAAATCTGACCCTAAACTTTGATTTTGTTGTAGTGGTTTGGCTAAAACTATATACTCCGTACTTTTTTTCACAATTAGAAAAAAAATACTTTTGTTACTCTCCAAGAGTTGATTTAACTAGATTGCTTTATTAAAAGCTATATATTATATTAACTTAATATGTTTTCTATTTACGATAAGTACTAGTATACTACATATAAGTGAAAAAGGTTTTTTCTTCCAAGACAAAAAGTCAAATACCCACAAGTCATAACCATGTGTGTGTTTTTCACTAGTTCTTCACTTCCTCATAGTCTTACTTATCATAATCTACTTTTATACGTATAAACTTATAGGAGGCAATTTCAGATTTTCGTTGAAGGCAACTTTATATAAAAACAGAATTTTTCTTTACAATATGAAGATGTTGAAAAAAATATTGAAGACACTGCCCCCATAAGTTGTTATGTGCCTCCGCCCCTGTGCATAACGTGCTCATATGGTCCCTGTCATATTTTTGTTCATGTGTGTATAAAAAGTTTAAGGCTGCAAAAATCATTCGGTGTTAGCTAGACGGTTAGGTATCATCAAGCGATTAATCGGTTTGATAGAGATTAATCGGACTAGGTTTTATGTATAAAATTATATTATAAAGTTTTGTAAGTTTATGCTCGATTAGGTTGATCTATCTGATTTTTATCCGATTTTTTCTAATTTGGCTGGTCTATATTCGAAACCGAGTTGATGAATTTATACTTTTTTCTGATTTAACCGATTTATGTCCAATTTATTTGATTTTTAACCGATTTTAATCAAACTGATTAATAAAGCCGATTAATATAAATCGTGATGATTAATCTTCGTCAAACGATTTAACACCAATTAATCAATCGCCAAAACCAGTTTTTACAACACTTCTAAAAGTTATTTCTATAAAAGTCTACTAAACATTTCAATCAGGGTGATAACTTAACCTAGAGATAAGGATAGACGTAAACCTCAAGGCCACATGTTTTGTTTCCATTGACAACGTATCTCAACGTGTCCGCGAATAATTTTCAATCAAGTTAGGGTTTGCTAAGGTTGTGGTTAAGAATTATTGCTAGGATTGGCTTTAAGAAAATTATGCGTCCCATCAAAATCAAGTGTCGATTTCATATATTTATTTCTTTCTGAAATTGTCATCCAATAAAGATTATTAATAGGTGATGATTTGTATATTCTAAAAATTTATTGACATACTCTAAAATATGAGTATCGTAATTATTATATCCTTATTTCATGCACACACTACTAAATGATGTGAAAGTATAAATGTTAAAACTCACATAAATTAAGTGTGCAAATAAATTCAAAATGTGCAAATCACCACTCATTATTAATAGGTGATATCTAACAAACCCCTTAAAACTAACTTCACTTACAATAATGTTGTGACAGTGGGTAAGGCTGAGTATCGGATCAGGATCGAACCAGACCGATTAAAATCGAATTAGATCGAGGACTGAAATGGTCTGAAATCTCGGACCGAGACCGGACTGAAATGGATCAGGTCCGGGTTGATCCGATCTGATTTGGTCCTTGGTCCGATCTAGTCTTATTAAGCAAAATCGATTAGATTTTTTATAAGATCGAACCCGACCGGATTTGATTGATCAGACCGAGAATCGAAATAGTCTAAAACCTTGAACCGAAGATCGGACCGTAATTGTTCAGTTCGGTTTAAGTTGATTGGATCCGGTTTTCTGGTTCAGGTCGGTTTTAAGTCTGCCATGTTTCACCCTAACAGGGAGTATTTGATTTTGTTTTTTACACAACTGGAAATGATCATGATACTCGCAGACAGAGTATAATGGAAAATGAAATATGAGAACGACAATCATTAGTAGAGTATGTAGTTTGCTAACAACAATTAGTTTCATGCTAAAAAATAGATGGATACAAAACAAAAATACGTTTGAAATATAACACCAAAAATGGATGACAAAGACGAGGCTCGACGTAGACTTGAATCAAGACCTCGGCCGCATGGTTTACGAGACAATAAAATACAGATTTGTCTTTGTCACATAATATTGTCTCGCGTTATTTGATGCGTAAGGTATTAAAATTTATTTTAACAACCAAACTATGTTAGCATATTTGATCATCAAGATAACTTTGAGAAAGTATTTTTAATAAGGTCTCGGGTTTAAGTTTTAACCATGTATTTTTAAAGGTGAAATAAAATATGAAGAGTAAGATTTATCCCTTAAGACGAAAGGTTCGAGGCTTACATACTATCCAATTAAATGTCAATAAAAGTTCGAATCATTAACCTACTAACTAGCCGTTAAATTTTTTTTATTTTAACAAACAATTAAACTTGTACATCAAAAAAATGTATACATTAAAAGTAAAATTAAAAACTATAATATAGTAGTCATTAAATAACTGACTCATGAATGTTCAACATCTTCATCATGAACTTATGATCTTAAAGTTTTGTGGTACTAGTCTAGTAGCATGAACACGACTACTCAAGATCTTAGCAAACTTATGTTATTAAAAGATCTCGATCTTGATATTACGGTCTTAATATCCAATTTATCTTATCTTACTTTCCTCGAACTACAAACTAAAAATGTGTCTCGATTACGTGAAGGTGATGCTTGTATACTTGTACGAATCCTTAAACGAATAAACAACACACGTTAGCCTCGTTCCATGTTCGACCCCGAGACCAAGCTCCGGCGTGAGAGTAAGTATGTCTATTAGAATAGTAAGCTGACTTGGAATGTCATAGTAAATGCAGGTATATATATGAGTGTACTTGATTAGTTGATAGTGTAATAAGTGTTGAGAGGTATTTATATCTCATGGTAAAACAAACATGGAGGACTAGTCACATCCATAGGCCTTAGGCACTGTACATGAAGGCGTGAAACCTGGGTTTGTGTCAAAGTGGCGTCGATCCATGGTTGGGACCTTTGGGTAATGCCTTGATCCCTGGGTAAAGCCCTTGCTCCCTGGGTATGTGTGAGGTTGTCGTTTCTCTTTCCTACGCGACAGGTCTTCGGTTATTATTGGAGACCTAGAGTCATCACTGGAATATTTTATTAGAATCATACGCGAACATGTCCCCCAGTATTGAGTCACCATAAGAGTTATGGTGATACAATACTTATGCGTTTTATTTTGCTGAAGGCCTCCTTTTTTGTTGGTACTATTCCTTGTTGGGCTAACTTGGGCCTTGGCCACTGTTGTGGGTATGGTCTGGTGAATTAGCCCCTGGAGAACCACCTTTTCTAGGCTCATCTCTTTGTATGATGTTGGGACAATGAAAGTTATAACTATGGATCAGTCTAGATTTGATTTAAATTAGACTAAGTGTTATGAGTTGCTAACAGAGACCAACGATAGAGACAAGGACCAGCTGAAGGCAAAGCCTCATATGGCACACAAGACACATTCAAGTCAGAGTCATCATCAAAGAAGTCAAAGATTATCTAAAGACATACCCACCAGCTGCTATGATACCAGTTGGGATGTAGAAGGAATGTGTTGGTGTTCGAGGACCTCTGAGGTGACAATACTCAGAGGTTACTCCGACCCTTTGAAGATTTAGCAACCAGAGACTTACATTATCTCTTTATATTTTAGGCGGGAGAATCTGATAAAGCACTTTGGGGGGGAGAAAGTGAATATTCGAGTTAAAGGTGCCTAGTACGACCTAGTGAGAAAAGTGAACAGTTGACAGAACTGTTCAATGAAAGTTGGTTAAAAGTATGCCCAAGAATAGACATGCATTTAATGTTGTGTACGTCTTCCACACAGAAAATGACACGTATCAACTACTCCCATTAAGAAAGCAACCTCGTACACTATAAATAGAGAATGTTTAGAGGAGAAAAAATGATCACTTATTGTTGTATTTAATGTAAGCTTTTTCTCCCTGTTGAACCTCTCTAAGTCTAAGGTTGTACTCACTGACTTATTGGTTCACTTGTAAACTTGATAATTCATATAAAGTTTACCCGCTCAAAGGGTCGTTTTACATTGTCATTCAACAAGTGTGATCCATAAAACTTTGTAATACTTTGATAATATCAATAAAGCATTACACGTTTGAAAAGTTAATTACACTATGTTATACTTTGGTTTAAGGAGTTATAGTATTACAATTGGCATAAACTTGGGACTTTCAATTGGTATCAGAGCGGTTTGATTTATAAAACTTTATAAAATCGTTCTTGTTTTTAAAATCAAGATCCTAATATGCCTAATACTATTCCTCCTGCACCACAACCACCGTTTGGCCAAACGAGCCAACCAAATGTTGCGAACACTCCTGTCATGACCACTACTACACCTACACCTACTCCTACACCAGTTGTAAGTGTGAGTGCTAACGACGATAATATTCCTCAACTTCTTGATAGTAGATGAGGATCTCATGTGTCAAATATTACAGCATTCGACGAAGAAGACTTTTCTACTTGGAAAAGTGAATTTCTTATCTATCTAGATGGATTAGAACCCTTCCTTCTAGAAATCCTAGAAGATGGACCTTATGTACCTATGGCTCCAACATCCATCCTTGAGAGACCTCTGAAAAACCCAATGAAACAATGGTCCTCAGCTGAAATAATGTTAGCCAACCAGGACAAGAGACTTAAAAGCATTATAGTCTCATGCCTACCCAAAAACATAATGAAGTCCATCATTAAGTGCTTTACAGCGAAAGAAATATGGACTGAATTACTTCTTGGGTATGAAGGTCCAATTGAAACCAAAGAAACAAATATCCAAGCTCCGGGCTTAAGTTCAATGCCTTCAAAGCATTGGATGGTGAAACTGTCAGCCAAGCCCACCCGCTCACACATCACACGTATAACTCACACCCACACTCGTTTTTATTTTATTTTTTCTGACATGAATTTTTTTTCCTTTTTTCTTTGGCCCAATAAATAGATATGTGAGTGTGGGAGGGGGGTTAACACTACTCACGTGAATAGTGCAAATCCTACCTAGTTATTAGATTTACTAGGTGTTGTGCCCGCGCTGCGCTGCGGGGGAGCACGGGCGATGTGAGGACGTTGTATTCGGTGTCAGGAAGAGCGGTTTTTTTTGTTAATGTTTTTACTGGTTGGTGAGTTATGACATAAATGGATAAAGTAGGATACACGTAGGTTGTTTTTTTGTTAATGTTTTTAGTGGTTGTTGAGTTATGACATAAACGCCTAAAGTAGGATACACGCATCGCATATGTTTGATTACGAAAGAAATGTAGCATACAAACGAAACATTTTCCGGGAAAATGTATAAGAGGAAGTGTTCATATTATAAAGAGAAAACCAACTTGAAGAAAATATAGAAATGCATTTGATAGTGTTTTTTAGAGACACAGACACGTAAAGATCTTCGAATTCCAACAAAAGTAAAATATGGTTCAAAACGCCTTGTTCCATCCGGCGAGAATCACCCCATCACTAAGGCGCGTTCCAGATTTCGAGGATCCGCTCACTCCCCTTATATGGAGGTATGGAAACGGCACCCAGAGAACAACAAATACAAAGGCTATCGGGTTGTACAACATCAACGAAAGCAAGGCCGGATCAAATTAGGGCACGGTTGAAGCACTCCGACTACATGAATCACCATTCGGATACCGTATTTGATCGAACGACGGATCTGTCATTGCTTCAACCTGCAGCCAATAACAACTATTCATTTTTTTTAACCAACACAAACTGTTATATAAAAGCCTAATTGAATAAGCCTCAACCATCAGTTGAAGGTTTGCTATTAATATTATGGGTTTTTCAGTGTGCTATACCTATCAAGTCATTGTTTAGAGAAACCGTGTAGCGAAAACTGTAGCTTCTTGTATGAATCTGATAAATCCTGCGTTTCCCACTTGCAAAACGGATGGCTGTATCACATGGATTAAAAAAACGTTAGGGATCGTTATACGTTGTTACCATCAGCTAACGTAAAAATCACATATAGTTACATCAATTTAACTGTTTGTGTCTAGTTAATTCAAATCAAAAGGCGTATGTGTATTGGCATGTATGTAATAGTTATTTTCAGGGCCTATGCTGGTGGCAGTCTTCATGTGTGGTTAGGATTTAGTCAAAAGGGCTATTACTTTGTATTCTTGTAACTGCGCATGCACATGGAATTATGTTGGAGGCTGTGTCACAGGGTGGACAGAATGCTGTATCATGAGGAGCAACTTGTTCATGAAAGGGCTGCAGGTTTTGGTTAGGTGTATGTTTTAAAGTAAATTAAACTCCCAATGGTATGGTGTAACAGTGGGTCTGTGGCAGTTGTATATAAGGATGTCATGGCATGCATTTGCAATATATCATCACGCATAGACCAACCGATACTCAGCGACGAAAGAATGTCTTGGTTGAGGAGGTTGCGTGCTTTGCAAACGGCGTGTGGTTCGGAGGAAGACCGCGACTGCTTTTCGTTCTACCTGCGTGAACAGGTGGCTGATGAGATGGACTGTAGGGTGAGTCTTGAAGCTATGTATGCCCGTAAAAGGGCTGAAATTGCTGATAGGGATGGTTTGATAAGCGAGTTATCTAGCATCAACCCAGAACCGCTCGTGAGCTGCATGGTCTCTTTGCTACTGGACATGCAAGACAGAGCCGAGGCGGAACTTCGGAGGCTGCAAGAACTAATGGGTGCGTCCGACAATCGTGTGACCGATATGGAGTTTTTCATCCGTAATATGTGACCATCGAATGTGTTTGTAGGTCGCACCTAGTGACTGCCCGTGTGTTACTATGTTTTCAATAAAGTGGTGTTCCTAGGCGTATGTAGGAAGAGTATGTCTGGTGTTTGTTGTTTTAGGTTGATGTGTATTTGTCGTAGCCCATGCGGCAGTAACGGCTTGTGTATGTCGCCATATGTTTATGTTATCGTTGATCAGCTTGAATTTCAGAACAACTATTACTTTTAATGTGCCTTGCTAATGTTTTATTTTCCATCATGAACTAATGTAACACACCAAGTATCATTTGTGCCTTTTTGTTATTGTACTGGGACACTTTTCTTATAAACATGTGCCTGGGATTCTGCTTGGAACGTGTATCACTCATTTAGCCTGCAACGTGCTAGTGAGAATCTAACTGTTGCAAACTGTAGTGCCTACTTGGCTAGCAAGTGATAAAAAAAAGGCTGAAACCCAAAGTCACATGGCAACAGTGGGATGGAGATGGTCTATCTAAGTGTGTCATTCTATTCGGGTATGGTACATCGTGGGCAATAAACAGGGTTAAATAGGCAACCAAAAAAAGACACCGTGTCCTATTTATGGAAATTGTGGTTTACGTGCGAAATCTGTTTTTTCATTATGTTCCTATGCTGTTTCATTAGGTTCTAATGGATCCATATAAAATGTTGTGCCTGTGAGGCATAACATATTGTATAATAGTAGGAAAAAAGGCTGCATTATAGAAAAACAGTATGGCACTGTTGTTGGTGGTTCGTTTTTTCACCACTTGCGGTAAAGATATGCATTGCCCCATACCAGCATTATTTATACTTTTCTGTATCTGCCCATAATGGGTTTTCCTATATTATGTAAATATGGCAAAAAAGTTACAGAAAAAGTAGAACAACAGCTGATGCAACAGTGTGTGGATGAGGATAGTGTTTTTTTTAATACACTTTTGGGAGCCTAACTTGATAAGCATGCAAGTTGGGAGCCGGCTACTGTTTTTGGCGCTACAGTTGAGTGTCAGTGGAGGACACTATAGGTTTTAAGCCAGGAGGCATTGCTATATAAAGGAGTGTTATGAGGGTGTAGGTGACACATCTTCACACACATCTATAGGTAAGCTTGACTAAGAGATAACTAATGGAGCACCGTCCAAAGTGCGATGCATTGGAGAAGGAAGCAGGGACCGATGATTGGGCGGACATGTTTATCTGTCGCCTGGAGGATGAGATTCTAGGCGAAACAGCCTGGAAAGCTAGGATGGAACAGATGTCGGAGGAGGTCAATAGTGGTATAATTGATAGGACGCATCTTGTTTATGAGCTAAGGACCGTGGTTGGGGAACCGGTAGTTAACCAGATGGTGGAATTTTTAGGGACCCTGACACGTGAAGACTGTTCCTTCAGAGAACAACTCGGAGCATAAGCAATAGCAACAGGCGACCGTATTGGTAGGATGGAAAGAATCATTGAGCAGCTGCGAGGGAACATGTCGGGCTGAAGCGATAATTTGAATGTGCCTGAAGGTGGTAGCTTTGTGTGTGTTGAATAAATTATCATCTTCCCCGGGATGAATCAATTTGTGTGTCTACCAAGAATGTACCAGGCGTGTGTGCCTGAGTCTTTGTTATTTTGGTACTACCTAGGACGTTGGGTCATTGGCAGGGCCTTTTTTTGTATTTGGTTTAAGTACTGCCAACAACGGTTGGTCATTGGCAGGATGCGTTTATGTGTTTGGTTTAACGTATTTGCATATGTTAAGTTATATATTTTTTTATTTTCGTTGGATGGTTACAAATTCTAAAGCAGCCAAGACGGGAAAAAAACAGAGTCTTATCAGCAGTTAAAGTTTGGTATTAGAGTGTTACCGTGTGCAATCTTCCCTGTTTTCCAACCATAGAGCGGGTACCCCCGAAGGGTGCTCAAAAAAAGAATCGTCGTCTAACAGCAGGTCTGTACGATTCGTCATAGGGGGTGTCTGAGATGAGTTTGTGTGCGCATGGCTGTTAAGCGCAAAAGGTGTCGTTCATGTAGTTAACAAAGAGAATAAGCAAATGGGGCTATCAAACGCTTGAACGGAAAAAAGTTAAGGCTACTACAGACCTGCGGAAACCGTGTATATACTCCGATTCATGCAGCCGCAACAAAACGGACCAGCGCAACTAATGGTAGGGGGCATCCTTGGAATGGACACGGGTATGAAAATACAGTATGAAAGTAATGTTGTCATGTACAGGCTCAGACTTGGGGGTGCTGTCACGGATAAAAGAGGAGTCAACCCGCCATGGCTGCAAACACCATGTTCGTGGTGCTGCCCCGCCAAGATACGGTGTCGCTTTCACTCACCATGATCAGTAGGAAAACATAAATGAAATATCATCATTGCCTATAATTCACAAACATCATTATGACACACAAAAGGTGCTATAACACTTTAGGCTAATAGTTTTCCATACATAAGGTAATTGTAGTTTTTCGTCAGCAACAATAAAGAGTTTGAAAGCAAAGGCTATTAGCAGCCAAAAGTTGATTACCCAAGAATTGGTAAGACCGACTGATGTAACATGCCTTTTTTGGAATCAGATAAGCCTTGATCTGGGTCAAAAGAGTCATCACCCGTGATGGTTGCAACATCTAAAGGCAGCACAACTATGATTCAGGGTTAAGTGTTGGCCCAGAGAGGGTGCTCTTTGAGGCAAAGAGTCATAACCCGGCATGGGTGCAACCTTTGAATGTCACCCCGCCAAGATCCAGGACACCTTGTTTTTTCTCGTGGCCGGTTTAAACTTATCACACCCACATAATCGCCAGCATATCCTACAAAAGGATAGCGTCGGCCCTCATCAATAGTGGCAACGAAAGACACCATCGTGGGTCTTAATTTGGCCTTTCGCTAATTAAATAATTGGGGGTTAATTGGATGGTTTCCCCCTCCCATTAATTGCGACTGCCCGGTTGTTGGTTTAATTGAGGGTTAATTGGCCTTTCGCTAACGAAAGACACCATCGTGAGTATCGTTGTCGCCCACATCTCGGTACTGTTGTGTTTCTTTTCTGCTTTATACGAACCAACATCTTCTTTTTTAAATAAGGAAGAAAAAAGACTCAAAACTAAAATCAAGTATAACTATATTTGGATGATGAGACACATTGACATGAGGTATAAGACAACTTACATGTATGTCTGGGGTTGGAAGCTCATAGTCTGCATCTGGTCTAAGTCACTTGCCATCGTATTCGCCAAATCCTTGGCAGACTGTTGCAGAATAGCCACATTTAGTTAGACTGATAAAATAAAATACCATACAGCGACAAATACCAAATGGCCAGCTGAAACCCGAAAATATATGTGGCGGTACTATTCGTAAAAATAATACCATAACCGTAGAGAAAGAACGTTACCTTTTGCGAGAGGCAAAGAACAGTTTTAGGGAATTCGTGAACCAGCCTTGAACGCATCCATAAACAAAGGGCATCGGCTAATGAATTGTAGGAGATCGGCATGTCCAAATGATGAGCCATTGTGTTTGAGGTTCAGAGCTGGATGTATGGAAGGCGAACCCACAATCCTGCTATGGGCGCGACCAAACAGGCGTCCTGGCAATATCCGCGTGCTGGCAAACAGACCACGTATCCAAAGGCAACTACCATGACAGTAACTAACCAGAATAAATGCGAGTAGACCCGACAGAAAGCATTAACCACAGCTCGCAACCGTTACGTCTGTGATCAAAGGGTCAACATGGCAAGTCACGGGTTCTGTAAAGCGCGTTTAACAAAAGGTTTCCAGTTTCTTCGGGATATACCGTAGGCTCAGATAAAGCGCTATATGGGACAATCGTTATGCCCGCGATCACATGGTCACGATCGGATGGGCCAGGTCCTGGGAAGCGAGCCAACCAAAAGTCTGTTGTTTTTCCCCAGGGTATAGCATACGCTCAGATAAGGCGCTATTCGGGCAAAACAGCCACGACCCGTGATGCCTGCGACCTCGCAAGGTCATCACGGCAAGCATCCGAGATGTCGTATCTTTACCCGCACCCGCTTACCCTCACCACAGCCCTAAAGCAACTTTTTTTTATAGAAACGGAGGAACACGCATCCACAGGAGCAGGCATTGTCCTCACAAACCGTTTTTTTTAATACTATTCCCCTTTTTCACAAACAACACTGTCCTTAAAAGCAACAGTCAGGAACGGCAACAAAAAAAGACAAGACCATAATCTGGGGTTCACATAGCCGGCAAATGCATGCTAAATGTCTTAAGTGCAGCAGATGTGGGCTTATCTATAAAGAATGACCCTCGTCCAATGAATTGGATCAGGTCAGTAGGTAGATACAATGAGTTATTGCGTTTGAGGCTCAGATCTGGAGGTATGGAAGGCGAACCCAGAAACCCGCCATGGCTGCGACCGAATCGTCGCCCTGCCAAGATACGGACGCTGAGAAACAACCCTTGTAAAAATGTCCATCCACAGACTTTTCATCATTGCCCATACACAGACTAACCTAGTCAACAGGCAGAAACAATTAGTTAACGTATTGCATTCTCGGCTAAGACATACACATTCCAACCTTTGTATCCCCACGAACCCAAACAACCATTACAAATCCAAAGGCACCGGGCATCACAACAGTTAACCACCATAGAGGCGGAAATACCCGGCATAAGAATCATTGTCCACATGTGACAATCGTTGTGCCCGCGATCACATGGTCACGATCGCAAGGGGAAGGTCCTGGGAAGCGAGCTAACCAAAAGTTTATTGTTTTTCCCCAGGGTATAGCATAGGCTCGGATAAGGCGCTATTCGGGGAAAACAGGAACGACCCGTGATGCCTGCGACCTCGCAAGGTCGCCACGGCAAGCATTCGAGATGTCGTATCTTTACCCGCACCCGCTTACCCTCATCACAGCCCTAAAGCAACCTTTTTTATAGAAACGGAGGAACACGCATCCACAGGAGCAGTCATTGTCCTCACAAACCGTTTTTTTTAATACTATTTCCCTTTTTCACAAACAACACCGTCCTTAAAAGCAACAGTCAGGAACGGCAACAAAAAAAGACAAGACCATAATCTGGGGTTCACATAGCCGGCAAGTGCATGCTAAATGTATTAAGTGTAGCAGATGTGGGGTTATCCATAAAGAATGACCCTCGTCCAATGAATTAGATCAGGTCAGTAGGTAGATACAATGAGTTATTGCGTTTGAGGCTCAGATCTGAAGGTATGCAAGGCGAACCCATAAAACCGCCATGGCTGCGACCGAATCGTCGCCCTGCCAAGATACGGACGCTGAGAAACAACCCTTGTAAAAATGTCCATCCACAGACTTTTCATCATTGCCCATACACAGACTAACCTAGTCAACAGGCAGAAACAATTAGTTAACCCATTGCATTCTCGGCTAAGACATACACATTCCAACCTTTGTATCCCCACGAACCCAAACAATCATTTTAAATAACTAGACCAACAGAATGCAGAAATGAACAATAGACCAATTTAACTAACCATGTTAAATTAGGATCGCACCCAACTGTATGAACTAAGCATCTTATATAAAGCTACAAATAATAAAAAACCCAGAAATTAACCTTTATATAAAGGAGTATCCCTCCCCGACAACCAAAAATTTCTTTTGCTAGTTCCTAATAAACAAAAAACACACCGGGACCCAGCCCTTTCCGTTACAAACAATGTTGGAAAGCAGATTTTCAGAGGCTCAGATCTGGAAGAGAAAAAAGTATTAAACAAACACGATAAGACCGCCATGGCTGCAAAACACCAACAGTGAATTACCCCGCCAAGCTACGACCAATCTGAAAGTTTGTTCAAATTAATCAACACAAAATTCATTCATCAATATCATCACTGCCCCATATATAAGACCTCAACCAGTGTACATTTCCAAAACAGCAAAACGGGCAAAAGCAAGTGCAGGGACAGTAAGCTTATCGGCATCAGACATGTGCAAATGACACACACACATGTGAAACAAAGGTGTGCGGGTAACACAATGGCCAGTGAACGGACATATTCATTCCAAGCCTTCCATCCCTACGAATAAAAAAATCACTTTAAATAACCAGATCACTAAAATGCACAAATGAACAATAGACCGCTTTAAGTAACCATTCTATATAAACGGGCATAAATTTTAAAAAAACATCCGGAACCAACTGTATGAACGACGCAGCTTATATAAAGCGGCAATTTTTAAAAAAACCAGAAATTAAGCTTTATATGAAGGAGGGTTCCTCTGCCGACAACCAAAATTTCGTTTTCACAGCGAAAACACACACTGGCCCTTAGACCTTTTGGGAACTTGATTTTACTGACCCCGTTACAAACCTTTGGAGACCGGATCACCAGAAACGAAAAGAAGATCCAGAACGACTGTAGCAACAACACAAATAATGGAAACCCAGATGCAGCTATGTGGTGATGGTGGTATATATTGCAACGGTTAAGATTGGGTTTCTGTAGACACTAAGATTCATGTAGCCACTACACAACGGACAATCGCAATTAATGGCAAGGGGCAAACTTGCAATGGACATCCAATTAACCCCAATATTTAATTGGCGAAAGGCTAGTTAACCCTCAATTAAACCAACAACTGGACAGTTGCAATTAATGGGAGGGGAAAAACATCCAATTAACCCCAACGAAAGGCCAATTAACCCTCAATTAAACCAACAACCGGACAACCGCAATTAATGGGAGGGGGAAACATCCAATTAAGCCCCAATTACCAAAGGCCAAATTAACACCTCACAAACCAACAACGGGGATCAATGAATGCATAACGGGGTCCGTTAAATCAAATAACGGAAAGGTGTAGGTGCTAGTGTGTGTTTTGGTTGTGAGAGAGTTTTTTGGCTGTGTGAGGGGAAAATAGTATTATAAAAAGCGGTTTGTGAGGAGAATCATTGCTCCTATGGATGCGTGATTCTCCTCCTTTATATAAAGGTTAATAATTAGTCATATTTCCATTTCAGATTTTCATAAATAGATTATTAAGTGTGTTCAAACAAATAAAAATAGAAGAGTTTGATCGAGATTGTTATATTACTTTACTTGAAATTGTTATTATATTTTTTAATGTAAATAATAATTAATTAGTTAAATATAAAACTAAATGTGTTCATTGGTTTGGTTCTTTGATTGTTTGAATTATTCGATTTGGATTATCCGAGTTAAATTATTTTTAGGTTAACTCAAAAATCGAACCAAACTAAAATTCAATCAAACCGAACCGAAAATCAAATTTTGAGTTTGTATCGATTTTCGAGTTGACATGAGTAACTCGAATCACACTATTTATTTAAAATATATACATATATAAGTATGCGTAATATATCGGTGATTTTTTTTTTCTTCATATTAACATAGTATTTATCTTTGTAAACCACTTAAATATGTGTCTGATTAGTGTTAGACAATAAAATGGCCCAAGCCCGACTTGTGGGTTTAGGGTTTCTAAAATGTTCTGTGTATTAGTATAAATACACATCAATAATACAATACCTATTCATGGGGTTTACACATTCTAACATGGTATCAGGCTATACCCGGTCCGCTTCACCCCATCAATAACATTTATCCTTATGAGAAAAAAAAGAACAAACAAACTCTATCCTACAACCCAGATCTCTAAACCCTACTTATTAAACCGTAATGTTTCATGATTAGATCTCTATATTCCCTACGTTGTTCTATTTTTTTTTTTAACTACAAGAATGGACCGTCACATGCAAGTATCCTAGAGTCAAAGAAGGAAGAGACGTTCAAAGAAAAGAAGGATCTGATGATAATAGTCAATAGTGTATAGCAAGTGGAGTCTTTCTATCCTTTTTATTTATGTGTTTGTTTATTAACCTAGAAGTCTAGGTTGAAGTTTATATATGTTCGTGAGTTTGTCAACAGTGTCTTATTTTGGTTAAAAAAAAGTCAGTTTTTTTCTTTTGGTTTTTTTAGTAGTTGTTTAGTTTTTATTTTTGTTTTTTTTAAATGTCGAATCTAGGGTATTAAGCCCCATGACGACGCGTGTTTCAAGACCATTGTCTTGCGTTGTTTTTTATTTTCCGTCGCATCTTGGGTACGTATCCCCGAGACGACGCGTGTTTCAAGACCATTGTCTTGCGTTGTTTTTTATTTTCCTGTCGCATCTTGGGTACGTATCCCCGAGACGACGCGTGTTTCAAGACCTTTGTCTTGCGTTGTTTTTTATTTTCCGTCGCATCTTGGGTACGTATCCCCGAGACGACGCGTGTTTCAAGACCTTTGTCTTGCGTTGTTTTTTATTTTCCTTCGCATCTTGGGTATGTATCCCCAAGACGACTTGTGTTTCAAGACCGTTGTCTTGCGTTTGTTCTGTATCTACTCGTTATCACGATTGTTATCTTGCGTCTTTGCTTCACTTGCATAGTAGCTTCTCAAGATCCGTTGCTTCTCAAGATCCGCTGCTTCTCAAGATCCGCTGCTTCTCAAGATCCGCTGCTTCTCAAGATTCGCTGCTTATAAAAGATCTGTTGCTTCTAAGATCGACTTCTAAAGATCGGCTTCTAGTTTACCTTTCTAGATATGTTTTATTATGTTTTGTTTTTCTTTTTTAGTTTACTTTTTCAGTTCGAGCTTTCGCGATTTCGCCGCTCGAACTGCGGGGGAGTGTTAGACAATAAAATGGCCCAAGCCCGACTTGTGGGTTTAGGGTTTCTAAAATGTTCTGTGTATTAGTATAAATACACATCAATAATACAATACCTATTCATGAGGGTTTATACATTCTAACAATTAGTATAACGTGGGCTCTTTAATAATTGCGATTTATCTGGATTTTTTGATGTTACATATCAATAGTGCAAAAAAAATTGTTAAATGGCAATAGTTTAAGTCAATATAAAAAAAACTCTACCTTCTTGCAGAACTTGCTTCATTTACAACTGTTTCTTTTTCGGCGGTTCGGTCGACCGTTTAAATCTTTTTCATCTCTCCTATTTCGTACATATTCTTTCCTTTTCCTTTGTGAAGGTTCTCTCTTCTACATCCCATCGATAATAGCCTCTTGCCTTCAATTCTATCATCTCTCGTTGCCGCCTGTGATCCGCCATCGGTGCTCCACCATCTGATGAATTGCTATTGTTTCAGATCGGTTAGATCTGTTGAGCCCCTCGCTTCCACACCACTAGATGGTTTGATGCTTCCTTGGGATCCTTTTCCTTCGGATGTTTTGCTGTTATTTTGGGACTTGGATTTAGACATGTTTGGCTTAGGTTCGTCTCTTTCAAGGATGTTAGATTTTATCTTTTAAGTATGTTTTTTTTGTGTGTACTTTGCCCCAAGCTACACCTTCATATAGTTGTGTACCAAAAGCTCACATTGATGATTCCCCTCACCCTTGTATTGTGTCACAACTTTTATGGTGTATCTCTTGGCTTGGTTCAACTTGTTACCTCGTATATTTTGTTTAGCAAATCAGTTTCGATTTTGCCTCTTTGTATTTGATGTAACTTGTTGTGTTCAATTTACTTTTGTTTGTGAGGAGCGATAATGAAATTATGTTATGTGTTCAAAAACATAAGTCAATATAATCAATGTTTTGTAAATCGAGTCTTTAATCGATTCAAGTGAATCATCGGACTATCGGTTCAATGTTTCGATCACAGAGTCAATCAAGTCTTTAAAAAATAAAAAAAAATAAAAAAATAAAAAAAAATTAAAAAACACAACAAAAAGTATACATAGATATATCATATATTAAGCTTAAAATTCTTTTACTAACAAATATAACATTTATAAATAAAATTAATATAATTAACTTGCTTTATTTATTAAAAAACATAAAAAACATGAAAAACATAAAATCCGATTGGACTTCGAGAATCGAGTTAATACATATCGCTTTAAGCGCGACGAGTTTAACCGCGCTTCAAATATATAAAATACGATTTTTAATTTGATTCGTTTTTTCAAGCAAAACGAGTTTAACTAGTCAATCTAGTTGAGTTGAACCGGCTTTTAAAACAGTGAATATCACTGTTAGCAATAAAGTTGATTATATGACATGCAAAAGATTCCTAGCCTCACAATGGTAAGCCAAAAATAAAGTATGATTGTTCGACTTTTGTTAAATGTTAACTACTCCAAAATAGTAGTAATGAATACATTGGACCCATTTAGAAATTAATCTCCGATGGCTTCTCCAAAATCATCATCCAAGATTCAATAGTCAAGACTCAAGACAGTGATTGACAATTTGGTATTAAAACTATATACAGTATAAATTATTGACTTGTGATACGTCTAGTATTTGAACGTTCAGCAAATCGTTCGTCCATCATTCGGCAAAAACTCATGTATGTTCGTTTATTTAATAAATGAACAAATACGAACAAGATTTTGGTCCGTCTAGTTAAATGAACGAACATAAACAACTACTTTGTTCGTTTATTTGCGTTCGAGAACGGTCGATTACGTTCGCTCGACTAAGTTCAATTAGTGCGTTCGTTTATGTTCGATTATTTTCGTTCGATTAACATCTAAAATTAAAAAAAGAAGTTAATATATAATATATTTGGTATTTCAAAGATATGTAACAATAATATAAACTATATACTAAGTATTTGGAAGACCGTATGAATCGTTTAAAGTAAAACTTTAATTTCATGCTCGTTTATATCTGTTTATGTCCGTTTACGTATATATATGATCGTTTACGCTCGTTTAACTTATTAATAAAACGAACATAAACGAACATGAACAAGTTCAAATATAAATAAACGAACATGA